>JBAMBI010000467.1:0-643380 GCA_037043535.1 Drosophila putrida
GCATTTCAGATTTTTAACGGCTGGAAATTTTCAAGGGAAATGCAACGCCGTCAACACCGATAACCCCTTAGTTAGAATGGTCCGTCGCTTTGTCGGTGACAACTAAATTAAACTCAGGCCGCCACTTTTGCACCTCTCTCTCTTTGTCTCTCCGCCTCTGTCGCTGTCTCTGTCTCTGTCTCTCGGGGCAACGGTGAGCGGCATTTTCTCACCATACCCAAAGGGCTTTTGGACTCAGACAGAGCTGACCCGGCTAGAACCCGCAGCAAATTCGGGACACCCAAGCAGCGAAAATGGCTCGGAAACGGTGCATTATGGCGCCTCAAGACAGACAACAGCAACAACAACAACTAGATGATGAACAACAGCAACAACAAGAGCGACAACAACAACAACTTTGACATTGCCAGGCGAAACAAATAATGTTGTTTTATGGGTCGCACATGTAACATAGAGATGACTCCTCTTTACTTCACCTCCCCCCCGCTCTCAAACCCATTTATCGTGTCGATGGTGTCAGCAGCCAAGCACAGAGCAACAACAACAACGAGAGCATTATGTCTACAGAATGTACCGTAAAATTTATGTTGAAATAAAACATGACACCAATAGAACAGGCCTTGTATCCATAGACCATTCATAGACAGTTCACAGTCCCTTTTCCTATCTCCATCCCTGTCCCTGATCCAGGCACATGGCTAGAGCTTTCGTTCGGTTTATTAATTATGATGGAACTGTGTGTGTGTGGAGCGCATTGTCTATGCCTATGGCTATGCCTAATCCCAGCAAAATTGATGATGGCGCCAATGTGGCAAACCACACAAATAATCAAATAACAAATCCTCAGCTTCCGCTTCTGGCTTCCGAGATGAACAAAGAAAACAATCCGAAAACAACCCGAAATGTCGCCACAATTTGGACAATCGAACTAAAGATGTGTCACCTTAACTGAATGTGATTTATGATCTCGCGATATATAACAACTACAACTCTACTAAGTATATACACTCAGAAAACTGTTTTCTATATTTTGGAAAACCTATAATTTCAGAAAACTCTAATTATGATAGAACTGCAAAAATTTTTTCAATATTAAGGTTGAGTAGTAAAAAACCTATTTTAATTTGAGAAAATTTGACCTGGGATAAAACGTTCATAATTTTAAGATAAATCTCTCTTAATTTGAGCAAATTCGCCTTAAATTAAACAAATATGAATTGTAGATTTAAAGCGCACTGCCTTAGAATTAAGGGATTAATTTCTAATTACTAAAAAATACACCCATTATTTAAGAAAAATGCTTTTTGAAATACTTGGAAAACAATTGCTAAGGCTGAGACTATTTTAAGGCGATTTTATAGTAAGAATTTCTTGAGTGTACAGCTTAAATTTAGCTGGCAGAAACAAATGAAGATTAACAATTTATGAATGCAAGTCACAGTATCAGCAGTTTTTTTCTTTTTGGAGGCAAGTTCCGTTTCCGCCCTTGTGAGTTCAAAAGCTTTGCCGCCAGTCCTCCTACTCCTCACACTCACTCTTACTCTCCTCTTCTCCTCTTCTCTGATAGGTAGTGACAATTGTTAGGAACACATCCCACAAGGCCTGACAAAAATAGTCGCCAGCCAAATCTGATTCCTCTCCAGAGCATGGCCAATAAACCTCAAATTATATGTGTCTACTTTGCACGCAACGACATTAAAACAAATTGAAATTACCAAATGCATCTATGAAATTTATTGTATGACTATTGAGGGGAGCGGGGGCGGGGCGTGACGGGGACGATCAGCTCTTCGTCCGACGACGACAACTGAGAATTAATTTATGAACATCAATCTCAATCTCCACAGCGCCCAGATACAAGTTCGTCTGCCCGTCTGTCAGTGCGTCCAAAAAATTTGTGTGTTTGTTATTTTGGTTCGAAATTTATTTTTAATATTTTCGTAGCGCTCTGTGGTCTCTGTGGTGTCTGCACTCACTTTCCTCCATTTGTCTGTATTATCCTCCAAATCCAAATTCGATTCGAATGTTGCCATTGCTGATTTCGATGCCTTCATTGTGGGCGGCTGCCGAGCCCGATTCAGTCCGAAAAACACAATAAATTAAGAATATTTATTTGTTTGCGGTAATTGTGCGAATAATTGATGATTATGTGCTTCCAAAATTGCAACTAACTGCAGAGCGAATGTTGTTGCGACTGTTGAATGATTTTTAATTAATTTTCCAACAAAAGGTTATATTAAGTTGACCCCTGACACGAATAATAGTAATGTCAGCAAATGTCAAATAAAGTGAACTAATCTATTTTCACACTACACATTTGTCTATGTATCTCAAAGTCTACAAAGAGACAGATTACCCTTGTTGCCATGTTATCTTAATCAAATTGTGTGTAAACAACTTTGAACACAACAAAAGTTCTTAAAAGAAACTTGTTTCAACTCATTAATAGAAATGTTTTGTACAGAAAGATATGCGAACAACAAAAGGAATTTACAAGATTAGATATCTTAAATTTCCAAAACATTGTCCAATTGCTAAACCAAGTCCTTTATTATCAATGGGTATTGAAATCTAAATCTCAACCCTGTTATAGAAAACTTTTCACTTTACATATATATTTCTTTCTTAATACGCTGTTATTTAGTTGGGGAAACAAATCTTGAGTTCCTTCGAACATTAATCTACTAGCATGCAATCTAAGCGTAAAATAAAAATGTAATTTTCTACACAATTTCCTTAGTTTTGCAAAGGAAAAGCGCCCTTGTCTATGGTATCATTTAATCCCATATAACTTTTAGGATAATTTTCTAATTCAATTGAAGCAGCACAAGCAGCCACAAGAGCCTTAACTTTCCTCAAAAAGAATAATAGCAACTGTAAAACAACAACTACAACAACAATAACAAACGGGTCGACAAGTTTGTTGATGGGGGAGGGGGGGAGAGTCGACCCCAAAAAACGACAGAATAACGAGCCAGATACAAAATGGTCACAATTCAAGCACAAAACCGAAACGAAACGAAACGGACAGATTTTACGAGCCTGCCAAACTGAAAGTAAACTACAAATGTTTACACAACTTGGCCTAAAGTAACACCACCTACGCCAAGGATATTTTCCCACCAGGACCAGGAGTCGGGGTCGAGGTCGAGGAGTAAAAAGCAGATGGAGGTAGAAAAAAGTTGTTACAAAAATTGAAAAACTTTTGCCGTTGTCTTGTTTTCTTTATGATGATGACGAGCAGCAGCAGCACCGTGCAACCTATGCCAATTTTGGGTTTGGAAAACGACCACGCCCCCCAATGCCAGTACGCCCACGCCCACATAGGCAATGTAGGCCAGATAAATATAAAATTTTTGGCGGAAACTTTCTCGCACGTCGATTGCAAGTTTTGCGCTCCCCAAAACCGAAATAGATTTTTATCTTCGAGTGGCAGTAAGGCACTCTGTCGAGCTTGAGATACAAATGTTTCTCGCTCTTAACTTTGACTGCATTTGACTTTGCCTAGAGTCTAGAGTTATCTTCCTACTTATCCACTTGCCGAACAGTCGGAAGAAAAAAAGAAGTTTGAAATAAACTGCATGTATGTTAAAAATCCCAATCCCAAAAAACTTGCAACTTGTCAGACAGCAGAAAAGAAGAGCTCTTAGGGATTTGCATTTCCATCTCTAATTGTCCGGAAAATTGTATGAAAATAATTCCTCAAATGACAAGAGAAATGCAGAAGATCCTGCGACTTAAATAAATATTTAAGCAATTGCAAATTTCATTTCAATTGGTGGAAAAAAAAGGTACAAATTTATGCTGCCAAGCAGCAGCGGGTTTTTGGCTTTTGCGGTTTGCCTTAACTTAATCAGAAGTCGCATCTCAGACCAAGTATTACATTACATTACCTCCTCTTACCCTTCCCTTCCCCTCCCACTACTCTCTACCTTCCATCACCTGCCTTAGTGCAGTTTGTAGCTGTTTGCTGTGGTTTGGCAATTTTGTTAAAGATACTCAACGCCGATACGAGTGAAATGTGTGCGCCGAGGTGAGAACACAACGCTACTAACCGCAAATTTGAGCGCGTGAGTGAGCCGAGCACTAGATAGACAGAAAGAGATAACAATAGAGTGGCAGAGAGAGAGAGAGACAGGGAGAGAGAGAGTAGCATAAAATCATTGTGTGCATATGCACATTGCAATTTGGGGTAGAAATTACATTTTAGATTTAAAGCGTCGCATTTAATGATAGCTACGTATGAGTAACTTTTGAGATTACAACTAAAGCTAGAAATCTGAATTAAGCGTAAAATGGCAGAGGAAATCATTTAGAAAGTTGAATGAAATTTTAAAGGTTGTCAGACTAAAGGTTTATCAAAACTTAATAATTTTAATTTTAATTTTATCAAAACTTAATAATTTTATAGATAGATATATAGATAGATAGATAGATAGATAGATAGATAGATAGATAGATAGATAGATAGATAGATAGATAGATATATAGATAGATAGATTTTCTAAATTTTAAGTCTCGAGTTTTTGCTTTCAAAAATGCATTTTACTTACAAATTTCTTAACAGTATTTAAGTATAAAAAAAACACTTCTAACCTGGTGTATCTTAACCATAAGTTCTAACCACTCTTAGATCTTGCAAGAATTTCTTAAACACCTTTAAGTCACAGATCACAAATTAAATTCAGACAAGATTTTACTATATCAAAGCCATTGAGTCACGTTTTTGTTGCTGCTTTAAAATGCTGTTGGATCTTCATGATGAAGTCAGTCTTATTACCAGCATTGTTTCATTGTGTTTTTCCACAATGAAAATGAAAATGGTTGGCTGAAGGCACGTTTCAACTTGTTTCATCTCTCATCTCAGTTTTCCCAACACTTTGTGAATTCGACAAAAACGTTTGCGAAACAAACCACAAAAGAACAAACGCTGTAACCGAACCGTGGCCATGTAACCGCTCCGCTCTCATCTCGGACGGACCAACATTTCATGGCGCGGACCGCATGCCAGCCAAACAAGGCCTAATTGCAACCCTGTGCACTGGCCACGCCCACAAAATGTGCAAACACTATTCAAAGTAAGAGTGTGAGTGTTGGTGTGAGTTTGTGGGTGGATGGATGGGTGGCAACAGAACTCTCCTTAATTACAGTGTTGAATGTAAACAAGCTACTAGAGTGTAACTGAATAAGTAAATGGATAGCTTCGGAGTTACACTTACTTCACCTGTATATCCTTGCATATCCTTGCCCGTTAACTGCACTTGATCACCGAATCGCGTGTCGTTGCCATTTCCGTTGGCTAATTTTTCAATTGACCGCCTTCTCTCCACACACAAATACACCTTCTAATGAATAGAGTAAAGTGCAATTTAATTAAGCGAAATGTTTAAACAAATTAAGCTCGACATTTCTTCAGGATGTTCATAAACTGCATTTCAAGTTGCGTGCATACGAAATGCCATTGCAAACAAAATGGCGTCAATTACCGTTGACACATGCGAGTGGACAATATGGCGATATGTGTTTAAGCTTTAAAGGTTTCAATTCGCATTAATGCGAAATTCGCTGTGAAAATTGATTCGAATTGATAAAAAACTGAACTGACATTAAGATTAATAGTGTGCAGATAAAATATACTTTTTTTTGGTATTTAAAATGGAACCATTGAAATGGGGTTAGGATTGATCGATGCTGAAAGTTGAGAAGAATTCAAATGTACAAATTTAAATTGATTTTTCAATTTATAAAATCATAGTAGAAAGTGAGGTTAGGTTTGCTGCATTTCAAAATATTTTAAGTGTAGTTAAACTGCAAATGTTATTATAGACGTTCATTATGACTGAGTTTCTAGGCCAATAACCAACTGCGAAACAAATTGAGCACAAAAGTAAAAAGTGAGGTTAACTTTGACACACACACACGGTATGCTTCCAGGGATTCCCTCAAGTCTGTAAATCAAAACATATCAACAACAAAGGTGAAAATCAGGTAAGACAATGAAGAGATTACATTTACTTATTCTATCCGTTAGACCATAAACAAGTTCCCCTCTCTCTCTCGCTCTCTCTCTCTCTCGTCTCTCTCTCTCTCTCTGTTGGCTGATGTGGATTCTGATGCTACACACGAGATAAAGATAACCAAGAGCAGTGGCGCTAACAGGATCATAAATTTAACGATATAAATCTGTGACTCGAAGTACTCTTCCTCCATTAATCTGAGTGTATTGTGTGTGTGCGTGTGTGTGTGTCCCTTACTCGGGGGCGTGAGTTGTAACAATTTAGAACCCTCCGATTTTGAATTACTTTCATTTTTATCACCTTTTTCTTTTAATATAATTTACACGCGAGTTGCGTAGACGAGGACAAAAAGGAGATGACGACTCACTTCATCATAAATTCACCTGTCGTTGCAGAGTTCATCCTGGACCGGACCTGCTTCCGTTGCTCAACCTTTCTTTACGTCCCTGTGTGTCCTGCTGCCTCGATGGGATGGTGGGAAAAGCGTTTGGAAATTTATGAATTTTTCGACTGTGTGGCAAGTGCGCGAATATTTCGTGGAATTGAACCCGAACTCGGACCCGGAGTCGGAGTACTGCTTGGACAGGGCGTGGCATTTGCCTTTTGCTGTCGCGTCACTCGAATTGAAATTTCATTAGTTTTACGATACGCGACCATAAAGAAATATCGAGAGGAAGGGCACGCACCTTAACGTCCACGTCATGGATAGAGAGACAGGGACTTGGACATCGTCGCCGTTTTACGACCCTTCGTTGGAAGCGACAACACAGCGACAAGAGAGAGAGAGAGAGAGAGTGGGAGAGAGAGAGACTGAGAGCTGAGCACAGCTCGATGAATTATGGAAAGCGATTTACATTCTCCCACTCATATTTTATATGTTGTTGTTAATGTTTTCATTGGTTTCTCTTCCTCTTTATATTTTTTTATTTGCGAATGCATGAATTATGGATATTTCCTTATGGAATGCGCCTGGCATGCATACAAAGAACTAAAAACCGAACCCAGACCCAGCCCCAATCCCAGAATCAAGCACCATAGAGAATGATGCGAGAAAATTTGTTATCGTTGTTGAGTTTTCTTGAAATTTATTGAACCAACTCCGAGAGAATGGAAAGAAAATAACAACAAGTACAGATGCACAAACAATTTGTTATATTTATATATTACGAGTTAGCTGAGAATTGAGAATGTAATAGAAATCGATTTGCAAGTGATACAAGGGATAAGAATTGATATATATGAGATTTATCCTTGGTGTTAACCTCAAACAATAGAAGAAGAAAATACATTATAAAAATTGGGATGATCCCCAAATCACCTAAATATTAAATATTATAATAAGCTTTTATAAAATATGCTTCCACATTGGGATCTATAATATTTTATGGATACACCTGTAATTTAAGCACAGCCAAATATGCCAAATACTATGGAGTATATAATAAAAGGCAAGCATATGCCATTTGGTATTTCCCCCCATTTGTAAATCCCCAACATAAAAAAAAACTGACGTTGCAATTGACCGTCGCTAGAGGGCGTGACGTGTATTTGTAGCTGTGTTGGCACTTTTGGACATCCATAAAAACGCAGCACAATAAAATATGTTTCAATGCGACAGACAGCAAAAGAAGTAGGGAGTCGGGGTGGAAAAGCGGAGAGTAATTGTTATATTCTTAACAATATTCCGGAAATTTATGACCTATGCTCAGTGCTGGACTGCTCTTCTAGTTGGGTATATACGTACTTCTTTCTAGGGGACGCAAATTCCGGTTTCCAGTTCCATTTTGCTGAATGCGTGAAAAATGTTGCGAAAAATTTTAATGTGCTCGCTGCGGGCGCCAAATGAAAATGGAAAATGGAATGGAAAGATGACAAATGATTATGGAGCATAATAAATTTCAACGCTGATTGAGCGAAATGCAAGCTGCGCCACCAGCCTGAGTAATAGACGAATAAAAAAAGCGCCATGCAAAATTATGTGCATAATGCACACAAAAAATATGGAAAATATAAAAGAAAATAATGGGAGATTTTCATAACAATGCGACCCCGGAACAGAAGTCAGTCAGTCAGGCAGCAGGCAGGCAGGAAGGCATTCAGCTCTTGAGTATGAATCCTTACTATTCATTAATGAAGCTAATTTGCTGGCAAATCTCTGCAGTCTCTGCAGGTTTCTCAAAACTCACTTCAAATCCAATTGCAGCAAAAAACGCTCCAAGAACAAACAAAGCCAAGACAGAGAACGAGAGGAAAGGTAGAGAAAGAGAGAGCGAGAGAATAAGATGAAGAAAAGTTGATCCTTGTGCTTATGGGCTGGCTGACTGAATGACACGAGTGTCATCCACTGCTATCATATCTCAATCCCGGACAAGTCCTTTCTATTGTCCTTGTCTGGATAAATAGAACTAGAAATTGCCGAGAAAGCAATTTTATTGTTTCTGGCGCATAAAATCCAACAAAACTTCCTTCTCTTCTCACTTCTGCACACACATGATGCGAATCAAGTCCTGACTGAGACTGAGTGTAGACCGAGTCAAGTGGAAGAGTCCTAGCGCAAGAAGTTTGAGTGTCTCAACTGCAAGTGCAACTTGTCCTTACGCTTTTTTCTTACACTCTGATTGGGTACAGTTACCCAAAAGGGGAGAAAAACTTTCTATATCGTTTCTCAAACGCTTTCAAACGCTTCTCTCTCGATTTATTTCCTTGCCATTGATATGAACCGAACCGAGCAATAAACGAGGACAAGTGACACTTTCGACTTGGTTCACAAAATTAAATCGAACATACATGCACTTAGGTTATGCTTATGGCCATGGCCAACAAGTTGGAAAAGTTTTTTATTTATTTACTTTGAGTTGGCAAAAGGAGTAAATAGAATTTGAAAATATGAAAGTTTTAAATAAAAAACGGAAAACATATACAATAATTTAAAAAGTTGTAGAGGAAATATTAGTTTCATAGATCAAGATAAACATTTTATGAAATTAATACTTAAATTCACTTACCAATAAGTACAGAGCTGGAAAATACAAATAAATAGGTTAATAAAATTTACAAATCGAGTCAAGACTTAAAATATATTTAGTATAATTATATCTAGAGATAATGCTAATATATATGTATTTTCATTATCATACAAATTGTGGTATCTATTTTAAGCTACATGAGTTACCAACTGAATTCCTGGTCAGTTTTAAACCCGAAACTTTAGAGTAAACACGTCGAGTCATCGACAATGCAAGTGACTGTAAATCGTAGCGGTAAAGCTGAAACACACACTCACACACACACTCACACAGACAATACACAACAAATACACACAGGTCATTTTGAAACAATGCGGCACCCACAACAATGAGACAGCAGCAACTGTTGGAGGAGAAGTTGGTCGATAGAGCAGAGTGTAAAGAGTTTACTCTGTAGACCAAGTCAACAGCAATAAAATATTTTAAAAAAAAAATAACCGAAGAAAATGAAGTCATCTTGTGCAAATATGAAAACAAAGTCAAGTGTTAATTTGCGTGGGAAAACAATTTCATGTTTTGGCTTCAATGAGGCGGCTAAAAGTTCTTTTGATAAGGTCGGTTCGGGGCTTGTCTTCCCCACAAAGAGACAGAAAGACAGACAGAGACAGAGTCATCGTTGTTGTTGATGTAGCCTGAAAGCAAAAGTGTGTAGCACTTAATTGTATAATTTCCACATACAAAAACTTGATTTGACAAAAGACAAAAGCCAAAAGGGAAACTGAACCCAGTAGTAGCTGGAAATTACTTGAAGCGTGTGAAAAGGTTAAAGGGTAATGTGTACTGGAATCCGTGACGGCTCTTAACTAATCACAAGTGCTTGCGATTAGCCAAAAAAAGGTCAAAGCCACGTAATGCGACGCTCAGGCAAATTACGAGAAAATGCTCCCCATATAGGGAAGAAGAAGAAGCAAACCATTGACACTGACAAAAGCCCAAAAAGTCTGCCACCAAATTGACCCATGAAACATTAAGTTTGAAGTACATCAAACATTTTGTTGTTATCTCAAACTAACAACAACAACAACAATAACTAAAGGCAACCGCAAAGGTGCCACCAACTTGGCTCCAACTATGCCATTAACTGTGTGTGTGGTAGGGTGGGTAGAGGGGTAGGGTAGGTGGTAGAGGGAGCCCAGAGGAGATTGAAACTTTTGTGCGTTGTTACGTTGTTGTTGTCACCATCGTTGTTTGTTTGTTTCTCCTTGTTGTTGTTGTTGTCTTCTCGGTTATGTTATGCGAATGACATTTTCATGTACTACAAAAGTTTCTCGACCGCTTCTCGTTTTTATGATACCCTGCAATTAAACTGCTGACAAAGGGTATATTTACAAAAGTTGAGAAGATATAAGAGATAGGCATAAAATTATAGTCTCTAAATTGAAAGTGTAATTTTCTTTAATTTGGACTATTAATTTAAATGATTGAAAATGGTTCAATGAAAAGTATATTCTCGTAAAATTTAATCTATGTATTCGTTAAGTAATTTCTGATCTTTTATCCCTAATTTCAAGGAATAGAAAGAAAGAGTAATACTTAAGGTTCTATGTTTATAAATAGAGTTAAACATTGTATTTTTGATTTCATCTTAATTATTTACCTCTTCTCTAAATATAATAAAGGGCATCAACTATTCTACCTTTAGTTACCTTCTGTTTCTGCTCATCTTTTGTTTATTTCTGTGTGTGTGTTGCACTGTGGGAAAATTTATTTATGATTCTTTAATGGTATATTTTCCACGTATTTTGTTTGTCGTTGTCGTTGCCTGTTGTCGAAAACTTACGCACTTTTGTTTCACTTTTGTGGTGTCAGAATTTATTACTCCGGCAAAACGCTTTTCAATTCATTTCAAGTAAAGTTAAAGTAAAGTTATACGTTTTAATTAGATATCCTATCAACCTATCAACACCAATCCCACACTCTCTTATCGATTCAAAAGTAAATGCTGTGAAATAAATCCAATTCGAATTAATCAAATCATCATGGCAGCTCTGAACTCTTCTAACTCTGAACTCGGCTCATTTGAGCACGCTCTTTGATCTGAGATCACACACAATGAAACATATTTCAATTATCGGGCCATGACCGACCTAAGAAGGTGCCTCTGTTGGCCATGGCCCTAATGTTTCGTCCGTCTGAGGCGGGGCGGGGGCATCAATCAACGCCGCAAACAACAAAACAGTTAATAACAAACTACCAAAATGTGGACCAGACCAGACCCAGAGATGGGCGCGAGTGCAATGCATCATCGACAGCTCCATCAACGTCATCATCCACCAACTGCAACAGAGAGACAGAGAGAGAGAGGGAGAGGGAGAGAAAAGGGAGGCGCCTCCATTGCTTGTTGGTGGTCGCTTGTGTGGTTGATTTTCAATTTCATACGCACCGTTGGATGCCGCCCAATATCGATGAGAGCGGCATATTATTGATTAACAGCCAGCCACCCAGATTCCAACTCTTAACCCATTCCCTGACCCAATCCCAATCCCAGTCCCCGTTCCAATTCCAAAACACAATCTCAAACTCAGCGGCCAGCAGCGATTTTCATCACTTGCGTGGTAATTAAAATGTATTTTCTTTTGATAGTGCCTAATGTGTTCAGTCTGCTCTGGGTGGTCAATCAGCAGACTCTACACAGAGAAAAACAACAACTATCCAGTTGAATGTTGTCAAAGAAAGGGGTTTATCAAGTTATATAAAATAGTATATTTAATTATGAATTTTTAAACCATTCTCAGTTATATTAAGAAGTCTTTAATAAGAGTTTAAAAAAATATTGAACTATACATATATCTTAATAAATTATTTGCTATTATAACTAATTTCATCAGCATGAACACAGTTAAACAATTCTAGGTAAATTAAGACTTTAAGAATTAAGATTAAAGATTGTGTTCTTTTTTGTGTAAATTTCTCCTTCACACTCTCTCTCTCTCTCTCTCTCTCTCTCTCTCTCTCTCTCTCTCTCTGTCTCACTCTCTGTATCTCTCACTCTCTCTCTATCTCTCTCTCTGTCTCTCTCTCTCTCTTACTCTCTCTCTGTCTCTCTCTCTCTCTCACTCTCTCTCACACTCTTTCCAATGACACTACGCTGTGTGGCAGCTGTCGCCGCTGAGTTTGGGCCATAATTCAACGTCCTCTTCGTCCACGTCGCCAGCGTCATTGCCAACATCATCAATTTTCTGAGTGAACCAAAAAAAAACACACACACAAAACAAAAAACAAACAACAAAAAGTGTTAAAGCGCGAAAAACAACAGCAGCAACAACAACAACAACAACAAGAACAACAGGAACAACATTGAGCAATTTGTTTCGCTTTGTCTTTCGCTCTGTTTTTCCCAGCCAACAAACAATGCGCAATCGCACCAGGTGAACTTGTCCCCCTTTAGGCCCAGTTCCCTCCCTCCCCCTGCCTACAACACAAGTGTAGACAGTGTAGGTGGAGGGTGGAGTGTGCAAAGAGGGCAGGGAGGGGTGTGTTGCACTTTTATTTCGACACTTATTTGCAACTTTTTGCTAATGTACGATGGTTTCTTTGTGGCAGCAACTGATAAGCGTCCCCTTCCACAGTAATAACAAAACACAATGCAATAATTACAATTTATATCTTGCAGATAAAAATCTGCACATTAAGCGACTTGCAACTGCAACAAACGGCCGAGCAATCAACAACAGCAACAACAACAACAACGGACAATCAACTAACAGCAACTGCCGTCGCTTACAAAAAGCTGTCAACGTGTGCGTTTTAACGCTCCGTCGGCTCTGACAACGCCAGCGGCTTCTCGACCTGCCCAAAAACAGTCGCCAGTGGGCGAAGCTGTTGCCAAGCAGCAGCTGCTGCACTCAGTTAAACAGCAACAACAACAACAGCAGCAGCAGCAACACCAACAGCTGCCCGAACAATTTCTGGCTGCTGGTCGGGGTCATTGCCAAAATTTCAATCAACTTTGGTGGTCAGCGAATAAAAAAATTAGCAACACTTGACATAATGACTGCTGAATACTCTTTCTCTGTTTTCTTTAGAAGAACAAGACTTGACACAATGACTGCTGAATACTCTTTCTCTGTTCTCTTTAGAAGAATTGTTCAGATTTGTTTATCATTTTTAATCAATTTTTTATTGTGTTGCATTCAAAAAAATTAAGCAAGTTGAGAGAAGAAAATTTTATGGTAATTATTAATTGACAAAACATGAGAATCTTTCAAATACTATTTAAATTATATTTCTCTAAAAGTAATATTATATTTTGTCAACTTAACAATTTTGTTTAGCATTAAGTTGGTAGAAGTAAAAGCAATATAAGAAACTATAACTGGAAACTTTAAAAATGTATCTTTAACTCTGCAATTTCTCATTTATTACTTTAGTAAAGAAAGCAGAGCAAAGAAATGCTTTATATGATATCTCAAATAACTATATTATATATTATTATATAAATATTTTCCCAACGTTTTTTGATCTTTTGATAAGGATTCCACCTAACAATACAAGCATTAAAGTATCTATACAATCTTTAAGCAATTTAGAATAATACTCTGGGTTATACCACACAGTTAACATAACTTTCAAAAGGTAGAGTATATCGAAAGAGGCAGACGAAGTTGCCTCAGAGGCAACAGCAGCCAAGTTTAGTCAATTGGTGGTCCTACTTTGCATATGACGACTCTGCTGCTGCTGGACCCAAAAAGGACTCTTTTGGGTGATCCAGTTACCAGTTTGATCGACACATATCACACCTGGCCTCCTGATCTGATCAGGCTCTGATCCGACAGACATAACTGCTGTCAATGGAGCGAGAAATGAAATACACAGCAAAGATCACAGCCGTTGGCCCGACAAATTGCAAAGGACTTCGGACTTCGGACTGGACACGCGTGCGCAATATCGAATTACGAGGCGCATGCGATGTTGCCCCACATGCAACATGCAACATACACTATATTTGATGCGAAACTGGAGACGGGTCAAGTTTTGAAAGACAGACAGTCGAGTCGATCTCTGACTGGGAGGTCTCTTGATGGGTAAAGTCCATGATGCCGCTGCTTTCGCTGGCAATGAGGCACAACCGTGTTGCATGCTACCTCCTTCGTCATTTGGGTCGTAAATCTTAAGGCCAAGGACACTTCAATTAGTCTAAGCGCCGCTGTCTCGTGTCGTCGTCCTGTGTGTGTTATGTTTAGACTTCTGTGTCACAGTTTTTCGGTGTCGGTTCCGCGTTTCAATTGCAATTAGCACAACATTAGCGCGGCTGACCTTTGACCTCGCTGCCACTCCCGCTGTGCCGCCTATTGTCCTGACCTCGACACTGTCCTTGCGCCTCTGTTTCATGCTATTCAATGTGTGTCTCTTCTTTTATTTTTCCTCCTCTCCCAATGTTTTCTGCGTTTTGTCACGCATCCATTCGCCAAATGGACGGCAATAATTGCGGTTGTTCCATTGTCCTTAGTCCTCCTCGGCGTCTGTTCCGGAACAGGCGCCTCCGCATATTTACATAATTGTCCCTGTCTCGACGTCACGCTAGCGAATTGCCGTCTCTAGAGACAGACACAGGGAGAAAGAGAGAGAGAGAGAGAGAGAGAAAGAGCACGGGGAAGTGGGAGCAACGTTAAAGAATAGACAAAGAAGGGAGGAGGAATAACAAATGAGACGAAATGTTTAATAACAGCGAGTAGTGGAAAATAGCAAGAGACTAACTGAAATTTGCTACAGGAAGCGAGTAATAAAATAATTATGATGCAGAAAATGAAAAACTGACAAAATAGGTAAGCGAACAAAGCTTCACAAAGAGAGCAAAGAGTAGCGAAAAATACAACTTTGATAAACAGGAAAATGAATCAAAAACAAAGGAGCAAATTTAGTCAGACTCTTTGCTTTTGTTGCCTTTAAAATTCACTTGAATTTAGTGAAAATTTTAATCAGAATGTTTTTGCTTTAGTTAATTTGCAACATGCACATGAAAGTTTAATAAGAAGGATTAATAAAAGGAGAGGGGAAAAGTAACTTTGAAAAGTTTCTAAAAGAAGCAAAATTTTGTTGCTTATAATTTTAGCCAATTTTTCGTGGAAAAAACATCACAAATTTAAGATTACATTTTTTTTATTAATTAATTTTTTAAAAGGAAAATTGAGTTTGAAAAGATTTTTCAACTGCAACTAATTAAATTCTGTGAAAATTCTGTGAAAATTTCAAGGGAATTTCAGGTTTTAAAATGCAAAACAAAAATCAAATTTAAAACAAAGCAACTTTGGTTGATTTCTTAAGTTAACGGAAGAAATTTAAACAGCCTTTTGTTTATCAACTTCTTGAGAATTTCATTAGGTCATAAACAACATTTGAAAAACAGCAAAATTAATTAAAAGTAGAGAAAACTCTGTAGAACTTTGTGAAAATTTCAACCGGAATTCCTGGTTTACATAATTTTCCATATGTCATTATCAACATCAGGGAAAAGCGCATCAATCAGCGAACAACAAGTGCCTGCATCCGGGCAACTGTGGCACAGACATGTGTCATCGTTGCCACATGCCACCCGCTCCCTCCCGCTCCCACCACTCGCTCCACCCCGCTGGGAGGCCACTTAGGAGCATTGAATTTGCTCTGATCGTGACAATAAACCGAGGCAACAATTGCCCAACGGGGCCAAACTTTACTTGATTGCCATCATCAAACTGTTTACGCGGATGACAGACAACAACGAGCGCAATAACAAATGACAACAACAACAACCAGAAGAACAGCAACAACAACAACAACAACTTGTGGAGGCGTTCAATTGTGCAAAAGATTTGTAGGGGAAAAGATGTGGAAAATGGATGAATGTTTTTTTTGGTACCGGGCAGTGATAATCACTGAGCTACTCAGATTTGATTGCCTGATGAATGAGTGAGTGGAGGAGGTTTGTGGGTCAGCATTAAATGGCATGTGAATGCTTTCGAGTTGGCGCCATGACTCAACTTGTATTAAGATGGAAAGAGATTGAATATGTTCAGGAAATACAACAAGTGTTGACAACTCTGGCGGGTCTAAAAGAGACAGGAAAGAGATTGAATATGTTCAGGAAATACAAGTGCAGGGTCTAAAGAAGACAGTTCAGCATTTTAAGAAAACCTGTCACAAAACAAACAGATAAAACTTTGTTACATTTTGAGAATTGTTTGAATAGCAACAGCTAAAAACAGATAAAAGGCTAGGATTATGGTTTAAGGATTGTTTGAATAGTTAAGTTTCAAATTGTTTAAAACATTGCCAACATGGATTTATTGTTATTATCGTTGCATTTACTTTTATAATATTTGGTTATTTATTATTATTTATTTAGTATTTATTATCATAATACATTTCCAACATGGACTTATTACTATTATCATTGCATTTTTATTATATCTTCTATCGATTCAATATAATGTAAGTCTTGATATTTAAGAAGGTTGCCAGTTGGTTTTATTTTATAATTCCGTTGTTGGCGTTTAAAAATCGTTAAGTTTAACTCGCCTAATCTGAGTGGACAACACTGAATAACATTTCTTAGCGAGTGAAAGTGGAAAGGTAAAGTTCAAGTCGGCACATCAATAACCGCACAGTTAACCCAATAATCGGGAACGCGTAGATAGCACCTAATTAGGGTGTCGAGGCGAGGCGACTGACAACTTTAGCGCCACTAGCCAATAGCGCGGGTGGTCGAGAACGCAAGGAAGGAAGGAGGAATCGAATCGAGTCGAGGAGGGTTCGAAATCGGCTCAAGATGAACAGAGGGACAGACAGAGAGAGAGACACACCCTGCAACAAGAAGTGGCAGCTGCCTAGGCCTTAGACCTTGCCTTGCCACATTTGCCACTTCGATTAGGTATCCTGGTAGATGGTAACAAGACGCAGTTTGTTTTTGTTTTTCGGGTGTCGCCGACAATTCGTTGCGTTTCATTTGTGGTTCAGACCAAGCTGCGATAATTACATGTTAATTCTCTCCTATCTCTCTGACTCTGTTAAATTCCAATTGTGTGTCTGTCCAACGAATCGAGGATTCTTTAATCCGAAGACAGCGCAATCAAGTCCAATTTGAGCGGCGTCTCTCTGAGGCGTCGGCGTCCTTTTTTGTTGCCTTCTTTTTTCAACCTTCTTCGGATCGATAATTAAGCAGTTGCCAACAATGTGTGCGGCACATTTAATTGAGGCTAAGGACACCTCCAAAAACTGACTAACCAACTAAACGACTAACCGTCTAAACTGGTCAAGTCGAGTGAAGAAGGTAAATCACATAGAAAGAGAGACCGAGAGAGAGAGAGAGACTGTGGCAGACCTATTAATAACTTTAATTAAAAATTGTGACTTTGGTAGCCGCCATCTTCATCATCATCTTCACTCTCATCCTCATCATCATCATCATCATCATCATCATTGGCTCGAGCTTTGAGGTTGCACATTTGGAACTGAGAGTGTGGGAACCAAATTATTCAAATCTTTCAAAACCAGAGTCTCAGAGTCAGAGTCATAATTCTCCGCGCTCTCTCATATGCATATTTATTGCATTTTTCGACATGGCAACGCCCCCAAAATTCACAATGGAATTTCAATTCCATTCTCTGTCTCTAACTTTGACTTGGACTTGCCAAAAGGAGCAAGGCACGGACTCAGCTCAGCTCTCAGGAGTTCCTTCAAATGCAATCGTATTGCCGTCTTTTGTTTTGTTTTCACTATACCTCTCTCCTTCGCTCTCTCTTTCACTCTCTCTCTCTCTCTCGCATCATTTGTTAGCCTTTAACTTGGTTGTATTGGATTCGCAGGAATAATTAAAATTTATATGTGTTTCGTTGTTTGCATCTCGTGTTCTTCACTTCTCCCCCCACTTCTAATATGCTGCAGTTGCTCCTACCAATTCACTCCCCCTCCTTGCCCTCTCTGTATTCTCTCCTCTCTGTTCTTCAACCAGTTTCCAAGCTGGTCCCGTCTGGCATTCTGGCAATTCCATTTCACTTTCGACACATAAACGGCACATTATTTATAAAGCAGCCGCTGCCAATTTGCATGGCAACTGTTGCTACGTGCCAAATAAAAATTCTCTTCCTCTTTCATATCTCTCTGTCTCTCATCCTCTCTCTCTCTTTACATTAAATCGCTTGTCAATTGGAAAATTGCAAAGCTCTTTCTTTTCTTTTTCTTTGCACCTATTGAATTAATGCACGAATCGGAGTCGGAGTCGAAGTCAGAGTCATCAGCACGTCCAATGTCCAATGTCCAATATCCAATTCTCTCGCAAGTCTCAGCTGATTCGCGTTATCCTTGGCAAGTTTGCGTATCGCATTTGAAATGAGCAGCGAGGAGGCAAATGGTGCCAAATGAATATTCTCAAATTGCAGTGATATATCATCGATGGATTGCCACAATTTGATCCGCAACGTGCTCCACCCTCATTCCTCCTCCTCTTCCCCTTCCACTTCCCTCCACTCTTCCGCTTCCGCTGATATTGAGAATTACGCTGTTTTGTCATGTTTCTGTTGGTTTGGCAAATTTGATTGATTACTTTGTTCCTGTTTCGATTCCCGCCTCAATCAATGAATGACATAAGGGGAAAGTGTTAAATCGAAAACTCAAAAGTTCTTTCGTTGAGAAAGGAGGAAAATCAAATTGATGCGTTAAATTTAATACTTTTAAATCGTAACAGCAAATTGCAAATTTGGTGACAATTTCAGTTTACAAATTGCATTAACATTATTCATTTCAATTGATGATTGATTTTTGATTGATATGTAACATTTTTAAAGTTTCCCAGGGTGAAGTTGGCATTGATATTTAAATTGTACTTCCAACTTCATGTTTACTAGCTGTTACTTTAGAAATTCACTATATCTTCTATATTCTTATATCTTTACCCTTTTTTACTGGGAATAACACTTGATTCACACATGGATCACATAGAGGAGCCGAAGTTGGAGACACCCAGAGACCGTGATAATGACATTATTGTGGATACAAATATTGATGAAGATTACGCAATTTATCCTCGACCACATCGCTCAGCTCCATCTCGTCCTACACCGAGGAATCTGTGGAAAAGCCGTAGAGTAACTATTCTAAAATGGATCTTTTGTCTGGGAGTTGTTTTATTGCTTATTCATTTAGTGCCACGCGGTCAAAGAACTCAAAAGATGAAAGATAGAATTTATTCTGCCATACTTCTTTGGAATGAAGAGATTCCGATACGTGGATGGAATCATTTTCAATGTCCTTGTGTTTTAACTGGCAATCAAAACTATGTTACTTTTCCAATAGATGCTGTCATTGTTAATGCGGATCGAGCTTATACTCTGCAGGGTCTGGAGAAGATCAGACTTACTCCTAATTTTCTGCTTGTCTTTGCCACCAAAAATGCTATGAATCTTGTCCAGAATCCGCTGATGGAGCCTAGTGAGTTTTATTTCAACTTTACCATGACCTATCGCCGGGATTCGGATTTGCTTTGGTCTGAATACTATTTTTCAACTCTTGTCTCTGCACATCAGCCGGTTAAGAAGTTTGAACAACCCGATAGAAATTTTTTAAAGAATATAACAAACCATTTGGCAACCACACTTCGCTATCGAATCAAGTTCAAACACATCCTGGCTGTCTACATGAGCTATGAGATCAATGATTACACAAAGGATCAGAGTATCTACTTGTGGGAATTGCGCAAACACATGGATCTGAATGTCATTCAGACTTGTCATGAAGTCGATGAGTAATTATGAGCATATATATATATATATATATATATATATATATATATATATATATATATATATATATATATATATATATATATATATATATATATATATATATATATATATATATATATATTAATCCATATAATATCCTTCGCTTTTCTAGGTGCTTGCCATACAAATTTATGTTGATCTTTGATCCCAGCTCCTGTCCCGACTTTGTGCATTCGCAGGTCTACATGGCATTAGCTAATTTTGTAGTACCTGTAGTAATAAGTAACGGTGATATTAGTCAGTTTGTTCCACCTGGATCTTATATAAATGGCAATGGTTTCTCATCAGCCGAAAAACTGGCAGAGTACTTAAACAAAGTTGGCTCTGAGCCGCATCTTTATGAACAATATTTCTGGTGGCATTCCAAGTATCAATTGCATCAAATTAGACAACCCTATTGCGCCCTCTGTCGGGAACTAAAGAAGCCAAGGAGAGAACGTAAACCTGAAGAATTCGAAAAGTGGTGGACTCAATACAAGTGTCAATCCAATTCGTCTGATTCTACTTGATGAAGATTTAAAGTAGTTTGTTGGACTTAAATAAAGTTAAAGATCTCCAATGATTAAAAGTTGCTTTCTTTCTAGGATTAACAACCAATATAATATATCATTTATCTCTTTAGCTATCCGCAAAAAATCCTGTATAGTTATACCTTATATTGTTATTTAAACTTGAATCAAAGTACATCATAGTTGGCCTTATTTTTCTTGAATTTCATTTTCACTTTTAAAACTCGATTGTTAATCGATTTAATTTTCAAAATGCCAACAGACAAAATTCTAAGCAATCTAAACAATCCAGAACAGCACAAAGTGGATGGATCTTTGAGCTCCATTTCCAATGAAGACAGTAATGACTTTGGATACTATGATTTATCGGTGCTTCCGCCACCACATCGTTGCTCAGCTGGGTCTCCCTTTGTCCTGCCTTATCGTTATATTAACAAGAACATATTGAGGTGTCTTCTTGGCATTAGTGTAGTTTACTTATTATTGCATATGATAATCTATAATGAACCTAAGTCAGTAAAGAAGTCAAATGGACATGCGATACTTATTTGGAATGAAGATGAAGACACTTCCAGCTTGGATCATTTGCAATGCGGCTGTGAGGTGACCAACAATCGAAATTATGACAAAGGAACTGTAGATGCTGTTGTCGTGTATGGTGATCGTCCCTATTCTCTACAGGATCTGGCTGGAATCCAACATACGCCAGACTATCTGGTTGTATTTGCTGCCTCAAATCCTCTGAGTCTTGCTAAGAATCCACTCTATGCACATGGTGATTCAATCTTTAACTTTACTATGACCTATCGCTTGGACTCGGATTTGATCTGGACATCTCATTACTTCTCTACACGTAGTCAAGTAACTGAAAGAATCCAGGAGTTTGATTTGCCAGAAGAGAACTTTTTAAATGAGCTGCCAATAAAGCGGCGATTCAAATTGCAACAAAGGATAAAGAAAAAGGACTTTTTGGTGGTCTACATGTTGTACGAGGTGAATGAATATAATCTGCCCGAGAGCCTCTATTTGCAGGAACTACGTAACTATATAGAACTCGATGCACACATGGACTGCTCTGCAGGAATTGAGTAACTATAGAAATCATCTTTCATCAGTTCATTTTATTCACAACCTATTTTCTTCCTAGTTGCTCACACTACAAGTTTATGCTGATCTTTGATCCCAGCTCCTGTCCGGACTATGTGCATCCACAGTTCTTCGTGGCACTTGAGAACTTTGTGGTGCCTATTCTAATTGGTGGCAGCAATCTAACCAAGCTAGCACCACCTGGCTCCTACATTAGTAGCTCTGAATTCACTTCACCCAAGATCTTGGCAGCGCATCTGAAGAAGCTGGCAAAAGATCCGAAACTTTATGAGCAATTCTTCTGGTGGCATTCCAAGTATCAGCTACAGAATATCAGACAATCCTACTGCAGACTCTGTCATCAGTTGCGGCAAAAGCGACGACAGCGCCAACCTGACATGTTCCTGAATTGGTGGACTCAATACCAGTGCTCCTCCAATCGCACCGACCGCCTGGACTGGTCTCCTTGATTCCAAAACAATCATAATTATCGCTCGCCAAATTGGCCAAGCTGCCTATATATATTTTTTATTCCACGGAATTTCGGCGGCACTCCATTGACCTCGCCGACGAGGTTTTAGAGCTAATAATTATACCCTTTGGGGTTCGTCTATTAACTTTGTCATAAAGCCTGTCTTCCCAACTAAATTTAAGCGTCTTATGTCTTGGTAAAGAAATATATATATTTAAAGTGGTTCCTTGACAGGATTAAATGTTGTAGGCATTGACCAGAATTTGAATTAAAGTGTGTCTTAAGAACAGAAAATTAAGAATGTTAATTATCATAATATACCATAAAGTTTAGGGAACTTTTCAAGTATATTTATAGCTTAATAAATTATCTAAATATACTGAAAATTTCATATTGTTGCAAGACGGAATAAAGACAGATTAGATGTATTAAAGAAATAGAATTAAGTCCTTAACTTTATCCAGCTTAGTATGCAATTTAATTACAGGGTACTCTCTAGTCAATCACTCTCCCAAATTGGCATTCTTAATTGTGTTTATGTATTCGCAACTGGTTCTTGGAATGTTTTTGGGATACCAACTCGTGCTGGACGGCTGCCGAAATAATGTGGTCATGTTTTTGTTGGGTAGGGGAACCATTAGGGTGACCATTTAGTAAGGCACATTGCTCTCCATTGGGTCCATTGTGTGATTCAAGGGTTTAAACAAGTCTCTGATGCCTGGGAAATTAAGCACAAGGAACGTCAACATTCAGACACAGTCCCTGGGCATAGATAAAGCAAATATAGAGTGTACTCTATGCAACGATTGTGGACCAGGCCAACTGGGAACTAAGAACTGTGAACTTGAGAGCTCTGGACACAAAAACGAGTGGGCGACGATGTGAACGACAGCGACAGTGTCGGAGTTGGAGATGGAGAGGGACAGGGAGAGGGAGACGGTGACGCTGGTAAGGTGCCAAGAAGAAGATAGTCCAAGGCGACGCAGACAATACACGAAAAACAAACAGAATTGTCATGGGAAATATTTCACGGCATTGCGTCCCCCGACATCTTCTCCTGCTCCCCCCATCTCTCCTCTCTCCTCTCCTCTCCCCTCCTCTCTACACTGTTGTCCAGTGTTGTTGGTTTGGCGTCTGTTGCTGGCACATTTCAAAACGGTATCACATACACAAAACACTTTTCTTCTTGCCACACACACAATATTTATAAGTTAAATGCTTCACTAAACAATAAGCCAAAGGCAACTTGGCCAAGAAGAAGAAGAGGGAGGGGGGCTGCAGTTGCAGGCAAGGCGATAATGAAACCGACGGGCGTCAAGCACATCGAACACTGAGAGTGAGTTCCAGCCTTTTTGGGTTGACAGGTTGTTTCTTGTTCTCGGTTTCTTGGTTCTTAGTTCTCAGTGCTCGCTTCTCAGTGCTGAGTTCTCGGTTTCTTGGGAAGTTCTCATCACGGCATCTGCGCCTCCGCAAAGGTGCTCTGTTTGTCCATGCTGTTATCAACTATTACAATATTTTTGTTTAATTGACAAACAGGTTTATCATTTGACGCTCTAACTGTTTTTTCCCACAGTCTTAACTAGTATTAACCTGAAATCAACCGACAATGGGCCTAATGTCAATCAGTCAGAAAATTATATACGAAAATTTCAGCAAATTTCTAAACTTTCTAAAGAACTTTAATAAACTCTAACTATATCTAAACTTTTCACACCATTTCCTACAACTGTGCACCACTGTAAATATCTGATGGATCTCAGGATTGATTGTGCCACATTTGTGGCTGTTAGTCACAGTCTCATTTTGGGCAATTAAAGTGAATTTAACTATTCGATCACGACTTGGTGACGACTCCAGAAATGAGAAATCTAGAATAATGTTCTACCTATTTAATGTCTTCATTTCAATTTGATATCTCCACAGACATTTCATCAAACTCGGCAAAGTGAGAAAGTGCCTTCAAATGCTTTGCTGGAGATTAAAGAGCTTCTGATGCTGCTTCTGTCTAGGTTTGGGTTTGGGTCTGGGATTGTTTGTGTTTGTATTTGTTTTGGGGCGCTTCCCAGAGGAGGCTGCCAGCCAACGAGCAGTAAATGCCGCACCCGATTTCTCACCTGCAGGCGACGCTGGCAGAGACGTCGACGTCGACGTCGACTGCGACTGCGACTCGTTTTAATTTGTTTGTTTACATTTTGCAGGCAGGCGCGAGAGCTGCTCGGCTTTTCCCAGCATGTCTCGGACTAGACAAAATGCTTGGAAATGTTTGGAAATAGAAGCGTATCGTTAAGAGCGGGGAGGGGGGCTGTGGCAAGTGGCAAGTATGTGTATGTGTTGTACCGCTTGTGTTTTGGTGTTAACAACTCGACACTTCATTAATTGAAGTTGAAAAAGTGCAGCTATAAAAAGACTATTAAGTTCCACCAACAGACCCACAATCAAAGCGAAATCTCTAGGGACTGAAGACTGAAGTTTTGGGGCAGCAGCAGCAGCAACAGCAAGTGAATGAAGCACTTGCAACCGACTTGTGGCAGCATTTAAAGTGATCGCATTAGACGCAAATTTGATAGGCTTTTTTCTCAAAAGTTCAATGGTTCATCAATTGAGAGCTTTTAAGATTTTGTTTTCCACTTTGAATTTTTAATAAGTGAACCAATCTCAATTAAAGATTTGCCAAGTGAGATGGAAATATTTCATAATTTCGAATATTAGAATTAAGTGTAAAAATTAACAAAAGATTAACTAAAAAATCGAAAAAAGTAAACAAGTTGATAGTGAGGAAAAACTTTACCTCTTTCCCTCAAGTATTTTTTCGAAATCTATACATAAATACTGAAAGACTTGAATGGTTAATGGTCATAAAAATAAATCTATATGCAAATGCAACTCCAAAGGCGACAAAAGTTGCAGTCTAGAGATACGAGTAAACAACATGGTTTGGAACCCTGCAGGCTGCCAGGCTGCCAAAAATAGTCTAGCTGACAGTCAAGGACTTGGCCACGGCCATAACCATTACCATTACCATCACCATCAGCATTACCTTTGCCATTGGCGCAGAGGCGTCTCCGATGCGACGCTTTACAAAATGTGACAAGTTGCGGAATTATTTTTCGCAGAAGATGTTCTGTTCTGTTTCCCTCCACAGACTGCGTGCAGATGAGCTGAGATTGATAAGCAGAGCAGCCAGAGGAGACCCCAGAGGAGAAACTTCTCTTCAGACTGTAACTGAGATCGAAACCCGTGCCATACTTGCAATGTTCCTCATTCCCAATCCCAAGATGCAACTACGCAGATAATGCGAGCGATTTATGTGGAAGCTCTGCTAAGTTAACGGGGGGCAAGAGGGGCAGCTGTTGACAACAGTAGCTGGAGGCAGCAATTTAACAGCGATTACAACTGGCAATGCCATTTAAGTGGCCATTGTCAGGTTCGCGATCTTCAAGTTCCAGCGCCTTGATAAACCCAAACCCAACCAATGTCGACTCCAATTCGCATGTGGGCGAATCCCACAATCCTACAATTCCCTCCTGCTGTGCATTGATACGAGTTCTTGTGGAGGTGCCAACTAGGAATCTTCTACTCTGAGGTGTGATCTAAAATGAAGCCAAAAGTGGCGCTAAAAATAAATATTAAAGTTGGCAGAACAACTTTGAGATCCATTGAAGAAATGTTTGTGAATGTGAGTCAACTTTAAGAATCATTAAAGTAATTTCAAGTTATTACTTAAAAGGATTAAGAGGCTGCACAAATAAAAGTTTAAGCTTAATCAGATTAATCAGTTTAAGTGAGTAAAGTTAGCAACTTAATTTGATCAATTAATCGATCTTTAAAAAGGGAATTAGGATGTTATATATTTATTTCAAATTCAAAATTCACTTTGATTCACTTTCGATCACAAGGTTCGCATCCTGTTTGAGGTGGAAACACAGTTTTGGACAAATATGAATTGGGATTTCGTTGGGCAGCCACATCTTCAGCCCACAGTTGGTTGAGATACTTTTCCAGCTTATCAACCACATTCAAACTGTCGGCATCCGAGCAGGTTTCAAAGGACGAATCACTTTCATCCGCAGTGGAGCTATCAGAATGGCACACATTTGAGGATTCACTGTCGCTGTCGTGGACACAATCGATGGGACAATGATGATTCTCCCAATCAATCGTCGGCTCCAGTGCATCCTCATAACTTGTGCCGTCTTCTACTTTCGCCTGTTGCTCTGGCTGATCTTCCTCCAATCGATACCACTTGACCTTGTAGGATTCCTGGCCGCACTCGCCATACAACTCACCAGTCAGCTGATCAATGTTGCACTCACAGATGAGCAGCGGTGAGTTGCACTTGGTGCAACGTGGCAATTTGATCTCATGGTTGGTGATGGGACGAGGTCGCTTAATCCTCACATTCGACACAATCTTGGGCACCTGGAGGCCACACAAAATGCACTCCTTGGGCAGATCCGCACAGTCTGCCAGCTTGAACTTCTCATGGACTTTCTCACCGGGTTTAGGATGTCCTGGCACCTCCTTCTTGGAGCAATTGCGACAGGCGCAAGTAGGAGCCATTAGAGGATTGGCCCTGGCACTCATACGTTGGTAGAGCCCGCGATATACAAGATTGATTTGCTTCTCGTAGGATTTGTGGGCCCAAAAGAATGCCTTCTTGTAGTTGTCAAAGATCTTCACCGTCTTGTAGGCGGCATGCATCCAAGCCGGCTTCTGTCTGTGTATCGTCATGGCATCCACAAAGGGATTACTTATGGTCCTATCCGGCTTGCCATGGAAGAATGCTTTGAAGGCTCTCTTAATGATCGCATAAGTTAACATTGCCTCCACACTTTCCATTTCACATTTGATGCGAAGTGCTTGCAACAGATCATCTCGTTGCAAATGGGTATTCTCCGGAGGATGTGTTGGACAACGAGTTCGGATCTTTTCGTGATAAATGAACGCTCGCTTTATGATCGATTTGGCATTATAGGATTTGATTGTATTAATGCCACAAATGACCATAATCTGTGACAGACTTTTCGCAATGTCCTCGATGTTTTCCTCAAAGATCTGATAAGGATCAAGCTTCTTCTTGCAGTTGCAATAACATCTCGACTTCATGTCCTCTCCATTGTTCGCCACTTGCTGCGGTTTGTCCATTTTTTATTACTCTCAAAGTTTGTTTTCTTTTTGTTGTCTACATACAATTTTGTGTCTATTCTTGATAGCAAAGGGAAACAACAGTTTTGTTGAAGATAAATGACATTTCTATTTTTTTAAAGGACAACTAGATTCGATTTTGAGTAGAGCCTAAAGTATTTAGTAAACAAATAAGTAAATAGGGAACTTGAAAGATAAAACAGTTGTGGAAAATCTCACTTTTCCATTGAAAATGAAAAGTAATTCATCAGTCAAATTGCAGACAAATTTTGACTCAAAATATATCTCTCAATATATCTCTCAATATATCTCTCAATATATCTCTAAATATATCTCTCAATATATCAAAATACCACAACGAAAAAGTAAAAGTTCTGATATTACAGGAACACATTTCGTTAGATTAATTTCAATAGCAATTCGCATTAAAAGCTCTTTACATTTTCCGGAACACATCTCATTCTTCTCTCATCTCATTCTTTTTCCAAGCTAAGTTTTTTTTCCATCAGCTATAAAGGAAACTTAACTCCCAGCAAAAGAAGTTTGACTATCGCTTAACTTATGCAACTTTCTTGTAACAACAATTTTGAATAATCTTTATAGGTTTTTATCCGACTTGTTCCACTGTCCATTGTGGATAGGGTTCTTAGTGGACCACCACGAGCCACGAGAGCAGAACAATCGTCTATAGAGACTGGCCGGCAATTATGCTAAATAGATAGCTTTGATAGCTTCATTGGGCAGGGCCATCGGTTCATCGGTTTATCATCGGTATAAATAAGAACAAGACAAGGCAAATGGGTCTGTGTTTTGGACTGTTCTGGGACTGTTGTGTCAGACTAAATTGTTCAAATAAATTAAGTTGTAGCTTTCGAAAACCCGCCAGACACCAAAGATGCCACATTTGCCCCCCAAGGGTGTGGGGATTGGGGCAAGCAAACAAGTTGTACGGGCACACATACAAACATACTATACAAAGCATAGATACCTACTTACATATAGATAGATGTATATAGATAGATCGGGGCCGTTGCCTCACAGAGGCCGCCGTGTCGCATTGTCATTTGATAAATTATGATATTTGATCAATTGTTGAACTGAAGTCTGGAACTCGGATGAAGACGTCGACTGTGTCTCGTCTAATGAAATGGCTTTCTACGTGTGCTATGAGCAGCACCTCCCCCTCCCCCTTTGCCAGTCTAAGAGACCCGCATCAAGTTGCCGATTGAACTTTTCTTGTATTTACATTGTAATGGCATCTGGCGAGCAAACACATCTTCTCCAAAAGGCGAACCCATTCCAATTCCAATTCCAAGCAGCTCCCCATTCATCTGCATAGAGCAGCATAATAGAATTGGGACTCGAGACGAGACGCGACGTCGAGAAGATGCCTCTTTATTGTGGCTAATAGGCTCTTGGTGGCTTTGTTGTTGTGCCGCCGTTTGCTTACACACCAAGGCGGGACAGTGGGACAGAGTTAAGGTGGTGCTTTAGCCGCCTCTCTTCCCATTCCCATTGGCATTTCAATATGGGATGTGGATTAATGAATGGATGACAGATGCTGGACATGCTGGACATGGTTGGTAACGTGTTGCTGCTGCTCGCTGTTTACCATTCATATCCATTCATTGTCGGTGCAGTCAACAGGCTTCTAATTATGTGTAAAGGTGTTGTCTATGTGAGTGTGTGCAGTCCCCCTCCATACCTCCCTCCTTTCCTCTCGCTATATCTACCTGTACAAGGGTTAATTAGTGTCATGTCCAGGATTTGACTGGCAATGACAATGTCGGCATATATGAAGTTAATCAATAGATGGGATGCTACTGTTAAAGCATATATGAAGTTAATCAATAGATGGGATGCTACTGTAAAGCATATATGAAGTTAATCAATAGATGGGATGCTACTGTAAAGCTGTCAAACATGGAAGCTGCTACTGTGAGAAAGAAATCCTCAAGAATCATAAAGAGCAGCATTTTATCTTATTTAATATGAGTTCAAATATACTTCAACATTTTGTATGGTTTTTTAAATTAAAGAAAAACTATTTTGTCAACTTTGATAACATTATTAATGCATAGACACATTTGCTAGAGAAATAAGTAAGGATAAAAACCTTTTTATTTCAAACCAATTCAAGTGTCAATAATTAAATTGAAGCCCAGTCCAATATCCAATAACATTTGTACTCAGTTTCAGTTTCGATATCTGTCCAATTCAGCTGCTGCTGCTGTCTTGGGCTAAAGTTCAAAGACCCAATCCAATACAGCAAAAAGATGACAGCTGATGTTGATGCTGCTTCTGTGCCAAGGACCATTTGCACTTTTATTGCCCTCAAATCGAACGCCTTGAAATACATACATACATATATATAGACAATATATGTGCAAAGTCATCATAAAATGCCAATGTAATGAAATAAATTTAACACAACATTTGTTCTCCCTTTTGGTTGTTTGTCTGTTTCTCATCTTGTCCTGTCATAACACAGAAGGTTCAGTTGGAGTTGGAGTTGGAATTGAAGAAGCAGAAACACAAACCCATAACAATCAAAGGGCACAAATATTTTCAATAATAAATCTATTTGATGGTCTGCCAGAGGCACATTTATCCAGGGCGCATCCCAATTTTATGAGGCGGCAAACGCGCCTATGGGACATGGAAACCACTCTTTGGAAGGATGCGTTGACAGCAGGCAAAGTCGTTAAAAATCACAAAATGACGCTCTACACATGATTAATTGTTTGAGCACGAATTCAAGAAGACTTTCAGATACTCCCCCAAAAAGGGGGAACAAGTGAAAGTCAGCTGTCGTCCCAGAACACTTGTCACCCGCCAGAAGAAACCATAACTCCAACATTTTATTCATCTTCTTTGCCAGAACTGGACATGTCCAACTATTTGGCTTGTAATTAATTTGTGTACATTTTTCCGACTCTACATCTGTTGCACTTGAACCTACAAGAGACTGTGTCACTTGGGGTCAGACCTTATGACACCCCTCCCTCTCACTTTATGCAACCATCTGTTCATCCATGTTCACCATGTTCACTTGTGGTCAGTTGGTGCCAACAACTAATTGTCCACTTTGTGATCCGTGTCAATTGATATAAATATCGCATTTAATTGATCTGTCTGAAATGTCACACGCTTGACCTATGCTATAAACCTGGCCAATAAACCTGACCAGAATGACCTTCATATATTGCAAACTAAATGATCCTAGAAATCGTAACTAGTAGAGCATGGAAATAGAAATATATAGAGAAAAGAATATTGTAAATTTAAGAAAAAGTTTAATTACGAAAGATAGAACTTTAAAGTATAACTAAAGATAAAGTTCACATTATAATGAAATAATTTTAAAAATTAAAAATTAATTTTGTTGACAAATAGAATAAGCAATAGAACTGAAAGTTGTAAATTCTCATAGATAAAAGTACAGATTGCTTGTTTCTAGAAGATTCCTTGAGTCACTTACATTCCTTACCCTCTTAAAATTCCCATTTGACCATATGTTTCTATATCCACTGCTTTTTCTCTCCCTGAACATTTGTAAATAAATCAACACTCGGCAACAAATCCAACCCCTTGTAATTGCTTAATTAAATTGCCACTAAAGTTATAATTTGAGAACAGACAAAGGCGAATGGAGAATTGAGAATGCAGGGATATGCAGGGATTTCAGATGGTGCATCTGCCGGTTGGGATGCACTACTAAATCAGATTTGCTGACAAGGCTTCACTAATTTTAACCCGGCCTCAATTCCGTTCTACACTTGAGCTGCGTTTGTGCAGCTTGCAATCTTACTTATCTACTTATTCATATGTATCCTTTCAAGTGGATGCTGCGCGTGCGTCCCAAGTGGACGCGTGCTAATGGGGAGCAAAGGTGCAGGCAGTCAGGGTTCAGGGAACAGGCAACAGGGATCAACGAAATCAGCGCAACGGATTCCAAAAGGAAACCCGCGTGTTAATTTATGCCTCACATGCGTGTCCTGCACAGTCTCAGCTGCAGCTTGTAAGACTCTCTCTCTCTCTCTCTGTCTCTTTCTCTCCTTCCCCGTGTGTCAAAGGACACGACATATGCACACGGCGACATGCTGACACATGACATTGTTGACACACAGGGTCGACTTGCTCCTTTAGGGAGTAGTCGGGAGTCGGGGGCGAGTCCTTAGCTGCATCTAAGTGGTATTTATTGGTTTGCCAAGCGGCGACGGCTGCCGAAATGCATCCTGCGCTTAAGGATTGAATTACACAAACGGCGACACATTTGTAAACAGCCGAGTGATTTACTCGGTCCTCGACTACCGGTATAGGAGCCATACACACACATACACGCATACATGAGGCGAGTCTTATTTGCAGTGACATTAGGGAACAGCAGTGCAACAATAACAATAACAACAGCAGCAAACAGATTGTGTCCTTGCCACACTGCTGTTTGTTTGTCAATCAGTCAGACAGACAGCACACGGTGAGGATCACCGTCCTGATTGACAATCTACAAATTTGTGCATTTATCAATGAAAGTCGCCGCTTGTCCAGGAACAACACCGCGACGTCAGGACGTCAGGACGACAGAAGAAGGTCCTACACTCCTTCCGTCGTCTTGATGGATCGTGCAATTCATGTTTTTACACGCAACTACGCGCCTTAAACATGCGTTTGCATGTTAAAGTGTGTTTGGACATGTTTTCGAGCAGAGATTAATGATTAACAAGTAGTTTGTTTAGTTTGCAAAGAAAACATGATTGTTTAATTTGTTAAATACATATTAAAAATGTTATTGAATATTCAGAATAGTGATGTCTTTTGATTAAAAACTTCTTTGACCTCAGGAAGAATAGAAGTTAGCGATTTGAGGTTAGGTTAACATCTTTTGAAATGGATTATTAAATCTTAATTTACTAACCTTGTTTCATTTGGTGGAATTTACCTAATATATTGTAGAAATATTCCATTATCATAAGATTCGCAATTATTAGCAATAAGCCAACAGGTGCTCCACAAACACTTTTATCATTATACACATACACATATTCACTCACATAAAAAAAACCAACAAAAACAGGTGCTCCACAAACACATAGGCACTTATTTCACTACACACATACACATTTTCACTCACACGTACACTTGAAAAAAAACCAACAAAAATGCACTTGCGAAACGAAGACTCCACGACCGCCCGTAGCGCAAAACAACAACAAGCAATTCACGCGCCAACTGACAAACAAAGCACAGCAACAATAAGAATTACACAATTTGTAGCTGATTCTCGAAACATACTAATATTTATGTAATTGCGCACGTTTTTAAACGACAATCTCAACTTTTAATGGCGCTGAACTTCTTCTACTGATTAATATATCGCAATTAGTGCTAATAATTATCGATATCGATTGCCAATTAGAGAACTTGCTCTCGTTAAGTTGGCAACGCAAACAAAGAGTACAATACAATTTTTATATACAAATATTTTACATATGAAATTGCTTACATTTGTAGAAACAATCCAAGTTTTACTGATTGTGAGCATATATTCTTTTTCCATACGGAACTGAATATGTCTTTGCAACTTTCCTGTAAAAGTTGGCAACGCCAGCAATCGGCAATGCTGCACGCGTTTTGCATGCGTTTTTAAACGCCAACTGACCACTTTTCATTTGCAGATGTGAATTTTTTACCAAAAAAATAAATAAAACAGCAACGAAAGCTATAAATTTTTGTTAATAACAGTTGCAGCCGCCCCCTCCAACCGTATGCCTGCCGGCAACTGGCCATAAATATGCTCAAATGGGTTGACAGTTGGCAGAGCAAGAGCCAAAAAAACAACAACAAAAATAAGAAGAAATAAAATAAAACAGGACGAGGACGAGGAAACCCTTCCACACGTAAAGTGAAAACGAAATGTGAACTCCCAAATAGTTGCGCATTGTGTGTAATACAATTTGTGGCCAGAAATTTGATATGAATCAAGTGCCACGTGTCGCCCGTTGCAAAATTTCGGTACATTCGAAGATAGTCGAACGGGGGAAGGGGTAAGATGTGGTTCCCCTTCTTGCATGGCAGGACGACAGATGCGCGTGTCGGACATGGGCCCGAAATGGTGTTACACTTTCGTTTAAACTCGGCCAAAATGAGGAAACTAATCGGCGAAGCGAGGAGCGTTTATCGCACACAGACATCGGAGACAAGAGACTCTAAGGGAGCAAGGTGAAGGCGGAGGCGTGTTTCGGAGGCGGCAACGCATCTTGTTAAACCGCAACCGCAGTGTTGTGTATCGTTCGCTGATTCGGATCGCATCAGCACAGATGTGCCGCTGGCTGGCTGGCTGCCAGAATAGTTCCCGTTGTTTGCCGGTGGCAGGACTCGCTGGGTGCCGCTGTCTAGCGGTTGCCCGTTACGCGAAATTGATGGCCCCTACCTGCCACAGATCGTAAGATCTGTAGATGGGCCAATTTAGATCCCAGATGTTACCATGGCTAACAACCTGGCATGGTAATAAGCAGAAAACTTCCAACTCGCACAGCTGTGATCCAAATCTGAACTTGGGCTCCTTTTGAAAAATATATATAGTTGTGACAACCGCTGCATCCACATTGTGGAAACACATTAACTAGTTTTATGGCAATCTTTTATGACGTCAGCTGAGTGGTGGACACTTGAACGTCTTCGTAATCGGACACCCAACTCGGACACTTGGCATGTGCCAAGGAAATGGACATTGGACATGGATATGTACACGGTTACCTAAAACCAAAAAGAAACAGAAGTGCTCTGGCGTCCACTTGAATTACAATTTTCCAAAAATTTTTGGCGCGCAACACACACGCACACCTTGAGCCTCTTAATGGGGGTCGACCGGGTGTCAAAGGCCGTGTTAGCTCGTGTGCATCCTTTGACAGCCGCTGAACGCCTTTTGAGCGAGGTCCTTTCACAATTGAACCCCGCCAAGTTGCGAGTCAATTTGTCAGCACCCGGCATTGGCATTGGCCATTGAAATTGAAAATCGTTGAGCAGAGAGAGCTCCGAGTCGTTCCTTTGGAATGGAATATGTAACATGGAAATTTGATACATTTGAACAGGCAGCTGCCTCTTACCCCTGTATTTGATTGAATGCAGGGTGGCCCTCGACCCTGTAAATGCATCCGAATTCTCATATATACATATATGTTACTGGCGATATTATGCAACCTATTGAAAGGCAGACTACAAATTGTGTGGCACATTGCAGATACGATAGCTTTGGCAATGGCTTTCACAAAGGTCATAATGCCTGCCCAGGATACCGCAGGAGACATTCCCCCACTCTATGAATAGAACATCCTTTACAGCCAGTTTGATGTATTCTGTTAATATGGTTGACAAAAGCAAAGCAATGTTTGAAATTGCAAACAATCTCAGATGAAAGATGGGAATGGATATCAATAATGATATAAATACTATTTGATTGAAGCATGGGAATAGAAATACCAATAGAAGTATAATCAATATAAAATCAAAATAAAATTAATTGAATAGTTTAGAAGTAGTTAAATGGATTGTAAACTAAAAAAAATATAAGATACAAGAACTGTTTATAGAAAAAATATTAATATATGTACCTAATATACTTCTTAAACTTATAAACGCGGAACTTGACATAAGGATAGAAAGAGTTCAGTTTATGGATAGATAAAAAATATAACAATTGTAAATGAAATTTTTAAAAATATTAAAATATTTGATGGTTACTGTATCTATATTTGAGTACAATACAAAAGTATTGAAGTAAATTTAGTTTGATAAAATTTATAAAAAATATGGATAACAGCAAAAATGCTATTCCAAGATAAAATTGCAAAAGGCATATATGTTATAATTGTAATGTATAAATTAGAAAAGTATTGCAATAAATATTGGTGGTATTAAAGAGTTTTCAAGTTGCACAATCGCCCATCAATCTCCTTATTGCACCAAAAAGTTGCGTGTTTCGCTGCCTGTAATAAAGAAACAATTAAAGAAGTCTTTGTAAACAGCCACATTTAAAACCCACCAGGACGAGTGCGTCGGAGGGCAATCTCCAGGGATCTGCGATAGGAGAGCATAGGCTGCCATTCCTCAGCATTGCTAGGCAATGGATCCTGGTTGATGATCTGCAGATAATTGAGGATATCGCACACATCCTGCGTTAGCAGCTGGGGCACAAACTGTTGTATGACCTTCAAATACATCAGATCCTTGGGTGCAGCATTCGAGTCCGTGCGACTCGATTCAGTTGCAAAATTAATGCCAGCACGATGTAGAATCAGGATGCCCTCACGCACCTCCAACGGATTGATATGGAAGAGTTCGGCCAAAAGCTTTGCCAATCTAAGAACCTTTTCGAACTCCGTTGATGCAGTGGCCTGAGAAAAGTCCGGGATTTTCTCCCTGACACGCATGTAAGCCATCAGACAAGTGTGCATCACGGTCATGCCAAAGTTGGTGGGATTCGTCGACAGACAACGCTCCATAGTGGAACGCATAATGTCCCCGAAATGAAAATGATACTGATAAAGTGAATAATAAATAAAAATAAATAACAATAATATAATAATAATAATACCTGCTCGTAGTATTGAAAGACAACACAAGCTCTCATCATGGGCATCAAATTGTGGAAGGCGAGCTTCAGGTAACTGGTCAAAATACGACGCTTGCTCCGGCGCTCGGCAAAGGACCAGTTGGTAATCTCAGCACCTTCGACAAATACATAACGTTGTAGAAAATCTTCTAGTTGCTCATAGTCGCTTCTCTGGGATTTGTATTCCAAGGCTTGGATGGATGGACAGTTGCTTTTGCGCAAACAATCAGCAAAGAGCACAAACAGATCGCAAGTGTAGACAAAAGCCTGGAAATGGACAAGGAAACGATTTAAAGTGGAAAGTAATCTCTTCATGCATCTCAAGTCTTACATCACAGGCAAAACTGGAATCCATTGAGTTGTTTTTGATCAGTTTAAAGTTGATGGTTAAAAAGTCCTTCAGACGATTTCGCAATGCAAGGCATTCTTCATCCACATCCTTGGCAGCTTTTGCCAAGTCTTGAACTCTTTTCAGATCCCAGGAAAGTGACACATAGTAAATGGACACATAGAGAGCAAGTGCCTCGTCAGGATTAGATCCCCCTAGTGCCTTCTTCAAATGATCAATCAGTTGCCAATCGTGGAGATCGAAGCGAGCATAAAGCGACGAAAGCAAACGCAGTGTGGTGATGAGACGTTTGGGATTATCGCTTGACTGATCCTTTAGAGCAATTTCATAGTTATGCACGGCAGTGTTAAACAGTTCCTTGCACTGATTGGCAAAGCTTTTACTTAGTCCACAGAGATGCTCCAATGTCATGGCAGCCATTTGGAGCACAGACATATTCTCGTGCTCAAGCATGATATCCATGATTAGCACAAAAGTTTCGTGGAGTTGCGCCGGACACTCAAAGATGTGTTGAGGCAACTGCAAGAGATTGACCAGATCATCAGTGTAAGTGCAATATTGTCGCAACAATGCGCTCAAATGGGGCAAGAATATACGTGCAACCCTCTTTTTGGCATAGTCCTTGGGCTGACGCACCAGATCCTTGGTGTAACGTCCAACTGGCACTTCTCCAGTGACTGCCTGTTGCACAGACCGTGTCATAATTTCAATGAGTGCAGAGTTCTCCTGAGAGCTTAAGGATTCCGATTCCGATTCCGCTGGCAGCAACATGGACACCATATCATGCCAATTGAGAATGATGTCGTTGCGACTATAAAAGGCATCCACAAAGTAAGCAGCATGCTCCTGTTTACGGAACTCAATATGGAACCGCACCAGGACTAGTATGCGTTCCTTATCCGTTGTTCCACTTTTCAATCGGGATAATGCCATCATTTCCGCTGCTGCCTGGGCGATTCCACGATGGGCAGCATAAACCAGCTGCTCAATAACACTGACCATGGACTTGTCCAGAATCTGCGGATCTAAGCTATAATACTTGATCAGCAACTGTATCGCCATCTCGGCGAGTTCGTACTCCGCACTCAAAGTTAATCCCAGCAGTGTCATTCGATAATTTTTTCCATACAACAGGCAAAGATTTTGTAGCTCCAATTTATTAAAGAGCCTTAACAGCGAGTGAAGACTAGCTTCACACACCTTCATGCTGTTATCGTGGAGGGCTTGATATAGATACTCCACCTGGTTTAGGTCCATAAAGCTCTCCGGATACTGGTCCAGCCATTGACCACACTCGGCTATGCTTAGGCGACGTATTTCCTCAACCACATCGGTGAAACGCTCCAAAAAGACTTTGGCAAACATTTCCAGCCAAATCTCTTTAATACTCTCCTGATTCCGAGTCGACAGTCCATTCAAAAAGGTCATGAACTTCAGAGCTGCAATGGATACGGGAAAATAGGTATTAGAGAGAGAACATTTAAGAAATTAGTTAAGATTTCCAACTTACCGATCAATGTGGTGGTGTGCCGAAAGGGACGCACCTTGGAGTCGGAGCAAACCATGAGAAAATCGGTTAGGATCTTCAAAAAGCAGTCATCTGAAATGATGGACGTAGCAGCCAAAAGACACAACAATTGCTGCACAAAGTTGGAAATATCCTCGGCAAAAGCATGTCCTGATTTCAACATTAATGGATATCCTTTCTAATAACAAAAGAAAAATGAATTAAATATTTAAATGTGTTAGGATTTTGCTTACATTTCCATATTGTGCCGTTGCCGTTATAAGAATATCCAAATAATCAAATGGCTGCTTCAGATCCTTGGGTATCTTATATTGACTGCCGCTGGCCTCCAGCACAAAGTCCATTAACTTAATAATGGCCAATTCGGAATTTGACTCATAGAGTTTGATCCAAGCCTCACAAATGTCCTGCATGAAATATGTATTTTATTTTACAAATTAAATTAAATAATATTAAATAATTACCTTTGTTATTATCTTCTTATTGCGCACGAGTTGCAACAAAGAATTTTCCTTTTCAATGTTCAAGTTGCATTTGATTCCATTATTTTCAGCCAACTCTTCATTTTCCTTATTCTCAGTGCTGTCAGTAATAGAATAAAAACTTTACGAACACTTTGTGCACAATTCAAGTTGCAATTAATTTCGTTGACTTTTACCTAGATTCAAGTTCTTCCAACTCCATTGGCTCTCCTTCATCAAATACCTGAGTATGAATACCGATTGAAATGTCGCTCATTTTTATATATTTTAAATTAATTTGTTGAAATTATCCAATTTGTGGAGAAACTTTTCAGCACGTGCAAAGCTCGAAGGAAGGAAACGGAGCTGCCAATCTAATCCTTGAACTGATTGTCAGCAACATATTTTCGCTGCACAACACTGAAAGCAACGCTGTCACTTGTGTCTAATAAATTGTTATTCAACACTGCGCTCTATTGTCCTTTGAGAAATTCTTTTGCAGGGCTTTTAGTTTTCAAATTAATATGATTATTAGACCTCGTCATGATCTACTCTATGTAGTCAAATTACCAAACAAAATGAAGTTGTTAAGCTTCAATGACTTTAAGCTACTATAACTTTGCCAAACTCAAACAATAATACAGAACAACAGTTTAAATTTGATTGCCCAACGGTCAACTGACTTTAAGCTGTATAATTCTATTAAAACTGACCCGACTATTATGCGAAATGTCATTTTAGCTTTTATAATATCTCCAACTTGAATTTGTGTAAATATAAAACAAGTTTATTTAAAAATAAATTCGGTTAAAAAATTGTTTAAATCTAATAAATTAACATGAGATTTAGCAGTAGCATTTTTACTATTTTAATCATTTTAATTATTTTAATCACTATGTTGTAGGCTCGTTTCCTCAGAATTAAATTGTTGACCTGTTAAATAAATAGTTAGATTTCTAGCCTAGACGATAGTTTACCACCAAACAAACATGATGTGTGGATGTGATCTTTTGCGGTTTGGTTTGCCTGCGATAGTTCAATCCAACAAAAGGGCCAATTACGTGGTCAATGCCATTCCCATTCCCACAAGTCGAAATCTGAAGTCCCGGGAAAGACAGAGAGAGAGTCCCGGGTTCAGGTAGCATACACACTGAGGGAGAAGAACAACAAACAATTAGCCAGGCGACTGCCTCCGCCTCCGCCTTGCTCCCACAATGATACACAAACAGAGCGCAAATTGGGCAGCCACTTGTCGGGATTGAGATCTAAGGAGACCGCCGCGGCCATCAGCCATCAACCATCGGGGTCGAGGCTAACAAGGATCAAATAATCGGCCTCTGCTCCCAAAAAAAAAGCGAAACACAAATATTGACGTTGCTTATCGCACGCGATCGTCGGCAACCAGGAGAGAGAGAACACACAACACACAGATCACAGTGCCGCCACCGCCAAACAGTCAACCATCAACTGAACCATCAGCCATCAAACCACTGACCACTTGAATGACTTGGCAAGTTAGGAGTTGGTTCAACAACATTGAATTATTTCAATCTGCGCTGATGACGCGGCTTATTTCGCGATTCCATGATAAAAGCTGGCGATAACATTTTTTCGGGCATTCCTGGAATTCAAATGCCACGCCCCCTTCTCCCCTAAACAACAACAAATTGGCGCACGCAGACGGCAGCTGCCTCACACAGCTCCTGTGATTGAAAAATCAATCGTGAAATCTCAGCTGCCTCCCTTGTCTTGTAATTGGAACTCGAGACTCCGATGTCCAGTCTGATGTCCGATCATATTCAAAATTCGTAAATCCATTGTTCAATTTCAAATCAATATTTGCCAAGAAATCTGACCTTTTGACCGGCCTTGTTTCTGGCTTTGTTGCCATTTCAAGTCGGGAATTAGCCATTTAGCCAGCTGCATGTGGAGCTCAAATTTACGCACGTGGTCTTGGTTTGGGATGCAGATGAGCATCATCCGAGAGCAACTGTAATTGCAGCCTGTCCAGCAGCTGTCTGATTGACATGTGGCGTGTAGTTCTTGGCCTTGTCCTCTTTCTGTTTATTAACAATGGCCAAGAATTTGACTTGGTCCTTGACGCTGCTTAATTGACAGGCAACTTGGCCTTCACTCGATGTTCACTTGATGGTGGCGGGGGTGGAGCCACAGTGGCGCCCCACTTGCCACAATTTGGTGCGCCAACTTTGTTGCACTGTTGCTCGAAATTACGCGCAACTTTCAATTCAATTTTCTGGCAACAATAAATAAGCAAGAAGAGGTGAAGTGAAGGAGAGCAAGAGAGGGGCATAGGAAAACCTCAAGAAATCAAGGCAAAAGTTAAGAATGAAAGGATAAAGTTTGTTGTTTGGCCTAGCCAAAGGCTCTTCTTCTTCGGGTAGAAGTTATGTGAAAATGTGGCCTCTGGCAGCTAACAATGTTTTCCCCGGTCTTTGTCTCAATTTCTCTCACAATATGCATGGATGACTATAAATGAGATAATTTGTTTTTCAACATTGTGAGACTGTGTTCACGGCTATAGCAAGTTAGGCAGTTACTTACAGTTCAAGTTGTCGTCAGCTCGATTGGTTAAATTGGCCAAGCACAGCTTTTAGGATATCTTAAGAAACAAACAAGTTTTTCATACTAAAAGTGAAATGGTCAGAAGAAATTGTTGTTTACAATTAAGTGAGATTTTACTTTTGTTTTCGATATATAAATATACACGTAATTAGCCTTAATAGTTGTAGCAATGAAATAAATAACTAAAATTAAATTGTATAAAAAAGTTATTTGCATCATAGCTCTTACCATTTTGGCTGCACGATGATTAGTCAGCTTTTAGGATATCTTAAGAAACAAACAAGATTTTCTTGCTAAAATTGAATTGTTTAGAAGAAATTATTATTTTTGTTTTCGACAAACAAATATATACGTAAATAGCGTGTTAAATTATAAGTAACCTTAATAGTTGTAGTAATAAAATAAATAACTAAAATTAAATTGTATAAAAAAGTTAATTTGCATCATAGCTCTTACCATTTTGGCTGCACGATGATTAGTCGTTCAGTGAGTGAGTCAGGATAAAAAAGATGATCAGCTTATAACGTTTATTTATTTAAAAAGTTAATCTGCATCCATTTGTTTCTATGGCACATAGCTCTTACCATTATGGCTGCACGATGATCAGCATATATCGAATATTTATTTGTCAGCTTCAAAGTGTTTGAGTGAGTTACATTTGTATAACAGCTAAGTTAAACTAAATGTAATTTACTGTTTACTCCATAGTATTTAATAACATAAAATGCTTCAGTTGTTTCATTTTCTCAGCTGTCACATTTTTGTCGATTTTCCTCCATTCAAAGCTCCGGCAATTATCGAGAAATTGTAGCCAAGGTAATGACCCAACTGGTGTGTGTGGGAGAAAAACATGAAAATCAACTTGCCATGTCCAGTCAAGTCCTATTTGGGTCAAATGTGGCAGCAACTGAAGCAAAAGCAAAAAAAATAAACAGACAATTATGACAACGACAACTGACAGAGGTAAAACCAATAAGTTAACACTAGGTTTTAGCTATGCCCAATTGTAACGAACTTGGGAGTACATGTAGAAAAGTACATATGCCATGTTGCAGGCAGCGGGGGCGTTGCATAATTAATCAAAGCGGCACGCGGTGGTGGTGGGCGCCACAAAGAGAACCGCCGCCGTTGAGCTTCCCAAACCCAAAATCCCGGCCAGCTTTAACAGCAGAGAAGGGAGCAGGAGGAGGAGGAGGGGGAGGATAGACATGCATACAAATGTTGCAAGCCAAACGCCTTCTTCCGCATTTAATGACAACGTCTATGGAGCATAATGCAACAACGGATGTGGACAGCCAACCGCCTGCACACACACTCAATCAGCCAGTCAGTCAGTCAATCAGTCAGTCAGTCAGGCAGTCTGTTGGTCTGTTAGCCACGTGTGGGTGCCAATGTTGCCAGGAAGCCAGCCAGCCAGCCAGTCAGCCAAACCAGTTAACGGGTCTAGAGCTTCATTCATGGATTGGCAATGGCGTCGTCGTCGTCATCGTGGATCAATGATGAGTCACTCTTCGTCTGCAGCACAATTAGTAGTAGGATGATGGCTTTGGCTTCGCTTGTGGCTTCAACTGTTAGCTCCAAGTTGCCTGCCACAACTGCCTGCTAATTGACACACCTCGACAAAGACGATGCACAGTGGAGTCTATGCCAAAAAGTGCTGCAAAAAACTAAAGTTGAAATTCACTTTAGAAATATGTCAATAGTTTTATATTAAACATTGTTTAAGATATTAAATTGATTTGTAAACAAATAATACAAAATTTATTTAAGGACTAAGGTCCATTTTTTCAATGTCTATATAAGGTGTCAAATAACTATACGAATAAAAAATTGACGTAAAATTTTTATAAACTCATGTTAAATGTCTATCAAATAAAAGTTATATGGACATTTAAAAAATGGGCCTTAGCATAATAATATTATTATATAATAATTTCTTTTTAAAACAGAAGGCAGTAGAATTAATTAAATGTTTCGTTAAATTTTAATTAAAATGTAATGAATGAAATAAATTCATATACTATATGTATAAATAAATATTTTTTGCATATCGAAATACATACATATTTAAAAAGAAATATATAACTAACTAAAATATTTCTAGTTAAAGTCATTTATATACTTTAATTGTGCACATTTTGATATCTATATTTTACAAATAAATGGACATCATTTTGGTAAATTTTAGAAATTGTTATAAATATAATAGAATCCAATTCTTCGATATTTTAATATAATCGAGTACAAAGTTCAAATTGTTATGTTTCATGATTCTATGTTTTGCCAACCGTTTTAGCCATATTGTGCCACTGTGCGATTTTGTCGCTGCTGGTGACGTTTGTTGGGATCACGTGCTCAAGAGCTGGAGGCGCACACTCGGAACACTCGGAACTCGCGGATGATGATTCATCCAGTCGCCATCAGACCGGCCTCAACATGTGCCAAAAACCCGGCCAACCCCTTCACTTACCCCCGTCTGCTACAGTCATAGCCTTTTATGAATGAAAACGATCCACACAAATGTCTGCAGAGCTCGAGGCGCGACTCCAGACGCAGCTACCACTGGCTCCACTTCCACTTCCCCTTTCCCCCTTCCCATTGCCAGTTCCTCCCTCTGCCCCTGCTCCTGCCCACATCATTCAATGTTTCTATGCGGTCGTCGTTGTTGTCTACAACTTTTGCCTTTATAGTAAATCGTGTTTTGCATGCGCGAGTAGGTTGAAAATTACCCTCCTCCTCCTCCTCCTCCTATCTGTCTCTCTCTCTCTCTGTGGCGTCGCCTCTGCACTTGCCCCGCCTTGTGGCATGGTAGGAGTTGTGGCTGAAAATGGATTTCAAATTTCATTCATAAAAGTAAAAATAAGAAAAAACTGTTGCCAGTCGTTTGGCAAGTTTTGTACTTTGGAACCTGACAGAGTCTTGAACTGCGAGTGCTGTTCATAATAGAACTGCCTGCATTACGACACGTTCCGTTCCTCAGATTTCTGTTGAAATGGCCAAAAAGGTTTGCGGCACGTTAATTGGGATATATTAGAAATAAATGTATTTCAACAGCTGACGGGAGAGCCATCAAATGTTTTCAAAAAACAAGAGTGCAACGAGAATTTTCTATAAATACAGATAAGACTTGATTATTAGAGGTTGCTGAAGAGTGTAAACTTATTCATTTATTTATTTTAATTGTGACTTAGCATTAATTATATAGTCAGAGCAATTAAAACCTTCAGGCTGTTTTCTTTTAAGTGTAAGCTTATTTTCTAACAATACATTTGTAATTAATTATAATAATGAAATGTATGCTACTACTAAATGTGTAATAATATCCTCTAATTAACATACATTCCCATACATTAATTCACTTAAACTTTTTTTTAAAAATTTCTATCCTCCTTATGAAGTTTTTAAACAGAGCTACACACAGTGCTGCTAATCGGCTGAGAATTCTCTTAGCTTCAGCATTATGGAAACAGCTCTAATCTATAACTGTACTAGTTTATTCTTTAACATTTATTGTTCATATTTTATATAGAATGTTGTTTTCCTATAGTTGCATTTGCATCCCATTTCTTTTTATATAAATACTTTTATTTAATATTCCTTAATTTTAGTTCTTTGCAACTTTACTTATATGAATACTTGAAGCACAAGGGTTAGGAAAGATATCCTTTGTCTACTTACATTACTAAAATACCTTCAAATGTCTCCTACACACAAGTTAAAGATACTTTTGTTTTAAATCACTTCGAAATTTTCTGAACCAAAGGCTTTTTCGCTTGATTCCATTCCAAAAACTAATCGTTCACTATTCAACTAACTTAAATGATTTTCAAAATGTAAATTCTTGTACTAATATCAAATAATATAAGCCTAAAAGCTGCACATTTACTATGAAAGTGTAAGACTTCAGACATATGATGTGGCACTCAATGTGTGGCAGTTGCTGGGTGGCACAGTGGCTGCATAATCGGTTTAAATGCTGTAGAATCTGGAGCAGTAAGCTCTCGATTGTTGGAAGTATAAGTTTTTTTTTGGTAGCTTGGTTGGTTGGTTTCTCCTCCCAAATCTCTGGCAATCGCAATAAAGAAAACATAATTCCCGAAATTGGAAGCGTGTGTAGCATAACATAGCTGCACTCACTGTATGGGTGACCCCACAAGAAGGTTGTCAACACTCGCAGGCAGTTCTCTGGATTCTCTGGAACTTGTTGCCCAATCTCCCACAAAAAACTGCATGGTAGCAGTTATAAAAAACAAAGAGGAGAGAACTCCCTCCAACCCAAGTCCGAGTTGGACTTGACCCGTTGGTAGCGCCGGGAAAGATTCTTCTATGGCTCCGGTTAATGATTGTTTATGACTTGGCCAGTGAGACCATTTCTCAGGCTCATAACTCGGTTGACAATTTTAGTTGGGTCTCTTTTTTTACTCATTTTTGTTTAGGGACAGAACACACAAAGATTGATTGCAAGTGAAATGAGAAGAGAGGAGAAAAAAGTGTTAAGCCGCCACGGTGCCTCGGTCCACGGTGGTCCACAATAAATCGGAGCTAACGTGGCCAAAACATGACGGCACTTTTAATGTCTTTATTTATAAAAAACAAAATCAAGCCGAGTGACAAGCGAGGCAACTCCGATAAGAAAGGAGAGAGAGGAGGCAACACTTTATGAGGCACAACGTTGAAAACGAGACCTTAATTGAAACACAGCATCTGTGGCCAACTGACTGACCGACTGACTGACCAACTCACCAACTGACTGACTTGCTGGTTTGTTGTCACGACATCAGGTAGGAAGAAGGGAAGAAGAGGGAGAGGGAAGGGGTCGTTGCCATTAAGGCGATAAAATGCAACGCGCACTTTAAACCCCAACCAGAAAGCCAGGAGACGCTAACTGGGCTTAATCGGCGCGTTGCGTGCGACACTTGGAGGCCCCTCATTAATAAGGGTTTAGACTGCGACTGAGACTCGGACTGCGACTGTGACTTTGGAGCACGGTCTGTGATCGCGGTGAATAAATTAGATGGACAACAGCGGTGTGGTCTCCAACTCCAACTCCAACTCCAGCTCCAACATCTCGGATCATTATGAGCCTTTGTTCAGGTTTTGCGGCTTGTTAGCCAAACCTTCTGCCTTCTGACTCTTTTTCTCAATTTGGCTGCAAGTTCAATTCTCCAACTCCAGTCACAGTCTCCAGTCTCAGTTTCAGTTTCAGTTTGAGTCTCACTCTGAGCGTTGTTCTTTGATGTCTTCTTATTTTCGGGTTATCATTTTTTATTCGGTTATTAAGCGTGTGTGTGGATTGTAGACCACCATGATGATGATTTGGACAGACCCCAAGACAGACACCAGACATGGCCAGACCTCCGATGAACCCATAACAGATGTGTGAAGCGCGCTCAACGTGAATTCTTAACAGGATTTTGTGTGATAAACATGCGCATATGGTGTCACATATATATAGTGGACACTGTATAGCGATAAGACCTTACAACCTGGAAGGGAACGGGTTCGGATTGGGATTATCACTTGCACAATTGTTTGAAGCATTTTTCCCGATAAGCATCAGTGGATTGAAGCTGCCGCCTGAGAACTGAACTGAGAATCATATTTAAGTATTTAACTCACATTTGTTGCTAGACAAAAGTATTAAATATCCATATCCGCCCATCGAACAATCGAATTCAGTTAATGCTTTTCCACTTTTCCGCATTTTTCCGCCTTACTGTGCTTCCTGTGATCCGCTTCGGACGGACTCCTTTACGGTTTCCTGCAAAAAACATAGAGAGAGAAGAAACCAAGAACAAAGCAGCAGCCAAGCCAAAGAGTTATTAAAAAAATCTTTCATGGGTAAAATTTTTGAAAATGGTTTTTCGGCTGGACTCTGGACGAAAACTGCAATAATGTTGGACAGTGGCAAACAAAAGGATTATGTCCACTTTGGGATTATTATGAGGCCCACGCACATAAATTGTATCTTCTCTGGGTGTGTGCGTGTGTGTGTGTGTGCAAAACACAAAAAGAATTTAAGAGCAAAAGAAATTAGCAGAAAATATGGTCAAGACCAGAAAAACTGCAGTGCGATTAAAGGATTAAAGAGCATAATGTTTCCAAATAGTAAAGGGAATATGAGAGAGTGGGAGAGAGACAGACAGAAAGAGAGAGAGAGAGAGAGAGAGAGAGAGAGAGGAGGGAGTGAGAAAATGAGGGACAATGTAGAGTGACAACAAAGTTGCTGACGACTTTAAAGGAGCCGAAAGTGTTTGCTTCATTGGAGCTGGACTTTTGCGGTTACTGTAAAGAGGAGGAGGAGGAGGCACCAAACAAACTGGAGGCAACTTCAATTGTCTCTCTGTGGTTGTCTGCGACAATTTAATGCACGAATGAACCAAACGAATCACAGACAACTTCCAAATGGTAGCCGCCCAGGAATTTATGCAAATCAGATGCGGCTTTCAGAGAGCAAGAAGTGAAAAAAAACGCACGAATCGAAGTCAACAATCGTTCCAAGTGATTGTCATGTCACCAAGCAAACAAAAGAGACCAAAGATAGAGAACTGGTCAGGTCAATGTCGATTTGGTTCCCACGTCAGCTGCAAATCAAAAGTCATTACGATCCACTTGCACCAAGTGCCACTAATCCAGCAAGTGCAACACAGAGCACAACCCACTTCAGAAACTACGATGGGAAGAAGTTGTCTCTTTTCTTGGGAGGAATGCAATGGAACCTACTTAAGTACATATGAATCTCGAATACCGTGTGGGCGCTGAAAAGATCGCTTTCAGGTGTCATGAGCTCAGGCTTTAAGCTGACCGACAAACGCTTTTCATTTGGACTTTTCATTGAACTTTTCACAATGAAAATCTGTTTGTTGTTTCTGCTTCTTTTTTGATCAACAGTTCTTCTCCAAAGCTCTGTGGGAATAACCCAAAAGTCACTCGACTTTCCATAACAACAGAAGCTGCATTTGAAAATCATCTCTCTCTCTTTCTTAATTTTGTGTAAATATTTAGACATTTATTCGACATTTTGTAACAATTTATTGAGGATCAACTTTGTGGGAAATTTCAATCTCTGGTATTTCTAAGACGTCTATTTAACCAACAAATTTGTAATTCATTGTCAGGTTAAAGAATATGATTTGAGAATAGTTTTAGACTAATCTCTAATTCAATGGCCACACAATTGATCTGTCTACATAAATCTCTTATGCAGATGGGCAAGAAGTCTATTGAGCAAGATCTTTGATCATTGAATGAGAATTTTGTAGATCTGCTTTAGTAATTAAGATGCGTTTTAAATTTATGTAGATTTGTAGAAATTTGTAAATATCTCCTTAAGTAATTAAGATGCGTTTTAAATTTATGTAGATTTGTAGAAATAATTTGGATGATCTACGATCATTATCTTCTACTTGTAAGTAGCTCCTTAAGTAATTAGGACGCCTTACTCTAAGTATATCTCTTACTCCTTTTCCTTACTTCTTCCTTACTTCTCTATATCTTTTTCTTTCTCCATCTATCTCATTATGTAGATCATCCTTTGAAAAGTCTGCTAACTCTGCTCCCTTTTTTGGTCTCTTGAGTTTCCTTCGGCCTTTGTTTCAATCGGGAGTTAAACTTACAAAACCCACTAAATATTGTGAATTGTCTTAAGTTCATTTCGGTGCAGATCAAAGGACAACAAATGCTCTGGGATCAGGGACAATTTTGCGGTTAAAGCGGCTCGAAGTAATTGCCATCAAAATTGGACCGAAGTTTTCCAAAAGAATCTTTATGCACGCAAAGGACTCAAGAAAGTATCTGTAGATGAAACACGCCAGAACAATTAGAGCACGAAACGGTTAATTGTCCTTTGTTGGGATCGGATCGCATGCGCCGACTGGATGACTGGATTATCCTGACCAGGACAAAGGAATCACGCCCGACCCGAAGACCCAAAATAACGCCAAAAGAAAAACAGAAAACTTTGAATGCTTAACAAGAGACAAATCCCATAATCGAAACGGAGCTAAACTAAGCTACTTAAAGGACATTAATTCAATTGTTGCAGGATTATGTCCTTAAACTGATTTGCATAATTAGTTGCGATTTCTGAACGCCTGAATAGAAAATAGCAATTGCAGTTGTCTGCTCATCCACGTGGATTCCATTGACCTTTTCTTTCCTTTACTCCTTAGGCGCTCTCCTTTTAACTTCTCCTCATTTCTCCAGCTCCTCTTTAGCTCATCTTCCTCTCTAATTGTGGCCATCAATGTCGACTGCGATCAGCGGCGATTGCTTTGATCGAAGCCTAACAACATAATTGAAGTTTCCTCACACAAAATTGACTGACAAAATGATGCGTCGTCGTCGGCGCCTGACGTTGATGATCTTCTGGCCTGGCCAAAGTGATCGACCAATTGGCCAAGAACTGAACTAAGCAAACCTAAGCTAATTGTTTTGCCCCCAAGTCGCTGACGCTGCCTCTGCCTCTAATTGCATGCCACCAGCAGTTGCAACTACTCAGCGCGCGAGGATCTGACAATGATGATGATGATCGCGATGATGTATTGCCCTTTGAGGATCGAGGATTCAGCATCGCGAAGAATCGTTGCTGGTTAACGCCCCAGACACAACGCCAACGCCAACGCCCACGCCTCAAAATGGGCGTTTTGACGGCTCTCCCCGCACTCTGCCTCCTTCTCTCTCTCTCCTCTTCAAGCTGCTCCTGAGTCCTTCTTCTCCAACTGAGGCGGCGCCTTTGCTTCATTCGCTGGCAAACTGTGATAATTACACATTAATTGTTTAATTCTGAGGCGCATCTCGTTGCAAGACGCTGTGGTAGGTTCAGTTTTTGAGGACGCGCCCAAGTTGCAAGTTGAGGGAGTGCTTTGGGGTTGGGTTAATAATATGTTAACTAATTAAGCACTCAGTTTAAATTTACTTACAAGACGCATAAATCAAGCAAAAAGCTGACTTTTGGTGGTCTTCTTCCCTCCCACGCCAAATCCTGTTGTGACTTTATCCGAAAGTGGAAAAATAAAACAATGAAATGTTTTTTATGTTGCATGTGACGCATGCGAATGGAATGTGCAACCGTTCCCTAGTTATCTAAGGACTAGAGTGTCCTTCAGGTAGACATACCAATCGGTGGCAGGTACCAACACATTAGAGACTCTATTGACTCGCTTAAAACTGAGTTTGATTTGAGTTTTACCTCAAAGGGCAGAGCATTCTCCCACTTGGGGGGCATGCAACAAAGTGAAACCACATTGGCAACCGCAAAACTCTATTTGGAATGCTGCTGACCACGTTCAACTGTGTGCAGCAATTTGGCTTATAACTGGGCGTGGCCAAGCGCCCTTTTAAAGCTGCAAAATTGAATAAGCAAAAATATATTTTCCTCCTTTTTTCAGTAGTATTTTTTTGTTGTGCAGCTTAATTAAGTTTTTCTCACCTGCCTGCTGCCTGCTGACAGTGTGGGCGTGGCATAAGAACTGTTTAATTGCGCGATTCATTTTTTGACCTGCCCCCAAAAGTGGCATGCACCCTCGAAGCCTCGACGCCTCGAAGGAGACAAGTAGAAGTTGCAACAAAAAGTTTTAATTTCTCACTTGTCTCTTGGCACTTGCCAACTTGCTGACACTGATGCTGACCCAGGTGTAAAGGAGCTGCAATAAAGGGGTGAGAGAGGGGAGAGAGAGGGAAGAGAGAGGGGAGAGAGAGTGAAGAGAGAGGGAACAACAAGGGAAAAGATAGGATATATAGGAGTAAGAAGGGAAGCCTCGGCTTGACAAAATAATTAATTGCAATGTCAGCTTTAGTTTTCCCTGCAATTTGTCTTTGATTCTCAATTGTCTTCTCCCTCCCTCCCTCCCCCTCGCTCGCATTTTAATTGCACTCTACAGAATAGAGAAAAACAGTTTCGAAAAAGTGTCGGGGGAAAGAATTCAAACCCAACTCGACACTAAACTACTTAGCTGAATGGTTCAAGTTGTCAATCAAAATGTTTATTGCAATTTTGTTGCACTTCCGAAATGTTTTGGCCCCTAAAATCAATTCCCAAATAGAGTCATAAAAAAAGAAGAGAGGAGAAAAAAACAAAGCATTCAAAAAAAAAGAGGGCCAAGTCAGGTAACAATAAACCCAACTGAGGGTCCAACAGAGTCCATTGTCTATTTACCTGTCTACTTTACTATGGTTACTGTATCTTTATTTGTATCTGTATCTGGTTCTTATGCTCATAATTGTGTTTTGATCATATTTCACGGCTCACTGGCATTGCCAAAGAGAGAAAGAGAGATGGCGAGTGAGAGAGAGTGGGGGATAGATTTCTTGATTATGGCCAAGTCTTTTGGCTTTATCGTTAGCCATCTCCACATGGCAAGCTATAACTGTTCTTGTCTCAAATTCTCACACTTTCCATCGTAAATCTACGGGTTAGCGCCGTTTTGCATCATCTCTCTCTCTCTCTCCACTCTGACTCCCTCTCTGTCTCTCTCTCTCTCTCTTTATTGGACATATTAATGAGAACTTATCGGTGTTTGCTCATCGCCCCTAATCCGTTGTTAGCATCAGTTGACATCTCCATTTACTTCCACGAATGACAATCGAACTGACTGAATTTCTTACAACAGTAGCATTAACATTGTTGAGGTTATGTCTGAGGTTGAGCAAGGGTAGCAAGTACCGTTATGAGGAATTACGAGGAATATTAATAGGAAATAGTCAGTCAGTCTTTTTGGATTATAAACAAAGTAGTATCAAAATCATTGTAAAGAAAAGTTCTTATATTATGTTTGTAAACTCTTTGTATAAAACTCTTTGTCCTGATTCACTGACGAGACATCACGCTGTAGGCCAAACGGCTTAAAATATCGAGCTGAGATTTTCATAAAGTTATTAAAGTTTAAAGTCTGATTAGACCCTTAACTGTAAACATCACTCTTCATTAATGCTAGAAAAATGTTTAAAACACTTTAGATATCATATAAGTTATATTGCAAATATCTACAATGGATAGACCTATAACTATAAGTTTTAAGAACTATAAGTTTTTAATATTGAAGATGGCTAGAGATAAGTTAAGCAAGCTTTAGAAAAAAATTGATCTTTAACATTTCTACAGTAAGTTGCTTTTTAAAAAATTGCTAATTCTTCAACCTTTTATTTGTGGACCATGAAATTGGTTAAAATTGTTGAATAAAGTTTTAAATTGTAATTAAACTAATTATATGAAAAGCAGTTGGAACCTTATGAAAAGGGTGGTTAATTTCTTCAGAACTATGTTTAAGGTAATTGCAAGGAATTGAAGCGTGCCCCTAATAGTTGTTTTATGCAACATCCACAACAACATATTCTACAGTGAACACATACATATGTGCTTAGCATTAATAGAAGTGTTGTTTGAAAGCAGAGCTAATTAACTGCAGGTGGCAACAGGTGAGTGTTGTTGGTAATTCTAGGCGCATGCGTCGAGGTGTGACCAGTGTCTGTAAACATGGCTAGCAGCTTCTTTCTTGGCCCGATCTTAAGCCCAGTAACAAGCGAGTGCTCCAAATGATTACATATAGAGTATGGTTATTATTATATAGTCAAAGTTGGACTCGTTCCGGATTGAAAGCTAAAGGCATGTTATGCTTATCAATATATGGGTAAGAACTTGAGTTTTGATTTAAATTGAAGTCTGTACCTTGGATCGCTAATGATGATTATGCTGGGATGTTGTTTTTAGCAATTGTTATTGTAGTTGTTGTAACTGGTGTTGTTTTAAGCGTGTTCGTTACGCTTCGCAGTTGCATCAGCAACAATAACAATAACAACAACAATAACAACAACAACTAAAGTTAACATCAAGTTAATGTTAATGTCTGCAATGCGCGTTCTAGAAAATGATAATGACAAAAGATGAACCAACAAACTGCAGCGTCATCGCTTGGAACGTTGGAACGATGTCAGAGAGGCATGTGACAAAGCCTCTGCTCTGCTCAGCTCAGCTCAACTCTGCTCTGCTCCAGAAAGCAGCAACCGAATCTCTATCAGAGAAAACAGTAAAGCAAGCTCGACTGTGGAAGACCAAACACCAACAGGAACTCAGTAAGATTTTTAAGTTATAGCTTCAATGCCTCATTTTCCTTCCTCAGACCAAATGCTTCCCAAAATTGTTTACTATAATAACTTTTGCGTAAACAGTAGGATCGTAATGAAATTTTCAGGACACTTCAAAGCTGTATTAAATGTTCTAAGTACCAAAACTCAATGCGCTACCTTTAAAAGCTAACTTAACAGACTTTTTGTAATATTTCTAAATACAGGGTCTTAAAGCATAGGGAAAAGCGAGACAGTATGAGAATCACTCACAACTGAAAAAAATTTATTACAAACGAACAGAAATTTGAGATTTTGAAGTTACATCGTCTTTTCCTTCCTTAGACCAAATGCTTTCCAAAATTGTTTCTATAATAACTTTTCAGGACAGTTCCACATCATAATAAATATAATATGTACCCAAACTCAAGTCGCTAGCTTTATTTTAATTTATTTTATTTTATTTTAATTGTATGTGTGTCATCCTAATGCTAAAAGTACATAGAGACTTATAAGTCATTGCATTAGTCACCTTGTTTAATTATGAATACTTATGATTTAGTTATTTTAATATTAATCTAACTTTTAAAGCAAACATAATAGACTCTTTGTTTTACTTTTATACACAGGGTCTCAAAACATAGGGAAAAGCGAGACAGTATGAGAACTACTCACAACTGAAAAAATATAAAGTTATTACAATTTCGTATTTATTTTCCAAGTTGCTCTGCTCTCTCCCTCTCTCACTCTCTCACTCTGGCCCTCTTTTTCACTCTCCCTGCCTCTGTTAGGCATTGCTTAATTGGAAACATTTTCCCAACGCAGGCAAAATAGTTGTGCGACGACCTCCTCCGTTTAAACCTACAACTCGAGCACGCCAAGAAGTCTAATTACCAAAAGTCATCCCCTCCCCTCCCCCACCAAAGACTCTTTTGGACGAATTCAAATTTTTGACATCAACTTTTGTTCAACTAAAAAGCCAACAACAAGACCAACATCAGCAACTCTGACGCTACAAAAACATAAAAATATGTCTCAAAAAACAGAAGAAAAAATAAAAGATGAAAAATAGCAAAGTCATTTAATTGCGAAAACGCGTTTTAATTGCTTTGGGCCAAGAAGCAGGGTTCCCAAGTTCCCGGCTTCTAGTTCTCAGTTAAGTTACATGGTTAAAAGCCAGCTCTTTTGCCAGTTGCCAGTTGGCTTCTTGGCTTGTTTAACTTGGCCTGTGAGCTTTCCCAGCGTTAATTTGCCACGCCACCTTTTTTCGGCCAAAACAACTCGACTTGACTCGACTAAAGTGACACATAATTTGGTTTTGGCCAAGACGGGGTTACACGCGACTGACTTGCCACTTGGCCACTTGGCCAAATGTCAAAACTTATGTATTGTTAGCTGAGCTCAGAGTTCCTTCAATTTTGGTTAATTTAACGCTTAGTTTCCGTTTTGAATTGGAATTTATTAAAAATCAAGGATCCAAGTCAAATGGATTAAGTTGTTGTTGGCCATACAACAATTTGTTGCAACAATTTGTTAAGCATTTCTTGTTAGCCACATAAAATCCTAATTTTATTTGACGTTCACTTCGGGGATCAGCCCACCTGAGCCTCTATAAATTGAAATCAATTATTGCCACACAAAGATCTATGCCATGTGAAACTGCAACAGCAAAGCTGCCACCAGTGCAACTGCCTCCCGCCTTACACCTTGCCCCTTTGCCAACAAACCCATACAGCTGGCAGTGCTCATAAATTGAGCCCGATTGTCAGGGCCTGGGGCGTTGTTTTGGACATTGATTGCCAGCTTCTACATATTTTCCCACAGTACGGCGGGCAGGCCCAAAAAGTGAAAGAACCTCCAAGGAATTGAACCAGTTAGTAATGTTTCCATACACAAATCGAACAAATGATCGAATAGCCAGTTACCCTGCAGTAAAAGGTATAAAAATGTAAGTTTAATTCGACTAGTTTCTTTGGTAATCAAACAATTGGCCAAATATCCAGTTACCCTTTACTAACAGCTAAAATTGATAGATCCTCTTAAATATTGAACCAGTTAGTAATGTTTCCATATACAAATCAAATGGTTGATCGAATAGCCAGTTACCCTGGCAGTAAAAGATACAAGAAATTAAGTTTAATTGATCTAGTTTTTATGGTAATTAAACATTTGTTGTACCCTTTAATAAAAAAGACAGAAAAGTGATCCTCTTTAGATCCTCTAAAATGTTGAACTAGTTAGAAATGTTTTCAGCTATAAATAATCAAAGTTATTGATTAGTGAGATATCCTGTGGATAGTCAAAAATATCAAAGAATCTATAGTTATTTAGTTGGTAATATTTTAAGCTTTAAGTCGATCAGTTTATTGCAAATTCAGAGACACTGGAGTTTAACTGAAAAGTGAAGGAATATTTAAGCTGTATTACATTTAGTAATGTATTTTTAACTAAAAATTAAACTAGTTATAAAACAACCAGCAATCCTAAAACATACCAAAAATGTGAGAGATAGTTTGGAAATTGACTTAGTAAAGTTCACTCAAAAACTGAGATAATAACTTTATCAACAAATTATAGAAATAAACATTAAGTAAGATACTCTCAAGTTAGAAAACTTTCAGGAATTTAATTTGTTTGCAATAATGCATAGCATTCAATTCTTTCAACTAGATACCTTATAAACCAGGCCTGATTTCAGATTGCACTTCATATATGCCACACATTGTCGTTTACAGGGTATGCAACACAAAAAGTTATTAAATACTGGCAATTTGCGGGGCCTGGAGACGTGTGGCAAGTTGTTGTGACATGAAATGAAGCATGGCGTGGGGCATATTTGTGGCATGCCGTGGCGTGGCAAGGCAGCTTAGGCGCATGCCGCATGCCGCAGCGCCAATTACGCGTCTCTAAACAGCTGAGCCGAGGATGCAACACACAGAGAGAGAGAGAGAGAGAGAGAGAGAAGCTTCAACTGGACACTGGGCACAAATTAAAATTACACCCGCGGGCCAAAAAGCCAGTCCAACTGGCATAGAGTCAGAGAATAGGGATTGAGGATTCTGTTCTAAAATGATAAACACTGCAATGCCAGACATTTGGACAGTCCCGGAGTTGGAGTCGGAGTTGCAGTCGGACTTGGAGTCGAAGAGAGATCCATGGGAATTACACTAATTTAAAGTAATTGGCTATAGTTTTTCACTGGCATTTAAATATGTGTCCCGGCATCGGCATCGAGAATGGGGCAACATCGGGTGCTACATGGTGCATGCGGCTCGGCTCCACAATTTTAATCGATTTGCGTATATGGCGAATGGCGGACTATTAAAAGGCCCCAAGCCGAAAATGAACTGGACGAGCGTACCCAAAAGTGGGCGTTACCCGAAACTGAATGGAAAATGAGTGAGTTGTGCGCGAATGCGAATTGCAAGAATCGCTGGACTCTCTCCTCTTCCCCCCCCCTTATTACTCACAAATACCTTATAGCCGATCCCGACGCATTCCAAGTAGCGCATATGCGCACAAATTGGCTCAGGAGCCGAGCCAGGAGCTGCTGGCCCAAGACTCAAAGACTCAAAGCAAAACTAATTAAAATTGGCCCAAAACACAAAGCGAGAGACAGAGAGAGACATAGATAGAGAGTAAGACAGAGTGAGAGAATGTGAGTTGAGGTACCTGAGGTACCCATTGGGATTGCCAGCAACCTTTTGCCCATCTGCATGCCTCATCTGCGGCATTTGCCTGCGGCACTGCCGAGAAAAAGAGGACCAAGGACGGGATGGGGACAGGAGTGGAGTAGGAGCTGAGACAACACCACGCTCCCATTTTCTTAACCACTAAAATTAATAATAAGTGATCTGGATCTGGTTTCGAGGATCCAAAAAAAGCAACTTGCCACAAGTTGAAGTAGAACGTTCGGCGCATAAATAAATGTTATGTGTTTTTTGCCAGCCACCACAGGAGCAGGCAGGAGCAGACTCCAACTCCAGTAAAAAAGGAGAGCAAAAAAAAATCGGCAAATCCATAATGCGCCTCCTCTGTTGCTGTTGTTGTTGGCACCTTTGTGGCCCGCGGCGAGACAACAAAATCATTTCACCGCCGCCTGTTTGGACAGTGGAACACTTGGCAGATTGCTCGAGATGTTAAAGCTCTTCTGGGAGGGGGAAGAAGGGGCAACTACAGCGCCCATTATTGATTGGCTAATCAAATCATTTGAAGGCAAAGGTAAAAGCCAACCACTATTATACATATGTAGTACCTTAAGAACGTCTCAACGACAGCCGCAATTATCATTCCAAAGTCGCGATGCGATGGCTAATTAATAATCCAAGCGATTAGCCAAAGCAGCAGCAGCAGCAGCTGAAACAAACCAAAAGCCACAAATGCCCAACGTCAATAACCAAAATCTTCAAGTCTCAAACTCTACCACACTCCTATTCCCCAGTTCCCTCCTCTTCTCTCTCCCTCTCTCTCTCTCTCTTGTCTCCTGCGGTTTGCAGTCGTCGTTTATTAATTAAAAGTCCCTGAGCTTTTTTTTTGGGGGCTGCAACTGGCGGCTGTTCCCATCAGGCATATGGATGGGATGTCTGTCTCTGTTCATCTCAACACCTATAGCCATAGCTACAACTACATCTTGGCTTTCCAACTGCAGCTGTATATCTGCTGTTCTCTGCCCAGTCTCAATATCTCATCATTATACTCTCTGCAGGATAAAAGTATACCAGTTGTTTTATGACATTTGGAAAGTAGTTGAAAATATGATGATTAATGATAAATATAAAGCTAATGCTAATGATAATGCTAATGATAATGATAATGATATCAATAATGATAATGCGTACTATTTTTTTATAATGCGAAAAGTTTTCATTAAAACAATGATATTCTCAATGCTATTTCTAATGTTAATGGGAAAGTTTATGAAATATCTAATACTTGTAATATTATTTTAATACAATAATGTTGACCATGGTACATTATTTCTAATAAAAACAGATAATTTCAATGCTAACAATATAAATATTGTCCATGTTATTGCTAATGCTAAAGATAATGATAATTTTAATAATTTAATTAAGTAATGAGAAAGACAATTGTATTGCTAATAATGATACCATTGCTAGTGCTAAAGAAAATACTGATGATAAAGCTAATGAAAATAATACAAATAATGCTAGTACTCAATAGATATCGCTCCTCTTTTCCTTTACCTATCTTTCTAGAATTAAACCTATGATATTTTTAATAAGAGCATCTAAAATTCGTTTACTTTTTCACATCTTGCACATTTTTTTCTCAGCTGTATTTATTTGTTTGTCTCGCGGTTTTTCGGCATTAATTAGTTGCTGGTTTTCGTGTGGCCATTTAAGGGCCGCCCTGGAGCCTGAGCCTGGAGTAGGTGTTCCCTAATGAGTTGAGGCGGAGGTGAGGGCAACCCCGCCCAGTACACAGTCGTCGGTAGGTGTACTTGATGGGCCGTCCCAATGTTTGCACAAGTTAGCGAAACAAATAAGTTTATTAGCCCGATTGGAGGCGTGATTCTATAAGCCCCTTCCACAGTTAAAGCCAAGAGCAAAGAACGAGTTCTGCATAAAGCAACGATAGCTCAATGAATTTAATGCATACGAGTCATTAATGGAGAAATTATTAAGCAATAAATTGTATAATTTCTTTTTTTACGAAATGTAAAATTTCGTTTTTAATAATCGAAGATTTTTCATTAAGCCGATTTTACATGCAGGACGTAGACATGGATAAACATACATTACATGTTGCACTTATAAACCATTAAGAGACAAGTGCATAAAGGGCATTAAAGAGGAGGATGATCGAAGAGAAAGTACCCTATAAATAGAGTGAATCCCAAATAAAAGAAATAGAATAATTGCAAATACTATTGATGATCATTGATTCATCTAATGAAACTTAAACAAGGTAATATTTTAATCAAAGAGACTCTCTTTATAAAGTTATCAGTAATAATTATTGATTACAATAATTTAAAATTTTAGCTGTCTCCTTAAGCTACCCCATTTCCTCTCCCTTACGAGTACAGGGTATAAAAAGATGTAATTGCAGATTTAAGGCTGAAGTGAAATGTTTGCCTGTCTGACAGTTTACCGAAAAGGGGACATACAGTCCAGATAGCTCTGACATACGACAAGTATATATACATAAAAGTGGCAGATATAGAGATTGGAGAGGAGTGGAGAGTCAAGGGGTTATGCAATCCATTGACTGTCCACTTGCCCGAACAGCAGCTCATTAAATTGCGTCAACTGCATCTTTACTTTGACATTAAGTAAAATTAATGAACTCCTGCCATGTTTTACGAGTAATTTCAGCAAGGATAATGCCCCAGACTTAACCCAACGGTCGGTCAACTGCAAGCGTATCAAATTTAAAACATTTACTACACAATTATTCAGGTTAAAGCCAACAGCTAACAGACAACATGCGGGGAATGTGAATCAGGCAATGGTTTTGCTGGTAGATCGAGGCGCCCATCGCTAATTGAATTAATTTTAAATGAATAGCTCGAAAATGCCGAAAATTGAATTTTGGTACACCAATTTGGCAATTTAGCGCTGTTGATGCGAAACAGGATTGCATTTCCATAATCATCAGCAGGCAGCAGGCAGCAGGACTAACCGTAACAGCTCAATGATCATTGCAAATTAAATGCCAATTAAATTGAATGCCCGGATACTACAAATACCTAACTGAGAACTAATTTGGGGCCAATCAACACGGCCAATTCTACGATAATTGTAAAAGATTAAATGTCGAGCAATTCAGAGAATGTAACAATTGATTTTACAGAGCTTTGACAGCTGCAGGATGTGTCAAGTAAATTAATATAGATGGACACAATAAAAATGTAGAATTTATTAAATGGTAGAATACATATTTTGTAAGAGTTATAAATACTTTTTTTATCTAAAAAAAATTAAGAAAATTAATTGATAGATTAATTGAGACAGTTTCTGAAAGTGTAACTAATAAATATTTTAAGAAACAATAGAATATATATGTGGTAAGAGTTATAGATACTTTTTTCTCCGAAAAAATATTAAGTAAACTAATTGAGGCAGTTTCTGAAAGTGTAACTAATAAATATTTTTTAAAAATATTAATATTAAATTTAAAATGAAAATATGCGGAATTTATTAAAGCTTAAATGGAATCTTATGTATATTTCTCTTAAAATAACAGAACTCTGCTAGTTTTCAGACAGTTTCTTAAAGTGTTACATATAAGTATTTTAAGAATAGTAATATTAAGTTTAAAGTGTAAGTGTAAATTTAATCTTTTAGTCCCCTAAAAATTATCAAAACTTTGCTAGATTTCAGACAGTTTCAGAAAGTGTAACTAATAAAGATATTAAGAATGTTAATGTTACTTTTAAAATTAAAGTGTTCGGAGTATAAAAATGTCTAATAAAATTTAAATTTAATCTGATATTCTTATAAAATAAATATATCCTATAAAATATCTTAACCTTCTTAGCTTTCAAATAAAAGGTTTTTTAAATTCATTTTTAAACCTTTACAAAAATTTTAAAGTAACGTTTTGGGTAGTATTAATTGCTAAAGTCCTTGAAGGTACAGATCTAAATTAACTTCCAAACTCACTGTTGTCTTTAGACAACAACTGTTGCATAAACAAAGTATTCTCTTCCTCTCTCTATCGAAGGACACAAGTATTCTGTTCGTTTCTCCATCTAAAGATACAAGATGTCATTTTACATCTTGACAGATTCAAAATACAAATTAGTTGCTGGTTTTCGTGTGGCCATTTAAGAGGGCCGCCCTGGAGCCTGAGCTTGGAGTAGGTGTTCCCTAATGAGTTGAGGCGGAGGTGAGAGGCACCCGCCCAGTACACAGTCGGTAGGTGTACTTGATGGGCCGTCCCAATGTTTGCACAAGTTAGCGAAACAAATAAGTTTATTAGCCCGATTGGAGGCGGGATTCTATAAGCCCCATTCCACAGTTAAAGCCCAGAGCAAAGAACGAGTTCTGCATAAAGTTTAAAGTATCGTTTTGGGTAGTATTAATTGCTAAAGTCCTTGAAGGTACAGATCTAAATTAACTTCCAAACTCACTGTTGTCTTTAGACAACAACTGTTGCATAAACAAAGTATTCTCTTCCTCTCTCTATCGAAGGACACAAGTATTCTGTTCGTTTCTCCATCTAAAGATACAAGATGTCATTTTACATCTTGACAGATTCAAAATACAAATTTTATGTTTCTCTCTATCTTTTCTTTCTTATATCTTAGCTTGGCTCGTCAAGGAATCGACCTTTTCCTTTCATAAACATGCATGTTTATTGCAAAATTCTTGAGTCAAAAAAGGTAAGATGATTCTGACTTGTCACCCATCACATGCTGCAACAGAGATGATGGTTGGTATTCGTAGCATATGGCGCAATATTGTGGCATGCAACAGGAACAGAACTAGCGGTACTAGCAGATGTTGCACTGCCCGCAGCAGTCGCGTGGCAAGGAAAGTGAAGTCAAAGGAGCGAAAGTGAGTCTAGGACGCCCCAAGGAGCGTGCTTATCACAATTTGTTATGAAACATGCCCGCCAAAGTAACTCAAGTTATTGCAAAAGAGTAAGTAAGAGGGAGAGAGTGTGTGAGAGAGAGAGAGACAAAGAGTTCCTGTACTGTGTCAGTTGTCAGTCAGTCAGTAGCAGAAGGAGCGTCTGTCTAATGATGATGCTGTCAGATTTGCATCGCTTTGATCGGATCCCAAGGACAACAACAGTTGGTCGAGTGGCCACCGCTTTTCACTTTTCAATTTTCCGAAATGAAAAGTGTTTCTTCAATAGTTTTGTACATTTAATTTGGCTGATGCCGCAACAGATGCCAAAACCCAAACAAGAGTCTTCTTATCCCTCTCAAAATTAGTTTTTGACGCTATTATGACGGCTGCTGTTGATCCTTCCGAACAGAGAGAGAGAGAGTGAGAGAGGAAGCATTGTTACCTTGATTGAGGTCCTGGACCCTGACTGCTTTCTTAATTTGACTGCTGCTCCGCCGCTTGACCAGTGCCTAGACTCCAGACTAACAACTGACCATATGGCCAGGATCATGGAGCGTGCCGAACACACGAATTCCAGGAACCAAAGTCCAAAACCAATCACAAATTATGTTTCATTAATAAGAATGAATCTAAATGAAGAGCTGCTGTTGCTAATGTTGATTAATCTTTTGTTTTTAATTATAAATATTGGTATGTGTTAAAGGTTCTTTGAAATTAAAGAAAAAGAATACTAATAATAATAAAAAGATGTTTTCTGAAGCCAGAATTGAACAAATTTAGAAAGCTTACATTTTATACAAGTTTTGATCAGGACTTTCTATCTTTTCTTCTTATAAGGGACAAGGTTTGGTTTCTGTATCACAAATATTTCTTTATATTTGGAATGAACATTTTCTCTTTAATTGTTTTCAAGAATGCTTCAAAGATTTTTAAATAAAAGTATCTTCTAAGCAAACCTTTTAAAGTATCAAAGTTTCGTCATGGATTCAGATTTAGCTCCTTACATTTAAACTCTAAATTTAAAAGCTGTCTTATGTTTTAAAGTAAAAGTAATTTTTACTTAAATGATTTCATAATCTATCAATAAATAAATCATAATTTTACTCTTTAAGACTGAACTGCTCAACTTTCGATTCATATGAATAACCTTTTAATTTATTAAAATAAACTGTCTGACTTAACAGAGAGTCATCTTTCAGCATTGATAACGAAAATGTCATTTGAAATCTTTTGCAAATTTTTAATTTAAATATGTGCAGCTGAGTTTTTCATTCTCAGTCTCAGTTTCCTTGCTTTTGTTTTTCCTCTCTGATGATTTTCACGTTCAATTCGAAGCGTAACCCAAATTTTCTTATTGCAGGCACCACAGGATACTCGAATGCTTCGATACTCGTTGAATGAGAATTGTTAAATAACCGGGCCAATTTCCATTTGTTGATGACACGTTTGCACACACACACCACACACACCGAACACACACACACTTTGGACACACACATTCATCGATGCATTATGCATGAACGTGTCCTTTGCCAGCGTCGCTAATTCCACAGATACAGATACAGAGAACAGAGAACAGAGACACAGACATACCTAAAAATTTAATGCGAATTAATTTCCATTTTTCATAAACGTGACCGGGTTGCAGGGTCTGGTCTGGTCTGGAGAGAGGGAATATGTGTGTCACGGTCAGGCCATGACAAATCACAGCGCGTGAGCCAAAGAATCGCTCACTGAAAATACACACACAGAGATTTTCCACTTTTCCACTGAGCCAGCAAAACAAAACAATAACACAGCGTGAGGTCTTTCAATCTATCCAAAATCCAAAAATCCCTGTGTCTACGTATTTGTGAAAATGGGAAATGCATTTAAACCGATTTGGGCAATTATTACGCAAAATCGAGTTGCCACAATTGCCAACAGCCAACAGCCAACAGGCGATTGTCGATTTACAGACTAAAAAGGAGATCAACACGGATTCAAAAAACCCTTCGACTTGGCAGTGAAACCTTGCGATGCACAGTGGCTTTTTTTTGACTATTTATTTAGCAAAAATATAGCTGCTGTTCGAGATAAGTAAATAAGATATCGTCAAATAGTAAATAGTTAATATCACAGTGGCTCCCTTCTAACTTTTTGGCTTGAAAATAATATAATATATAATAGAAGATATCGCCAATATTTTATAAGTTGATAGCATAGTTGCTTTTTTCTAACTTTTTAGCTTGCAAAAATAAAAAATTTTTGATATAAATAGGATATATGATATGGCTAAAACTTAAAAGGGTTTAATAGTCAATATCACAGTTGCTTCCTTCTAACTTTGTAGCTTTCAAAAATCATATCCTATGATCGATAGAATATATCTCCAATATTTCAAAAGAATTTAATAGTTAAAAGCTAACTTTTTAGCTGTGCAAAAATCTTATCTTATGATCTAACATAGAAGATATCGCTAAAATTTAAAACGATTTAATAAATAGTTAACTCCGTTTCTGAATACTTCAGGACTTTTCTTTGCTATATTATTATTGATATTTATATTAGTCACCATTAACCCATTCCTTGCAGCTGAAGATAATTTATATTATTTTTATTAATTCTTTTCCTATAATTTAAATATATTTTTATTAATAAAATGACTGTTTATTGTACCTTGGAAATGTATTCTAGGCTACAATATAAGTTTTCAGTCGGACCAACAAATCGTCTTCAGTCTGACAGTTAGTTACTTGAGGATACTTAAGTTAAGTACATATTTACTTAATTTATTTATTTACACTATGATTTCATTCATTTCTACTTTGCCACTGTGCGACGCTTTAAAACCAAATAAATTCACATTTGCTGACGCTGAGGGGGGAACGCGTTCAGTTGGAAGTTGGTAAAAATTATCAGCACGCGATTGAGGCAACGGCCTGTTACTAATTACCCCCGCTCCCTGACACTGCTACACTGCCCCCACGCCCCTTTTTGGCCCGTCTGCAATTGCAGGCAGGTGCAACAACAATTGCAGCCGCCTGCCTGATTGAGTTGCACTCTCTCTCGCTCTCCCTCTCACTCTTCCTCTCTCTCTCTCGCTCTGTCCACAGCAGCAGAACGCTACGGTCAATGGCTTGGACTCTGAGTCGACGTCGACGTCGCAGTTGGCGTCGGGATCGTCGCGAGCGGCGCGTGCTTTACTTGACGTGGTCTCTGGATTCGTGAGCGGAGCGGAGTTAAGCGTCGCGTCGCATCGTGTTGCGTCTGCCGCTTCCGTGTGGCAGCTGCAATTAGCGGCTCATTGCAGCGGCAACAGCAAAAAGAGCAGCCGGAACGTCGATAGCCCGAAAAAAAACATGTGAATACCATTTAAGAAAAACTTAACTTCTTAAGAGAAACAAGTGGAATTCTAAATACACTTTCAAATTAAACTATAAATGGTTTTCCTTCTTATTTAATTTTAATTATATTTAATTTAATTAATTAAATTATATTTCATTTAAATAAATAGCTTAAGGCCTCGATCTAAAGCTAGTTTGTATGTAGGTTTTATATATATAATAAATAAATAAACAATACACTAAAATATATATAACTTATTGAAAATGATACTTAAGTAATTTTTATAGTTGATTGTTAGATTTATAGAACTTGTTATAAGGATGTCTTTATATAAATTTGTATACGTTGTAGTTACTTTTATTGAAATTTTAATAGAGGAGGAAAATGTAAGAGAACTCTCGAGATTCTGCCTTACAATTGAAAAATGACATTAAAAATAGAAGATTCCTTATTTTCAAGAAGTTATAGTATAATAAGGGAACAATTTTACTTCAATAGAATCTTAAATTCATTCTTATTTCCTAAACTGATTTCAAAATAAGCCATAGCTAAAGTTTCTTATATAGAAACTTCATCAAAGAGAATTACCCAATTGCCACATCTTCATATTATGAAATATTTAATTTATATTATTACACAAAAGTACTACTGTAATTTAAATACATAAATTTATCATACAACAAAGTAAACTTCATACATAAGTAAAAAAATAAAATGCCTTACTATTTCGTTAATAAAAGTTGAGTATTAATTAAATTTGTAACCAAATTCCAACAATCAAACTATTTGGTTTACCGTTGAAATCGAAACATTAATTAAAAATGAATAAATGAAAATGTAATACATTTACAATTTGAAAATATCTTTAATGCATTTCAACTGCAGCTTTTATAAATGAATATGAAAATAGTTACAAAAGTATTGCAATTGCCATAGAAGTCATATTTTTGTTCTGAGTGAATTCATTAATTTATGGCCATGACAAGAATGTTGCACACTTGGCTGGATAGTTATAATGCTCAGAATCGGAGGAGAGAGGCTTGGCTTTTCATGCATTTTGATACAATTTGATGAAAACAAAAACAAGAGGCAGCATTTAAAAGGCCAAGCGAGGCGTTTTACCGGCAATTATCACGATGATGGGCAAGAGGGAGAGTTTTTATATTCAGAGGAGAGAGGAGAAAGCAGGCAAATGTTGGCAGGAACTCGAGTCGAGTCGAGTCGAGTCTCGCACCGATTCAGGGTTCATTATTAACCACAACAAAAACTCACAAAAATAATAAAAAACCAAAGAGAACTACAACAAAAAAACAGTTGAAAAATACGAAAATCTTCCAAAAACATAAGCGCAAAACCCAAAAAAGGGCCTAAATCGAGGCTTTTTAGTTTTGGTCTCGGTTTCGATTTCTGTTTCGGTTTCGGTTGATGCCCCGTTTTCAACCTGTTGTCTGGCTCGCGTGTTGTAATTGCCCCATTGCCCCGTCTGCAGCATCTGGAGCGGCGCAGTTTATCGATGGTTGCCCCTCCAGTTCCCTTCACATCATCTTTATCATCCTCTTTCCTGGTTCTGCTCCACTTCAACCGCAGTGTCAATAATCGACAGCTGCCTCGGCTTTTATATTTTTTTTTTCGGGGGTCCATTTCGTTTGCAACTCCCCCTTTTACATAACTTGCCTCACGACAAGCCACCAGCTGGCTGCTGTCAGCTCCCCAGCTCTCCTCTCCAGCCTCTCCTGACTCACCTCCTGCCTTCCTTGCGTCCCATTTTCGAGCATCGAACGTTTTTCACATTTTACCGCCGTCAATTTTTTGAATGCAGCTTTCAATTAGCCGCTTGCTCCTTGTAATGAATGCCGACATCGCTGCAGCTTCAAGTGACGACTTGTCGAGGCTTCACTCTCCGCTCTCCATTCTCCACTCCAATCGGGTGGGATGAAGGGCAGATCGTTGCTTTGCAAGCACGTGCCACATGGGGCAACAACAGTGCGCCAACGGCGGCTTTAAACCGAGCAATTTACCAGAGATTGACAGCATAATCCATCATTGGCAGCTGAGACGGGAGTTGGTCTCTGGGTCTGGCCTCTGGGTCTGACTCTGGGTCTGGGTTTGGCAGTCGTCCCTTGGTAATCTTGTAACTGGTAGCTGGGGTTTTTCACGACACTCCAACAGGTGCATATGATATTTATGGCAGGTAGCCATACCCTACGAGGTGGCCCACTCAACAAAAAAAACAGGGGCTGTTAATTGATGTGTTGGCCACAGAGGAGCCAGTGCAGAAAAAAGGAGAAACCCTATCATAGCGTTATGAACAAGGATACAGGATGGAAAGTGAAAAGCTGCAAGACCTGAGTGGAAGTGCACCTAAAGTGACCCAATTTAATTACTTCAAAAGATGGCCATTTAATTTAAAGCGAATGTATATATCATTACAATTATTATTAGCAGTTGCATTATTAATTTTATTAATAAATATTTTGATTTACTTTAGTATAGGCATTCGAAATAGGCAGAGTAATAGTAGAAGTTTAAACATTAGCATTTGCATTAGCATTAGCATTGGCATTAGCATTGGCATTGGCATTAGCATTAACATTAACACTATTTATTTGTTTATTTAAACTTTTAGAAGAATAAAACAGAATCATTAGAACTAGCATTATCTTTCATAAATAATCTAATTAGCACTACCAAAAGAATTAACATTGGCATTAGCATTAAAAATAGCAGTAACATAGGCACTATTTATTTATTTACACTCAAAAAAGTACTAATCATTGGAAAAATGTAGTATCATTAGAGCTTGTATTATCATTTATAACTATTTTTCTTAGCATTACCATTAGCCTTAGCACTATTTATTTATTTATTATATCTAGAATAGTACTAGCATTATCATTCATCACTACTATCATAAGGATAAGCATTAGCATTAATATAACACTTTCATTATTCACTTTCTCAAGCAAAAGAAATGTATTGTAATATTCATTAGAGCTATCATTATCACTCACAACTACTCCTATCAGCATTAGCTCTTTTATCGATTCAATCATTGACACATTTATGAGTTTAGAAACTTCCCCGAATATCATTTTAATTACTTTCCAGTTCATAACTGAAAAGATATTCAATATTAATACCAAGAAATAGATGTTGCAAGCAATTAAAACTTGCATAATTGGAAACTTGAAACGACTAACCCTTTTTAAACTCATAAAAACTAGGTTTTTGTCCACAACTTTCACAATTTCCAGCCAAATGAAACTGAATACGATTGTGGCCAGTTTCCCTCCCACAAATGGGAGAAAATCATTTGAAAATGTTAGAGGAAAATTTTCCAGCAATGTTTGCGTAAATCTGTAATTAAAATTTTTGATAGCCAACAGAAAGTCAAAAGCTGCACTTCATTAGCAAACAAGGTCAAAGGGTTTAGAGAGGAGAGAGAGAGTTTACCAACCAGGATATCCATTTCCTTGGTCAGCGTGTCGCGAAGTTCACGCCGTGGGTGCAAATTATAATGAAATTACAGAGTTGACTGGGGAAACAAAGAATCCCGGAAAGGGGTCCGAGTATTTACTCAGTGAACATTGGTGAATTGGTATTGAGTTTCAGGAGGAACGGGTTGGGATTTGTGTCCACTAGACACTCGCCAGACAAGCTGGTCATGGGTTGGTTGCCAGCTGATGGGGATGGGCCGCCAAAGAGGCCACAAAAGTGCCGAGTACTTCACGGATTTGGCTTAAGCAGCCAAAGGATTGCATTCCGCATAAAACAGACAGTCAGGCTGACAGTCAGGCAAATTTAAGTTTTGAGTTATGGTCGAGAAGCACTTGGCCGGCCGTCTCGGGCGTCCACTTGGAATAACAATATTTCAAATTGGCCAGACAGCTTCCGTTGGCGAATCCTTGAGCAACTGCAGCACAAAATGAAATGCAATAAAATACGTAGCGAGAGGAGAAGCACCAAAAGTTTCTCTCCCCTTTCTCTCTCTCTCTCGCGGAGCTAAAGTGAACTTTTGCAATAAAATGTTCATTAGTGCGCCAGCTCCTGCTGCGCTTCATGCCGTGAATCCTTCTTTTTTCATTCCCACTCCATATAGATCCCCTTTCCCTTCTCTTCTCTCTCCTTTCCGTCGTGGCATATGTGGCCACTGCGGCAACGGATGAATTGCAGTTTTAATGTGTTGGCAGCACTTTAACTAACTGAAAATCAGTTGGAGAGCGCAAAGTTGCCCCACAGTTTCTGAGTGGATGCAACTGATGTTGCTGGTGACCACCAGCTACCAGTGAAACCATCAAGGAACGCGGCTTTCACACTGCGGTCCAACTTTTGCCGCGTAATTAAAACCAAAGCATCCCAAAGTGGACAAGTGCCCCTAAACTGATTAGCGCAACGAGTGCAAAACTTTTCCACAGCACTGTTCGGGGTCACTACAGAGTTGACCTCATCCGAAACCTCATCCTCATACTCATAGTCTCTATCCCATAACTAAACTGACCAGCGACCGCGTTTTTAATATGTTTTGGCTCTTGTCAACAGTTTCGCTAGAGTAGAAGACCACGGAGAGAGGGAGGGGGGAGGGGGGAAAGTGGGGAAAGGATTATGCCTTGTCAGCGATAAAAATAAGTTATTTTAAATGCATTTCATGCTTCAACTAGACAGGATAAATTTAATTACATTTTATTTACTTAGCATGCGGTTTTTAATGGATTTATATTTTGACAGCGACTTCTTAACTGCCAAATGAAATATAGCCCTGAAAAGATTCATTTAGGTAAAGCAATAAATGCGATTCAATTAAGGAAAATTTAATTTTAAAATAGATTGCAATTTTCCATAAATGTTGCCATTATTTCTGTGTATTAATTTATCACTCTTTTAATCGATTTGTTAATTAACTTTTATCTACTTCTAACTTACAAACTAAAAGCAATTAAAATAAGTTTATTTATTTCTGTGTCTTCATTCATAACTATTTGAAATGATTTGTTAATTTACCTTTATTTATTTATAACTAACTAACTAACAATTATACATAAATGTTTCCATTATTCCTATGATCTGAAAATTTACTTTCATTTATTTTTAATTAACTATCTAAAAGCAATTAAAATAAGTCAAATTTTTTTTAAAATAGACAGCATTTTGCATAAATCTTGTCATTATTTCTGTGTCTTAATTCATAACTCTTTTAATAGATTTTTTTAATTTATTTCTATTTATTTCTAACTAACTAACTAAATGCGATTGAAAAGAGTTTAATTATTTTTAAAATAGATTGCAATTTAACATAAATGTTACCAATATTTCTGTGTATCAATTTATAAGTCTTTTAATAGATTAGTTAATTTATTATTAGTTATTATCTTATTAACTAAATGCGATTAAATAAGTTTAACTACTTTTAAAATAGACTGCAGTTTTGCATAAATTTTGCCAATATTTCATAAATCCTTTAAAAGCTCGGTTTATTTTATTTATTTATTTCTAACTTTCTAACTCTACAATAAATAATAAGTTAATTAAATAAAATAGTAATAAGCAAATAATAAATAGCACAATTAATTAATATGTGCAGCAATAACTTTAATGACTAAATAAATATAAATTTTTATTATCTAAAAGTACTTTTTAATCGTATTAAAATTAGTTAGATAGTTAGATAGTTTAATGTCATCAGTAAACTCTACAAAAAGCAAATATAACTTTTACAAAAGTATTTTTAAAATGTATTTAAAGTTTAAGTTGCCAAAGTTGTTTACTTTTTATTTACATATGTTGTTTATCTTAAGTATTTCAGGCATCAAGTCAAGCAGAATAAAATGAATTAGAGCCAGGAATATCCATTCTTAATCTCGATTTCTTTTACTATTTACATACAATGGCTTTGACTTATCCAGCCAAAAACACACTTGAGTGAATGTTGCTCCCATTTGCATTCGGGTTGAAATAATTTGTTAATTGCAATCAAAATTTGATGCAGTTTGTTCGAAAGTTCCTGACCAAACATCAAGGTAGATAAATAATAGAAAAGTGCATGCCAAAAAAACACATTGGATTACGAAAATGGAACACAAGACTGAAATGTAAACAAGCCAATGTCCTATTGTCCTTTTGTCCGCAGCTCAAATCAAAGTTCTAGACGAAAATTGCAGTTGAAACTAATTCAATGCACAAATTACAGAAAAGTAAAATTTCCATTTGAAAGCTAAAGGGGATGATGGTAGAGGGAGAGGAGGAGAACTGCGAGGGGAAGTCAGTTAGCTTCAGCTGGTAAATGCAAATTTCTTATTGCTGGCTCCTTGAGCGACCACAGCAACTGAAGAGGGCGTATGGGCGTGGCAGCCAATTGTATATAGCATTGGAAATCAAATTGAAAAATTGATTGCAAAAGAAGGCCATAATAATGGAAAAGTAATGAGACTGTCCGCAGCATAACAGAGCAAACTGACGACAAGGACTCTCTCTCTCTCTCTCTGTCTCTCGCAGTCTCTTCCTCTCTTTCTGTTTCTTGCTATGCTTTAGGATATCGCTGGAATTGAAGACGCAGTCTCAAATTTATCTATTGGATTAAAGTCCTTTGTGGACGTCATTATGGCCAATGCCAAAGACAAATTGGAAATTTATTGTTATGGAAACAGAAAAAGCAGACAGTATGAGAGAGGGGGTAAGGAAGGAAGGAAGTGAGGAAGCAAAGGATAGTTGGCGTAAAGGTTCCGAGTTTGTTCCACTGAATATGCATACATATAATAAAAATGTCAATCAATGAACTGCAACCAAACGACTGAATGTAAGTATCATGGGAGTGGGAGAGTCCTGCGAGAGGTCAGTGAGTGTCCTGCGACTGTCCTCCGCTGTGGCTTCGGGTCAGTTTCGACAATAATTGAACATAAACATTGCATTCAAGTAGTAATTGTTAAAATTATTGTGCATCCTAATCCCCAAACGAAGCAAACCGAACCATACCAAACTGAAATGAACTCACAACTGGCCACAGGACACAGCACGTTAAAAAGGACATTTGTATGCTGAGCATAGCAAATAGTTTTTGGCATAGTTTTCCCAGGCAAACGGGGCATTTAAGCCGACTTCCATTTGCCACAGACAACGAAGGACAACGCTTTGTTTCAGTTTTGTTGATTCAAGGACTTTGCTCAACTCTCACACATACACTAACGAAGAAATTGGGAGCAAGGAAGTCATTGAAACATCCAAATGGCTACAACTTGCAAAATGACAAACTCAAAATTCAATACGAAAATAAACAGACTTTAAGTGAAAAGTACAGCAAAGGGAAGTTTGACAGACTCGGATCAAGATAAGTCAAAAAGGAGCAAAGGATGTGATTAAAGGAGGCATGAGAACATTTCTTATATCTCCAAAGAATGTCTTAAGTCACCTGTACATTTCTTTATGTATTTTTTAATCTTTAAAACTTGTACTTTAAAAGCAAGTTTGTTGTCTTTTAATTTAAAGTCTTCTTTCTCTCCTTTCAAGGTTTTCAACTCCTTTAAGCCTTTAATAATTTAGTATTTAAGACACTATTAAATAGTATTTCTTTAAATTTTAAATTGTCATTTTAAAGTTTAAGTTGTTGCTTAAAGCAATAGAATGCCAAGATATTAAAGTCTTATTTAAATTTTCCCTTCCCAATCAACATTTCCAGCTGCTTTTTGACTATAATGTTAGATTTCCAACAATCTATTAAACTTTAAATTATTAACTTAAAATTTTAGCTTTATACGTATTTAAGATAAATTTGTAAAAATATTATTTGGATGTTCGTTTGATTTACACTTTATTTTTCAATATTATTACGTTAAATTCTTCTTTTAAGGTAAATAATAAATTCACATCAAGCATACGTCTAGTTGGCTTTACTGTCAAAAGGAAAATGCGTCAAATACAGTTGAAAAACATTTAAGGAGGCATGCATCTTTAATACATCTGCAACACAAATGTTGCACGTTCTGGGAAGCTGCTCGACAGGCGCGCCCCTGTCCATGATTAGAAATAGGACAACAGGGACAACAGAGAGGTCCTTTGAGGTAGAGAGAGAGAGGTGAAAAGACAGCAAGTGTTGGGAAAAACACACAGAGGAAAATTAACACGTACTTTAGCGGAACTTTTAAGTGGTGGTGGTGGCAAGTGGCAAGTGCAACAAAAGTCGGAGTCGCGAATGCGCGTTAAGCAATTCGAATGAAAATCCGCAATGCAACGGAAGGAGCAAGGACATCTCCTCTGTGTGTTTGTGTGAGTGTGGGAAACAAGTGTGGAAATTCCTGAGACACATAGCACATGTGGTCCGCACATGTTTGTCGAGCGGGGAAAAAACGATTGCCAAAAACGTGAGGAATTTCCCAACCTGCAACTGGGACACAAACTGAGACTGAGAACTGAGGAAAGCCCGCCCACGCCCACAGGCTACATGGGCTACAATTATGAGTACCTGTGACAGAGACTTGAGAGATATTGTGACTGCGACCTGTGAGTGTGACTGTGACTTGTGAGTGTGCATTGTGAAGTTTTGCCGAGTTTACTGTGTGTGGCAATGAACGTGCCTCCAAGCCGAGCTGAGGGAACGTGGGAAAAAAGGATTTACGATGCTTATTTGGGCTAGAGACACAAACTGAGACTGAGACCGAGACTGAGACTGAGAATAAGACTGAGACTGAGGTTGATGACGTGCCTGGTCACGGTCATGGTCACTGTTTTGTGAGTCTCATGTGCGGGTTTACCTGTTGCGTACACATGTTAAAAAGTCATCATAAATCTCAGCGGAATGGCAGAAACTCCGTATCTATGTGTGTGTGTGAAAAACACTTTTCACTTTTCATGCAAGAGAAAGAAAGGTAGATGTGTTTGTCTTATCTATCAAATCTGTGTAAATTCCCGGCTTATCATGCAAAACACGTAGCCACGTCTCTGATCCTCCAGTCCTTTGCTCTAAACTCAACTCCTTTTGTGCAACATTTCGTTGCACACACACACAGCCTTTCCTTTTTCCCTTTTCCGTGAACTACCGGTAAGTATATCCCCTTTTTAGGATTAAGCTGCCTCCGGATCACGCAAGAAGCATCGTCTAATAATTTGTATAAATATTTATTTTTGCTACCGATTTTTATCTATCCCTTCCTCCCTCCCACTCACTCACTCACACTCTATCTCTCTTTGAAAGGTGTGAAATTTAATACCACTTGCCGTCGATCCGCTACCGGGAAAGTTAAGATCTACAGATCTATAAAGGGAACAAAGAAAGTACAGGAATATCTTTTGCTTTGCAAAAGGCAAAGAAATTATTTATTGATTCGCATTCCATGTTGATTTTGTAATTTGAATTCAAATAATCGAAGTTGACACCTGCCATAGATGTGCAACATTCCCTTGTCAGTGGCAGCTGTCGCTTGTTGTTGTTGTTGTTGTTGTTGCAACTCAATGTGGCACGCTTCAAGGAGAAATAAGAGGTCAGAAAAACACGCCTCAATGTGTTGCAAATTGAAAAATTCGCCTCTTAAAAGGTTTACATCACTTAATTTATGAATTTATTTATTTAACAATATCTAATTTGGCTGCCCCTTAAATTTTTAGGATATTCAATGGCATTTTTATTAAAAAAAACCAAAGAATTTTTAGTGCTAGTATTTAGTGTTTACTATATAGCAAAAGCTATCTTTTTAAAACAAAACATAATATTCTATAAAAAAATATAAAAAGAATATATATAGCATTTATATCTTTGATTTATTTAGCTAAAACTAAAGGACTTGCTGAATTTAAATTCGGCTTAGATTAGCTTTAAGTCAAACTTTACTATATAGTATATTTTATTATAGTTATATTAACTACCGAAATATAATTCAAAATCAAACAAAACATAGTCAACTTTTGAGTTGATTAATTAAGAATTTGACACTATTTTTGTATTTCAATTAAAATGTCTAAACTTTTCAGTACTTTAAACAAGAGATGACGATTTCAGCTTAAATTTTAAAAGGGGAAATTCCCCTAGAACAATAAAAGAAACTGAAACTCAAGGCAACTCGCAGATTTCGTCACAAAGAGATCTTTGCGGTAGGTTTAGTCAGATATACTTATACGTATATGTAGATTGGTAATATCGATGAATCACGTTGTTTCAACTCATTTACAGATGATTGACTAATCATTGAATTACGCATAATCAATAGGCGCTCAACTAACTGTAGTCAAATGTTGCAGTTGCCATGTTATTTATATACATACATTCGATTCGCGTGGCATGAATACTTTGAATGGAATGCGCAACAAACTTCTTGTTTAACGTTTCCTTAACGAATACAAGTTTCAAGTACCGGATTCGATTTTGGTAATACATGCATCATGCATGTTGCAGACTGCAACAACAATGAGCTCTTATACTCTTATACGCATTGCGCTCTCAAGCCAGAAAACGAAAACACAACATGTTTGACGGCGGTTCGAACTAAGCAAATACGCTCTCTCAATTTGAATCTGCTAGCTAGCTGAGTGAAAATAACTTTAATTTGCTTGACTTTTATTTAAATAAAAAATTTTATTTAAATTGTAATTTGTTTACTTTTATGGTTTACTATTCGCAAACACCAATTAATTACAATTGCCTGTTTGAAAAGTGCATCGCGTGTCGCACTCATACATGTTCGATGACTGACTCTCGCGCTCTCTCACACACTGTCAGCACTCGCCTCACCTGCCGGTATGAAGGCAACCCACCCTCATGCTTGAGTTGTGAGTGTAAGAAGTTGCGTGGACAGCTATTTAAAGAGCTCACTTGCTTGGAGCTGGTTTAGTTGCGTGCGAGACGCGAATGCAAAAGCATCGTGAAAATAAGAAAAACAAAAGCTATAAATAAGTAACGTTAGCGTGAGAATCGAAATTCAGTTAACGGCCACGGAACGGACCTTGCCACACACGATAAACAAAAATTCGTTCAAAGAAACAAAACAACAAAAAAGTCGCTCAAAGTGTTTGTGTCTCTCTGTGTGTGTGTTTGAAGAAATAAGAAAAGCAACAAAAATTTCGCTTTATGCTCAAAATGAATTTTATGAGCATTAAAACAAAGTTCAAAATTATCATCAAGCAACAGCAACACAAACAAAGTGAAAAGCTACTACTACAAATATAATCGAACTGAAACTTGGATTTAACGCATTTTGGATAAGAAAAAGAAAAACGAAGGCGATACCAAAAATATAATATTTAAATTACAATAAATATTGGCAACAACAAAAGGTAAGACTTCCCCCTTCTCCTTCCACTGCTGAATGCAACTTTGACCTTAATGAGAAGCCGCCTTGCAACTTGCAACTAGAAATTGTCACAGACAAGCAACAACAATAGCAGCAGGAAAAAAATGAAATGTATAAAAAAAAATGTGAAATGCTCGCACTTAAATGAGTGCAACACGCGGGTTGTTGCAACAAGAAGGGGGCAAGGGGCAACAACAGCGTGTAATGAGTTTGTTCAACTCGGCAATTGCAGTTGTTGTTGCTTGTTGCCAGTCTGTTCATTTTTTTTTTAAGGGTGGCAAGGTGCGATTGTAGCAGAAATATACAAGAACAACAACTTGCAACTTGCAACTGTGGCAGTGTCATGTGAAACCATGCAGTGGCAATTAAACTTCACTTTAAAAATATGAAGAAAGTATAATAAATATCTTAAATTATTTTAAATGAAACCATACTTTTAAAGTATATTTTAAATTTGAAACTTTAAAAGTCAATTGAGCAGTGATAATTCCATTAGACCTGAAAATCATATATGCAACTGCTGTTCTTGTTAATTGGCAAACGTGCAACACGCGAGTGGCAATAACAATAAATACATACAGACATACATACATATATAACTCGAATATGTTTTTATTGTTCATGCTCTTTGCTTATTTGGTGCAACTTGCGCAAAAATGTAAATTCCATAAAAAGATTTAATAAATTAATTAATTAATCAGCAACGGCTGCGATTTCGTGCCATATTGAAATGCCCCACACACAGCAACAACAATAAGAAAAACTCAACTCAAAAAAACAAAAAAAACACTGCTGCTAGGCAACCAAGCAAGACAACAACTAAAAGCAAGACACAGTTAGAAGTGCGCTTCGAACTTCATATCGAGTCTCTCAAACGTCTCGCTCCCACACACAAAAAGAAAAATATATAAACTCAGTGCTAAACATAATTACAATAACAGCAACAGAAATATGAGTGAGTGTGTGAGTGAGTGCGTGCAGCACTTGCAGAGACAGCAGAGCGTAGCTTTTGAGTGTGACTTTAAGTCGCAGCGAACTTTTAGTGTGGGCGGGGAGGAAGTGAGCGTCACACAGCGTTTTTAATATGCTTATGTTTGCGAGAGTGTAAGTGTGAGTGCGAGTGTGAGTGTGTTTGTGTTGTGCAAGGCGTGTGCATTGAAACTTTTGCCTATTGTTGAGCGACTTAAAACAGAATTTAAGTCAATTTAAGCGTGCAAATGTGAGCACAATGAGTGAGATCGAACCAAACAGAGAGAGAGAGGGAGATAGAGATGAGAGAAAAGAAGCGATTTCAATTGATTTCTTTTTTTTTGAGCAGCAACAACAAAAAATGTCATTAGTGTTGTTGTTGGTAATTGAAACGAATGCGATTAACATAATTTGAAAAAATAACACGCTGTAATTGCAGTTTGAAGAGAAAAATTACAATAATTTCGGTTATTAGCTGATTGGTTGGCCATTAGTTGGTTGCTTGTTGTTGTTGTTGCTGTTGTTGTTGCAGTAAATTTAAAAGCCATTTAGTTATGTCAGTCATTTAAACTTGGACTTGACAGGCAAAAAAATACAAAAAAACTTTGAGCATTAAATGAAAATTACATGAGTACACACATTACATAAAAATAGCCTAGGTTCCGCTAACTTTCCCCTCTCACTCCCCTCTCAACAAAACATTTACAACCCACACACACACACACTGAAACAAAGTAAAGTTTCGTTTACAAGACAGATAAACAGACAACAAGGGGAGCATAGAAGAGGGGGAGTGGAGAGGGGCAAAGGGGAGCAGTGACGTCGTCTTCAACTATATTTTCCAATGTGCGCCTTTGGCTAATTTTAGTTTCGGAAAAACCCGCCCTTAAGAGGGGGAAAAACCAACTTGCAAGTATATGAAAAGAGAGACCATCAAATTTTATGGGCCTCGAGACAGAAGATGTTACTGCTGACCTACATATATACATACAAACAAACATACAAACAGACAGATAGACATACAGCAAGAGGGGTGCGTAGAGGAGGTAGGGGGTGTTTGGGGCATGCTGCAAGCGGAAGATGCCAGCCTAAGAATGCAAGTCGCAAGATTTTCCTTTTACTATAAACAAACCGAACACAAAAATAAAAGAGATGCTCAAGTTTTGTAATGGATGTTGTTGTTCTTCTTGTTGTTGCTGGTCTTGTTTTATGAATAATTTATGCACTTAATTGATTTTTTGTTTATTGTTTGCCACAGTTAATTAATTATAAACTTTTCCCTTCTCTATTTTCTTTGCAGTTGCACGTGGAACAAACTTAAGTAAAGAAAAGACTTTTTTGAAGAGAAACAAAAAAAACTAAAATGGAAGCCACAACAGCAACGACAGCAACAAGCCACACAAAGCTGCAGCTGGAGGAGGATGAAGAGGAGCCTCAAGCGACAACAACAACAGCAACCACAACAACAACAGCTACCATCATTGACATTCCAATGGCTCCTGCAAGTTGCAACAACAACAACATCTCCGCCTCTGCCTCCTCCTCATTTTTATCCAACTCAGCCTGCTCCAACTCATCCTATGACACGGATTGCAGCACGGCAAGTAGTACCTGCTGTACCCGCCAGGGGGAGCACATTTACATGCAACGCGACACGTTGCACAAGTTGCAAGTGGCAGCCCCAATGGCCACATCAACATCAACATCAACAGCAACAACAATTGCATCCACACCGGCAACTTGCAATCTGCAGACCTTGGAATCGGATGAGTTAATGATGCTCAAGTTTGAGCATCGCAAACATTGGCCATGGTTCATTTTGTTGATCTCCGTCATTGAGGTGAGTAATCGATTGCATTCCCATCTCTAATTATTCTAAAATGAGAAGGAAATTGAGTTGAAATGTCTCAATTCCACTAATTTCTACTATTTAGTGTTCCATTTCCATCAACTTCAACCAAGTGTCTAATACTGTTCCATTCCCACTAATTTCCACTTTCCGCTTTGAAACACTGTTCAATTTCTTTTGTGTTTCATTTCCGCTGTTTCCGCAATTTGTTTATAACTCTCCAAAGCATCAGCTCGCATAGTTAATGCCAATGTACTATGTAATAGCTGTTGTAGTTGATAATTTATTATTATTATTGAATCAAAGAACCGCAAAATGCAATAAAATACGTTGAAGAGAACTTTACAAATTCTCAACTTCCAACTAAAAGCGATAAAATTTTCTGCTGCTTTCTTTTGCGCATTCTTTTACGAACACACACACAATTACACATAAACACAGACACAGAAACACAGACACGCAGTCAGCGTAAGAAGTTTTCCGTCTTCTCTGGCTGCCTGCCTGGCGCCCCCAAAATCGATTGTAAACAAGCTACAACAACAATAAGAACAACAAACTCAAAAGCATAAAAACTAAACGAAAGCACACACACACACACAGACAGAACAAGACACTGAGTGAGAGCGAAGAGAGAGAGAGAGAGAGAGAGTGAGAGAGTTAAGTTTCAACAAATGCCAAAATAAAGTTGGCAGGACTAAACAGTGTCTGTGTGCGTGTGTGTGTGTTTGTGTGTCTGCTTGTCGCTTTATGTGGAACATGAGAATTCAACGTCGCGTGCTCAGAAGCAACAACAATAACAACAAGAAAACTACATAATAAATCAGAACAACCCCAAAATTGGAACTCTAACTAATGTCTCATCTATTTTTGTGTTTCCTTTTACAGATTGCAATCTTCGCCTATGACCGTTACACAATGCCCGCCCAGAACTTTGGCCTTCCAGTGCCAATACCGAGTGATTCGGTTCTCGTCTATCGACCCGATCGCCGTCTACAAGTCTGGCGTTTCTTTAGCTATATGTTCCTGCATGCGAACTGGTTCCATTTGGGATTCAATATCATTATTCAGCTGTTCTTTGGCATCCCCTTGGAGGTTATGCACGGCACGGCGCGGATTGGTGTCATCTATTTGGCTGGTGTCTTTGCGGGCTCGTTGGGCACCAGCGTCGTTGACTCTGAGGTGTTTCTGGTGGGCGCCAGTGGCGGTGTTTATGCCTTGTTGGCGGCACATTTGGCCAACATTACACTCAACTATGCGCACATGAAGTCCGCATCCACGCAGCTGGGCTCCGTGGTCATATTTGGTAAGTAATCAAGCAGACCGATTTACATTTTCCCCCGGGCGAGAAAGCTTTCTCACAGATTTTCCAAATACTAACAGATTTAGATCATAAAGCTTTCTTGCCCGGGTGCAAATTTTGATAAGAACCTCATATAGAGTCCACACAGACTTAGCACCGCATTCAAGTACATTTAACTAATCTTATTTTTCTTCATTTTGCTTTCTCTTTATAGTCTCTTGCGATCTGGGCTATGCTCTCTATACGCAATACTTTGATGGCGGCGCTACGCCGGCATTTTCCAAGGGTCCCCAGGTATCCTATATTGCACATCTGACGGGCGCCTTGGCTGGACTGACCATTGGCTTTCTGGTGCTCAAGAATTTTGGTCATCGCGAGTATGAACAGTTGATCTGGTGGTTGGCGCTGGGCGTCTATTGTGCATTCACCGTGTTCGCGATTGCCTTCAATCTAATCAACACGGTCACCGCACAGCTGATGGAGGAGCAGGGCGAGGTGATCACACAACATTTGCTGCACGACTTGGGCGTGTCCTAAGCAACCAAAAAGCAGTGTATAGCAGTGAAAAATCAAGGATAAACCAGGAGAGAAACATAGACAGCTAGACAAAAAACAAAAACAACAAAAAAGAGAAAGTAGAAAAAGTAAAAGAAAAAGTAGAGTTACAAAAAAAAGTTCACTCGAATGATTTTAGTTCAAAACTAAATTCGAAATTCGTTCGGCTTCAGTTTTCGTTCCGTTTCGTTCTGTTCCGTTCCGTTAACGTAAGCGCGTTTCATTTCCATCATTTCACGCAAAGAAACAGAACAACAACAACAACTACAACAATGTAAACTACTCAAACAAAATGAAAGAACGGGCCGAAACGTGTAAACAAATGTTGTGATAGAACCAAAGACTGAATTTATTTTGCGTGTAAATCCCCTACCCCATCCCCATCCCCTAATCCCCTACCCACCCCCACTCCCCACTCCCCGCATCTATGAAATGAGAAAAAATTGTAAACTATAACTAATCGCCTCTCGCTATGATTTCCTATGCCCCATTGTTTATAATTTTTTTATGTTTTTCGTTTTAATTATGTATTTATTGGCACCGTTTAGTTTGTCCATTTAACTTATTGATAGGATTTAGCGATTAAAGGCCTAATGAATTTGATCCGACAACCTTTGTTTATATTTATAGACTATTTAATTATTTAAATAAATAAACTGTAGACACATGCATATATACACACAATACATATATGTATATGTATGTATAACTAGCGTATAACAAATTGTTTCAAATTGTAAATACTTTTAAGTCGCACACTAGTCAAAAGAAAGAAAGAAAAAAACAAAAGCAAAAGCAAAAACCACAGCAAACAATAATTAAATTACATTAAATTAATGCCACTTAATGCGTTCAAAATTACAACAACAAATGCACACAAACACAAACAAATGCATACATATTTATTAATCCCAAAAAAAGAGAAAAAAACAACTAAAAACAAAACCGAAAAGCCAAAGAACATAATAATCAAAATACATAATTGTAAAAAAAGAAAATGCAAGCATTTTTTCAACATCAAATTGAAATCCTGAAATAAATTAAACATTTACGAATAGTTAGTTAGTTCTTGACATATTGACAAATTGAAATACTGACCGATGATAAATACGATTACTCAGACAGATATTCACTTAAATATCAAACTAAAACTAAATCTAAATCTAAAACTAGAGCAAAAACAAAAACTAATCTAGCGTAAAAACTCAGCAAAGCATAAGCCAAAAAATTCCCAACAAAACAACAACAACAAATAATAAAGCTAAGCTAAAGAAATAGTTGTGACCACCCCCATCCCCTTCCCCCCAAAAACAACCTCCTCATCCCCCCTCAATCCTATCCACAAAATAAAATATTAAATGTATTGTATTGTGCATGTCAAGAACAAGGCAACAAAATAGCAATGAAAAACAAATACAAGAAAATATATAAGAAAAAAACAACAAAAACAACAAAAAAAACACAAATAGAAATTTGAACAGAATAAATGTCTAAATTATAAATGAAAATACTATGAATGTTTATATTTATTACTCAAAAATTCTGGGATTGGTATACAGAGTTAAGCTGAGGAGGATTTTCCTGGGGAAAATCTTCTGCCTCTTGGCAACTTGGGGGAAAATGGGAAGTTGGCCTAAAGCGACTGCAGTTTATTTGGCAATAAGTCAATTGCGAGCAGGGTAAGGAGTGTGTGTCTATTGAAAAAGGAATTTTAGCAGTAATTAAAGTAAATTCAAGAACTTTATTACTCAAAGAACTAAGCATATTTCTGTCCTTAAAAATGGGTAAATAACGTGGTAAATGTGAAAGGATGTGGAAAAGGGTTAAAGAAAAGTGGAAAGCGGCTAAAAAAGTGACTTCATTCTTCAACTCGACAATTATTAAAAATGTTAGCATGCATTTTGACAATAATTTTCTATTTAAAAAGTTCAAGTAACAGAATATTCCGTAAATTCCTTGGGAAAACCTTCTGCCTCAGGCCACCTTGTGGAACAAAACACATTGAAAATGGGAAGTTGGCCTAAAGCGACTGCAGTTTATTTGGCAATAAGTCAATTGGGAACAAGGTAAGATGTGAGTGTCTATTGAAAATGGAATTTTAGCAGTAATTAAAGAAAATATAAGAACTTTATTACTCAAAGAACTAAACATATTTCGGTCTTCAAAAAAAGTTAAATAAAATGGTAAATAAAAATGAGTGAGGAAAATGATGAAGAAAAGTGAAAAGCTGCTCAAAAAGTGACTTGATGCTTTAACTTAACAATTCAAAAGAAAAGCGTTTTGACAATATTGTGGAATTTTATTTCCTACAAAGACATTTTAACAAGTGTAAGTAGCTGAAATTTCCGTAATTATTCGAAAGAAAACAATTGTGCAACAAAGTATGCAACAAAACAACAACAACTGCAACAAGTTCAATCTAAATTAACAAAGTCAGCAATATGAATATGTAATTCCTTTGATTAAAGTTTGAAATACAATTTGTGCCAGGTGAAAGAATTTGACTTCCAGCTACATTCAAAATGCAGTCAAAATATAATCATAATCTATTGAAATGAGCTTAAACGACATAAATGCCATAAATTATTGACAATCGTATTTATGAATATATTGATGTTAATTAAACAATCAGGAATAATACCGAATTGAGCAGAATCAAAGAAGCGAAAAATGATTTTCGTGACATTTTGCCAGTCGGTTCATAATCAGAGACGCTTGACTGCAGCTGCTAATTATTTGTGAATTTACATCTCATCCAAGTGAATTACATAATCAACAGAGAGGGAGAGGAAGAGAGAGAGAGAGAGCGAGAGACTTATGCTGTCAGGAGTCGGAAGTCAAATGCAGATGGTTTTGGGAATTTGTGGCATTGTCAGTACATTTTGGGGGCGAGCTTAATATGCAGTAGTAGTTTCTTGCCTTGTTGCAACCTGATAAGCAACACACAGTCAGAGATTTATGTGTAACAGCCGCAGGCTGTGGCAGTAAGCCAGTGGCAGTATTGAGTTTGGAATCAAATTGAAATTCAGGCAAATGTCAATGACAGACGACGACGACAACATCAACATCAACATCAACAGAGAGATTGAGAGAGAGAAGCCCAAAAATCCACATAAATAACGCGAGCATCGTTCAACGGGCGTCGGTCATCATCAAGTAGCCGCTTGCCCCATGCCCCATGCTCGCAAGTTTTGTTGTGTCAGTTGTGTATCGAGTCCGAGTCCAGAGCCCGTTCGGCTTGTTTTCTGCGAATGGCAGGTGCAACTCAATCAACGCCGCCGCCAGGCAGCAGGCAGCAGGCAGCATCTGGCAAAGTCAGCGGGCAGTCGCATAAAACTCGAACTTGCAGCAACGTGCAACGCGTAGTTGCCCCAACGTGCAACCTGCCACCTGCCCAAAACTGTTGCAAGAGCTTTGACTTTGACTTTATTTGGTCCAAGTCCAAAGGTGAAGCCGTTTTTTTTCTCCTCTCAAGTGCCTCAAACTGAGGAAGCTGCATATGGAAGCTGCTTCATACCTTCAAGTGGGTATCAAAGATCAACGATCGTCAGAGGGCAAACCCAAGAGGTCTACCAATCTCTCTCCCTCACCTCCCTGCCTCTCACTCCCTCCCTCTCAAGTCTTTAACAATATTATGACAACAGGTCTAATGGTAACAAATAAACACAGATCAGTTTAAAGTTGCATCTTCACTTGCAACTCGGAGGCCATCTGAGGCCAAAGGAAATCCTATTCATCTATGAACTTTTCCAGGAAATCACAACTGTGAAGCTACTCAGAGTTCTACGAAGTTCTTCAGGTATCAGTTTTATGTTTTTTCCTTAGCGTCTTTAAGCCAATTTTCAACTTTACGATAAAGGAAACGAACTTCCTAAAGTTGATCGGCCTTAAGTAATCAATGGCTCAAATTTGTCTCCTTTTAAGTATTCTTGTAGTTTGTCAGGAAATCACAACTTGAAAGATACTTGGAATCGAGTTTTGTGTTTATCGGAGGTACGAGACTTTGTTGCAACTTTCAGCCAATTTTCAACAGTTTTTGTATATCTTTTAGTCAAAGAAAGAAAGTATTACTAACTTGGGAAATCTTTCTTTCTTTGAAAACTAGTTAATAGACAGTTAATAGATATCTGCAGCAAATCTGCGATCTTTTCTCGATTACTATTAACAATCTATCTAAAGAAATTGATCTTCAGGAAATGATTTCCTTACTACTTATAGCTTATCATATTTATACTATATTTATAGCTGGTTTCAAAAAGACTAGTAACAATGATTTGCTCACTTTTCAATCCTTACAGACCCTTTCTGCGACAATCTACCTAATTTTGAATGTGAAGCTACTTTTCTGTATTGAGAAACTCATCAAAGCCCTTAAACTCGCTAAAGAACCTTCTAAAGAACCTGCCAGCTCATTTCAACACTTCATATTCTCTTCCAGCTATAATTCCACTGAAGAAATCAAAGTAGCTCTTTAAAAAAAGAATTTTAAGTAGCACAGGTTTTATTTTGGATTGCCTATGCTACCATTCAGTTGGGCACTCAACAGACAAAGGACCACCTCTTAGCATGGCTATCAAAGCGTATCCTTATCAGCAGAGAGTCCTGAATCTCACCTAACAACTCCATAACCATAACCGAAAAAGTCATTTGATGTGACCTGTGACCTGTGACCCTGAATAGCAATTATCCCTTCACAAGTAGCAAGAATGGGTAATGTAATGAAAGGTAATGTGTGTTCCAGAACGAGAGGACCCAAGGATCTTCCAATTAGGTGGCTATCAAACTGTTTGACTGTTTGACTGCTTGACTGCTTGACTGTTTACCTGAGCCTATTGAGACAAGAGAGTCAAGAGTCAAGAGTCGGCTCCTGAGGAAGAACAGGCAAATAATCAAGTAGTCTCTCTCTCCATGGGGCGCTAATTGACAGAGGCAACTAAGGGAGTGAGTAAAAAGAGACAGACAAAAAGAGATTCGAAAGAGACAGCAAAAGTCAGTCTTCATCAACATATAACCAAACAGAAATTTAGCAATAAACAGATTGACTTGTTGGCAGTGTGAGCTTAAGACGCAGTGCATCCTTTCCATTCATATAGTAACGCACCAGACGCTGCTCTCGTATAAAACCCAGGCTTTCATAGAGACGCAATGCAGCCTTGTTGGTCAATTCGGTTTCCAAAACAATCTCTTCTGCATTTTGGGTCATCATTTGATTAATGGCCTTCTCCACAAGTGTTGTGCCAATCTTCAACATCCGATAGCTGGGATCCACAGCCAACATGGCAATGTAACCTTGCCACATGGAACCCAAGGATTCCATCTTACACACAATCACACCCACATAACGTTCCTCATGCCGGGCAAAGATACAAAGTTGTGGCCAATTGTAGACAAAGTAGCGATAGGTATAGATGGAATATGGTTCAGAGAGTTCCTTATCGATGAGACGTTGAATATCCTTTAGCTCGCTTTCCTTGTTAAAGTTGGTATAGCTAATCTCTGGTGTTGATTGCTGAATATCCTTTGTTTCGCTCATTGTTGTTTCAACACATTTTTTTTTTCAAATAACAAACAGAATTGGGGAGAATTTCGAAAGACAGAGCTGTCAAGTCAACTGAAAAGAAAACGACCTTGTAGACATTTCCCCAGGTGGGGATTGGAGTCATAATATATCCTTTAAATCGTGAGCTATGGCAATTAAGCGGCACACCCAGGACAGGCCAGGACCAACTGGCAATGGCGTTGACAACTCCACACACACCCGCACACACACTCACGCACACCTGGGGGATTTGAGCATGTGAAAATTATGAAAATGTCTGACAGGTGCCCCCTTCCCCATTCCACCTCCTACCAGCCAAAAGAAAATCCTTTGTTGTCTGCAACAGCCACATGGGGAAAGTCAGCATGCTAAATTGCCATGAAGCACGCACAACACTGCCAAGGATCCAAAGGAGCCAAAGCTTCTTTCTCTGTGTATAAATGAAAACTAATTCCGTCTATTACCTGGCGTTGATTGTCCTGCGAGCGAGCGAGCGAGCGAGCGAGTCCTGTTCTGTCCTGTCCTCTCCTGTCAATTCCACAATCCTCGCTCTTGATGAAGCCACAATATGACCTCATAGATGGCTACAACGACTTGTCCGTTGTCCAGTTGACTGTCGATTGCAACAATGGCAATTAACCTAAAAGGCGACATTAAAAGGGACACGGCCCATATCCTGCCATAGCCTTGCCATGAAATTCAATATGTCTCTGTCATTATATTTTTGGGTAACTCTAAGTATAGATTAGCTTTAACAGTGCCCGCAGTTTGTGTTGTGTCCTGTGCCTCCTCTTTGATTTGATTTTGTGGCGCCTCAGCATTTTTGTTCTTAATATTGTTTGCCATGTCCTTGTGCCATGTAAATGTAAATCCTTGCAGATTCCATGCCACATGCCACAATTTTTCATTGTGTTTCCTGCATTTTTGATAATTACTTAACGTTTAATTTCTAGCTTCCTTGCCAGGACTTTTTCCTTGTGCTTTGTGGCTTGTGCTTTCGACTTTTCACCAGCCAGGTCAAGTGGGGCTCTAAGCATATTCAGGCCACAGAAATTAATTACACCAGGATACTCGACTCGGCCAGGACACTGTGTGCTGCAGTGGCTCAAGTGTTTAATGAAGCGGTTAGCGAGCAAAAAAAAATCCAAGTGCTTCGTGCCACAAATCAAAAAAAAAAAAGGGAGTGCAACAAATTTCCATATTTGCCAGGCGCCAGGCGTCGAGTGAGATAAATGTAGAGATCCTGGCAAATGGTCGACCAGGTGAGAAGTGGAGAGAGGGAGAGAGAGAGAGAGAGAGAGAGAGAAGGTATTGCAGTTTATTAAAAGTTAACTGCAAATAGCCTTCAGGCCACAGTCACAACTTTGTGTCTTTGTGCTGACTCGACACATTCCTGGTCACAATATTTCAGTGGGCCTTATGACAGGTACAACCAAGAGAGAGAGAGAGAGAGACCTTTTGATAAGCATGCATTGGTCTGGACGGGACATGGACATGGACATGGCAGCCACAGTTGCTGTTCCACAGTCACAGATAAAAGAGTCTCTGTCTCTGACTCTGACTCTGAATCTGAGATACTTTTCCAGTCGTCGTTGCGTTGCTGCTGTCATCAGAGAAACAAAAGCCAAAGTCGCAGCCACAAATGCAGGTTGATTTCTGCGTCGTCGCGTGGGACGCAACGTTCGCAGTTTACATGGTCACCTGGTCAGCACATCTCTCCTCCCTCCTCCCTTTGCCCCCATTCGCATTGTTCGCCTCTTCAGTGGAATTCCTGGACAACAGGCAAACAGAGGAGTTGCTTGAAGCGTGTGTGCATGAATATGTCAATGTAATGATCTGCTTCGTTGTACTTTGTATCTGCTGAATTACATAAATATTAACTTGTACTTTTTATAAACATGTTTGCGGCTCTGCCTCAGTCCACGAAGGACAAGCTGCCACACTGTGTACTATGTGTGTGTGTGTGTGTGTGTTTGTTGTGCTTCGTTCTCCTTCTTATTGATATGATTTATTTACTTGACTCTCCATAAGCTCTGTCAATATCCAAGCCATTCGTATTGAGCTCAATTAAAATGTTATAGCCACTCTGACTTCAAGTCAATTTTAAGCTACGATTTCGAAAAACTTAGTCACAACATTTTTTGAACTTGTAAAGTTAACAGATCAAAGTTTTACAAGACTTCAAGCTTGCAAAATTTCGTATATAAACTTATCCGATTTCAATGCGGAATATCATTTTTGTTCCGATTTCTTCTTATTCTACATTCAAAAATAGTTGTTCCCCTTCAAATTAAAGTCGCCAATATTTAAATCTCGAGCTTAACGCTTACGCCACTTTCTCTAAATTTTGAGACGTCACACTTTCTTTATAAAAGCTAGACGAACTCTAACAAATTAGCGCGTCCAGCATTAATCAGCGTCAATTGAATCCTTTGTCCAAGCAGCAGTTTTTGCTTCTACTCCCTTCCTGCCATGGACACTCCCTTAGCCGAGTTGCAAAAGGTCGCAGTTGGGCCAACAGTTTATTTGCTTATATCATTTTTGGCTAACAACGATGTTTTTTACACTCTCCCCCTCCCCATCCATCCAATTTTTGCCGCCCTTTTTTGTTGGCGTGACAACGCCTGACGAATGACTAACGGTGAAAAATGCTCAAACAAACATAAATTCGTGTCCGTTGGGATTTGTTAACTGAAAGAAGCAGCACGTCAATGGGAACTGCTCTGATGCGTTGGGGTTTGGATTTGGAATGGGATTGAGATTGGGGGTTCAGGATTCGGGTTGGGAATGGGATCGGGCAACTGTGAGTGAGATGTTGACATTCGCATTCGCCCGTCAGCTACATGAATACAGTAGTACAGTAAAAAGCCAAGGTGCAACGCTTTGTTGACAGCGACTGTGAGGATGTGGAAACTGACAGGCAGGTTGGTTGGGTTGGTTGGTTGGGTTGCCTTGTCCCAGGTGCGTGCACGTAACTGTCATGAAAATTCTACAGTTTTTCGCTTTTCACTGTCAAAGCACTGCCGCCCCGCTTTGTCACGCCAAGAATACAACAACAACAAAATACAAAGAACCAACTGCTCTGATAAAGATGGCTACACGCTAACAGATTTCTTATCGCTGCTAGAAATTTTTCGAAAAGTTTGCGTGTGTTTTGTTTTTGATCTCAACTATATTTAACAGTTTCTTACAACTTACCACATATTTAAGCCTTGTCTTTTGGAATTCCGCGATTCTGCAATCAAACAACACACAATAATGCAATTACATATTTTAAAGACTCACAACCGACGCGACGCGACTCTAAACTAGATTTTTATGACCAGTGTGTCCACACCAACTGCATAACGAAGTGCTGCCAATTAGGCTTAAGCTCAGGTGGCAACGCTGACTTTTGGCGAAGAATGGCACAAAACAGAATCCGAAATGTAAACAATAACAACTTGGTTCTTCTCTTGCTTAATTTATATTGTGATTATTCAATTATGTACAAAATGTACAAAGTACAAATATATATATTTTATATTTAATTGGTGCTTTTGTATTCTCTAGAGCTGGCAGTGATGATTTTATTCATAAGGGCAGTTGAAAATGCTATATTTGAAATTGAAACCGATCTTAATTAATCTTTCAACTTATCTACTTTCCCGATTTGAGGTAGTTTTAAGATTACTCAATGTATATGTAAGGCCTGCAGTGGAACAGTTCTGGAAAATTTAGAATAAACTTTTGGGCGTTTCAATTTCGGTTTCAATATAGCATTTGTTATTTTTTTTTCGCTTTATTTTACATCTTCTTATGAAATAACTTTTAAATAAACTTGTGTGCTTTCCTTATGCTTATGCTATAAAAGTCTTTAGTTTGTGATCTGCCAATTTGGAATCCCTTGAGCATCAAGTTTTACGTATGTATCCTAATCAGTTCAGATTTCTTGTAAATACATAATATATTCTTATCAATTTCAATTTCATCATCATATTTTGTACTTTAAAACGAAGCGTACAATACGACGATATCTCTTAATTATAGTCGAACAAATTGCGTTGATTCCATATAGAAGACGATTGTCTATATTGTACAATACAAATACATATACATATCGTGTCTGTACATATATTGCACGCAGTAAATAAACTTGACAAAACGATAAACTATTAACTTATTCACTGTCCAGTTGGGAAACAATAAACTAAATAACAAAAACTTCAACGAATCAAAAAATCAAATAGAAGCGAAAACAAAAATCCATAATCCTGATTTTGATTTTGATCTTGAGGGAATCAAGAAAAGACAAACGCGACAGCTTCTTGTTATACTTGGAAGTCATTGTAGTATGTCTCGGTGACGCGAATCTTCTCCACACGCATATTGAACAGTGTCACACCGTTGAGTATATTGAAGGCAACGGCAAAGACGACTAGGGCCATGTACGTGCCCAGGGCAATCCACCAGAGAAGCTGTTCGTGCAACTTCTGCTCAAAGTTCTTCAACACGAGCAGACCGATGGTAAGACCTGCCACAGCCCCAGCCAAATGTGCCACATATGAGACAGACGCTGAATTGGCGCCTACCTGTAAAGGCAACGCTTCCTCTCCAGCGTAACGGGCATAGATGGCGAACCCAAAGTCAAAGGAGGCTGCAAGCGAGAAATTGAAGAAGGAAACTGCAAAGAACAGTTGAAGCGGAAAAACTTACCAAAGATGAGTATAAATGCCAGGCGAATGACGCCGTAACGCATCTGGTGATAATTGAGCAGCACATTGGCCAGATGTGCTGCCAACAAGGCATAGACGCCGCCACTGGCGCCCACGAGAAACACCTCCGGATCAAAGATGCTGGTGCCCAGGGAACCGGCCAATACGCCAGAGAAATAAATGCAGGCGATGCGCGATGATCCGTGTACCATCTCCAGTGGCAGACCAAAGAGCAGCTGAACGGCCACATTGAATCCCAGATGGAACCAGCCAGCATGCAGCACCATATATAGAACAAATCGCCAGATCTCATGACGCTTATCAGGTCGATAAATAAACATGGAGTCGGTGGGTATGGGACCCGTTGGTGCCGCTTCTCCCGCCACCAACGTATGATACACAAAGAAGCCCAGCTAAAGCATAGGAATTTAGACAGGATTAAAGGATACTTATATGGTTATTTACCCACCTCAACTATTGTGATCAGTATTATGAAAAAAGGCGGCGGGCAGCATGTATAACGATCTGCATAATATTTACGATCACGCTCCTCCGGCAGCACCTCGACGGCAACCGCATGGACCATCTTCCTGAAGAGCGGCGGCTCACTGAGCACCAATTGAAAGTCGTTCTCGGAGCACACTTCTCGATCCCGCTGATGTACGGCGCATTTGAAGCTACGCGTTCGCTTGCCGCTCATCTGTAAACACCGGAAAAGACATGGATCATTTAAGGTTTACATCGTTTCCAGATGGAGAAGATCTCAAGTTGAACAAATTTTAATTTAAGCCGTTAATTTACCAAGAATTAAAGTAAATCTCAGGGAAATTCAATTTAACAAGCTTCAAAGTTGGAATAATTATTAACAAATTATTGACAAAATATTAGAGTACAAATTTAAATAATGGCAAGCCATGGGAAATATCTGAAATATGTCCAATTAGTATCTCTAAGAAAAATCTGCAAACATAAATCTTTAACCCCAAAACTAACCAGCCATAAAACTATGAAAACAAAAACAAAAACAAAAAACAAAAGCCTGCTACGAATGATGAGTAGCTGAGTTTTTAGGATTGGACCTGGTCTCTATGTCGCTTGGACAGTTGGACTGCGAGACTAAATAATTTTTATTATGTAATTAAGATGTTCACAAGAGATGCGAACGGGGCGGGCAATTAAGGCGCTCATAAAAACTAACAGCAACTAAAACTCGAGGGCAACAACAACACGAAAATCTGCAAAAAGCCGGAAAATGTGTATTGTATTTAATTAAAAACTGAGACTCTGCGACAAGCAGACAGACGGACAGACAGACAGCAAGAAAATCCAAATGAAGCCTACGCGCAATTAAAATTCACGATTACAAAACGCAAAAGAAGTTAATGTTGCAATTGCTGTAGGAGTTAAATACCCTTTAAACAAGTGAACAGATGTAAATAACAATATGTACAGAAAGAAATATATCTTTTAACGTTCATTTAAAGTTTAGTTTATACCGTTATAAGTTGAGCCATATTCCATTTGTAAATGTAGCATACCCCTTTACAAACACTCATTTCTTTACAGGGTATGTTCAAAATATACACAAAAAAGCCAACTGCAAATTAAGCTTGCAAAACTAAAAGGCAAAAAGGAAAGACGAACAAAATAGTTACTTCCGCTTGGTCTCTACGGGGCCGTGGGAGTTAACAAGTGTCGCTTCTAGTTAGCTACGCGACAGTCTAATATTAGTAATTATCAAATTTGTTTAATTGATAAATCGCCTGCAATTCTGCTCTTCATCTCTCACACCTACACAATTGCAACAGTGTGGCAACGCCACACTACACACACTCACACATAAGCAGTACAAACGTACGACACACAATTATAACGGCATTAATTTACTAGATAACGCGCTCATTGAATATTCAATTGACAAATCGTGAAAAAAAGAACAACCTGAAGGCAATTGTAAATAATATATTTATGTATGTATTTTACTTAACACCCAACTTACGCAATGTATTAATTTTTTTTATAACTTGGCACGCTTTTATCCAGCGGCTCTGACACAAATCCCAGCGGTAATAATTATCTTATCGATGTGCACAGCTTACTAACATAATGCTTAGTATTGCATTAAACAATAATTAACATGCAATTTATACATAAAACACTTAATTTATAACTTGTGTGGAGCTCAACGCCGTCGTTGCTTTTGTTTCCTCCCTTCGCTTTGTGCCAAGTTTGCGATCTTCGCTTTTGCCCACACGCAAAGAGCTGCCCACTTGCTGCCAATGCAGCTGACGCCCGCCCAGGGATGCACTACTATTCTCCTCTGTCTCTGTTGTTTCTCCAACTTCCTTAAATCGAGGATTCAAATAGGCATATTTTACTTCCGATTTGTCGTTTCTACGTATTAAATTGTTAGCTGTTGACAATAAGCCAAGAACAATTGGAACACCCAAATGCATTGTGAGGCGATGATAAATCTGGTTTGGCCAACATTTACAACAGGATCAAACGATGTGGCCGGCAACAAACAGCAAACAAAAATAGGGCCAATAGCCGTTGCCGCTGCCGCCGGAACATTTCTAACAAATAATTGTTTATCATTTGTTTTGTGACGTGCACGACGGGTGTGCGAATTACATTCAAGCCCTGGACACCAAACGCTATCCTTGCGGCCGAGCCTGATAATGACATTACCCAGCAACAACACCGCATGACGTCACTCAGGCGACAATCAGGTAAAATGCTGGATTCTCGATCCATTTTCATTTAACTGTGTTAAATATATGTGCGTTCATACATTCTATTTGTGATTCATTCACAAGGACGATGATGTGGATGTGGCAACGTTTTTAGGTCGCAAACATAAAGCGACAAATTGACGCAACACATTTAACACACTCCCCGACACCAACATCCACACACCATCCACGACATGGTCAACATTGGGACGGATAGATGGACGAACAGACGGACGGACAGACAGAGAAACGCGCTCACCGGCGACTATGGCGGCGGCGTCTCTTTTTATGAGGAACACCTAGGAAAAAATTCCTTTGAATTACGTGTGTGTGTGGGTGTTTTTTGTTTAGCCATAGGCTATGCGCAAAAAAGGACATCTTCTCTCGCCTGGCGACACGTTGTGCACTCCATTATACATTTTATGTGCCCTCATTCACAGTGTTGACATTTTTATTCCAGGCAGTTGAGCCAAATATTTATAAACTGCGCGCAGTCGACGTTTTCGGAATCCCCTGGGCAATAATCTATAACTGCATAACCTCGGATTGGTGGCCACTAAAGCATTTAACTTTGCCAAGTTGAGGCTCCTTTGGTTATCCCGTAACTTTAGGGAACACCTAGGAGTAGAATGCAGTTACCCTGGCCAAGTCGATGTCTCTTGAGGATTCCAAGGATTCTTTATATCACTAGCTTCAGTTGCCACTCGAGCAGTTACTCTGGTCAAGACGAGGTCTCTTGTTTATTGTCTTTGGCAGCGCAAACCGCCGCCAGGAGGATACTGGAGGCAACACCTTGGAGTAGCATCTCGCTTACCCGATCATCTAATTGAATAACAATATTTTTCCAAGCCGCCAATTCAATTTGCATTGTTTGCCCAAGTCAAGTGAATTACGCCGCAGGTGAAAGTGATGGTGACTCAAAATGGTATCTCAGCCATTTTGTAGTGTTTGTTAAATCTTTATCCAGCCAAGGCTGGAAGGCACTTGTTCTTGTTGGTGCTGGATACGTCAGGCCGCCCAGTGCGCAGTGTAATTACCACGGGGAACAGGCCAACAGTTTTCTTAGTTTCCCAGTGTCTTTGTCGGTCTCTTGGCGTCTGCTAATTATCACATTTTTACTCATTAAAGTCACATTTGCCTTGCAGGACCTGACGCTATGTTTTAGCTACTGGCTACCGTTGGATAATTATAGGCCAAAAGGATGATGGACATGGACAAGACTGAAGCCTTGAAGGTAATCAACCTTTCAACCGTTTTGCTACTGTTAAAAGGCAACTAAAGGATGAGAGGATGAGCATTAGCCTGATGATGATGATTGATTAGGCTGACTGTGCAAACCAATCAGGAGTGAGAGGAGAAGCTCACTCTGTGCCACTGCCGGCTGCAAGATCTAAGCAAATGCAACGCGTGCCACAGAAAAAAAAAAACAAACAGCAGCAGCAGCAGCTGTAGACGGAGTCGGAGTCGGGACGGAGTTGAAGCTGAATCACAATTTGAATCTGACTGAAGCTAAACAACAAATCGAAAACTGATTTGGAGCGGAAGTTCGTTTGCACCTTTCTGCAGTTTCCTGTGTGCGCCGCACAACAACAACAACAACTGCACACACACACACACACACACACAGTCTGTGGCACAACACACGCACAGTCTAAAGACTGTATTCGACTTTATTCGCGATTGCTTTGACGTTTTGGCCTTTGACGCCGCGTCAACTATTGTCTTGAGTTGCTGGCTTTCAAAAGCTATGGCTGCCATATATAGATTAAGATTGCCCTGCCCCTTTGTACATAATGTATTAATAAGACTGCCTTGCAAGGATATGTGCACAATATGTGTATGCAAAGCCAAGGAGCAGCTGCTGCCTGTCGTCGTCTGTGTTTGATTTGCGATTCGAGGCTGGCGGAAATGGAAATGACACGCAAGGCACAAAGGCAAACTCCACTCGACGTCATTGTTTGGCATAAGATTGCCAAAATGGAAATGGAAACGGGAATGGGAATAATACTACATATACATATATAAGACTTTATTCCACTTAGCGCACGCATTGTTGCTACGACTAGCAGCCAAAGGGGCGTGCCTCCTGCCCAGAACTAGAAGTAGGCATATATGTATGTATGTGAGTAGTAATCGGATATCAAAATTTCTTTTTTATTTGAATTTGGTTTGGTTTTTTTTTCTTCAGAGTTTTCCGGTCGACTGCGCGTCAAACACAATCAGCGCCAGCAGCTGCCACATTGCTGCTGCTGCTGCAGTTGCAACAAGGTGCAAACATGAATAGCGCGTGTCTGCCTCGTAGATTGAAGCGACAATTTCTAAATGCTCTGCACTTGATGTCTAATTACCAACTATGTATGTATGTAGTTCTCTTCTTTCCTATTTATTTTTTTCGGGGTTCACAGGTTAATGATGCGCACCTCGTGCCCCCGGTTCCATCCCCATTCCGCCAACACACGTTGTTGTCGTCACAATTAGGCGAGGCACTTGAGCTTGAAGTGCAGGCACAGCTACAGAGCCCGAGCCACCTTCAACTCCACGACCACGACGCACGCTGGTCAGTTTCATTGACCTTTAACCAAAAACAAATTTCCCAAAAAATAAACAAGAAAGATAATTTATCTAAGGCAGGCCGAAGATTCTATACCCTAGTTGAGATCTTTTAACAGTTTTTAAGTGATTGTTCCTATGACAGCTATAAGAAATTGTAGTCCGATTTGAATAAAAAACTTTCATTTAACACAATCTGTGAGAATGGTTAAGATATCTTAAGAAATTAGAAAGTATTTTATACTAAGATTGATTTTCTACCAAGTGTTGCTAAGAAAACTAAATTTTGCTATAGTTAAACGATGCAATTAGAGGGATAAAAACCGACATATAGCAGGAGTAACGAGAGTTTAGAGAGCTTTAGTACATTTTTAAGTGACTGTTCCTATGAAAGCTATATAAAAATGTAGTCCGATTTGAATTTATTACTTTCAGGACACACAATCTGTGAGAATAGTTGAGAGAACTTAAGAAATGAGAAGGAACTTCTTACTAAAGATTGACTTTCTACAGAGTGTGCCTATGGAAGCTATTTAATATAGTCAAGTGATCCAATAATAGATATAAAACAGGACTAACGACTGTTTAAAATTATGCCTTCTTTAATGTGTCACACACTTCATTACAAAATTGAAATACCCTCTGCTAGGGTATGAAAAAACCTGAAAAGGGAAATGTAGATAGATGTACTTTTTTTGGGTGTTTTAATGCCGTCATAAATGTCAGGTGCGCTGGCCATTTAAATTTATTCAACATAATTAGTTGTGGCCATTACAGAGGCAACTCTGTGTGTGTGAGGCAGGCGGCAACTAATTTCATTTAAAATCGTGGCAATTCCAATTCCAAACATGACTAATGAGCACAGCAAGGACACGCCGCAATGGCCAAAACAATTGGGCAACAATTCTCCCCTTTTCAAAAGTTAAAAACAATGGAAAATTGTGGCATTTATACCTGACCCATTGGAAAAAAATGCATAAGCGATTATTTTCAGAGAGAGAGAAAGATAGGAAAAGCAAAACGCGTTTTTGCCGCAGGACATTGATTGCCGAACCCACACACACAGAACAGTATCCTGACTAAAATGGTTTAGGACACGTTATCAGCACATTTCGTGACTATGCCAAAAATATTGAAGAGAGAGAACACACAGAGGGAAAGTGTGTGTGTGTGTGTGGGAATGTGGACAGTTGCAGTTGGTGCTGTGCCATTTCATGTTCACATCGTTATCCTTGCCCCGGATGCACAACAATCAAAATAAACTGCTGCCAAATTGACCATTGACCAAACATCGTCAGCAGCAGCAGCAACAGTAGCAACCTCTCTCTTTACCTCCTTTACGTCCCGCCCCCTTTCAATCCGCCCACTTTGCCATCTTTGGCATTGTCACGTCCTTGGCATGGGCCACAAGTCAAAGCGAATGTTAGAGAAGCCAGTCGAGCAGCAGCAGAAAAACATGAATTTTTACTCCACTTGCTCTCGATTTTCCTCATCTTTTTTTTTTTGAACTAAGAGTGTGTGTGGTGTGTGTGTGTGTGTGTGTGTGTGTGTGTTGATGAAAAGCAACCAGGCAGTGACAATGGAAAACTGTTATCTATCGAAGAATATGAAGGACTTTGTTAAAACGAAAACTATCATCGATTGGCTTTTAAGCAACTTCGAATACGTTCAAAATTTCGCAATTTCCAAATGGAATTGTGAATCGAATACAATCGAATGTTATTTGAGGAATAAAGAAAAGATTTCTGAGGGAAAAACAGCTAACAAGAAAACAGAAAAGTCAGCTCTCTATCAAATTATTATGTAAGAAGACTCTGAATGATATTTGAAATAATCTCAATCTGACAAAGGATGCTACTAAATATTTGAGAAATCCTCTTTGTTATTGTTAAAATCGAGCAGAATAATGAATTAAGATTACAGCAATTGATCTAACAACAGAATTACAATAAAAGATTTGAAACAGAGCTAAAAGAACCCAAATAATAAGCTAAATTAGAGAGAAAACTATCTAAGTTCATAGAAGGAAGATTTTTCAATATAAGAAAAATCCTAGGACTACAAAATGATATTTTAAATTAGCTAAGAATGCCATCAGTTAGTAAAGAACTCAAGATCGAATTAAAAGATAAACGATCTTAGATTAATCCTTTAAAGAACTGGCTTATCAAAGTTAAAGAAAGGCTATTCTATAGTTTATCACCAGATTATTAATTGATATCTAAAGTTAGCTAAAGAACTCAGGATCAAGTTAAAAGATAAACGATCTTAGATTAATCCTTTAAAGAACTGGCTTATCAAAGTTAAAGAAAGGCTATTCTATAGTTTATCACCAGATTATTAATTGATATCTAAAGTTAGCTAAAGAACTCAGGATCAAGTTAAAAGATAAACGATCTTAGATTAATCCTTTAAAGAACTGGCTTATCAAATTTAAAGAAAGGCTATTCTATAGTTTATCACCAGATTATTAATTGATATCTAAAGTTAGGATCAAGTTAAAAGATAAACGATCTAATTATTATTATCTTTTAATCTTTTAAGAAACTGAACTATCTGAGTTAAAGAAATGTTTTTCTTTAGTTTTTCAGCAGATTATTAATTGATATCTAAAGTTAGCTAAGAATGCCAACAGTTAGTAAAGAACTCAGGATCAAATTAAACCCAGCCAACATCCTTCAAGTGCAGCTTAAAAATGATCTCAAATGAACTATTATGGAGCCGATTCACACCTTAATATACAGATTGTTAAAGTCTTTGGCGTATTTAACTGGAAAATGGCTCAAAGGCAGCCGTTTGGCTGTCGCAGTTGCAGTTGCAAGTTGCAGTTCTCTCAAGTTGCCGTGTGTGTGTTGTTTTTTTATGTTTATTTATGCGATTTGCGATATTATTGTGGAATAATGAAATCGCTAAGAGATTCCAATTGAATCTGCGCATCGCATAGACCATTTATGGATTGGCATTGATTTAATACCGCGTTTCCAGCCAGAAGCCAAGAGTCAGTCGTCTGATGACTCTCGTCCCCCGAGGCCAAGGCGCAAGGCATTTTGCACCTTCGAATGCAACAACAACTGGTAACTGGTGGTGGCTCCAAAGTCCGCTTGCAGCTGATCTGATTCCGCCGCCTATCAGTGCTGGAAATCAACAGAGAGACGCCACCAGGTTGTTGGGGGACTGTGACTTGAGAGGATGATGGCAATGTTTATTCAATAAACCCGATCACAGGCAGACCCGAGACGCGTCGCCAGCTGGCCAGTCCAGAGACATTCCACTCTCCGTTTGCAAAGCCAGGCAGAGGCAGTCAGCTTCCAACCTGGCCGGCCAGACATTCCCTCCATTCAATACAAGCCGCAGGAATTTCTTGGTGCGTGCTCGGCACAGGTTCAGCTGGTTGGAACATCAGCTTCTACCATCAGCTTCTTCTTGTCTTTGGCGTCTGCCAGCTGCACCGTCGTCGTCCACTGATTATGATAATGGAAGCGACTTGTGACTTGACTTGAGTTTGAGCCTGAGTCTCTGCCAATTGCTCGGTATCTCTTGGTATGATGATGATGATCGAAACGCTTGGCAGCTCCGTTGACTTTCTGATTAATGCAAGAATTCTCTTCACGGCGTTCCTCAAGATCTTTTTTTTGTTTTTGTTGGTTGTTCCCGCTGATCGGGACTGCAATTAAAAGCAATGTTACCCTTTTGGATTGGGCGACTAAATGGCAAGTGTGCAAATCATTATAAACACGATCATGCCACAAATGTTGACGACAAGGTTTAAAAAAAAAACGAACAATTACAGAGTATCAATGCTTCGTTGTTAGTTTGGATTCTCTACGAGCTCAGCTGCATCTTTTACTGGACGCCTGCTGTGCCTGACCAGATGCTGCTCTCGACGGACGGACGACGCGACAGCCTCGTGCCTCCAGTTGTCATAACGTTCAACACGTTTGGGTCCCTCGTCGTTGAGTCTCGTTATTTAGCGGCGCCGTCATTCTCCTGCTCCTGGTCAGGAGAGGAGGAGCTTCGGCTTCTGCTTCTGCGCTGCCATAAAAGGATTTGTCACGTGCGAGCTTTTGTTAAAAATTCAGCAATCATCGGCCAATCTCCATTGTATCGATGTCGATGTCGGGGAATCAGAATCGCATAGGAATCGCCTCCACGCTGTTTGCATTATGCATGTCAGTCGCTGCAGTTGCTCCTCTCGCTTCTCTAGCGGCATTCCTGCTTTTAATTCGAAACAGCGAACCAAACAAGGACACATTAGCCTGGCCCATATGGCTGAAGTCGACTCCTACTCCTTCTGATCTCTCTCGTTCATTGAAATTTATAATTAAGTGGAAAAATGTTGTGTAGTTTCGATTCCTTCCTAATGATAACGACTGATTGTGAGTCTTTTTTGCTCCTATGACACTTTGGCAAAGACTTACGACAAGGATCTTTATGAAGCTGATGCCAAAGATAGAACAAGTTATATATTTTTGATAAATACAGAGTTATTAAAAATAAACTCCAGCAGTTGGTTGAACTCGTAAAAAGAAAAGACAGACAGTCTAGGAATGAAAATAGATTGGGATGCAATCGAAAGCTTGAATATAAAATATAGTGATATATAGAATATACACTATAGAATATAGTGAATCTATATAGAATCCACATAAAAGTGTAGAATTGGGATTAATTCAATATAGTCCAAAAAAAAGAATCTAAATTGACAAATTGGCAAAAGAGATGCAAATAAATTGAGAAATGCTCCGAAGACAAAGGATGAAGATGGGAATCATTAATCGAAAGATTAAACTGGATATTCAAAAAACACAATGAATCATTAAAGAACTACATATATAGGAGTGTTAAATTGGGATTAATAGGATTATAGTCAAAAAACGAGCTAAATTGAGAAATTGCCAAAAGAGATACAACTAAATTGAGAAATGCTTTAAAGACAAAGGATGAGAAGATGGGAATCATTAGAAGCCCATCAACAGGAGCTAATGTTAACCATGTCATCAAACCGAGCATTGTGAGGTTGGACGCATGAACTCTGTCATTCACAATTACCGTTAGGCACACACACTGCCACTCACACACACTCACACCCACATCAAAGTTAACAATACAACAGACACACATAGAGAAGAGGGTAAATAGACACACTTTGTGATGGCCTGGCTAATTCATGACTTGTGAGGACACTTTGCCAAACAAAAGGGAAGAGAGCAACACAAGGAATACACACCTACACTTGACTCATGCATTATGCATCTGTATGTGTGTGTGTGTGTGAATCAATCAACTTGCTATAGGATTGACAATGCGGGGGAATCCTTTCGATGCGTTTTAATGTTTATCTTGTTACTCCCTTTGCAGAAAGAACTTCAAACTTAATTCGACAATTCCCTCGATCTACAAGAGAATCCAATTCCTCTGTGTTGCTGTGGCAACGTTGCACAAACAAGAGTCCTGTGGAATTGAAGGCATTTCGCAGGTAAATAATCCAATGGGCAGCGAAGCGTGTCTCTTTCCGTGCCGTGCCCAAGGTGCATTTATTTTGCCGAGTGCAGTGCAGGACGAAAGGACTTTTTGCATTTGCCACAGTGCAAACAAATAGCACACAACACAAGAATGTGAATGTTGCCATTGCGATTGCGATTGCAGGATTCGTTCGTTCGTTCCTTGTTGTGCTTTGTGTTTGAACACGAGCCTACACTTTTGAGCAGAAGGACATGTGTGTGTGGACAACTGGACGATGCACCTGTGTTTGCACTTAAATCCTGCCACATTCGGGTGTGCGTGTGTGTTCGTATTCGAATTCGATTTAGATGCACTTACCACGTTCACAAAGTCCTGAAATGTCACATAGCCCGGCCCATTAGGCAGTTGGGCCTTCTTTGCACGCTCCAGCAACAGTTCCCGCTTGTTCATAGGCACTTGGGATAGAAACTCAGGGGACTTTAATGCAACCAAAAATTCGGTAACCGATATTTCGCCAAAACCCTCAGGATCGAACTAAAGATGAAACGAAAATGAGCATTATAACTTTAAAGCTGGGAATCCTCTTACTTACCATATCAAATAAGAGTTTCCATTTCTGCAGGAGGAAATTTAGATAATTTCAAATATAATAGTTTTCTTTTTTATAGATTCTTTTGACACTTACATCTCGGAGCAGTTCCCTGCGCAGTTCAGCCTCATCAAAATCGGAATTTAAGGATGTGTGTTCCGTATCATAGCCAGCATCATTTGTGCACTAAAAATAATAAGAAAATGAAATTGAATGCATTACAAATGTATTCAGATTATCTAGATATTATTTTCGGACTTACATATCGCATCTGTGTGTGCGACAGCGAACCAATTGAGGCCAATGATCCAGCTATGGTCGATATGTGCTCGATGTCCGCCAGCGTCTCCTGCTGACTACTACCGCCGGCATTCTGTTGACTGGTCGGTAGCTCCAAAGCTCGTGAGCTGCCTCGCTCCGAGCCGGGCCACATCTCGGGTCCTTGCGTCCGTGTTCAGTTCTGTGAACGCCAGGATTGTTAGAAAAATTGTGAAAATGGTCTGGCAACTGAATCTGGCAGTGATTAAGATGTGACAATGTTACTGTGGAAGAAGTTAAACAATTTAGAAATGTGTTAAATTAATGAATAATATGGAAAACAAATTCAACCAACACTTTAAAAGGCATTCTAAAATGCTGACATTAGCTATAAGTTTGTAAGAATAACAGATCATTTCTATAACTAATAAATTCCGTTTAAATATTTAAAGCATGTTTTTTGGGTGAATAATAGAAATTGTACATTCTTAGATATTCCTAAAAATATGCTGCAGTATTTTTTCAAAAATATTTACTAATTTATCAAAAATAAATAAAAATGCAATTATAATGTTCAAATTCTATTTACAATCAACTGCAAGGCACTGTGCAAGCTTTCAAAAGAAAAGCTTTTTACACTAACTGAGAACGTTATTAAAGCTTTCGTTGAAGTGCCGAACTATCACCAACCGTTTAGGCATAGGTTTGGTCGAGCGCGTTGAGATGCCTCACATCAAGAACGTTTTGTTTTCTCAGGGTTTGCGGTTCGAGTCCCGGTCACGGCGTGTGAGACAAAAAAAATCTAATTCTAGAATTTTTAAATTTATAATTTTAAATTTCGCCCTGTGAAATTAACTTTGTTGCAATTTGACGTGTTTGGAATTGCTGCAACACTTTACTTGGGCCAGAGAAAATGATATTTCGGTTAATCATAGGCTAAAAACTGGTACTCAATACCTTAGTCTATTTCATGCCCGGAATACAGATCTTTTTTTACTGCTTACTGCTGCTAATTGCAATTTGTTTGTATTTTCATTGTTATTGTTTGTCATAGCAACAGCAACTTGAGGGTTTGTCTGTCCCTTGTCCCTATCTTGAACCAGGTTATTGATCTGCCTCTGACAAGATGTGGAGCGGAAGTAAATGAACACAATAGCGGTTGCCTAGAACCGGCGAATAAAAACTCGACGTGACAAGCGCTTAATGCATTTTCATGTTGATGTTATTTTCTAACTTCCCCCCTTTTTGAAACTCACACTCTTTCTTCTTCTTGCTGTTGTTGTTGTTTCCATGCGAAGTGCGCAGAATCCGTTTTGAACTTTTGTTTTGCCTTTGTTTTCACTGACTTTTCACTAAACTTGTCAATTATTGTGGTTAAGAGTCTGTTTATGAATGGGGGGAGAGATGTGTATTGTAAGGAAACGTAGCGTTTAACAAAACAAACCGATTATTAAAAAAGTCTTTGGCATCAACATCTTGATGTCGTTTACCGTTGTTATTCTTTTCACGCACAACTACAAAACAAACACACGTTCGACCGGGCGGCAAAATGGCAACTGACAAGTGAGAGTGTCGCCAACCGTTTTGAATGTGGAGAGCAGAACAAAGAGAGAGAGAGCGAGAGCGAAACTCCCAAAGGGGTTGCTGACGTAGTGAGAGGCTGGTGTGGGAGACAGTTCATTTTGCAACTGCACATGCGTCACTCGTTTGTGCGCTTTTCAACTCGTTGGCATTTCAAATGCAAACTCCTTGCCACCACCACCATCTTTCCCCCAACCATTCCATCCACCCACAAGACCAACCCCATGACGCAACTGCCAACAGACTGCCGCAATTTGCTTTACAACATGTATAGACACATGCATATTTATTGAAATGTACACACACGCACACAGATGCACAATGTGAGGAGTGATGTGGAGTGGGCGCTGTCTGCTGCTGTGGATCCCAAGGATTGTGGACTGTGGACTGTAAGACACAGATGTGAGCTGTTTATCGTTATCGAATATTGAGTCTGTGGATAATGCAAAGTAAATTTAAGAGTTACAAAACAAAAAACACACAGATACATATCTATGCCATACATATATATATCTATGTATATATATACACTTACTTAGTCTAAGTCTAATGTGAAGACAAGCTTAAACATGCAATAAACAAAATATTATTTTCTTTTTCAAAAGGAACTAACCGAAACATTTGCATTGAACACAAAGCGGACAAGAAACATATATATGGTCTAGATACGGCTTAAACTAAGTTTCTAAGTTTTATATATTCTAAAAACAAATCGAGCAGACATTAACATACATATATAAGCTAAATACCCATACATAAGTATGTATATAATATAGTATACTGTATACATATATAGTGTGTACATAATATGAAAGACTTCATTAGGTTGCATAGAGTTATTTAATTATGGTTCTATTTAATCTGGAGCTATACTTCGTTTTCCTTTTCTTTTCTTTTTTTATACTTTTTTTTAGTTTAGTTAACAATATTTACAGTTCCGACAGGGCCTTAATCTCGTCTTAAAAAAATCGCTCGCTTCCTTACAACATGATATATATATGAACATATAGATACATATGTATATTGTATATATATAATCTAGTAATTATTATATTATATAGATATTTAGCGTTCATTAACTAATTCTCGCTGACAAACGCGCGTTTTAAATTTTTTGTTTTTTTATATCTCATTTTACAATTTCAATTTTTCAATTAGACAAAAAAAAATCAAGGAAGAATCTGAACGATAACACTTGCTGTTGTTGCCTTAAAAACATAAACATTATAACAAACTCGAATAATAAACCTAGACTCGTCCAATTGTTTAATTCTCCTCCATGCGATCCATGCTGCCCAAATCACACTGTTCGATGACCAGGCGAGCAATGCGCTTAATCTCACAATAGGGACTCTCATGATCAATCAGCTCGGTCAGTATTTGTATGCCATTCTCCTGCTCCACCAGCTGGCAATATTTATCCGGATAGACCTGTAAAAAGGATATTTAATTGATTACAAATAGCTTGAAGGATTAATCTACTATCGATTGGTTACCTGTGTGAGATTAGCCAGTGCCCAGACGGCCCAGTGTTGGCATTGTGGTGTCTCATAGCAGCGAACCAGACTTAGTATGGGCTCAAAACTGCGGTAGTTGATGTTGCGCTCACTCTTGATATTCCAGCGTTGTATGGCGGCCACCATTCGCTCCAGAACATGTTGTCGTGTGGGGGATTTGATGGTCCAAGCGTCGGCGCCATCGGAGGCAATGTGTGCCAGCACTCCAGCCGCATTGTAGCTGACCTGGAAGCGCAGATGGTTAGCATTGTCTTTGGCTAGTCCACCACCACCACCACCACCCACCTCGATGCCATCGCTCAACGAATCCAGCAGACGCGCAAACACCTCAATAAACTCCTGCGTCATCAGTTTGGGACGCAGCCATTTGACCTCAGCCACATTGCCCAGTAGCCCCATCATGTTTCTCAACAGCTCGTCACGATCGGGAAATGTCTATTGAATAGTGAGAGAGAAATTCAATTCTAATCCAAATGTAAGATAAAAACTACTGCTCACATTTAAACACTTAAGGAAATACTCCATGCCGCGTCCATCCAGAAATCTCTTACAATTAATAGCAGTCTCATCGGTTACATTCCACATGGTCGACCACGCCACCTCCATCACATCGTCGAACACTGAGCGTGTCAGGCGATCCTTGATCAGTGTCAGCATCGTCTACAAATCAGATACAAATCGGATCAGTCGATTATCATAGAATTTCAATAGTTATATATTCGATTGCTACGCTTACGCTGACCACACCCAGCTCGCCGAGGAAGAGCTTCTGTCTGCCGTCCACCTGGCAGGCCAATGTGTTGAGCAGATAGATGGCAATGCGTTGCACGAATCCCTCCTGTTCCGTCTTGGACACACCATGCAGCAGTATCTTAATAAGCCGCTCATATTCAAATAGCTGCGAAATGGAGACAATAATTAGCATAAAGTAGTAACAGATGTTTACAGTGATGGCCAAGATAATACTAAACCCGAAGAAGTTACACATATTTACAGTGGTGGCCAAAACTATTTTGACTTTAGAAAACTAAAATTCATAAAAAAATCAGATTCAAGTAATAAAGAATTTGTAAGCTGGTAAGTCAAAATACTTTTCACCAAAGATGGATTCTCTTTTCTAAACGTTAATGTTTTGCATTAAAACTTTTGCCTTTTAAGAAGCTAAATATATTAAGAATAAATGAAAAAGTTGTTAAAATGTACAAAATTAATAAATAAAATTGAAAACACCGCAACAATCTTAGTTTTTGTTTTGGTAAGTCAAAATATTTTTTGCCACCACTGTGCTTTTTAGTTAACGTCCTTACCACATCGACTGGCATGTGGAACTGTGTGAGGGTCAGATATCCATTACGTAGCATCGTGTCGTCTGTCAGATGCATCTCCATGCCATTTAAAAGCGTCCTTATTATGTGATTTCGCAGCAGAGTGCCAAACTTGGAGCGATCGCGACCCTTAACTATGTAGAACAGTGTTGCGCTGGCAAAGAAACAAATGTTAGAATGCATTTTCTGAAGCTATTTTGGGAAGTACATAGAAAGATATTTTAACGTAAGATTTATATAAATGAATATTAATATTTCATTTAAAATTAATTTACCCTTTGTATTCAAAAATTTATACATTTTTTTCAACTTAACTGAAAGATATTTTAACGTAAGATTTATAGAAATGAATATTTATATTTCATTTAATATTAATTTACCCTTTGTATTCAAAACTTTATACATTTTTTTCAAGTTAACTAACTGTAAGATATTTTAACCTAAGATTTATAGAAATTGATATCAAAATTTCATATATATCCCATTTAAACGTACTAACTTAATATTTAACGGAACTATAGATGTGTTTTAGATATTAATTTGTATTATATATTAAATTCCTTTAATTTTATAGTTATTTAAACTATTCCCCAACGTTTTTTATTTGACGTTCTATAACGAAGTGAACTCACCTGCCCGATATTTGCATGTGCTTGAACTTCAAATGCCTATCCATGGCACAGAGCACCACATCCAATGCCGTGTGTATGTCCTTGCAGTTCTCAAAGCGAAACAGATGATACAGATCATTGAGCACCTGCAGAAGGAATGAGAGATTTGAATTAACTATCACATTTATCTCTATTTAGCTGACTTGCAACTCACTCTGGTCAGGAGGACGGGTCTGTCGTGATAATAACGCGCTGCCGTGAGTATTTGTTGCTCATTGGCATCGCCGGCTACCTCCAAGGCGGGAATGTCGTGCCTTTTGCACGCCCAATGTGCCGTGTGGTATAGGCCGAGGAATTGCAGCGGTCGCTGGGTGCGCGACGCAAGCCCAGGGATATCGGTGGGGCCAAAGTGTTGCTCTGTCTTTGTGTTGTTGGCATTGGTGGACTCTTTGGTGGCCACGCCATTTCCAGCTAAATTCGTGCCTGAGATATCCAGATGCGTTAAATGGCGCAGGTTGTCCATGAGCATTTCGAGTGTCTGATCGGGCAGATCATAGGTGCCATGACCATTGCCCGAGCTCGATATTGAAATGTCCAGAGTGCAGAGGCGACGCAGACAACAGATCGCATGCAACTGATTGGCAATGGGCCACACATTAAACAATATGAGTGTGTGCAGGTTGGGCAATGTGACCAATGCCTCTAGACTGAAGTTGGCCAGCACGCAGGATGTGAGATCCAAATGGCTCAAGTCCTGCAGATGGGCAAATTGTAGCCGATGATGCATGACAACGCCATTGAGCACCAGACGGCGCAAATGTGGGCAGGTCAGCTGAAAGTCCACTGGATCCTTTTCATTGGGCTCGGCATTCTGCAGCAGATGCGAACTGATGCCCAACTCCAAGGAGCGTAAGCTATCGCCATAGTGTGCCAGCAGGTGATGTGAATGTACTGTGATCTTATCGCAATACCACATGGATAATGCAAACAGCTTGTGACGCATTAACGTCTCCAAACCTACAAAGAGTATCCCAATTATAGAGATTGCAATATGTCTCTAGAGAGATAGAGATCACTCACCCAAGCTGCTTAGTGTGCTGTAGCGCAGATTAACAATCTTGAGGGAAGTGCGACGTGTATCGCTAAATAGATTTATAACCCTATCGTCAAGTGGCCGATGGAAGCGCTGATAGTTTTCCAGAAATGAATCGCAGATCTCGTTGGTCAGCACAATGCCCGTGTTCAATGTGCGTTGTCCACTTTCCGTGTAGCCACTGATTATGTCCAAATTATTGCATAGCTTCTGATAGGCAATCTCCTTCAGTGTCAACGGCTCCTCGTCCAGCGAACCATCCTCCATAAGCCGCACTTTGCAGCTCATTGTGTGCGTTGTCTTGTGTCTTCTCTTGTGCTCGAATCCTCTTTCTTTCCTCTCTTTCTTCTTCCCTCAGACAGTATCTCTAACTGTGTGTGTGTGTGTGTCCAGGAAACTGTAATTGTAATGGCAAAAACTAGAATTTATGAAATGATCGAATAAAACATTAATTACAGGGCCTCCTCCTCCTGCAGGGATAAAGTCACTCTTTCTCTTCAACTTTTATCTATTCAATAAACGAACTTATATTCGCTCTGGAATCAAGTGAATATAATTTGGGACTGAAAAATCTCAATAAAAGTAAAAAACTATTTTGACGAAGATGGAAACTACGTACTGTATACAATCGTATGTAAAATGCAAGTTTATTTATCAAACAATGGTTAAGTTTAATCAATTTCTGATAAGCTAGATAAGATAAGGACATCTGTTACATTGTTGCATTGTCAGGATTCTCTCAAATGGGCCAAGGATCGCACAGCTGTTAATCAAGATTTACACACGTGTGAACAAAAGTGATCTTATCGCACTTTTATAGTTTCGAATTATAAAAGTGCTGAAGTCATTCTACGCGTGATTGAAACATGTTTATTGCTTTTTAAGGGGACATATTACGTAATAAGTCGAAACAAATAATTGCCGTGTGTGTGTGTGTGTGTGTGTGTGTGTGTGTAAAGTTGGATGCGAGACGCTGCAAAGGACAAAGTCTCGATTTCAAGCTGGACCCATTAAGCGTCTACAACAAAACAACAACATAACAATTAGCTGTCGTAGCGTTAAATCAAAAATTGACAAAAGTAAACGGAAGTTACTGTAACCTATGAACGCTTTTGTGTAAAAGCAAACAACTATAAGTAGTTGTGTCTGTATTGGTGCGTAGTTATGGCACGGTGGGGGAGGGAGGGAGAGGGGAGCTGTGTGCGTGTGCGACAGACAGTCTGCGCTTATCAAGGCAAGGCCAGCGAGAAATTAAACGTTAGCGTTGGCGTTGGCAAACATCATCAGCCAGCCAGCAGCCATCAGCTGTGTGGCAAGTGCAAGTGTAAGCCAAGTATCAGGTGTAAAGAAAACCAACAAAAAAAGCGCTCTCTTTTCTTTAAATTGTCATAAACAAAAGGACTTGCGTTGGCTTTCAAAAATTTTTCCGTTTTTTTTTTATGTGTACCTTTTTCTTTAGCAGCTCGCGCGAGTCGCGACTAAGCGACCAGACGTCAGTTGATTGTAGTGCTGCTGCTGCTGATTTCTGTGATGTCTTTGTCACAAATTGATTTCAGATGGTTTTAGATATGGTTAATTGCAGGCGCAACACTCTCTGGAACGCGTTAACATTCCATGTGCGCCACACAAACACAATGAATTTGGTTTTTTTTTGTCTAAAAATCACTTTATTATTCACTTCTTGGCATCATATTTTCTATTTTCTTTCTTGTATGCTTCTTCTTTCACAGTGTTAACCAGTGCTGCCCGCTTAGTTATTTTCACGCCAACACTGACGTTTTTTCGAATGTCAAATTGTGAACTATTAAAATTAGACCCTAGGTGGCGGTTTATGTTTCGCTAACAGACCAGAGATCGCGCCACATATAAATGTCCCAAAAGTTTAATTGGAATATTTTCTGTTAAAATTTTTATAATTCAAATTACGCGCCAAGCTACGTTCTTTTAAAAATTCAGTTAAAATATAATTGAATCGTTTTCTGATTTTACATATAAATTAAACTTCAACGATACACTGATCACCTGTCGTTTTTAAATAAAACAAAATTTCGTTTCTTTTACTTTATGGGAAACTATATTTTATTGTAAGTTTTAAGCGCAGAAATGAATAAAATTTACAATTTGTTAGTTGTGTGAATGCGACAGAAAAACAAACTCGACTGTGCTGTAAGAATCCACACGCACTTGCTTCATTTATACAGAGCTGGCGACAATTGCTTCTTGGGATTGGCTAAACATCTAAAAATCACTCAATCAAAACTCCCATTGCCGATTCATACATACGTATTATTTTATGTAATAGATACTGTGTGCTCAATCATATAGATTCTGATCAAAATGTACAATCTCCTTATAGCTTGTGGCTTGTGACATTGCGCCAAAAGTTAAATAAATAATTGTTTGTTTAAGTTCTAAGTAAAAAAGGCTGTTGCTGCCAGATAAAGGTCCAAATTGGTAGTAAGCCTAAAGCTACAATCTCTCCTCTCTCTGTCTCTCTTTAACCGGATAGATCGCCCTGATCGAATAGGGATTGATCATATAGCTCAGCGACAACGCGTCGTCCTCCAAAGAAACGCCCATGAAGTGCATCCTTGCCACGAATCGCTTCAACTCCCGCAGAGAATTCAACAAATATCTTTACAATAATTTCGGCCTCGTCATCGTCTTCGTTTTCTGTTTGTTTCTCGTTGAAAATAATCACACGACTAACGGTGCCAAATTTGCTGCATTCTTCCTGAATCTCTTCCTGCAGCGTCTCGTCGACATCATCGGGTCCAACCATATTCCTCAAGATGATGACTCGCGAATCCTGTGGTCGCATTAGCCTTTGCATTACCAACTGTCGTGCACTCTGACCCTTAATGGACATATTCTCCTGCTGCTGTAACGTTTGCACATCACCCTCATCCATCAGTTTCTTTTGCAGTTCCTCCTGTTGCTTCTCCTGCGCCTTCTTGATGTTCTCGGACAGATTTGCTGCAGTCGCGGCTGCATTGTTGGCAGCTGCAGATAATACGGCTGGTGCTCCATTGCTGGACTCCACAACTCCCAGAGGAACCACTGTGGGAACTGCTGCGGCTGCTAAAGCGACAGTTGGCGGTGTTGCAAGCAGCGCAGGTGGTGGCAATGTGGGTGCCACACTCTGCAGCGTGGGCAAACCAGTTGGCACACCCAACAAACTTGGTCCACCAAGGCCAGGTGCCTGATATATGCCCGGTGGCAACAAAGCCGAGGTTGGTGCAGTGGGCAACGCAAGGGCGGGATGCAAGGCAGCTGCTGTAGTCGCTGCATTGACCACTGGCATGGCGTTAACCTTGGCGGCAATGCCCAATCCGGGTGTGTTCTGCGCCAGACCCAGCACCGCATTGCTGGCAACTGCATCCAGAGCCTGAATCTTTGCTGTGGCTGCAGCAGCCGCAACTGCAGCTGCTGTTGGCATCGTTGAATTTGTGGCAGGACACGACAGCACATTTGGTGGCGTGATCGATCGTCCAACTCTATGAAGAAACAAAAGAATTAGTCAACTATCTATGCAGTTATTCATAGCACTCTCACCTGAGCAGTTGACCACCTAAATCAAAGAGATTCATGCTGGCAATGGCCTCGTCCATGGCCTGTTTGTTGGCATACTCAATGAAGCCGTAGCCCTTGTGCGAGTGCACCGATGTGCCCTGCGCCAGTTTGCAGTAGAGAATGGGACCAAAGGCCTCAAACACGCTCTTAATGTCGTCCTCCGACAGATCCGGATGAATGCTGGCCACATAAATGCGATTGAAACTCTTGGCCTCCTCCTGCACCTCATCGATGACCTGTTGAGCTTGTGGCATGTTACTTGGCCTGCCCACTTTAATGTTCCTGCCACCCATAAGAGCACCATTCATTTGCTCCAATGCCAATTGTGCTCCCTCTGGAATTTCGTACTCAACAAAGGCGAATCCCTTGTGCTTCTGTGTAATGGGATCCCAGGACATGTTGATCGATTTGATGGGTCCAAATGGAGTAAATGCGGCACGTATGGTGTCCTCCTTCAGCTCAAACGAGATGCTGCCCACATATACCCTGTAAAAGTAGAGAGACATAAGTGAGTCTAAACTGTCTGCAGTGGGAAATTGGAAATATATATATTCTAGATCAGATCTTATCAGCCAAGTTGCACAGACAACGACAAGGACGACAAGCCAACTCCAATAACGCGGAGCATTGGCAAGGACACTGACGTTATTCACTCGATTTACGTATTAAGTTTTGCATCATATCACAGTAGATTAAATAGATTAGAGTATACAAATTTAAGTTACCTGCACATTAAGGCCAGAGCTTGTTGACGCTGCACCTGAGTCCGTTGGGTGGCCAACTGTTGTTGCTGATGGGCCAAAGTTTGCTTCATCAGGACCATCTTGATGCTCTGCTCCATGGCATATTTCTTGGCCTTGCTAACGAGATCGTGCTGCTCGGATGTCAACTTGGGCAATGCCCCACCGAGAAGTCCAAGCAATGCGGATCGTGTGCCAGGTCCAAATTTCACATCGCCCGTCTGTTTCAGGTCATACAGTGGCTGCGAAAGGTAGGGAACTTTGGATTCCGTTGACTTGCCTAGAATTGTGGAAGACAGATTAGTGCATCTCATATGATGGGACGGTCAATGGGGCTCATCATCAATCGATCGATCGTTTTAAGCAATTTGGGTTGAATACGACTTGTTTTCTTTCTCATTTTCTTTTTAGTTTTGATTTGTATGGTTTTTTTTTTTTGATTGGTTTTATGTCGACTCCAAAGGCAACTCGAGGTAATAATTGAGAGCCCAGCTATTTATTTTTTTTGGGGTTGGGGGGCAGGGGGACAACAATTAGCCATGGCAATGGAGTTCTGCATTTGAAGCGACAAAAACACAAAAACAACCGTTGCCTGCAAGAAAGATAAAGACAAAAAGGAAAAAATAGAATAAAAAAAACATATATAGTCATTAATCAGAAAAATCAGTTTTTTGCTGGCCGGCGAACAAGTACATTTGTAACAGTGTGTGTGTGTGTGTGTGTCTGGGTGTGTGTTCATCTGGCAAATCAGTTCCAGTTGCCAGATGATTCAGATCGATCTTCGGTATATCGTATGTATATCGAGAGAGGCTACAACACAATGTGACAATGACAATTAAAAACTATCGATGTTATCGATTACACATTACATTATTTGAAATCTGTTTCGTTTTCGTTTGATTTATCGGCATTTGTCGTCTTTAGCTTCGCGGTTTATTCTTGATTAACGAATGTGATTTGGATTCTATATATAAATTGATTTATATATATATATATATATACATGTACATTTGTTTATTTTCTGACTCTGACTCTGCAAGGCATTTGATTGAGAGGCTGGAAAATGCAAGAATAAAAAGAAAGCACCCATAAAAATAAATCATAAATATTCCTAGTATTTGTTTTTTTTAGATAAAGTATTTTTGAAAGATACGTATTTGTGCTAATAGTAAGTAGTACGACTGTGTGTGTGTGTGCGTGTGGTTGTGTGTGTGCGTGTGTGTTTCTGTGTAGTGTAGATATTTAGAGAGAGATAAAATGCAGTTAACGCGTATTTCAACCGAAATCATATAAAGCTCTTCCAACACGGACATCCAGTCGGCAAATCGTCGCCGCACAAATCGAAACCCAAGAACTGTGCAAACTGAACACTTCCTCCCAAAACATCTTCAAGATACATCCAAATAAAGATACTCTACATTTATCATATATTACTGATCGAAAGAGATGTATAGTGTGTATGGGGAGGAAGGACAATGTGCACAGTTCCTGTAAATGTATTGTAAAAATAGAAATTATAAGCGACCTTATGTGCGTTTTTTCGATATTCGGTATTCCATGAGTTGGGGGCGTGGTAGTATATTGACTTGAAGGGTCACACATTACATTGCTCAGTGATAAAAAAGAGAAAAATAAAAAGAAAACAAGACGCTGAAACGATAATAAGAGCAACAATATATGTTTTAAGTTGATTAAGTTCATCCGCCGTACCTTCAGTTTCATGTTCATGTGTGTGAATTGTTCTCATAAATATATTTTTATATGATTCCTATAATTTTATATGATACTATAACCTGACAAACTAACACTACATACGTTTGAAATCCATTAGATTATAGACATTATAATCGGACAGGACTATCGGACAACAGTTCACAACGGACTGTGAAGAATTTCTCGATTCCTTCGATCGACTAAAACAACAAGCAATAATTATGTATTGGTGAAGTCAGTATATATGTTATATCGGGGGTCAGTCCAAGGCGCAGTCATTGGCGCAGCACAATATGACGTAGATACGAAGACGATGACCCATCTCGAGGGCAGGAGAGGTTGTACCGGCAACGGCAACGGGCAACGGGAACCGCGACGACGACGTTGAAATCGGCAAGAAGGTGTTAGAAGCGAGAAATATATATACATATCGTTCGTATATCGTTCGCGTGTTGATTCGTTGATCGATCTTTTTTGGTTGGTTTTGTTCGTTGAGTAGTAGTAGTAATTGTTAACTCTATAAGTGGGCATCTCTTGATCGATATCAACTAAGTCGTTTGGGCGGAATAAACATAAAAAAAAGACGCTTACAAAATACAAAAAATATAAAAAAGAGAATATAGAAAGAAGAGAGAGAGAGAGAGAGAATAGTTATATGCTTTTTGGATTAGTTTCGTTGCGTTGCGCTCTTTTCAGTGGCTGATGCGGCGATGATTCACAGTCAACTGACTTTTTGATATATAGTATATACATACACTCTGAGGCTGAGGCCCTAGTATTATATATCGTATGTTTAAGTATATAAGTTATATGATTTAAAAATATTTATAGGTTTGATTAATTCGTTTTTCATGTTATTTGTGTATTGCTTTTTGTTTTTCTGTTTTCTGTTTCTGTTTTCTTTTTGCATAATGACGATACTTGAGTCGATTTTTGAGTCGAGTTTTTGGGAGGATCGCGTGTGGATTGACTGACTTGACTTGTTTCGATACTGTTTCGTATTGGTTTTCGATTCATTTCGATTCGTTTGGTTTGGTTTCGTTTATTGTTTGACTCTCACCTCACCTCACTTGAGATCATCGTGCGATTATGAAGTCTGCAATTACTTAAGCAGAACAAAAAGAAAAACCGATTATTTAATAGCGTCTGTGCTGGCCCTTAAAATGCAACGAAGTAGAAGTAGTAGAAAAGAGAGAGAGAGAGAGATGTGTATGCAATGTTTATGTTTTCTTTTTTTTTATATTGAAAGACAAACAAAAAAATCAATAATAATAATGATATATTTGTATATATATATTTTCCTTTTGTTTGATTTGTTGCCTTGCGATTCTTTAACCTACATACATATCTTTTTTTTTGTTTCTTTTAAAAATATTAATCTTTATTGTATGAACTTACATATATATAAATATATACTTGATTCGATATCATTCAAACATACTTATATACATATGCATATTTAGGGTATATCCCCCAACTAAACAAAACACTTACCCGAGTCAGAACGCGATCGCTTTGTCGCTGGCATATCGTTTATTTCGCGCTGATCATCCGAACGTGGCGATCTGGAGGCTCTGTCGTTGCTGCCCTGCAAAATTAAATATATCGAAGGTCACCGGGTTAGTACATACTGAGTACTGAGGAGTGGGGTGGGGGTGGCTAAATCGTATAGATACACACGGATTCGGTCACCAAATGTCAACTTTTGTAATTCACAACACAACGTTTTATTTTTCACAAAGCGCTGTCCAAATTATTGTTTTCTTTTCGCGTGTGCACAAGAGTTCATTTCGACAGTTCAGCGAAAATGAAAATCAAAAGAAAATGCGAAAAAGTTGTACGGCACGCGTTGAGACTTCGGCGACCACGCCAAATACAAAAGGGCCACAGCAGGCTAATAAAGTGCGGTGGTTCTTAAATTTAACACTTATTACATACCATCCTCTCTGCTTGTAAATAAATCCTAGTTTTGTATATATATAGCTTGTTATTTTATTGTTAAATTGAAAAGTTTAACTTTGCGAAAAAGTGATGTGACGTCAAGAAAAATGGATACTCGATATGGCCAGACTTCAATAAAAATGTAGTTCTAAAAATAAACAACACGACACATGGCGGCGCTAGCAAACAGATGATGTCGCCACCAGCACCACCCTTAGTTCTAAAAGTATACAACGTGGGGGCGCTAGTAGGCTACGAAAAATTTGTCCGAGTTTTGAAGTGTTTTTCGCAAACAAGTCTTTCTCAAAAATATCTGAAAACTTGTTTTTTATTTAATTGTAATTATCGAGAATAGATATATTTTTACAGTACTCGATTGTGTCCCGCCGTTCTTTAAATATTTGCGACTAAGCCGAACGTGGCGGTTTATGTTCTACTACCTGACAACAGATGGCTTTTTAAAGAAGATCCCTCCAAGGGAGGGATCAATTAGAATTGAGTTTAAGATTTTGTATATAGATGGCTACACTTGATTTATCTGAACCTATGTCGTACGTGAGCTATGTTGCATTCGATGATCACTGCACATTAGTATTAGTCAGTGCACAGCACAGAGCAGTCAAAGTGGAAAGTGCAAATAAAATTGAATTAAACTGATTTTCGGTAATAACAAATTCCTTTTATTATTCAACCTGTGTCTTATAACTAAAACTAAGTTCTAATTTCGCCTATTTACAACTTTCATTCGTCGTGACTTTCTGTAAGTATGTTTTTTTTTTAAGCCAAATAAAAGTAAATAATAAGTACAAAAACAATTTTTGATGCGAACTACTTGTACATAAAAGCGTGGCAGTTTTATATGTAAAGACATATTTTTAGTGTCCAATGAAATGAAGCATTCAATATAGTATATTATACAGTTAACATTAAAAGGAACTATGTGATCAGATAGAATTAAACAACGATGTTATTTTTTTACAATTCTTTTTTAACCTATTTACAACAGTTCAACCGCTTCCGGATCACTTTTTTCTGCCTTATTGTGCAATTCGGCAATTGATTCAAGCTTTTTTCTGTGTATATGTATGTGTACCTATGTTTTATGTGTGTGTTAAAGCCACGACTATTCTTAGAATTTCATAAAACTTTTCACTGCCAAATGACGTAAGATGTTTGTACATTTTCTTTGATAAACACTTAAAAGCCTAAACAAATGATAAACCCGTTAAATGAAAATTGTTATTCAGCTTTCGAATTTCATTGAAACTAACTAACTAATATAAAATTGTTATCCAGCTTTAAAAGTCCTTTTGAATGAGACCAGAACAATGAGACCTGACAAATCAAAAAATTACTAAGTACGTGTTTGCTTCAATTAAGTAGGTGTTTGTGTGTATGCGTTGTCTTTCTCTCTGCATGCGTGTGTGTGTGTGCGTGTGTGTGGGTGTGTGCGTGTGTGTGTGTTATGAATTCTTCTAGATCATTCTATGAGCTTTGGTAGAGCACCTGATATCATCGAGCCGGGGCGGCAGCAGCTTTTAAAGCTCGCATGCCTCCTATCCATGCTCAACGACAACGACGATTATTCATTATAATAGGCAGGCAGGCAGGCCAGGCACCTAGGACATGAGATCATCATCCATATTATGTATCAGTATCTTCTTGTCCTCCTTGACGCACGGCGCCTTCCGATCCCTCGCCGAAAATGTTTGCTCCACCAATTTGGGATCGAAGCAAGGCTAAAGTAATGTATGTGGAAATCTTGATTAGTTTCTTAGTTAACATAAATATTGAATGTGTGTGTGACAAACCGTTTCACAGATATTCATATTGCAACAGTTCTCGATAGTGATCTCACACTGTTCGGTGGCCAGGGGTCGGTTCGTAAGGGGCGTATCACTGGATGAATTGTGACGTGCCTGTTTTCGCACTACAAATGTCTTCTTGATATGCGGTCTCTTTGGTTTGTACATCAAACGCAATCCATGCACGATCAATGCCACCAGGAAGAGACTTGCCACGACTCCAATAACCAGCACAATGATCACAGTACTCGTATAGACATTTGGGTTACTGCCACAAAGAGCCGCAGGACGTTGATATACCGCTATACTTGTGCCATTGCTGTTCATTTCCTCGCAGCTTTTCACAAGAAAAGAAAATAAATTAGCGTAAGTTTCTATTTAGGGGAATCCACTAAGCTAAAATATTTTCTTTGCAAGTCATTAGTGATGATTTAATGATTACATTCTAGATAAACTTAAAACGTTTGCTTTTTTAATGCAAAGAGAGATATTACTTCCTGACTCTTACCATCCATGCGATAAGTTGGCAAATCGAAAGATTTACATTGCACAGTGGTCGGTTTCTTTGAAATTGGTTGCAAAAATCTGTAACTTTTAAACTAAGTGAGATATCGGGTTGAAATTTACAATATATGTTCTCAATACATCAAAGAAAATTTTATAAGATAAACAAAAGTAGGCGTGACTGTTAAAGGGGCGTACATTAACGTAATTAACTCAAGCACGAATTTTGAAAATTTTAGCTTTTCTAAATATTATTAAAATTGAAAAAAAAAATTTTAATAAAATTTTAGCTTTTCTAAATATTATTAAAAATGTTAAAAAAATGTAAATATACAATTTAATTTTTCTATTTCTCGTTTAAATTTTTAGAGATTACGATGAGATGATTAATTTATGCCCTTTAAACTGCCACGCCCACTTTTGTTAATCTTTCAAAAATTTCTTTGTTGAGATTGATGATTGAGAATATATCATTAAACATATATATACAAAAAATATTCCAAATTTCAAGCCAATATCTCAAATAGCTCAAAAGTCATAGATTTTTGTTCATATTCATATCTATGACTGGCTCTAAGTAACTGTTTAATGCATTTAGTTTGAAAAATAGACAGTTAATAACAGTTAATATAAACAAATAGTTAAAAAACGCAGCTTTAGTTCAATTCAACGATGGACAGCTAAATAATTGCCCTTTGGCAAATGGAACTCGAAAAATGATTTTTCCATTGCATACTTTCAGGTACCACAATTTTTTTCAAGGATAATTTTTGCTAGCTTAATACCATAGGACTAGGGAAGCTTATAAACGTTAGATTTAAAATACTGAACAGCGAACGATTTGCATAGTTGGAAAATTAAGAAATAAAAATGCATTAAGCTACGGTGGAGCAAGCTCGCCAGTAGGAAACCCTGAACTTTTTGAGTGCAATGCGATCACTACAGATTATTTCAGTTTAAAAAATTCCCACAGATGGCGCCACTACAAAGATATCAGTTGATTTTGCCCATAACATTGTTGGTTGAATAACTTCCGCGTTTATCATCCGATTTGGACGAAATTTGCAGGATAGGTTCGGACAATAGTCTGTATTATTTATACCAAAAATCAAGGAACTCAAAAAAGGGACAGACGGACATGGCTAAATCGAATAGTTGTTTCGATCGGCAAGATTTCAACTAAAACAAAATAATTGAATGACAAATCTTAATAACTTATCCCAACTCTTTAAGGTACTTACATGTCATAACAATTGTTGGGTACTGGAGTCTCTGGCTGTGTTTTTAACAGTTGGCAGTAGCCGGCACAGGATTCGGTTGTATTCAATTCACAGCGTGCTCCACTGAAGTTCTCATGACAATCACAGCTCAGATCCCCACTATCCTTGTCCACCATGCAATGTCCATTATTCAGGCAATAGCCGTTACATTTGTAGTACTCGCAACGTTCACCATAAAAGTCCAGCTGGCAATGGCATTTGGGGAATCCCATGCTGGAGATTTCACAATTGCCATGGACACAAAAGTTGTGGCACTCGGATATCTCACAGCGTGCACCCTTGAAACCAATGGGGCATATGCAAAAGTTACCCTTGCTCATAAAACTGGCGCCATTTAGACAGTGCTCCTTTTCGATCCGTTTATCCTCTTGAGAAGAGACTTGATTACGTGCCAAGATCATGTTGTTATCCAGACGTTGCTTAACCTTCCTAACGACACCCGCACAATGTGCATCCTTTTGGAGTCGCTGATAGAATCCCGTACGGGCCACAATTCCATAGATATCCTCCTTCCAGCTAGCAAGCTTTTTAATTGCCGGCTGAGGCTGAGTATCATCAGGACTCTGTGTTGCATTCAGGTTGGTTGTTGGCAGGTTGATGTAGCTTGGCTTAGGATAGCTCCAAACGGCTTTATCCGCCCTATCTGTCCAGTAGATGTTGTCCTCTGTGATGGCCAATTGAATGGGCTCATGATGTTTATCCTTAACCACCAATTGGCGATCACTGCCATCGAGATATGAGCTCTCGACGGCAAAAAAGATTCCGACCTTGTCGTCTATCCAGAACAGACGATCCGTTAGTTGATCCACCGCAATACCACGTGGCATATCAATATCATCCTTGATAATTGTAACACGTCCTTTGCCATCCAATCCGATACGCTCTACGCTGGCATTTTTCACCTTGCAATTGGTCCAGTACAGATGGCGCCGGCAAATGTCGACAGCCACGCCATCAGGCTTTCCTCCCTCCGCACTTAGATCCACCAGCACCTTCGGTGGCTCCGAATATAATGTATCGATGCTGGCAAAGAAGATCTTGCTCTGATGCATGTCCGCCCAAAAGAGATTACGATTGAGCGGGTCATAGGCTAATCCCGCTACGGATTCGTTACCCGTACGCTGCACAGCCTGCTCCACAATGTGAGCAGCAGCCGTTGTTGCATCGCGTCTCAATGAGAAGATGCTGCCATTCTGATGCTGTTGATCATTGAAGTAGATCATCTCCTCGGCCTCGTCAAATGTCAATGCCGATAGCTCATCATATTCGTGGGCTGCCGAACCGATTGTCTGCATATTCCTGTCCAGGAACAGGATCTTGCTTTTCAACGTAACGGCAAAGTCTGCAAAATACATAAAAAATGTGCAATCGATGCATTAGTCGGCACTAGCGATAACTGAAGATCCGATAAGATATGAACTACGATTATATTTAACATGTGCGAAGTTAGATCAAGGTTGTCCCTGTGGGACTTTTGGCACAGAAAGCTATATAGAATTTTCACAGAGCTTTCTGCATAGAGGAATGACAAAGTCTTAAATGATGGGATGGAATTGAAAATTAAGTTCAATCAGTGTGTGTTCAATTCAATTCCTCCTCTTCCAATATTCTCTTTTAAAATCACCAAAATCGTCGCAAATTTCATTCAATATTCGCAATTTGTCAATATTCTGAATTTAAAATATATAAATTTCATTCAATTACGTGCCAGTTTTTATTTATTAATAAGTAATCAATAAATAAATGACGTTTCATAGACAATCGGTTGCATAACTTTCTTTCGAAGAAATAAATATTTTCAATCTATATAGAGTCTGGACTGATAAGATAGATGTGAACCTGGGTCAGTTGGGAAAACCCCAAAAGAAAAGTTACCCAACAGAGGAAAAACAAAATTAAGAGTTAAGGCGTAATTTGAATTAAGGAAAAATACAGATCCCAGACAGGCCTTAATAAATATCTACAGGTGTATACAGGTGTATATTCCCACATACGAGTCAAACCTGCTATAATGCAATGCAATTCCGATTTTTGTCGAACCAGTTGTCAAAAGGGGCGTCTAATTTTGGCCAATACTCGTATGACAGCCGTTAATTTGGCACTTAATGGCATTCGTTATGATTAAGTACAAATCGCACATTAACAACACCAAAATTTTTATGTATATACGTATATAAAAAGCAAATAAAGCATTCAGCATTCCTGACGGTACGGAAATTGTAGTTGAACTACCTGGCGGAACACAACAGGTGACCCAACGGAATGAGCAGTTCCGTAACGGATATAGAATCCAAGGCTGATATCGTGGCTTTCACTTTTCACTAGTTTTAATAGTTTTTAGCGACAATTATTGATCAATTGAAATACTTTTATCGAGTACAATCAATCAATTTCAACTCTTAATTTCGGCCATTGGCCCCACAAGTTGCTGGAGTCCAAATTTTGTGGGTCAAAAGCATCGCGTGGCCAACTTGCCGGGCAGGTTAACAAACAAAAACTATAATTTAGCTAAAACTTTACACACACACATACATATGCATATCTATGTGGGAATTCATTAGCTTGTATGTTTGTTTATTGTGTGGCTAATTGTTTATTGTAAAAAAACAGAAAAACAAAAACAAGAAGAAACAAAACGAATTGGCGAACCTTTCCAACGCTCATGCCTCTGGTGAGGGTCTTGAGCCGGGCCATAATACGCTATTAACCTTCGCTTGAGGTCAACGGTTTATCGATGCAGAAAATGTTAAATTCAAAACTAGTAAGAAGTTCGTTTTATAGAACACTTGAAGTAATCGACTTTTATCTATTTTATGGGATCAATTCTGAAATACTCGAATCTCGAATTCTATGGTTTATTATCAATTTATTGGAATGACTCATCAGCAGTTAAACAATTAAACCTCTGTTCTCTTCGATATTTTTGGCTTACTCATTAACTGAAAATTATTGAAAAAATTAGCAGACAATTAAAAAATGCAGTGTTCAACTTTGAGATCAACTTTTGATTGTTTGATTTTTGCGTCGCAAAATTTTGTATTGGATTTGGAGAGATTTTTAGCATTAATTCAGTGATCAATGACATTCCTTTAGATAAGCCTCAACTTGACCCAAGTCCAAGTCGTTATAAATTTGTTTTGAAATTATAACAGACTGATCTCTAAGCGGGGATTTCTTTATCAATATTTATTTGAATGGAATTTGAGTTGAAAGATAACATTTTCAAGTTTAATATATACAACGTTTATATTGCTGATAATGATATTGAATTTTGATAACAGGTAAAGCCCTTTACAAGGCAATCTTCTGAAATGAAATGGAATTTAAGGGTTTTCAAAATCAACAGAGAAATATATTAAAATTCGATCAAGTTGTCCAGCAAGAATATCTTAACATATTGAATACCTATTTAACATTCTTCTTCTTCTTCTTTAGTTGCAGGTGCATTGATCTCTCGAATCGGATCGAATTGAATTGAATTAGTAACGTGTTTCTCTGCCAGCGAGGGAATGTTGTAAGTAATGCAATGTATCTGATTTTATAAACAATTAATGTCGGTTTTTTTATCAGTTCCAGCCCGACAACAAGTGGTTTAGATTATAACTACTATAACTTCAGAGCGAACACGTGGAAATCAGTATTTGTAATGGGAAATTTGGTAGCGAAGCTGTTACTGGAATATACATGTACACCTAAGTCTGTTTTTACACGGTAGATTGGTTCCAGAAGAAGCCGTGTAAAAAAAAACCGTGTAAAAAAAGATATATGAACATACTTCGCAAAAATTCAATTTGACAAAAAAATGTTAAGTACATAAAATTTCAAATCGTGCTAAATGGAATAAAATCGTGTAAAAAAATTAAAAATATTCATTTTTCAAACCGTGTTATATCAAAACCGTGTAAAAAAAGACCGTGTAAAAACAGACTTAGGTGTATTTATGTATTTGTATCAGAAATGCTATTAAATTACTAGACTTCGGTACAGTTATTTGGAGTTCCAGTTTGTGAAAAAGAAGAACAACAAGACGAAAACGAAAACGAAGAAACTGTAAAGTAAACAGCAAAATTTATGCGTTGTCAGCGGAGTTTCAAGTCGTATCGGATCGGATCCAAATGCGAGCTCAAAGTAAACAAATTCTCTCAGGGTTTTTGGAAAGCGAAGCCGACTGAAAGACGAAACTGTGAAATTTTAAGAAAAACAATCAATTCAGCGCAAATAAAACCGGCTAAAATTTGTGTAGCTACGTGACAATAGCGCAACTGCTAATGGCGGCTTCCCCTCCTCCTCTTTGAATTGCCCAGAAAGAGAATGTGGGGTGAAAGTGCGCGGAAAAATAAATTACAAGTACCTGGCCACATTGGATTTTCAATAACCAATACCAGGACTTGTGTTGTGAATTATGAAATTCGTAAATTGCTGATTTCTAGAATGATAAAAGCCTTTAACCAATGATAACAAAAATGCGAAATGAACGCAACATGAAAATTGGAATGAATTGGAATGGTATAATCAGCTGATATGTAGACGACGCTCACGTAAACACGGCACGTAGAAAATACACGACATGGCCAAAAATACTCAAAGACCGACCACACGCACACATATGTACAGCTTAAATGTATTTAACAGTAGAATTCTTTGCGCTGTGCAATAATTAAATGTCAAACGACAAACCAACCGATTACATAAGCATAAAAAAATAGACAAGCAATGTCTGCCAATTCCGACGAATGCATATTGACATCTATTACTGAGCAATGTGACCATAGGTCACATTGTTGCTATAGAGATGACCAACTTTCTCACAGTCTGGCTAATTTTCGCACCAATTGTTATTGTATAATCCTGTTATATCTTTACTGAAAAATAAACTTACCCCATCCAATAATCGGAGATGCATCAAGTGGAGAGAATATACTGACTGCTATTGACAGGACAGCTAGCAGTAGGTTTTGCTTTGTACACAAATTCATTTTATTTTGGACCTCTTGTTGCACAACAACAATTATTGCTAAAGGATATTTGTATATATTTATTTAGACCTCCCGTTGGCAATTGCAGTTAGAATTGGAGTCACGGAGTTGCTGTTGAGCGGGAAGCATGTGGTGCTTATATTCTTAATATTACGCGCACCGAAAGGGTTGTTATATACGACCAACCCAATCAACCATTCACCCGAATGAGTTATCAAGCACTAAAACATACGTCGGGATCATTTTGCTATAAGTACTGAAACGTTCAAAAAGAAAAAATTGAGTTCCATGGTCCACCATCAACGGCGCTAACAAACAAAAGATGGCGCCACCACCATTTTAAAACGTGAAATCTTTTTGAAGCTGGGATTAAATTTTACCCTTTCCATTATTTCCATTAATCGATGGGCTCTGAGAAATAAGGCCCCATTAAAATAAGGCCGCCACGTCTCGAATTTTCCAACTGCAATTGCCAATAGTAGGTCTATATATACAAATATCCTTTTGCCATAATTTTTGTTGTACAACAAAAGGTCCAAAATAAAATGAATTTCTGTACAAAGAAAAACTTTCGCTAGATGTCTTGTCTATCCAGTCAGTATATTCTCTCCACTTCATGCATCTGTTATTATTAGTATGGGGTGAGGATATAGCATATTAGAAAAGATCGGGGATTTTTTGTAGTCTGTTATATCTTTTTCCAAAATTTTCATTTCTTTTTTATTGACATAAATAGTTGATTTTACTAAAAATCCAAGCTTAAATTTATTTCTAAGAGTACAATATATTGAATAAAATAGCAATGAAATATACAACAGCACAACACCAAAAATGTGGGGTCTTTTATCTTTTCCTTTTAAATTTGGGGTTTATTTCAAACAAGATGTGCTTCGTAGACCGTTTTTTTAATTTCCTGCCTCTGGCACCACCACGACGTTGATATTTATAAACTGTCGAAAGTGAATAATATCGCTACCGATAGTTTTGTAAGATATTCTCCGTTGTGCTGCAGTGTTGGTTAACAAGTCACAGAGTGGAATTCACTTATTGCGCTTTCAACAATCGTTTCTTTTAAAATTAAATTGAAAGATTAACGCAATGTACAAGCATGCGTTAAAGGGAGGCATTCGAACAGCAAAGCATGCCTGGAAATTAAGAAACGGTGATTACATACATATTCATAGAGCAATTTTAATAGCAATCAATTGGTCTGCATAACAACACACGTCTCTAGTTGCTAATCAGCTGTTTATGGCCCAATTCCGAAACATACCACGCGCAAGTGGGTCGTACTAAGAGGAAGAAGAAGCCAGAAGCAGCAGAAAGCCGCCAGCAGTTTTTGTCCGCAGTATTCTCTTCCTCTATTTTTCTGCTATAAATTTCCAAAATAAATCGGTTAAATTCATCGTAAATGCATTAAAACGTCATACTACTTGCAGAAATTGGTAAACTCAATTTGGATTTAGCTAAAGCGAATTCCGATTTTGAGCAGCATTTGTGCGAAGGTGAGAGAAAGAGAGATAGAGGAATGCAACCCGCAAATCCCGCCCACCCCTTGCCAACAAACTCCTTAGCCAATCCTATAATAACAAGTAAACACAATAAAAACCGATTGTAATCGCATTTAACGGTCATGCATAATTAAATAATCCTTTTGTGCCAGCTTTTTTCTCCACTTTTAGTTTCCGCTGCAACACAATCCAAAGCTGTTCCTGTCTGTCCCCCAACCAAGCAACAACAACACCAAAAAAAAAAACAACAACCAAGTAACTAAACAAACCCAACGCCAGAGTGTTATTATCTTTTGAAAACAGTTTAAACTGGCTCTCAAGAGCTTTCAGTACTGTGCTTGTGCTTTTACTAACGCCCTGTCGTTGCCACTTCGTCTCCGACTTAACAACAACAACATTTACTACTGCCTTGATAAGCGTTTTGCGTATCTACTACGAGCAGAGACCTGCCACCTCAATACTCTGGTATCATCAAAGCAGTTTGTCAAAGTGCAAAAACAGTTTTATCGCGACTATTCGACCGTATCGTTGGGTGCTCCATTGAAAACCAGCGACGCGCCACTTTTGGGCGATCTTTGTAGCCGTTATCGTGCCATATTAGCACATACCTCGGCAGACGTTGGAATAGGATCTGGATCGAAATCCTCGGGCCATAGTAAATATATACACAACGGTTGTGCACATCGCCATCAGGAGGAGGGAAAAGGACGCAATATGGAAAAGAAACAAGTTGAATTCACACGCTTGCCATCAAATGTGGTGCCGACGCATTATGAACTTATGCTGCAGCCAGATCTGAAGGCTTTCAGTTTTACGGGAAAGACAATCGTGCAAGTCACCGTAAGTACCGTTCGTTTGTTTTCGTTGTTGCCTCGCAACTTTCGCTTTCACTTCTACAACAAATCATAAATATGTATGTATTGTTCGTTTGTGTGTGTGTGTGTGTGAAATTCATTTCTGACGTGTGCAAAACTCGGACCTTCTCCTTCACACTTGCAGAGAAGTACAGTGGCTTACAGCTTTGAAATGAGTTTATCTCTTAACCGAATGGATCTATAAAGAAAATGTAAATAAGGCTTTGTTAAAAACTTGAACACAACAATCTAATTTTATTTTATTTATATTTACTATCTTAATTAGGAAATAAAAACATAGCATTGTCTAAATGGCTTTGGGTCAAATGAGCCGTGAACCACTGTATAAATGTATGTGTCATTTTCTCTTTATGCTGCAATTTGCATTCAGACAACGTTTACACGTATTTACACATACATTGAAACATTCGCCACGACTAGGAAATGTTTCTTTGTTGTGACCACTTACAGCAATGACTATCATTTATCGCAAATTTATTTGAAGTGCACCACCCACCCACCCATAACCCCCATTCACTGGCAAAGGCGTCGACGTTGACGCCTCTGCTGATCTCATAACGGTATATGTATACATTGTGTTTACGTTCAGAAGACGCGCAACAACAACGGGTTTATTTCTTCCACTTTTTTTTGACCGCTCATCAAATACACTATCTCAGAATTCATACGCATCGAAACAGATAATACAGTACAAACATTGTTGGCCAAAACGGGTTTTGTTAGCTTTGCGCTGCGTTAAGCCGGAAACCTGGTTTTCTAAATATTCGCATACAGTCAACATGCGCTATAAACAACGCAGCCTTCAAATATCCAAATACTTTATTAAGATGTTAATAAATTTATTGCACAGATTTTGACAGATTAAGTATTTATTAATTATTAAAAATTGGCGTTCACTGTAAGGCGTACTCACTGTACATCTGTCACGACCTTGAAATAACTGTTCATAACGAAACTTCTTTATCTTTTTAATCGTTTTGCTCGCTCATTCGCTTCTCTTTTTTATGGATCTTCTAACGGATAATGACAGCATTCTGACGTACGATCATTGACTTGATGCTTCTACACACATGTAGAAAGCAAACTCACACGCAGACATGTTAAGCAGTGTTGACGGAATTATGACTTTAAAAACTAGCTAGATATTCAATAATAAAAATATTGGCAGTAATAAATAATTGAATACGCTCAAAGGTTAAACTAAAGTGAACCCTATATTTAAAAAAAATACAAAAGGGTAAAGATTAAAATTGAATGTCTATTTGTAAATAATAGTTTGATTATTAGCATAATACTTTGATTTTCAATTAAAAATATATATTTAATTATTAACTCAGGACTTTATATTTAAGAAAAAAACAATTTAAAATATTCCAGATCTAGCTTTAAAATAGGTTAAAATGTCAACACTCATTTATAGTTCTTAGAAAATTGTTCTGTTCTAATTGTCTATAATTGTTATCTTTGCAGGTCAAAGAGGCAACGTCTCGCATTACCCTTAATGCTCTGGACATTACCATTGATAGTGCCGAGTTTCAATACGAGTGCGAGAAGTTAAAGCCCGATGGCATTAACTATTCCAAGGAGAAAGAGACCGCAACATTGCAATTTGCCGAGCAGATACCAGCGGGCACTTCCGGCGTGCTCTACATGACCTTTACGGGCGAGCTAAATGATAAAATGAAGGGCTTCTATCGCAGCAAATACTTTACGGCCTCTGGCGAGGAGCGTTATGCTGGTGTCACCCAATTCGAGGCAACAGATGCCCGTCGTTGCTTTCCCTGCTGGGATGAGCCGGCAATTAAGGCCACCTTTGACATTACTCTGGTAGTGCCCAAGGATCGTGTGGCGCTCTCCAATATGCCAGTGAAGAAGGAAGATGATTTGCCCAATGAAATGAGAAGAGTACGTTTCGATCGTACGCCCATCATGTCCACCTATCTGGTGGCCGTCGTTGTTGGAGAATATGATTTTGTAGAGGCCAAGTCTACGGATGGCGTCATTGTCCGAGTGTTTACCCCGGTGGGTAAAAAGGAACAGGGTCAGTTTGCTCTGGATGTGGCCACCAAGGTGCTGCCCTATTACAACAGCTATTTCAACATTGCCTATCCGCTGCCCAAGATGGATCTCATTGCCATTTCGGACTTCTCGGCTGGCGCCATGGAGAACTGGGGTCTGGTCACCTATCGCGAGACATTTGTGCTGGTCGATCCCAAGAACACGTCCCTGATGCGCAAGCAATCAATTGCTCTCACTGTCGGACACGAGATCGCTCATCAATGGTTCGGTAAGCTCAAGATTCTTTATCAACTACAAATTTCATAGACTAAACTTTGTTATATTTTTGATTTATAGGTAACCTGGTCACCATGGAGTGGTGGACTCATCTGTGGCTCAATGAAGGCTATGCCTCGTTTGTGGAATTCTTGTGCGTGCATCATCTGTTTCCGGAATACGATATCTGGACACAGTTCGTCACCGACATGTATACACGTGCTCTGGAACTGGATTCGCTGAAGAACTCGCATCCCATTGAGGTTCCCGTTGGGCATCCTTCGGAAATTGATGAGATCTTCGATGAGATTAGCTATAACAAAGGTGCCTCGGTTATCCGCATGCTACACGATTATATTGGCGAGGATGATTTCCGCAAGGGAATGAATCTTTATCTGACACGGCATCAGTACAGCAACACCAGCACTGAGGATCTGTGGGAGGCTCTGCAAGAGGCGAGCTCAAAGGATGTCGGTGCTGTCATGTCCAGCTGGACAAAGTACAAGGGATTCCCCGTTGTCAGCGTCGAGTCCGAGCAGAAGAACGATACACAACGTGTGCTACGTTTAACCCAGAGCAAGTTCACCGCCGATGGATCGAAGGCAGATGAAGATTGCCTCTGGGTGATTCCCATCTCGGTATCCACATCACGCAATCCCAATCAAATCGCCAAGACTTTCCTACTCGATAAGGCCTCCATGGAAGTGGTGCTTAATGATGTCAGTGCCGAGGATTGGATTAAAATCAATCCTGGAACTGTGGGCTATTATCGTACACGTTACTCTTCTGAAATGTTGCAACAGTTGCTGCCGGCAGTTGAGAACATGGCTTTGCCTCCATTGGATCGTCTTGGATTGATCGATGACATGTTTGCCATGGTGCAGGCTGGCCAGGCTAGCACCGTTGAGGTGCTTCAACTGGTTGGCTCCTATCGCAATGAGACCAATTATACCGTTTGGACAGCCATTACCAATTCACTTGCCAATCTCCATGTATTGATCTCCCACACAGACCTCATGAATGATTTCAATGACTTTGGACGCAGCCTTTACGAGCCGATTGCCACACGTCTTGGCTGGGAGCCGCGTGAGAACGAGAATCATCTGGACACGCTGCTGCGCAGCCTGGTGTTGACACGCCTCGTCTCCTTCCGCAGTCCCGAAATTACCGAGGAGGCACGCAAACGTTTCCGCAGCCATGTCAATGGCACCAAGCCATTGCCCGCAGATCTACGCAGTACCTGCTACAAGGCAGTTTTACAGGATGGCAATGAAGAGATCTTCCAGGAGATGCTCACCCTGTACCGATCGACGGATCTGCACGAGGAACAGGATCGTATTTCCCGTGCCCTCGGCTGTATTGGCGATGTGAATCTGTTGCGTCGTGTCATTGATTTTGCCATGTCTGTGAGTAGTTGTGGAATCTAAAATATAACTTATTGTTAATCACTGTTTTCGTTTAGGGTGAGGTTCGTGCCCAGGACTCAGTTTTCGTCATTGTAGCCGTGGCTGTAAATCCCAAAGGTCGCGACATGGCCTGGGAGTTCTTCAAGGAAAGCAACAAGAAGCTGCTGGAGCAGTATCAGGTAAAAGATGCTCTTTGATTCGCATTCCTCATCATTAACATCTCTTTCTTTTCAGGGTGGTTTCCTGCTGACGCGACTCATCAAATATTTGATTGAAAACTTTGCCTCCGAGGAGAAGGCTCGCGAGGTGGAGGAGTTCTTCAAGAAAAACCAGATACCCGGCTGTGAGCGTACCGTCTCACAGGCCGTGGAGACAATACGCCTAAATGCCGCCTGGTTGCAACGAGATTTGGAGAAGCTAACCAAGTATCTCAAAGGCGAATAGGCGAGTCGGGGACATGACGAATACCAAAGCATTTAGCAACAACAACAACAACTATAGAACCATAACAACAAGAACAAGAACGCGACCAAAGCTGTCACAACATCCTTTAAGTGAGCCAAATAGGTTAGCATTATTAAGCAGCAACTCCTTACAACTCGTAAGGACGACTCCTCGGTATCTCTCATGGCCGGCCCACATCTAGAGCCCAGCGGCATTTATAATCCGAATCCGAGTTCGAAAATTTCAAGTTGCTCATTCTAAATAAAATGTGCACTTCAATCTTATACTTATACTTATATACAATACAGATACTATGTTGAGTTTATGACGATAAATAAATGCAATTAAATTAACATTAAGTTAACAATTGTCTCACTTCGAATTCTTTACAGAAATCATTTCACAATCTTTAATATACAAAGTATAGGTTTAACTTTCAGCTTAAATATTCTTAGGATCATCGTTGTTGTTGTTATTGTATTCCAATTTGAGAGATTTACGCTTTAGATCCTGACAATTGGCCCAGAAGTTGGCCAAACGTTGATCACTGTTGGAGCAAAACTCACGGAAATCCTTAAGCATTTTCAACTGGAAAAGTTCACCGTCTACGGAATTGTTAATGGTCAATGCTTTCCACTTTTTGTTGGGTATCATGTGGTTCCAGGCCCACAAGAATCCCACTTTCTTCGGCACATTCGTGTTGTTTGTGTGTCCATAAACGCAGCGTGTCACGTTCGCTTCCTGGCGACTTGGCGACTCCATCTGATAGTTGTTATTAGCGCAGCTGGAGTGGGAAAAGTTGATTATATATGAAAAAATCAATATAAATCCTGATTCTTACCGTATTAAGGCAAACATGTTGCCAGTGCAATGCACATACTGGTACTCCTTGGGCATCTATGAGATACAATAACTTTAGATACGTTTATAGATTATTAACTGAGCTATCACTTACGTCCTTGTTTGTTTCCTCTAGCACACAAGGCAAGAAACCAAATCTAGCCAGAATGGCCTCCTGCAGGAAGAGCATGCGATCCGATCTGGTATCCTCGGGGAATTCTGTAAATGGTAAATTAAAATAAACTTGATAGAGAGACTTCTACAAAAGTTCATACCATCGAAGAGCGCGGCGCCATCGGGCAGGAAAGTAACACACAATGGAATGAAAATGGGACCACGCAATGGATCCGACTTCTTTGTAAAAGGTTCCGCCATAGGATCAGCTGGAACAGACACCAGTTGATAGCCACAATGATTTGCCTTGCGCATCCAACCGGAAATCTGCAATGAAGATAACAATGTAAACAAATTTATATAAAAAGCAAATTAAGTGATTACCAAGTCAGATACAATGGGTCCCGAGGAGGTGACCCACTCGACGACAAGCTCAAATGCAAATCCTGGTTGCATGACCGTGTGATGCTTCACATGACCCCACTCCATGCGATCGCTCTTCTGGTTCACATCTATCTCCAAGTGCGACTGACGATAGACTCGCTCTGCAAGCAATGAATTGAATTAAAAGCTAACTTTTAACATCAGAGTACTCACTGTTTTTGCAGTAATCTGTCCAGGATTGTGGTGCAGTTGAGCTGCGCAGGAAATTAGGAACTTGGGAGGGAGCTGGCTCATCATGCCATAGGAAACTACAGCCTTGGAACTCAATCTCCAGCCACTCGTTGACAAATGCACTGTAATCGTTCAGCGGAGGAGCATAGTCTAAAAATATGCATCATCAGTTAATCCTTGAAAGCGGCTCGTCAAGTAACAAGACTCACCTTTAGCATTCTTATCCTGCTGCATCACATAGTAGAAGACAAAACCGGGCACTACAGGCTTACTCCAGTCACCAGACGCATGGCAAATCATGCGCTCCCTGAACAAATAAACCATATTAAAAGTAGATATAATAATGTTGACTTCATGGAACTCACTTGCGCATGGCTTCCAAGAGCTCCAAGGGATGACGTCCGTTGCTGAGACGCGCCTTTAGCCAGATTAATGCATCGTAGGATACAAAAGTGCAGGACGGCAACGACTGAGTTTGAGAAAAGTAACCCACTCCGGTTATTGGATGCTTCATGGCCTCAAAGATCTCCGCCAGCGTTACATTTGCACTGAACTTGATATCCACAGGAAAACTAAGAATAACAAGGAACAGTTTAGAATTGGGAATCAGTCTATTATAGGATACTTACCCATCATCCTGGTCATCTCGTGGCATGACTGCAGCTACATTTGCGGCAGTTGCAGCAGCCGCTGCATCCGTGCCCGGAAAGATGCGGGAAATGCGACTCGCTTCCAGCTTGGAGCGCACATTAATGCTGTGGAATCCAGGAAGCAGGATTAGTTGACTTCAACTTGGTAATTCTTTAGAGGATATTGGGTGTGTGTGCTTGCGTGTATGTCTGTGTGTGTGTGTGTGTGAGTGTTGTGTGTGCAAATGCCAAGTGCCAAAAAATTTATGTAAATTTACAAGTGCAACTTACTTTCTCCAAAGCTATATCTTAGAATTTAGCAAACCAATTTGTTATAGTGTGTTGTGGGAATTTTGTAGGGGATCGGGATGCAATTGGGTTTAGCCAGGGAATAATACCAGAACAAGGATCCTTAACAGAAACTAAGAGAAACTTAACTTAACTTAACTTAAAAGTTATATTTTGTTACTTGTTTCGGTATTATTCCCTGGACATAACTATGATAGATATGCGCGTCCAGAACTGAATACAGCCAGAGCGAGAGATTGAGAATCTGCTCCTGGATGCATTCGCTGCCTGGACGCTGGCGTGGCACAAACCTTTGCTGCGGTGCGTTTAATAGATTATGATTCTTTTCAGTGATTCTAGGTGTAGGTGTGTCATGCTGCTGAAAGCCAAATACCAAATAAAAGTGTAATAAAAATAAAAAAAAATTGTATACAAATCGTAAAATAGCCGAGGCATTAAAATTGCAATAAATTACAACAAAAAAAATAGAATGCTTATAATAAATAAAAATACAATCAATTATATCAAATATGCTACAAACTAAGTGCACAAACCAATTATAGAACACATGGAGAAAACTACAAACTCAGACACCAAGGAGGGAAAAGAAGGGGGAAGTGAGACGAAATACAAAAAAGCTGAGCTCATATACAGATGCAGTTCATAGTGTAGGTGTGTGTGTAGCGGTGTGTGTGTGTGTGCGTATGTATTTTGTATGCATTTTTGGATACGATATAAAAACCTGGGTCTTTTCTCGGGCAGACGATTGCTGCCGACGCGTTCGCGAAACGGGGAATTCGTTAGTCCCTGCAGACATGGACAGGAAGACATTGAAAACATTAGAAATAGGACACAATATCCTTTTTTACAGTAAACACAATCATTTTTTTTTAAATAAAAGCAGCAGTTGAAAGAAAGTTAAAAATAGAAATTCAAACAAAACAAGTCGAAAAAAACGTAAGATTTTATAGCTTTCGTTAGATTTGGTAAAGTGAATAGTTAACCTGGTTAGGAGGCCTGGATATAATGCTCGTACTGTGTCGCCGCTTGGTTAGGCTGTGGGTGGTGGGGCTATCCTGTAATTGTACATTAAGGTAAGCGGTAAGCACTACATTTAACATTGAACACTTTCTTTGTAAGTAACAAACAACATTAACATTTTAAGAACAATAACAACACTGCAACTCTGACAACAAATTCTAACAGTCCGCTATTTTTTTGAGAAACTTGAAAACTGCAAATTCAAATAACGATTAAAGTTCAACACTTAACGGAAACAATTTAAATCAAGCCAAGTAAATCATTTGACAGCTTACTCGAGCTTTTCTTCCAATTTGTCGCTTCAATTTGCTGACATTTTCGATGAGACGAACAAAATCCTCGATTTGTTCCCTCGTGTTGTCCACAACGGCATCCGTAAAGATATCACAACGTTGGCTTCCAAAGCTCACAATCTTATTGACCATATTCTCTCGCGGCAACAGATACATCCGAAAACGCCAGTACTTGAGACTCTACAAAGACAATATTTAAAGATTGTGAAAGAGAGATATTTTAATCGGGATTAGTTACCTCCATTAGTGGATAGTCCACGTCGCCACGTGTGCATATATACAAATCCATGTGATTCCAGTTAAAGTTCTCCAGTTTCTCTGTGGTAAAGTTGACACCTGAAATCTCGTAGGTTTCATGTTGAGGCGCATGGAAACGATAGCGATAATCCACATTGATAGGCGGATAGGGATGCCTATGAAGAGACAGGATATATATAGTAACTCCTTAATAGAAAAGTGGGTATTAAATTGGATTTATTTTATACTAAAATATCATATCATAATATTTTATACTAAAATATATCATAATATTTTAAATTAAAATATCATATCATTATATTTTATACAATATATTTGAAATAAATCCTTAGGTTATATATTGAATTTTACTATGTCAGTTTTTGGATCACTCTCGGAGTGAACTTACCTGGGTCTGTAGCCCGTTATGGTGATAACCGAGCCGCTCAGCGAGATCTTGTGAAAGATACGTCCAATAGACAACAGATACTCCTTCTTTGTCTCGCTCGACGGCGGAAGAACTGCACATGTGGATTGAGTGCTGGTTACAGCACAACCTGAACAACCTGTTGAACTGCTGGATGTGGTTGGTTTCTCCTCAACGACAATGAGTTGAAAACCTTGCGCTAAACGCTGTGAAACAATCTCCTTGCAGACCTCCTCGGTGGACAGAGGTTTTCGATAGACAGCCCGACTTGTGGCATAATCCAGATTCACACCATCCGGTAGCAATGTATAGTCGGAGATAACGTAATCGTTGTGCAGCGAACGCTTGTCCGGAAAGTAATCCGTGGTGATGGGCAGGCAAGCGGGTATGGAGAGGGATTTCCAGTCGACGCCTGAAAGCGGGTAGCAGTGGTAAGAAGAAGGTACAAAGCAGCGTGCAGTGGGGCAAGTAGAAGTGTTCAAGAAGGGTACGCAAATAGAAAAAGCCAACGCCGATACGAGATACAATTACATAAGTAATAGTAATAGTAAAAGTAATACTAATACTAATAGTAAAAGTCAATAGTATTAAATAATAGTATTTACTATATAGTATATGTATATAAATAGTTACACAATTTGCAAATTGCTCAAGCTAATTAAGACCAGATTCTCCAAGTTGTACAGTAATTAACACCAGCTTGTAATTTTGGGTTTGTTTGTGTTTTTTTTTTTTATAAGGACTTGTGGTCAATTTAAAATTAGAAGGTGCGTGCGTGCAATGCAGGTGGGCGTGGCTGAAAAGCATGCAAACAATTAAAGGGTTACAAATAAGATAAGTTGCTGATCGAATAACGAATCACATGCCACATGCTCGTGAGGATTACTTTACAGCCGGAACCTCCTTCTCCTCGCTCAGATGGAGTGTCAAAATAGGTGTGTGCATAGATTGGGTGGATGTGCTAAACCAACTACTGCAACAAGATACTAAGCTACATGGATACGAGGTAATAATGAGGGACACTTATTACATGATTCCATTACAGAATGTTGTCAGTGGAAACGTCGGATTTATTGTGGTGTATGTACAGTAATCGAATCCAAGAATATCCCATGATCAACATGATATAATGTCAATTAATCTATGCGATGTTGGTAATATTTTTTATACACGTCTCAATAACAATTTACAAACTCTCTCAAATACTACAAATATTATACAGATTATAATATATAAAAATGTTTAAATTGAACTATTAATTCATTATTAAAAGTTCACTAAATTTAAGAAATTTGGAGAAAATAATTATAAGACTTTGGAAGAAAGTAGTGTATTATATTGAGTTGATTCTTGAAGTTTTCTTTTAAATACTTTTACCCAGCTTTAACTGATCTGTTGTTTGTTTTTGTTTGTTTGTGTTTAAAAACTCGTTAGCATTTAAATTAAAATATTTAAATTCAACACTAACTTCTAGTTTATAATCAAGTTTGCTACAAAGTATTGTAAAATTCTAATTTACAGATTCATTTAGGCCTATTTTTTCAATGCCCATAAACTTTTTTTTTGCATATATCTTTTAATTTGACATAAATTTCAATACACCTTACGTCAGTTTATCATACGGATAGCTTTTTGAGACTTTATACTATAGGCATTGAAAAAACGGGCCTAATTCTTTACATTATTTTCTTTTTTAAAAGTTCACGAAATTTGAAGAAAAATGTCGAAGACTTTGAAAGAAAATGGGGTATTATATTGAGTTAACTTTTGACTACGATTCTCTAAGCTTTCTATTAAATAATTATACCAGGGTTTAACTAATGTTTTTTTTTTGTTTAAGCTCAGTTTTAAGGCGACAACATAAAATTAAAGAAGCCACTTTGGCGTGCTTTTGTCAAAGTTAAGTGCAATTTCTACACTACACATAAGGATAACTACACTTTCAGCTAGGCAAACTACAGTGTGCAAGGTGTCAATGTGTGTGTGTGTGTGTGAGGGCGTATGCGAGGGTGTGTGTATTTGTGTGTGTGTGTGTTTGGGTTGGATGCATTAGCTTTGTACAAAATTGTGATTATTTTTTTTATAGCCAAACCTATGATGATCTTTCCTTTGCCGACCGCCTCTGTTGTAGCCTCAAGCGGTGAGCTTCCAAAATTACTATGGTCACTTTCGACAATCGGTTTCATATGTTTCGTTCCCGTTGTGTTCCCATTTTCTAAATGTGTGTGAACCGTTGTCGATGATTCATATCGATGTCGATGTCGATAAGTTCGATTGTTATTGTGAATTTTGAAATTGTGGTTATCGTTTGAGAATCCAATTGGGGTTTTTTTTGTTGGTTGTTGTTGTTTCCGCAAAGTTTTGATGTGTTGGTGGAGTAGCGGGATTTTTTGTGAATTGGCCATTTAAAACATATACATATACATTTATATATATTGAGTTAATAGAATTCAAATTTGGTTTTCAATTCATGTCGATTCATGTCGTCGATAATAAATAAATGGGTTAAGAATGAGATATCCGAAAAAATAAGTACATAAATTAATTAGTCGATATATTAAATTCAAAAATTACTGAATGCCTTACAAATAAAAGTGCGGTTAGTAAGAGCTACAGTTTACAGGACACAGTCTGGGACACAATCTCACCCAGAAACGTGCCCAGACTCACGAGCAAACCAAAGAGATAAAAATAAAACACAGATGCCAAGAGATTCAGATCCATTGGATGCACCTCATGAATCCTCTCAAAATACTCTTTGCTGGCAAAATCACGTATAAAGCCGAATTCCAAAGCCCGACGATACGTATGACTCCTCCAATAATCATTTAATCCTGCCTCGTTAACGTGTAGCTCGAAGGCATGAAGAGGATTCTTGAAATGTGATTCGATGCGGAGCTGAAACTGATTTGGAAATGTTCCATAACATAAATCTGATAACCAGAATCTCTTGTACTTTAGATAACGCTGTTGTTGGCTCAGAAATCTCCAGCGTATGGTGCTGATAGGATAAATATAACTATCACTCATCTCCACACGCTGTTCATAGAAGAAACTGGTATTCACAAAGCTAAACTGTTGTAGAAATTGCTGCTCGTGCCCGAAGGAATCCACAATGGCATCCACATCGCTGGGCAGCACCAGTATGGGATATGGTAGTCGAAAGAACTCTGTCAGCGTAACCGAAGGTTTACTCACAAGGATCACGGCCAAAGGGACGTCAATCTGGTGGCATAGAACTGCACAATCACCGAGGCACTAAAGATGAAGAGGGAACAAAAGAAGAGCACATGGGGAAACCTTAGCCAGCCTTTGACTACGGGAATCTTCGCTGAACGATATCCTGGTACGCCCAACAGACTCCAAAGCCGCACAGCCGATCGATAAGGTCTCACATATCGAGAGAAGCGATGGACAAGTGTCACTAGAAACACCTGGAGCAACAGACAGAGCCATACTTCCAGCTTGAATGGCAGAAAGATATATAAGCCGCGTGGAATCGGATCACCCAAAGGCAACATGAAACATCGTTGCACCACCCGAAAAGGATACGAGTAATCCACTTTTATGGAGCGCTGTAGGGTCGTAAATTGATGTGGACTCAACTCCGCGTGATCCTCTACAATGAGCTCTACCAGAGCATTCATATTCATATTGTTGGACTCGTTGATGTAGAGGGGATACAGCTCCAGACAGACGTTAAGATGTAGCATCAATTCTCTAATCAATTTGCCACCAGCGCCATCCAATTCGAGCTTCCCATTGTGACGGTACCAAAAAGTGGATGGTACATCCAGCTGGACAGGCACACGTAGCTTGTAGCCCTTAAAATTCAATTGGTTGGGCTGCGGAAAGAGCGAGCGTTCATCATGATCTTCACTAAGTTGCAGCACACGGAGTGTGGGATAAGGATCCATGTGATAGAGTCTTCGTTGGGCCACCATAATCAATGCACTGCGAAATCCCTTCAACCACAAGTACTCAAAGAAAGGCCCGAGGCTTGAGCGTGGCTCATCACGTTGCAGCAAGAAGAAGGTAAGACAATAACGACGTCCACGCGCTCTTTCTGTCTGTATCTCTATCACGGGATCCTTGGAGTCGCGTGCAAAGATGACAAAGAGCGTTGCCTCATCAATGAAACTGTTGAATGGTTCAGCTTGCTGATCTGACGATGTTACTTTGGACAGCCAGCGAAAGTAGTTGCTGTCATTGTTGGACAAGGCAGAATGCAGTGCATCCAGAAAGCCTGGATTTGTTGCACCAGCACTGTGCATTATGCTGATTGCCTCCACTTTATAAACATGTCCAATTCGATTCAGCAGTTGAACCAAGTCTGTTGACCAAGCTGTTGTTAACATCACTGGGAGCAGCTGCAGCAGAAGACACCTCATGGCGATAGGAAATTTAGGACGCGACTGACACTGGTTTGTGTTCAGCATTGAAAACCCGCCCTTGATAAGATCTCGAAACGATTCCCATACGAATTTTCTGATACAGATTAGTAACGAATGAAAACTATGCAAACATACCTGTGGTAATTGCCGGTGTCCATTCCTGCTCCCCCGTGGCACCCCACAGATAAGATTTGGCCTGGGTGGCAGTCAGATTCGGAACATTGGCAGCGGCGGCCGTTGTAGTTAGCAGGGAATTCGTGCGTTTCTTGAAAACTGCAATAGAATATCATTAATATCAATAAAAGTAAAGTTAACTACTTTTTCTGCAACTTACAATCAGATTTTTCCTCGCCCATTACAAAGTTTTGGGATGCAATGGATTTGTTAAGACTGATCAACGAGTGTGTGGACACTTGATCATATTGCTCGCCAGCAACTGAATTATAATCATTATCATTATTGTTATTGGTGTTATTGTTTGTACTATTGGAGTGTTGCAGTTGTCGATTGTAGCTGACAGGAGGAGCTGATTTGGCAGGCACTGCTTGGTAATGATGCTGCTGAATCAGCACACCCGTCGGTCCCTTGGGGAAAATATGTGTCCAGCGGCGTCGATTGGATGTCAACTTAATCGTCACATGCGAGGGATCAAAAGGATTAATAAGCGCTCTTCCCGGTCTTACAATCGGAGCAATGCTAACAATGGTACGTCTTGCATTCTTTTCCGAGGCCAAAGACTCGGATAAATTCGTGGTGTCCGTCAAGGCAGCCAACATGCCAGATGTTCCATGATGTATGTCCGGATCAGACATCTTTCGCCGCAAACTGGGTATCTTAGTGGGCGTCAGATTCTCCCAATCATTGTTGCGATAGGCATAAGTCTCAAAACTGGGCACCGATGTCTTCTTTGCCCGCACCACACGCTGCAGGGAGCTGAAGATTTAAGTATATAATGAATTAAAACAAGATATACACAGTATACAAAATATCTTACCATGTACTCTGCGCAGGCAGTGGTTGAAAGATCTGGTCATCATATGCATCATAATCAAAGAGGGAGTTGTGTATATACTCCGACTGATTGCAGCTGAGGAAGTTACGTTCACTCTCCTCCACATCTGTTTCATCAACGGACGATAGCAAGGGCAACTTTATGCGAGGAATAAAACTGGAATAGGCAATCTTCTTGTTGGTGGAATAGAAGCTCAGATTAATCCAATGGGGCAGAGAGTAGTCATCGGCCGAGGTTAGAGTCGTGTCCTTGTTGTGAAACTTGAGCAGAGGCACCGCATGAAGCGGTTGCTCGCCAACACACACCAGATCACTGCCTACTCCGTTATCAATGATACGCTGCTTAGTTATATTAGTTAGTTCTCTGTCCACCGAAAAGACGCCGACTCCAGGAGTAATCACAACAGACAGTTGTCCGGTGCGATCAAAAGTGCGATCCAGGTAATGCTTTTCAAACGTGTTCAACGATATATTGAGCACTTCCAGGAAGTTGCCTTGCGTTGCCGTTGAATTCGTTGCCTTTGGGATACGCATTGTCTGACGCTCGTGATAACGTAGCACAGTCTCCTGATAGGATGTAAAGAGCTTCCTTAGCTGTGCCAGCACAGTACACCAATCATCGTTGCGTTCATTTTGAATGGCGACACGATAAAAGTCCTCGTAGAAGCGTCCCTTGTAGTCCTGTTGCAGGCAATCTCGCATGTGGGCAGGAAACTCATCCAAACTCTTGGCTGCATAGAAGGTGCGCGAGAAGAGCACAATGGTCACCTCGTGATTGCAGCCAAGCTTCTTCCACTTCTGAAAGAGTTCGGTAAGAAAACCGTTGACAGCCTTCTCAAAGTACAGATCGCCGTGTATGTCAAAGTCCCACATTTCCGAGGACATCTGCAGAAATAGATAGACCATCGATGTGCTGCTGCGAAATACAATCTTTGTATCGTCTGTGATAACGCCACTGGCCACGCGCTCTCCTTGTGACCACATCTCGTAAACCTGGCACCGTATCTGCATGTCGTTGTAGTCGATCTTCTTGTTCACGTACACGCATGTATTCGTCTGTGATCAATAGATAAAGATGAAGTCGTTTCCATTTAGTTTACGACACACAACTTACCAGATACGTCTTCAGACGCCACATCTCCGAGCGTCCCATGTACTGATCCTTAAAGGTTATTTCTATGGAATCGAGTGCAACATCGGCGGGATTCACAATTTGCATAACAACATTGGAATAGGAGCGCATTTTAAATGCTGTGGCTATGCACGACTCGATGCTTATCACATTGCGTCCGGTTTTGCTCTGTTCATTCAACTCCGTTATCTGGAGCAGCAGATGAGTACCATTTTCATCCTCGGGCGCATAGATTTCCACCACATCACCCACTTTGGCTGTAGGATGATCCTGTGGATTCAACACCAAATCGGCATCTGGACACGCAAATACATATAAAGATACTTTTCCTGAAATACATTACTTCGATTGCTCACCGTATGACTTATTGCAGCCCCTCGTGTGCGTGTTCAATTTGTAAAGCTTCATTTTGTTTGTTTATTTTACGGCTCCATTTGCATTAAAAAATATATGTTTTTTCGCTCTGCTATCTCGTTGTTTTTTGACTTTTGTTTTGGTGTGCTTCGTCCAAGACTATTAAGTGTTGCGAAACGTCGCGGTGTGCGCAACAGCTGATGGCGCAGCGTTAGTGATGCGCACTGCACTCACGACACCGTCGCTTAATTTGCGCGCAATTATTTAAACAGTACGATTTTCTTAAGTAAACTATTTTAATTATAACTTTTATAAAATAGCGGATAATTTATTAAATGCTTGGCTGCTGTCAGAGTAACTTTTAATTTAACAACGCGTGGTCGATATTATGGTCAGAAAAAAATATCGTGAAAATTGTGTCACGAAACAGATTAAAAGTTTACAGACTTTCAAATGTAGCGCGCGAGGTCCCTGCCTCCCTTTAGATGACCGTGGCCCAGTTTTCTCACATTATAAAAAATGTTTCCGTTAATAATTCACAATCTACTTCTGCTAAAAATAGGGTAAATTCAATCATCCGTCTTACAGGTGCCGTGAATAAAAGTAATATACCCGTTTTGAAGACTTTATCAATTGCAGGGTATGCACAATTCCTGGAGCAGATATCTGGGCTGGTAACTTTCCAGTGCCACACACGCACATAGAATGCATGTGTAAATGCTTCTTGTTGACAAATTTCGAGTCATCATAAAGCTGGAAATATCCAACCGTTATTTATTATAACCAGATTTTGTATAAATGAACTTTGTACTTTATTCCACTTGCATGCGCTGCATAAAGAAAGTAGCTGAAAACAGATAAAAATACACCTGTTTTTATTAAATTTTCAATGAATAATTTTTGTTTTTTTATTAAATCGCAATATCAGTGAGTACATTTGACTAACAGTTTGTAAGACAGTCGCCTGGATAAATCCTCAGTTCAATTAATTAATTACATAGCGTTTGTTGCATTTTAACGTCCTCAACTGTGGGGGATATAATGTGTATGTGTATGCATATTATTTATAATTGTTGATTAGAACTCTCTCGCAACCGTTGTCATTGACGACAACGATCTTTTCGGCTGATAATTTCGTTTTGAAAGCACTTCTACTTATACATATCATATAATATAATATAATATATATTGTTAAAGGCGTTCGCATTCGCTTAAAATTATTTTTCGCTTTGCTTTGGACTTTGCATTTTATTTGAGTCGCTCACCAGGATGCGTCGATTAGTGGGATTGAGTGGGTGTTGGGTATGGGTATAGGGGGTGTGTGTGTGTATCGTTGTGTATGTAATTAACAATCAAAGTATCGTTATTGTTCTCAATCTCAACATGCAGCTTAAACATAGACAAAACTACCGAACAAACTCACTCCTAAAAACTAAACGAGTACAAGCTACAATTAATTACATTTAAATCTAGGGATAAGGACTAAACGACCGACCGTCGAATCAATCTTCACATGGCCACGGTCGCGAGCACCACAGTTATGTCGTCAGGCTTGCCGCCACGTGCCTGAATATTGTTGCGACGAGCGCTGATGGCGAAGGGCGAAAGGAATTCACTGTTGAGTGATAAAGTGCGGGCCATAAGTGCCAAAGTATTTGCCGTCATTTGTAGCTTGACGGGATCGTGTTCACCCTCCACGTCGCGCAACACTTGCAGCATTAGATCCTCGGGCACATTGTCAAAGACTCCATCGGTGGCAATGAGAATGACATCGCCTTCTTGAACGGGAAAGCTCATTGTGTCCGCCGATTCGGGACTGTCGCTAAGGACATTGGGTCCATGACCAGGTGGCGGTAATGACAACTGAAAGGGGGTATTAAAATAGTGTTGTTGCTCCTCCGACTTATGGACTATTTCGCCTTCTCGCACCACCATAAAACCACTGTCACCAATGTTCGCAGTGTGCACCGTACTCGTCTCGCGATTCAGGATGAGCACACAGGCTGTACTACTGCCTAGGATTGGTTTCTTTTGCTCCATCAGTTCGCAGTAGCTATAGGCAAGCAGGTTGACAGGTCTTTGCGGATTGAAATGGGTACAACGCACCAGGCGTTCGCATGTGCGCATGAGAAATGACGAAAACTCCCCTGGATCGATGCCATAACTTCGCCAGCCTCCGACGCCATCGGCCACGCCCATCACATCCGCTGTTTCTGTGGAAGCCTTAAACCACGAGTCCTCGCCGTATTTTCCTGGCTTATATTTGTGTCGCAGATTATCCTTTGCAAAGCCACAAACCACGGAAACGAATCGTGGCCGAGATCGATTTGATGATTGCTTTGCAGCACCTTTGGTTGTTGTTGCACCCGCACCCGTTGCCGAGTCCAGCAGTGTCGAAAAGCTGCTACGTAACGCCCGGGATATTAGACGCGAGGTCCAATTAAGCGATTGCATCTTTGCAACGCAAAACACTTGACGAAACGCGTGGTCACAATTATCGGATTGTCGTTATATGTACATATAGGTATCGATTTTACAAAGTATTTGTGTATTCGCGAACGGTGACGTAGTTGGTGGCATCAACAACCGCTTTTAACTAGCTAAGCCACAAATTTTATGAATATTACGTCCCAATTTAATAAAAAAAACTACAACTACGACAGAGTTATGTGATACATTTTTCCCCTTAGTGTTGGGTAGTGACGAAATGCTCACGAGTTAATGAACAAAATAAGCGTTTACTCAACACTTTTAGACAGGTGGCGGCGCTAACAAATAAAGGTGGCGCCACCACCACGAAATATGGTCCTACTTTTGGGTAGAATTTGGTCGTTTCGTTCTGAATAAGTTCAAATGATCGGGTCATCGAAATGCACAAATGAATTGCACCAAATTCCAACTTACAATAAAATAAAAGAAGTCCGCTTTAAATTATTAAATTAATAATTAATTTGGTTTGCTTTAATTTAATCTTCTGCTTTTAATAAAACAATTTTATTTATTTGATTTGTAGAAGTTTAAATAAGAATCTATCGATATCGATATATCAATATAGTTCTAACAATCTTTTGTAATAAGTGGCGCTTTATTTTAAAAATTGAGCGCCCGTTAAGCTTAAAAATATTGACTTGATTGTTCAATTCAAATCTGTGCTATGCCGTTTATTTTGGGTGGGTGCATGTGTGTGTGTGTTGTGCGTTTGAACTTGCAAGCGGCAACAGCATCTTAAAACCGAAAGGCTGTTCAATGCTTTTTCACGTTTATGTAACAATAAAAAAATATTTGTTGCTTGGAATAATTCCAGATAGTGAAGACAAATTATAAAAAAAAATAAAATAATTCACTAATGCTTGTTATTAAATGTTGATTCTTTGATTTCAATTTGTGCACAATTTAATTGTAATAATTGTTGAGAAAATACGTACAATTTGTTTGTGTTTTATATCACAGCACCGAAAAAAAAATTAATTTATCCTTATTCCTTGCGAGCTCAAAGGTCTGCACCGGACGGCAACTAAATTGCTTCTGAACGGTCCACACAACGCAAGCGGCCAACTAGCCTCAGCAGCGGCGCAACAGTTGAGAGAGAGAAAGCGTCAAGTACAAGGAGACAGTTGGCAACAGCGAACATACACACGCACACACTCTGAACCGTTTAACAGCGAACATTCACACGCACACTCTCAATCGTTCAACAGCGAACAAACACACGCACACTCCCAATCGTTCAACAGCGAACATACACACGCACACTCTCAATCAATGAGAGCTGTTGGTCCTCTCTAGGTACGGCAGGCGCTCTCGCTCTGTGGCTGTTCTAATAAGCGAACACTGCTTAGAGAACATGCAGATCCTCTCCGAAGCTCGCTCTCGCACACATTCTTACATACTGTAGTGATGCGTGTTGCTAAATTTATGTACGCTTGCTACTGATTCAGTTCGCTTTGTAGTTTCGGGCTTTGTGGGTCAGAAAATTATGACCGCATTAAGTTTTTGTTTGTACTTACATATGTGAAATTCCATGCATTACAATCGGTAATTCAAATTTCAAAGGATCAGACGACTAAATGCACCCCTGACGCGCTGTGCCAAGCAATGTGAACTTTGCATGTAAAAACTGAACTAAATAATTAATTTAGTTCACGACGGCAAATTGAACGAATCGCTTACGATATATCGATAAATACTTTAAGCATCCCCGATAACAAACAAAGTGGTTCTGCTTGTAAATAAATAAAATGCAGTAATTGCAAACATTGAAAGAAAAGTTAAAGTATCAACCTAAAAGAAAAAAAAAAGGAAACTAAATAAAAACTTAATCAACATGCTGAAAGGATGGTACTGTCGTCCTTTGGCAAACCAAAAGACTACAATATTTTATTATTTTCCCTTGTGACCAAAAATCTATTGATAATTTTATTAGGTGACAGAACAAGTTGTTTGGCGGTAAAATTAAATTGTTATTTAATTAACATATAGAAACTGCCCAAAAAGATGATTTAGAAAAATTAATAAACTTGCATATTACAATAGATAAAAATAGCTTCTAATCTACATCTAGTTTCCTAAAAGAACCCTCAGTCCCGTACATGCTATCGAAATCAATAGGTTTGCCAGGACGAAGTTTTTCATCTGTACCATACTTGGCGTTATCCTTAAAGTACTCTCTGTAGTCATCGAACTTTTTACCCCATTCCGCAATGATTTCTTCAATGGAGCCATTTTCACCACCATACTCTTTGGGCAGGTATTTCAAAGGTACTTGTTCTGTCAGTGAGTCCATTTTTCCATGAACAAAGAGTCTTCCCTGCTGCTTCTTCGACATCATGGGCTTGATCATGTTAAAAATGGTCTCAAATCCAGGAATTGTATTTACAAAGTGTTGTGCTTTGGGTCTCATGGGAAAAGCCTCTTCGTTAAATGATGTCATCTTTTTCGCCAATCCAGGTGTCATTTGAAACAAGTGTCCTGCCGTTGCACCAGACATATCCATAATAAAAATCACACCGTTGATGACAGCATGATCATCTTCCATTAGTGCGATTTCCTGCATAACCATGCCGCATTGCATTACCTCGTATATAGCGTATTTATCAGCAGGAGTAACACCCATTCGAAACATTCCCACGCGCGCTCCATTTAATAGGTTTGGTAAATAGATTATTGGTCTGTTTATGGTAGGCTACAAATTATCAATTGACCTTCAGCATTAAAACATTTTTAACTTACCCTAATCGTTGAATTTCCCGAAGCTTGGGATTGTCAACGTCCGTTACTTTAAAGAGCTCGGGATATTTGGTCCTCAAAGTAAAGAACTTGTCTAACTTGGCCTTGGTTTTCTCGAGACTGTACTTGCAGCCACGTAGAAAAGCTAACAGGAATTGATCATCAGTGCGAGGATTAAGATGGGGCTGCTGACTTATCCAAGTCTTTAATGCCTCCAGATCAGCTTCAATCCGTTCAGGGACTTCGTTGAGATAATCCTTGGCTGTTGCTTGCAATTCGGCAGAGATTGGACGTATTTGGGGTGGCATTTTATATATATTTATTTAGAATGCTCAGTTTCTACCTCAACGATTGACTAGTGAACTACGACTATTCGTAGGTGTATTATCTTAGGTAGTGCAAAGTTATTGCTGATTTGATTAAGTCGTTTATCAATTTGTGATAACATTAATTGTATGCCATATACCCAATAAAGACAAACATTGGAATATTGGCTGATAAAGTTAATATTTCATCAAAGCACTGAAGTTGCTAATAATACGAAGTAAATTGGGGGTTATTTGGTGGGGTTTACAGATATATTTAAAGACTCATTACATTTAATGTATTTAATAAAAGCTTTTATTACCATTGTTCTACTATTTCTGGAAGGGATAATAGTCCAGTCCTGAGTTATAGTTATATTTGGGTTTCTGTTTCCTCTTCGCTATATCAATTATCTCTTGCACGTCCTTGCGATACGCCGGGGGCAACATTTCATCATGCAGCGTGCACTTAAACTCTGCTGGTTCTTCCACCTTGTAAATGTTTTTCCGTATAATATCAATGTCTCGACCAAACTCCTCCTTCAGATCCATTATCTTTGTGGGTGCCGTATCGAACATAATGGTAAAGTGAGTGGCTTCCCGGTGAACCACGCCGTGCTCACTCACTTTGTGGGGCAACGGACGGGATCCAAGGTTTTCCAACTTCCTGATAATCCCACCTTTATTGAAAATCGCCTCAGCTGTTCGCTTAATGACTGAAATCAGTTCCGGCTACAGGAAAACGCACATTGTAGTATTTACTTTACATAACTATTGCATTCTATTTTATACAAACCCTTGGCAGTTGCCGCAGCACCAGCGATAATTCATAGGAAGGCATAATGGTTTGTGTTAACTAATATTAATGCTTTTATTGTTCAGCTATGTTTAATTTATTATTATTTATTAATATTAAATCACAAATCGGCACAAAATGCTGAATTTGTTTTGGTTAATTTGGACAGTGTGACCAATTTGTAAGTATAAAATATACTAAATAATGGCATAAGAAGTTTGTTGCATGCTTTTCGGCAGTTACTAAATTTGAAAATCCTAACGTGTATTATTTTTAACAGTAATTGAAGATTTATCCTTTTGCAAATTTTGTATATTTTAAAATTAAAAATTTAAAGGGTTTTTATTTTTATATATAAATGATTTAATTTCAATACGCAAGTTTATTAATGTAATACGACAAACAGAAAATATTCATTTTAAAAGACAATGTGTTATTCCTAAAAACATAATTATAAATTATAACATGAATGAAATGAAACGATTTTGAATTAGAACTAGTTACACAAACAAATTAATACAAGCTTAAACAGTAAAAGAAACAGGCACGTTGATACGTTCATTTTCCATGGACACCTGGATGAAGATTTGGGAATCTTTTTTAAGCAATTCGCGTCTTGGAGTACGTAGTGTCCGCAGAGTAACTTCGACATGGCCACCATCTGGTGCAATATAAGATTCTCTGGGAGAAATGTGTAGTAAGTCTGGTGTATTACAATTGATCTCAATAAATTGACGCGATCTGAAGCTGTTCTTGATAAAAAGCTTCTTCACGTCCATTGCATTGCCATCTCCAGACAAATCAAACGTAATTGCATCAGGTTGCACCGACCAGTTGCGCTCCACAGGCTGTTGTTCAATTGCCGAAGTCGTATCTGCCTCTTGCAGCTCATCAACCGGTTCTAGCATGTTACTTGGCGTTGGTGAATTTGCAGCACAAACTGTCCGGAAGAGGACAGTCTCTTCAGCGTCGGGCAAACACAGATGCGAAGTATCCGCGGATTCATCAAAGTCACGATTTAGTGTTAAGGCCACATCAACAATCCGAACGACCGTCACCAGATCCAATATAAACTCTGGCGGCTCATTCAACATCGGAATGCTGCGAATCGACTGTTCACCTGGGAAAGTGCACCAAATATTGTCCAGCATCGATGAGGTCAACTGCTCCCGCTGCTCACCAGACATTCGTTGCACCAAGGCACGCATGCGTTGTCTGTTGGGTTCATCTCCGCAAAAGATTCGCATATTTGCCAATGTCAGCACTTGTGAAGTCTTTTTCAATATGTTCTTAATGTCCTCGCGATTTGGTCTAAAGACAACCTGCACCACAGCCTCACTGTGCGGTGGCATAATAATCTTGCTGGGCCTCACCTCAAATGCCGCATTCAGGCGCGGCTTCAGCAACACTGTCGAATCAACGGTGATGCCCGCAAAGGCTGTTAACGGTCCCTTATTGTAGAACTTGAAGGAGGTGGTCAGTGGTCCCGAAGCCAATTCACAGACATTGCCAACGGTTAAGAAGCTTGCGCCTACAGGTCCTTTGAGTAATCCTTGAATAGTAATAGATGCATTGCCACCGTATCCATACAATGGTATTTCCAGGCCGGGCTGGTGACAATTGTTGGCGCCATAAGGAGCGTAGAAAGAGAGGGATCCAATGGCTGCTCCACTGACTGTCGGACAGAAATTGATGCTTATGGAGCGACACTCCATTGACTGCAAAGTGATGCTGTTGCTATCGCCGCCAACCAACTGAAATCCTGGTCCCTGTATGCACAAACGTATCATCAGCCGCTTGTCCGATGTGTTCTTAATTTGCATGGACTTGCGCACATCTGTGCGTAGTTTGGTGCTGCCCCAGCACAGGCTGGTGTGGGTAACCTTTAAGGGAAGTATTTTTCCATCTCGATGACTAAACTCACTGGAGTTGGAGCAGCGCGACATGCTGCGAGGAGCAGCACTCGATTGAGTTCCATTAGCAACTTTGCGCAATGTGCTAAATCCACTTGTGGAACTAGCTTCGCTGCCAGCCGGTGAAGAGTTTACTCTACGTGCCACAGCAGAAGCATTACCAGCACTACCAGAGAGTAGCATACGACGATCCGAGCTGGTTGTACTGTCCAGCAAGGGCGAGGAGAGACAACTACGTGGCGACGATAAAGGGAAACATTTCGCACACTTTTGACCAGATTTGGTGAAATGCCAAAGTCACATTCCGTGGACGATGGAACAGCATCACAGCCATCCAGACGTGTTGAACAAAAGGAATTTTGAGTGCGAGCATTTGCCGGAGTAAGAGTGTGCTTTTTGTTAACCGGAGTCTTGTCCTCATCTTCATCCTCATCGGTAGTCGGCAATGGCTGGATGCCATCACTGCTTGTTGGACTCACGGCTCTCTTTGAGTTTGGAGATTTACTAAGACGCACACGACGCCCAGGTGTCTTCACTGGAGTCGAGGGCCATTCATCAACATCAGCATCGTGATCTTCGCTAGGAGTCACAAGGATTTCAGGCCGACTAAAGTCCGCCAGCGGACTTAATGGTTGACGTTTTCTTGGCACCGAAATACTTTCCTGCATTTGCTTAAAGTCCGTCGAATTCAGCAAGGAGTCTGTGAAGCTCATCGTATCCATGAGTCTGGACTTTGATGTACACAACGTTTTGTCGACATTTTCATTCTCTTTGTTCTCTTCATCATCATATCTATTACGGCGAAACTTATCAAAGACATCACAGACAGAGGTGTCCGAATTCAGATCCAGGTTGCCTAAACAAGCAAAATGAGATTAATATAAACAAATATGATTGATTTATATATATTTACGTAAGGCTTCATCAATGGCTGACAGGCTGAGCAACTCCGAGTTGGTGGGAGGCTTCTTCTTTGTTTCCTTTTGTAGAGCTTTGTTAAACTTATCCTGTTGCATCTTCTTCATGAGATTGCGCTCTATCTTGGCGCTTTCGGCCTTTGTATATGTTTTATTTTCGATATGTGGAGTTATTTCAACTACGCTATTTACCATTGTTTGCGGTTGCTGAAGGACTTCGGCTGGTGGATTCCTATCGCGATTATCCTGGCTGGCAAACATCGAAATGCTTTCCGAACGCATTTGAAAGTAGTTGCCCAAGGAAAAATCGGGGTCGCCTGCAATAATAGAGCTGCAAGATGGAATTGTTCATTAACGATTCTCATTCGAGGAATTGTTCGACTCACTTGGACACTGAGGTCTCTATCTCTGGCGTTTGTGGTGGTGCTGCAATTTTCTGTAATGCTTGTTTGCTCAGCGTTGCCGTTGGCACAGCTGCAAATTCTTGTGCCCAAGAGATTTCTCCCATCACCAGCTTTGATTGCATCATTTCGGCAGGAGCAAAACTCTCGTCAAATCCTTGTCCAGCTGCCGAGTCAAACGAGAAGCCTCCACCGCCATTTAGACTCATGTTACTCAAGTCCGCAGTACGAGGCAAGCTGCGTGAGTAATTAAAGGAATCACTTATGGTACTGCTGTTTGTATTTTCATGGCTAGGCACATTCTCCAATCGCTTGGCGAATTGCACCCTCGCCTTCTCGACAAAGGATGACTTTAGTATGTCGGCCACAGAGATTACACTGCTTTGCTTGGACGAACGCGATTCATTCTTGCAGAGCGTTGATCGACCCGTAATCTCGCCCGGCTCAAAGTACACATTTGTGCCTGCTGGCGCTGGAGTTGGCATTAAAAGGGAACCACTCGAGTTTAAATCAATGGTTTCCTCAGTGATCAGATCAGATATATTGGTGAAGTTTCCCACACTGCTGGGAGCAACACTTGCACGACTGCCGACTATAAAATAAATAATTTCACAGGTCTCTCTATGGAATGAATGTGCTTTACTTACGTTTAGTCTTCCCTTGACCAGAAGCAGTATAATTTCTTTCAATAGATCCGGCCAGATAGCTGGGACGCGAACGAGGTTTCTCCAATGTTTCCAGTGCCTTGAGACGTCCCGCCTGAAATTTTAAAGCGCGCCTTTTTAGAAAACCCTAAATAGTTGTATATATTTTGTAGCTACCTTGAGTCGCTCATGAACATCGGATTTTTCTCTACTCGTATTAGCACTACCATTCTTTGATAAATTGGACAAATCACCAAAAACTGTAAAAACGAGAAAGTATTAAAATAAATTCCAGTTTGCTTGGCGCCTTTTCTCGCCTACCTCTAAGATTATCCATGCTCAAAATGCCCAACGAATTCTGCTCTTTCAGGCTGCTTCCACAACGGCTGCTCGTACTCTTATCCATATTGCAAAACGTTAACAAAACTATTAAAACACACAAAAACAATAATATTTTGCAGATATAAAAGACGCGCGTCACTTTGCGTTCAAAATGGTGTTCGTGAGTCACGACTACGCTGCGTGCAAATCGGGCTACAATCGATATGTTATCGGAAGTTTTGTTGACATTTCTTTTTAAAGCAGTTGTAATTCAAATCTATTTTTTGGGCAACAAAGTAGTTAGCGCAAAATAGTTATATAACAAACACTTTTATACAAAAACAGTCTTATGAAATCAGTCATATAAAAAAAGCAGAAATTACACATTTACTGTAGCCCTTAAAGTTTCAAAACGTGGTTATAGTTTCGATTCAGCCCTAGCCACCACACTTATTCGCAAATTCGCCAAAGTCGTTTCGTGTTTGTGCTTCGGCGGCATATTACAAATATTTGCTCCTTGATTTTGCTCTGCGTCCAATTGATTATTTAAATTAGCAGTAAAATGGAGCTTGTGCTTGATCAAATCATTTCTGAATTGCTATGCACGGACACTGAACGGATTCGTCAGGTAAGCAATTGCGGCATTGCGAATCTTTACTGCGGAAATATCCTTAGTATCCATTTTGGCCGACGCCTTATTAACGCGCCCATTTGACACTCGTTTTATGTCTCCATTTTGTGAACACACATACATATCTATGGCCATGTGTGTGACAATAAGATGGACACAATTATTTAATAGTTTTTGTGTACAAATATTTATGTACGAATTTCCATAAACACAGGCATATTTATTAAACATGTGCACATTGCGATACATACAAATGAAGTACAGTGACTCAAAACTTATTAGACACGCTTTTGTATACATTTTATAAATTTTAATTTATGCTAAAACTTAAGCAACACTTTAATTTAATTTTATCTATATTTAATATCTTTATTAAGCATTCAAAGCAAGACCGTCATAAATGCTTTTTGCCACTGTATGAATTTTATTGTATATGTAATTGAAAGCACGTTGTTTGCACACTCACACTCTTGCCGGCTCTCTATTAATTAATTAATGTATACATTCAAATTCATATGTGTTTTATACATATATTGTTGCTAGGCCACCAATGAGCTGAACAAGGCCTATGACAATCCGGAGACATTGCCGGCACTATGTCGAATTGTAGTGTCACAGCGAGAGACGCAAATTCGTCAATTTGCTGCCGTGCTGCTGCATAAGCGACTCCAGAAGCGGCGCCACTGGCAGATGGTGCCAGCTGAGCAGAAGGAGAGGTGAGAGAAACAACTAGAAATTGTGGTAGTTAAAACTATAATTATTATTTGCAGCATCAAGACAGGAATGTTGCAAGCATTGATTGCCGAAAAAGAAAAGTCGGTTAAGAACTCAATCGCTATGCTTATTGGTTCATTAGTGCGTCACGAGCAGGAAAAGAGAGATTCATGGATGACAGATCTGTTGAACTTCATATACAGCCGTTGTAATGCTGAAGATCCCAAGGAGAGTGAGCTGGGCTCCTCGATATTCGCTACTCTTACGGATTCGGCTCCCGATCAGTTTGTCTGTCACATGGATTCCATCTGCCAGATGTTTGCGACTGTGCTCTTAGCTGCCGAGAATAAAGGCAATTTGGCAACACCCACCATCGTCAATATAACAATGGGCATGTGCTCCCTTATGCCTTTTGTGAGTGGTCACACAAGTGCAGAACACACCGTACAAAAGGTCCTGCCGCTGATTATTAAGACGGTCTATGCCTTTGCCCAAAAAGGTGACGAGCAGGAATTCGCCATTGTATTCGATATAGTTGATAGCATTGCTGAATATGTGCCCAAATTGCTGAACAATAATGTGAAGCATCTGGTAGAGTTCTGTCTTGAAACTGGCAGCAATAGGCAAATTGATGAATCTATTCGCGTCCAAGTGGTTACCTTTGTGGGACGCATTGTGCGCATTAAGAAGAAGGTGCTGGTCAAGCAAAAGTTGCTCGAACCCATCCTGACCGTCATCTTTGAGATGATGTGCTGCGAAACCGAAATCGACGATGGTAAGTCGTTGATTCTTCTGCCTTATTTTATTCAACATAAATTTTCCTACTTCCAGCTGATGAGATCTTCTTGGGCGAGAGCACCAACAACCCAGTGGCAGCTGCTACTCAAACACTTGATTTGATGGCTCTTAATATAACACCTGAGAAGCTTATTCCACCATTGCTGCAATTGCTGGAGCCAGCTTTGCAAAATGCGGATCATTTGCGCCGTCGAGCCGCTTTCCTGTGCATCGCTGTCATCGCCGAAGGCTGCTCCGAGGCCATTTGCAACAAGTATATGCAAGTTATGCTGAATATCATCAAGGGAGGAATTGTTGATGCTTCGCCCATGGTGCGCATTGCCGCATTCTTTGCCCTGGGTCAGTTTTCGGAAAATTTACAGCCGGATATATCAAAGTATGCGTCCGAGATTTTGCCCGTACTTTTTGATTTTCTACACCAACTGGTTGTCGAGTTGAAGGTAAGATTTCTGCATTACGAGATGATCTCGCACATTTCTCTACATGATAACTCTTACTTTTGATTGTGCTGCGTCTCTAAAAAATAAGGCTGAACAAAACAGCAATGGCAACAGAAACAGCAACGAGCCGAATCCCGTGCATGGCAAAGATACTCTTCTTTACCTAAATCAACTGCAAATCAAACGCAAATCAGTTCTCACCAAATACAGGGTGCTTTTCTTAATTCGATTTACTAGCTCTAATCTCAAAATATTTTTGCACTTCATCTAACTGTTAATGCCTTGCTTGTTGGGTAATTTTTATACACCACAACTTGGCTAAGATAAAAATTATATCTAGTTCATTTGGTTGATGGATGCTTGGTATATTTTCTTGGAAAATATATCAAGTATCTGGGATCAGGGATCAATGGCGCAAGTATTTTTAGTAAACCACTTTTTCTGAAGCATGCTCACCCAGCACAAATCATCTGTAATCAAGTTTAGTAAACTAAAATTATATCTTGGGCAATTTGCAGATGGGACAACCAGAACCCAAGCATACGGATCGCATGTTCTATGCCCTGGACACTTATTGCCAGAATCTAGAAGAGAATATTGTGCCCCATTTGCCTTTGCTGATGGAACGGTAAAAAACACTTGATTTGCCTCGGATTGAAATGGCTTATTTAACTTCCACCTTTTCACAGCCTTTTCGAAACTTTGGACCCACAGAACTCACCACATCTGCGTGTCATGGCGTTATCTACAATCTCAGCAGCTGCTATAGCCGCCAAGGAGAACTTGATGCCATATTTCCCGAAAATTGTTGAGATATTGCAGCCTTATTTGGTTAAGGAATGTCCCGAGGATATGATGGAATTGCGTAACGAAGCTATCGAGACTTTGGCCTCAATTACACGCGTTGTGGGCAAAGATAACTTTATACCGCTGGCGAATGATACGATGGCCTATTGCCTAATGATGCTAAGCGAAGGTCCAGATGATCCAGACTTTAGGCGTTGCATCTACAATCTAATGGGAGCCCTGTCCATTGTGGTGAATGAGAGCATGTCGACTGTGTTTCCCAAGATCATGGATCGCATTATAGAATCAGTCATATCTTCGGAAGACATACTTCCGATCACAAAGGCTTCTCCAGCTGAAAATGCATTCCCAGAAACTGGCGGCTCTGAAGAAGACATCGACCTGGATAATACTGATGGCGAGGATGACGATGAAGATGCCCACTACCAGGTGGAGAATGACTTTGTTTATGAAAAGGAGGAGGCTATTTCAACACTCAAAGAGTTTGCTGAGAATTGCGGTGCTGCATTCGCTCCCTATCTGCAGACGTCCTTTGAGAATGTCTACAAGGTTGTTGAACATCCCCAGGAAAACGTTCGCAAGAGTGCCATAGAAACTCTATGTGCCTTTGTCACTGCTCTCCACAAATTGGGAGACGGCGATGGTGCCAAGCGAGCCAGTTCCATTATTATGCCCAAATTTGCGCATATTATTCGCAATGATGATGAACAGCCGGTGGTCATTCATTTGCTTGATGTGGTTGGGCAACTCTTCAGTAATGTGAAACATCTGGCCGTGCCCACTCAGGAAATTGCCGACCTAATCTTCGCTTGCATTAAAGATGTGCTGAACAACAAAATAGCTTGTCAGTTTAACGAACCAAGCGGCGGTGGAGACGAAGATGATATCGAGGACAGCGAGTATGATGAATTGCTGATCGAGAATGCCGGAAATCTGTTACCTCAGTTTGGCAAAGCACTCAACCCGGAGGTATTCTCCATGTACTTTGGACGCCTCTTCCAGTACTTCTTGAACAAGCTGGTAATTTACTAATTTATCTAATCAATGTCTTCGATATTAACATAATTCTTATTACAAATTTTTAGCAAAAGGCCAAGAAAAGCGATGCGTCTGAGCAGCGCACCTTTGCATATGGTGTTTTGGCTGAATCTTTCCAATCGCTTGGCAGTTGTGTACCCACATATTTTGATACCATGTGCCCCATCTTTATTGCCGGCGTAAACGATCCCGAGCCCAAGGCCCGCCAGAATTGTTACTTCGGTCTGGGCGAGCTTGTTTTGCATGGAGAGGAGAAATCATTCGAGTAAGTAATAAAATTAAGCTCCACATTGTCAGGTGCATATGTATTAATCATTCTTTTTACGCAGATCCTTTGGAGTCATTTTACAATCTTTGTCGGGTGCCATTGCATCGGAGACAAATCCCTCGGCCTTGGACAACATTTGTGGAGCCGTGGCCCGCATGATTGTGATCAATCATAATTTGGTGCCAATAGCGCAAGTGTTGCCAGTTCTTCTCGCCCATTTGCCACTACGCGAAGATGTGGATGAGAACGATATGATCCTGAAGGCATTCGAAGTCTTATACATGCAGGCCCGTCCTGCCGTCTTGCCTCACATCGAACAGATTCTGACTATCGTCATACATATATTGCACAAGGATCAGATGCCCGTCGAAGCAAACAAAATTAGCGCTGTTGCCTTCCTCAAGGAGATCAGTACACAGCACCCAGACAAATATCAGATCGTAGCCAATTCTAGTCCTGAATTCTACAACTTTCTGCAAACCCTATAAACAAAACAGTTTAATCGCTTAGAAAACAAAACACATTTTAGCCCATTTTTAAATTAACGTCATCTAAATCAGCCGATCAGCTATGCAACGATTCACGACTGGAGCAGCTTAAATTATTGAAATTATTGAAGCGAAGCTTGAAGAATTCCAGTGTTTTTTTTAGAGAAAACCAACAAAATGGTTTCCAATTACATTTTCTTAATTTGTTATTACCCAAAACTGGGGTGAATAGTCTGAAATAAATATATACGAAACATGAAAGCGACTTTTTATTATTAAATTAAATAAGTGATGACATTTAATAGTACAAATAATCACAAATGGGCTTGATCTAATCTCCTAATCCTTACCAATGGGCATTTCTCTTGAGGACCACCTCTTTAACAATATCAGCATGATTGGCGTGCAATTTCAGATTCGCATCTATGTCAGTCCAGTGGACATTTGTGGCATCATCGCCGGCTTCCAGTTGGAGCTGACCAACTTTAGTGCCATCTTCATCATGGAAATTCAAAGCAGTTGTCTCCATCCAAGCGTTGTCGGTGTTACGGAAATCGTCCACGTAGCCACTGTAGACATGTAAGCCCTCTTTGAAGAACTCTTCCACCATGTTGCCTTTATCTGTGAAATTCAGAGCCTCTTCGGTGAACTCACGCTTGAGTGTAACGCTCACATTCTCGCCGGGATCAACCATGCCGCCTGGTATGGCCCACAATTTGTTGTCAGACCGCTGAATGGCCACCATCTGAAGAATGTTTCTGGGTAATGATTAGATACGTGTTTGAAGTAATACATCTATCATTACTTACTTTCCGCTGCTATTATTGCGTATAGTTTCTCCTTCTTCATTTCGTTTCCAGCGTGTCACAATGGGATCGGCGGCATGGTTAGGACCCCAGCGTCCCAGTAAGCCACGACCCGTTAATCCAGTACGTCCAATTGGATTTTGAGGCAGACCGTCCATTAGCTTATATTCACCATGGAAAGAGACGCGATTTACGACACCATCATTCTGATTCCACTTCGGTTGAACGGTTTCGCTTGGCAACGGAACATCCGCCCAGCTCTGTCCTCCTATATGTGCGGCTGTGTAGGACGGCGGACAGTATCCATCATAAGTATCTGTCCAGAAAACAAATTCATCCGGCACTGGATACCGGGATACACTACTACGCGGGTACATATTGTTACGGCACATAATGTGCCGGAAGATTCCGGGCTTTACAATTGAGGCCAACATTTCTGTTTGCCCGAAGACGTTAACTAAATTGTAAACAATCAGCAGCAGCACTGATATAAACAAAGTATTGTACATTGGTTGAAAATGCGCACACTCAAAGGAAACAAAATAACAAAATGTCAGCTGATAGGGTTGTCAAGGTTCAAAATAACGTTTAATCGTGTCATGCCTAAGAATCGAGGGTCACTTATAAAGTTGTTACCTTCTTATTTGATATACATAGTTTCTTTTCACAATTGGTAAAGAATTTCAAGCCGCTCTTTTTATATCTTTCAGATCGGTTTTATTTATATAGTTACAACAATTTCAAGTCGAACATTTGTTTTTTAGATGAATGCAAAAATTGTTTCCCTTAACCACAGCATTATTAATCCTTGCGCAATTGCAGAGTTCTTTCCTCAATACCTTCGCTAGTGATGATATTTATCAGCACTGAATCACCCGTGTATATATCACGCTCAGCGGCCGAAATGAAGGTGTCCGAAGCGACTGCAACCGCACGCTCCTTGGTCAGTGAGGGCAACTGATCTGCAGGCAAATTCTGGTTCTTGTAACCAATCTGATTGTCCAGCACCGGCTGCAACAAGGCTCCAGCAGTGCCGCCAGCCCGATAAGTGGCACGTTCGCAATGACCGATTGGATCATAGGAGTAGACAACGCCTTTGCCATCCTTGTCCAGGCCAGCCAAAATGTTGGACACGTAGTAGGGGAAGAATCGCCGGTTATACATAATAATAGAAAGCATTTGGGCGACAGCATCAGTTGTCATTGTCTTCAAATGAGTGTGCTCGTACATCTGCATGCGCAACTTGACTAAACTAGTTAGCGACAGAGTATCGCACCAGCATCCAGTGGATCCCAATACTGTTTTCGAAGACATTGGGAATAGTTTGCTTTGGTCGCGCGAATGAATGGTGTATCCACTGCTCAAACGTGTATCGGCGGCAATAACCACAAAGTCATCCCCAGCGATGGCAACAACAGAACTACATGGAAAATTGAACCATGGTCAAATGTTTGTATGTATTGGACACGGATTTGCACACTCACCCGCCATTCGACTCGTATGGGCTGAAGTCTACATGCTGTACTCCAGGAACTTTATAGTCCGGGAACTGTTCAGCGCCAATCATATTCATGTTTAAATGTTTTACAATTTCTGAGACAAAAAAAAACCAAATGATTTGCACTTTCTGTCTGGCGGCGTTTTACTAGAGTTGGATCGCTTCGTTCTGAATAAGTTCAAATGAACGGGTCATCGAAATGAACAAATGAACTTATTTAGTATTTTATTAACTATATCGAATATTTTGCTTAGTCGATTGTTCGTCAACGAATTTTTTGTTAAATTATTAAATTTATATTGATATATCGATATCGATAAATTCTCATTTAAACTTCTATAAATCAAATAAATAAAATTGTTTTATTAAAAATGATCGATTGAACTTATTCGCAAATTGAACGGAAAATCTCAGCTCTGCGTTTTATACTTATCGATCAACGATGTTTAAAACCCAAACCAATTATCGATATTTAACAATTGAATTTCTTAACTTGAATAATTTTTATCATTTATTAGAATAAAGGGGAAAAATTTTAATGAATGTTGGATGCTTGCAACTTCCTCGGTGCGTATTAATTAATTATAATCAATTGTCCTTCGATAAAAAGTGTGGCGTTTATTGAACAATTTTAAACAATCTTTGGGTGTAAATGACTTTTATATTGAATTGATTATTGCAATACATTGTTTTAAGCTTTTGGTGCCACTCCTACTACGCGCTCTCTTTGAAGCTGACCACGATTTTGTTCAACAAGCTGCTTGACATCGTAGAACCATTTTCCTAAAATGAAAAACTGTCACTATCTTGCCCTTAATATTCAATTTGTTTTTGATTACCTATGCTTGTATTTTGCAGGCAGTCCTTGAAAGTCTGGCATCCTTCCATACTGCTTAGAACGCCAAAAACGGAGAGATCAGATAAACCGGGCTGTTTACCGCCCATGAATTTAGTGTTTCGTTTTTTAAGCTCAGTGTTCCATTTGTCAAGTGCATCATACATATGGGATCGGACGTCATCAGTAAGCTCGTGTCTTCGTTTCAATATCTTGGCTATGGCCCACATGGCTGTTGCACCACAGTAGACCATCAAATTACGCTCCCACTTAGGGAAGTATACATCCCACTCTCCCGCCTGGGAGAACCATTCAAAAGTCTCGAATGATTCGCCAAGGGTCTGATAACAATTGGGCGATATAAGATGCACCAAATGGCTGTCAGCCCAGGTTCTCCATTTGCGCTCGTTTCTAAGGAAAAGCATTTTCGTTATAAACATTCAATAGGAAAAGATCAGTCCACTTACTCTTCCAACTCTTTAGGCATATTTTTGGGCGTCCTGTCCTGGTACATAAGGAAGTACTTGTTCATAATGTCGTGTCGTTTCTTGCCATCATCATCAAAGAATGATATTTGCGGGTAGAATTGCGCCAAATCGCCCACATCCAAGCGTTTATCATTCAGCGTGGTAGCGACAAGCGAAATGATGGCACTGGAGTCGGTCATCTGGACATATTTACCATTCTGTTGACGGATTAACACCATAGGCACCTTTTTAACCGACGACCATCTGATGTCCTGCCGAAGTACTGCATCCACTTCAACCACAGAGTAAGATACTCCCATGTAATCCAGATAGGCACGGACTTTGCAGCAGAATGGACATGTCTGGAATTGGAACAGCACAATGTCCAGACCGGAAGTATCTTTAGGATTCACAAAGCGCTTCGTTATTCGCAAGCCGGCGGGCAGAGAGTCTATAACGTTTGGCGGCGTACGTTCGTGTTCCTTGTGTGAATTTTTATCAGTAAAATTGGAGTAGAACGTGTAACTCGATCCAGCGACAGCTCCGATACTAGCTCCAAGTAGCGCCAGCTTCAATGTCCCAGCGGATTTCTTCTTTTGACTGCTTTCTTCCAATGCCTTCGAGAACTGACGCCTTGCCAAAGAAATTTCCTGGTTTCTTTTGGACAATAGACGAAGACTTTGACAATTTAAAGGTAGCTGGCGTGTGGAATTAACCGCAATAGCTAATCGAAAGCACGACATTTTCTTTTTCACAATCAAATAAATACTTAAAAAACTAATTATGCAAAAGCGGTCGAATTCGCAAAAAGAAAATTCGTGCTGTTTTTTTTTTAATAAAACAGCTGTTTGCTAGAGTAGTGTTGTTGTAGTGTAAGAATCGATTTGATTTTAGATCGAATTAAATTAGTAAACTCCAAAATCGATTATCGATAACAGCGGTGTGTGCACGACTCACCCTGTGCGCCGCATACACAAAATATAAACAAAAAATTGCATTTACTTTTGTAGAGAAAATTAAAATGTCTGGTGACAGTTACGGTGCTGCCGCTTCTTTGGATAAATATGGAGAGGAAGACTTGTTTAGCATGCTAGTACGCTATGGTCTCTTCGTCGGCGCGATATTTCAGTTTGTTTGCATATCAGCGGCAGTCTTAATGAGTGGCAACGAATCTCATGATGCCAGCGAGGACGAGGGGAGGCTCACCGATGAGCCTGCTCCAACCAATCCCAATGCTCGACGTCTTCACAAAATACGCAATAAGCTGGAGAAGAAAAAGCGCCGCTAGCTAAATTTTAATCATGTCTTAATGTATTTACAGAATATTTTCTAAGTATTTTTAAGTGAGTGTACTCGTCCCTTTATAATAAAACTAATTTATTCGGTTGTATGAATACGAGTTCCTTATTCGGTAGCTGGAATGCTGACTCCAGTGTTAAATCAAAGTAAAGTTCCAGACAAGAGCCTACAAAGATCTTGGAAGCCATGCTGGGAGCTACTATAACGTTAAAGATTGATTCGTTTCCTTGATCGGGTTGTACTCGAGCCATATGAGCGCCAAAGGACTCATATATAGCTAGCACATGTACTCTTTGTCCTGGATTTATGCCCAAACGTACATTGTGGCTCAGACTGCGTCGATCCATGCGCTCCTTTTGCATCAGACGCTTGAATTCCTCTAAATAACCTCCTTTAACGCATCGCCGCCTCTTTTGAAGTGATGATGGGTTTATTCTGGCACTACTGGGCATCTGCTGCTTATCGACTAATGATCTCAAGTTGGCTTCAATTGACATGGCAGACGAGCATTCAATTAATGTGTCCTCCAATGCCCCCTGCAGCATATTTCGACGGTCACGCCTCAGTGTTGAAAGAGTTTTCCTTAAGCTATGCCAAGCTGATGGCGGAGTCTCAACAATCGTATTGCTAATGTTTGCTGTATTCAATGGAGTTGGCGATGGTGTTGGTGACATTTTCTTGCCACTTAATGTTACTGACAATGGTTGGAATTTATTTGTGGGCGTCAGAAGCAAAGCTTTGGCATTGTCCCTGTATCTATGTGGGTTTAGCAGACACCTTTGGTTCTCCTGGTCTTGGCTGTTGACCTCATCGCTGCTTGAGTCCGAAATGCCAGCATCGTCAAGAGTATCAACACGTTGAATTCGCACATATTTTCTCATATTTGCAGGACGTCTTCGCACAAGAACTTGGCTCATATCAAGATCGGCACTGTCATCGTCACTGCTGCTGTTTTCCCCTATTATGACTTGGTCTGTTGAGCGTCGAAAACGTTTATGCATTTTTTCTAAAAATAATTGCTCCTGTTTTTTTATTGATTTAAAGGCGCTCAAAATTTAAGACAGCTGATCGTTGCCAGGGCTAGACAGTGACACCCTGTACGTTGATTATATTTCGATAACTATAGTGATGAGCGTCGACTGTTCTGAGGTCCCACTTCGTCGGCCTAGGTAACGTTGCCGTTAAACCAACAGTATTCTGTTACGTTGTTGTTAATACTTAACAGTTTTCTATTTCATTGCACTACTCTTTTTAAAAAAAAATAATAATATTAAGATTAATGTCGAAAACACTCAAAAATAGATGGATCTTAAAACGACGATGGCGCCATCTCTTGTTTGCTAGCGCCGCCACTAGGGAGAGTTTAAGAACTAGGTATTGAAAGTTCCACATGACTCAGGAGCTTAGTATTTTTAAACCGTTTCTCCCCGCCCCCCATTTTCCAATCAGAATGACACATGATGAAATTTTGTTTGGCTGTTATCTTTAATTTTGGGAATAATATAAATTATAATAATCATATATTTTATTATGCTGCTCGTAAATGTTGTTGTTTTTACTTCCCTTTCTTTTACTATGTACGTATGGATGTTTGTGTGTGTGTGTGTTTGTTTGTTTTGGTGTGGAGTGTGTTTGTTGAATGCTTTCTCTTTTCAATTATAACTATAATTAATATGCAGTATTTTGAATGAACCTTTTGCGTGAAATTACAAATGTTTTTCATACATATTTTAATTATAATAATTTACCGTAATTGTTAATTTCGGCGCACATTTGAAATGTTTAATGTCTAAATTGTAAGTCAAAACTCATATTATCTTCATTGTCCTTGGGGATTACGTTTCAAAAACGCTAAATTTTCAATACAACAACTATTTAAATAGGCAAAAATGAAAAAAAAACATTTACGAAAAGTAGTAGTAACATTAGGTAGGTGTACATACACATACATAGGTCTATATGTCTATAAGCGAACGGGGGGATCTCGACAGAACCACAACAACAACAACAAACCGAATTCTTGAACAATTTAAAAGCGAGCTAGACAAAGCTGGCTGGATGAATATATATCGTAGGGATTGGAATATGGGGAAAATAAGTAAATAAAGTGTGTGTGTTTGTGAGTGTGATATTGTTTTTCTCTTTTGCTTTTTAGTTAGTTATTATAGTTAAATTCGCAATATTCTGCGTCTGCAATTGTTTCCTTTACGCTATTACATACATTATAATGTGTGTATTTGTTGTTACTACTTATGTATTTTGCTTTATCGTTATTTATCGTTATCATTTTGTTGTTTGCTTTGTCTAAATTATTGTTTAGTTACTCACAAGTGCTGTCGTCATCGTCTGTTGTCTTTAAATATGTGTATGTCCTTAACCCATGGTGGTGATGATGAACACCACAACAACACCCCGTCATCACAACATATTTTATTGTATCCGTATCTGTCGTTGTCCTTTGTCCATTGTCCTGCTTTCGTCTTCGCTATCGCTATCGTTACCGCTATCGTCATCATCCATCCATACAGCCAAGGCCTACATGTTCGTCTTCGTCGTCTTCTTCGTGTTCTCGCTTTCGCTTTCGTAATCGTTATTGATGATAGCACTGTCGCCACTGTTGACACTGTCGCCGCTGCCCACTAAGCCTCGGGCAGAGCTTTCAGCTCCCTTATCTGCTTGATCAGATAGGCCTTCTCATCGTTGAATTGCTCATCCTCGGATCGATCCGTATGGAAACTGGTAAGAAAGTCCACTAGTTTCGTTTGGTTGCGCAGCAGGATGTCCAAGATCGGTTTCGGTTTGTTTGGGTTCGCCACAAACACTTTGAAGACATGAAACGCCTCAAATTGTATATTGCGTGATCGCTCCTTGAGCATGTTCATCATCAGCTTCAGATTTTCCGGCTCTGATATATATCGTGTCATAACCGTAAAGTTGTGCCTGTCCAGCAGCAATTCCCCGAGCAGCTTCAGACTCTGACGCCTTGTAACATAATTTTCCGAGTTCAATAATCGCTGGTAATGCTGCGAGAAGAACTTGTCATAGTTGGCGTCCAGGAATTCGGCACATAACAGCTTATGGCGTGTCAGTAGCTCCTTGAAGGTGGAGAAGGCATCCGAGGCAATGTCAAAGGTGGACACTTCAACGTAGCGGAAGAACTTGAAGAACTCATCCGAATGTAGCATGATCTTTGCCAGCGCTTCATAGCGTGCACACTCCCTCAGCATTGTCCCCGAATTCAGGGCAATCTCCGGATGTGCGTCCTCATAGCCGGCCATCAGTGTAAACAGAATTTCCGGTTTCGTGCATATGTATTCCACTGTCGGTGATCGTGTTCCAATCTGTCGGCGCAGCACATTATTAAATATGAGTGCCACATGCTTCTTACCCTCAAAATCAATGCGATGCAGATTCTGTATCAATAGCAGCAGCAGATTGCTGTTATACAGCTCCTGCGACAGCTGGGCAACCACATAATCCGCTGGAGGTTCCGCATCGCTGCTTCCATAAAGCATATTCTTGATGGACACCAGATTTTTGCTGACATCCTCCTGGGCCTTTTCCACCTTCCGGTCACCCGCTTCCAGTGCGTTTATCGCCTCCTTAAGCGACTTTACCAATTCAACTGGCGTCTTCTGTGATTTACCAAAGAGTGGCATTGTAATGAATGCTGCTTTTGCTTTTTTTTTTGCTTTCTTGCTTTTGGCTGCTGACTTTGCTGATGTTGTGTGTTGTTTGTGTCTTGTTTCGTTCTCTTTCACTGTTGCTTCGTTTGCTCAATTTACAGGTTTGCAGACACAAAACAATGCTTGGCTATATATCACAGTATAAATAATATTCTATTATTATATATTATTTCGTCTTTTTTCCTCTTTCTCTTCTTCTTTTCTTTATGAAAAAAAGAACGAAACAAATGTCTCTAGAGACCTGCAATACTATCGATACAGCCCCTATCGATACATCGATGAATCACCCATAGACACATCGATGAAACACCTATCGATTCATCGACTCAGCACCTATCGATATATTAACTGCAATATTTTGTGTAGAAGCATCGGTGACAAATTTAAATTAAATCGAACCAATAGAAAAGCACAAAACCGTTGTCTTTCCTTTTTCGCTCCGCAGAATTGTATACAACTATTTTCTGTTTGTTTTTAATATTATTTTATTTCTCCTTGAAGTATTTTGATCCGTTTTCTTTGAAATAATATATGCTCTAAGCGCATTCAAACGCACAGTTATTATAGAAGTTACAGAAATATATATATATATACGTATTTTATATATCTTTTGAATGCACAATGTCTTTTGTTTGTTATTTGGGGTAGATAATTTTGATAAAGGTGTAATATATTGTTGTTGTGCACATCCATATCTGTATGTAAATTATGCCAACTTGGTTTACACTTGTCCCGCCCCAATGTTGATCCGTTACTTTCAAAGTTTGCGTATATGAAATGAATATTTATTTGGTTTTTTTTTCGTGTGAGTGTGTCTGTGTGTTTTTGTTTACGTATAAAAGTAGTTTTAAAATCCATAAAATATCAGATAATAATTACAATTTGTTGTGTATAAGTATGTAATGTCTAAAAAGCGTTTGCCACCAATTTATTTCTCTTGCATTTAATATATCAACATAAAACTAAAAAATAAGTCCATTTAGTCTTTGCAACTAACATATACATATATATATATATCTTTTCGAGTAGTCGTTAATAATAATATCTTTGGGCTTTGCTACTGTTTATAATTTATGCCAAGTAGTACACATAGATCATATATGCTTTTATTTGTTTGTTTTAATGTATTGTAGGTATTACGAGTACTAAAACACGAAGAAAAGTCTAAACGTTGTAGATTGAGTTTTCGATTTGCATTTAAACGGGCATTGTATTATTAATGCTCGTATAAATCATATATATGTATATAGTATATATATATATTTATATAAGTAGGTATACTAAAAACACTTTTACCGACTAGTATATATGTATGTAAATAAATGTATATGTATGTATATATATTTGCATGTGGATGAGTGCAAGTTTATGTATAATTACTAATTTATTGAGATATTCTATGAATATATTATGTATGTATATATATATTTCATTCATCATGCATTCTCTCGTATTGCGTTCCTTTCTCGTCAGTATGTTTATGTATATGTATGTATGTATGTCTTTCAATCTATGTCTATGAAAACGAAGCTCTAGCTTAATCTGCGAATTATGTATTTTTTATCAAAGAAGAAAAAAGATTTGAGAAAGGAATATAAAATAAAATCGAGAAATGCCTATAGAAAATGTTTTGCTTTGCAACTCAGTTAGAAGCCTTGTTCCCGCCCCAATCTCTCGACTTTAAGCGGATCCATCAGATATATATGACTAGATGTATGTATGTATGTATAATCGCTACGGTTACTAATTGTAAGATAGATGCTATTCATGATGGTACGTACTACTTGCTACCAAGTACGATATTTATATATATGCATATATATATATATATCTATATAGTTCATAGTTAATAATTAAATATAGTTGTAGGTTGTTGTTTTTCTTCTTCTTCTTTGTTGTTGTTGTTGTCTGTTCTTCGCTTCTTCGCTGGGCTTGAAGTTATACACGTTCTAAATCCGTCTCAGTTCCGTATCTTATCGTCATCTGTAACTGTATCTGTATCTGTATCCGTATCTGTTCGTTCGTTGTGTGATGCGCCTGGGCGTGGTGGAGGGAGGCGCCTCTGGGGGATGGTGGGAGCGGCGATGTTGGTTAATTACTATATCACTGTGGATGCTGCTGCTGCTTGCGCTTGATAAAGTTGCCCTCGGCGTCCAGCCAAATGGCGGCGCCGTTGTTGTCCGCTTGTTCACCGCTCCTCTGCATATCCATCCCCGTTCTTATCATTTACCTATGCAACGCATTCGAGATCTGCTTGAGCGACTGTCCAACCTCACCCACCAGTCGCTCATTGTCCTGGACATTTTTGCTGCCCGCTGTGCGTAGATTCTGCGATTGTGTCTCCACTCTCGTCACTAGCTCACGGAAATGGAATTTCGAATGCGGTGGCATTGATTCATTCTCCGCAAAAACCACACATGAATTTTGCAATATATTCAACTTGTCGCTTAGTTGCAACCATTGAGATGCCGATATGGCATTCACTGGATGCTTTAACGAACCCTCCAGCAGTGTCACTAGCTCTAGAATGCTCTCCCTAGAGATTTGCGTCGAGTTGATGTTATCTCCACCGCCGCCCACACCAACACCGGCTATTTTGGCAATGGGCGTGGCATAGATAGTCAGCTTGGTTGGCTTATGTGGAACGGCGGGTTTATTTTGGCTGTTGCTGTTGCTGGAGGTGCTCAATTTGCTGTTGGAATTACTCTGATTCTCTCGCTGTTGATGATTGGAGGAGTTGTTGCTCAATTGTTGCTGCTGATCGCTGCCATATAGCGATTGTGTCATTATCTCCGTTTCAGATGTGGGATGCTGTTGCTCCTCGTTGTTGCTGCTGCTGCGTTCGGCATCTGTGAAGAGTTGCGTTGAAAGAGATGTTTTTATTGCTGTTGTTGTTGGTAATTTAGATGTTGCTGCTGCTGCTGCTACAAGTTGATGTTGTTGCTGCTGCTGCGGCTGCTGTTGTTGTGGTTGCTTGGGTTGTGCGGTTGGCGGACATGATGTGCTCAGAGTGGTGCTATTAGGGGGCGGTGGCGGTGGTGCCGCTGGTGGCGGTTTATTGCCAAATAGCTTTGTCGTCGTGGCCATTGGCAGTGTTGCCTTCAGTCCATACTTGGGCGACAACTGCGAAGCAGCAACATTGCTGCTGCTACCGGCCACAGACGATTGCTGCTGTGCTTGTGGGATTGTGGTGCTGGCATAATCGCCGCCAACAGTTTGGGGCGATTGCTGCTCCCAAAGTTTCTTTAAACTATTAATACTACCTGTGCTGCGTCGCTTGCCCGCCTCAGTGCTCGGTGTCTCGCCAATTGAATCCGCCGCCTCAGCATTATTGGAGTTGGAGTTGCTCACATCGATTTTGATTTCAGTCTTTTCATTTGCGGCTGCTGCTGCTGTTGCGCTGCTAAACTTGTTGCAATTGTTGGCATTGGCATTGGAATTGGCATTGCTAGGGGGCTGCTGCTGTTGCGGAGGTTGTTGCTCCTTGTCCACTTTGCGCAGATGAGCCTTAAAGTCAATGATGTTCGAGGGCTGCTCGGCCTTTGGCATTGGCGCATTTAGTTTCTTTGGCTCCACCTTCTTCAGCTGCGCCTTGAAGTTATTGTTGCTGGTGTTGCTGTTGCAATTGGCATTGCTGTTGCCGTTTGTCAGCTTCGTCGTTGGCAGCTGCTTGGGCAGATTCATGCTCTCGGCCAGCTCCGTCACCAGCTGCGATACGGGATCAACAACTTGCGGTGGAGCTGCAACTGCAGCTGGAACACTTCCATTGGCATAGCCTGGAGATGATGACTCGGACGGCTTGCTGGCTGACTTGATTTCGGTGATGAGTTTCTCTTTCAGATTGAGACTCTTCTCGGGCAGCGGAGCTGGTGCTGCCTCATGGGGTGGTGTGCCCAGCGAACTGCAGGAGTCCGTGGAGGGTTCACGTTTTCGGAGTGAGACTCCGAATCGGGAACTGGCCTCCTCAACGCTAGGTGCCGTGTTGCTGACATCGTTGCTGCTGCTGTGCTGAGCATGCAGATGCTGTTGTATGGCCTGGACGGCGCTTTCTGGCGCTGGCGGCGGTGGTGGTGGCGGCAATGCTTCAAATTCCTCCAGTGGTGGCGGCGGAAACTCAAGATTTGCCAACGCTGGCTGTGGCACACCACCACCACGCTTCGGTGAACTGCTGGTGCCGGCGGCTCGGAACGAGGAGAATGTCATCATGGTGCCCTCGGTGGTGGTGCGATGTCGCTGCAGCTTATTGAGACTGGCGGCTGCATTATTCTGCATCGTCACACCGCCGGAAGAGTTGCTGCGTATCATTTGCTGTGGTGCTTGCTGCACCTTGCTGGCTGCCGTTGGCAATGCCGATGGCACCGTGGGTGGAGGAGCACGTGCCGGGGGCGTGGCATGTCCATTGGCTGCCTCGCCGCTGCTGCTGCTGCTGCTATCCTCCAGACTGTCGAGGAAGGCACCAATGCGTGCCACCTTGGGCAGAGTTCCATAGCGATTGACCACACGCTTCACATTCATTACCTCCAAGGCGCCCACAGTGATGGGATGAGCAGGCAGCACAGATGTACCGCCATTGGTGGTCACAATCCCATTGCCGCCAGGATGTTGCTCCCTAGCCGGATGTTGTTGCGAACGTTTGCTCTGTCGCGTCTCGAGTCCTCGATTACCCATCACCGGGCGCTTGAAGGAGCTGTGCTGCTGTGAGGAACGCGGTCCAATTCCTGGCGATATCCCAGAGACGCCGCCATGCAGCGAATGTTGCATCTTATTCGGTGGTGTCACTGTTAGGCTCTGCTCCAAACTATCGCCAGTGGCATCCGTATCGGGATCAGCAGCTGGATCTGTTTCCGAATCGTAACGCTGCGTCAAGTTGTTGATATCCCTAGTGAGACCTGCAAACATACAAGGATTCAATTAAGTGCCAATGCCATTTGGGTGCAGTTTCATGCTCGTGCTGGGGGAATAGAGGATTTTGGATTAGCAGGAGCCGATTGTGAGAGTCGTAGATATGACGACAAACCCATTTTGCTCAATATTTGTCAACACCAAACAAAAGTTAAAAGCACTACAAAAACTAAACAAAAAAATAAAAGGAAACCAATTCAGATACAAAAGAAAACCAAAATCAAACATAAAGCAAGTTGAACATAAATTAATTTATACATAAATTATTAAATAAATCAATTTTAAAAGCTAAATCAGACACCAAAAAACTACATAAAGAAGAAAAATCCAAATAGATTAATAAATTACATTTTCGGGGCACTAACTGTGGAATCTAATATTGTCAGACTAGTTAAAATTAGTTAAAGTAATACATCATTTAATTAAACTTGTTGATAAACAATTAAGTTCTCAAAACTATTTTGGCTTTTAATTTTTAATTTAAATTCTTTTTAAGCTACCTTTCTTAATTAACATAAGCCACAAATGTAAACAGCATTTTAATTAACATAGTACACATTTAACAGAGACCAAATATGTTAAGCATAAAGCAAAGCTGTTAAAATTTACATTTTAAAGATTTTAAAGCAAATTTTGATTAGTTTCAAGATTTTACTGGTATTTATAATTTTATAAATAAAATTACATATGAATTTAATTAAAATTTGCATAAAGATTCCACTAGAGAGGCCCGGAATACACTTATAACAGATATAACACAAGGCACTTAATTTGGAATAAGAAGAGTTAACTTAAGGAAAACATAAATAAATACAGTAGAGTATATGGTAAAAATCCATTTCATTTACTGTGTGTGCATCACAAACCAATTAAAAAACGAAACATAAATTGTAAATAGGAATTCTTACTCCATTGACAAATACCTCGAAATAGGATGTCGTAAAGGAAACTACTGCAGGAGGATGATTTCTTAATAGAATACGTATGTTGTTTCTGTTGTTGTTGTTGTTGCTGTACTGGTTGTAATAATTGTTGTTTCTGTTGTTGTTGTTGTGTACGTATTTGTGTGTGGGTTGGAATTTGGGTTTTAAAATTTCTACTGAGGGTCTGGATAAAAATGTTGTTGGAGTTAGAGTTGAAGTGGAAGTTGCTACTACTACCATTCGTGTTAAGCTCATCAATGAAATTGCGTGTCTCCTCCTCTCGATATGTTGAATCCCGGCTGCTGGAGAGCAGGCTGCAAAATGGAAAACATTTTCAATAACTGATTGAAGTGATCACTTAAAATGTAGCCTATCTTTAACAAATAGTAACTTTGAAATAAAAAACCATACTTGTTTAATTCTTTAACTCTTAGATTGTATATGGGCAGAGTTTGGTTTACCTTGTGCGCTTGGGCGGAGCTGGTGCCTGTTTGCCCTGTTTGTTGGTGGTGCGACGCATTTGCACATTGCCCTTGCCCTGGCTGGAGAAGGTGCTCAGCTTGGTTGAACTGGAGCCGGTTTCTAGGATGGATTTGTTGATGGATGGTTGATGAATTAGCAATGAATCGAATTATCGAATTGAAATGGAAACGATTAACTCACCTGACATGGGTGTGCTAGCCAGTTGCTGCTGTTGTTGCTGCTGCTGCTGTGGATCAACGCTGGGCAGACTTTTCTTGACCATTTGTGGCGTCAGACTGAGCGATGCCGAGGCTGAGGAGGAAGCGCTGGCCGTGGGTACCGCCGCTGTTGTCGCTACGGCTGCAACTCCCACATTTCCCACAGATGCAGAGCCGGAAACGGGACCGGATCCGGAGCCGGCGCTGGCTGTGGCGTTGAGCTGTTTCTCGACCGCTTCGGTGATGGACGATTCCTGCGGAGCGAAGAAGGAGAGACGTGCAGCACGTGGATCATTATTGCTATCACTACGGATGATTGTGATTGTGAGACGACTATCATCATCAACATCATCATATTTGGTGCGCTGGCCAAATTCCAAGTTAGGCGACGGCGCAGATGGCGCAGACGTCAATTGAAATCAAAGCTCAATGCCATTGTCGTCGTCATTGTCATCATTGTCGCCATCATAATCATCATCGACATTATCGTCGTCATCATCTTCATCATCATCATCCCACACCTCGACCTCGAAATCGATGTCACCGTCACCCACCTGAAACATGTGCTCCAGAGCATGATGTATGCTCTTAAATGTGGGCCGATCCGTCGCATCCCATTGCCAGCACTGTCGCATTAGATCATAGACCTCGGGAGGACAACCGGGCGGCCGTTCCATCCGGTAACCCTTCTCAAGCTTGTGATAAACATCAGTGAGATCAATCCCAGGATATGGCGACATCCCGTATGTGGCAATCTCCCAGAGTAGCACACCAAAGGCCCACACATCCGATTTGGTGCTAAACTTGTTGTATGCCAATCCCTCGGGGGCGGTCCACTTGATGGGAAACTTGGCACCCGCATGCGCCGTATACGTGTCATCGCGCATCAGCCGCGCCAGCCCAAAGTCGGCGACCTTCACCAGTTTATTGTCGCCCACCAGGCAATTCCGGGCCGCCAGATCCCGATGGATATAGTTTCTCGACTCGAGATAACTCATACCCGACGCTATCTGTGTGGCCATATACAACAGAGCCACTGCATCGAGGGTCTCTCTGCCTGCTGATCTCAGAAAGTCGAGCAGATTGCCGTGCGACATGAACTCGGTGATGATATAAAAGGGCGGCTCCCTCGTGCACACACCTAAAAGAAAAGAGAAATAGATTAGATTTAGAATTCGCAAAGAATTCATAGATCGACTGATCCCACCAATTAGCTGCACAAGATTGGGATGTTTCATCTCTTTCATGATGGCTGCCTCTTCGAGGAAGTCTTTCAGTGCCATGGTGTCCTCTTTGAGCGTTTTGACGGCCACCGTGTTGCCATAACGTTTCCATACCGCCTCATACACCTCACCATACTGACCACCACCCAGTTTGTGCTTCATCATAATGTCGGTGCGACAAATCTCCCACTCATCGGGTTCGGGACTCAATGGAAAGACGGTTGGTTTGTTCTGTTTGGGCGCTGGATAGAGCAGAGGTGTAATCAGACCGTGTCCCTCGTGTGGCACACTGTGATGATGCACTAGCTCGGCGAGTGTGTTGAACTTGGCCTCCTGCGTGACAAAGACCTTGCCATCCGGATCCTCCGATATGCGATAGTGGTAGACACGTCCTTCGTACCTGTAAAAGATTTGTGATTAGTTTTCGCTCAGTATTATATTTGATTCTTTGACTAACCTTAAGCTTATGCTGCGCTGTCCCGGAGAACTTTCACTCTCACGCACCAGGAAGCTGCCATTGATGCCCGAGCTGAGCAGATACTCGGCAGCATTGCGGGAGATCGGACCATGATACCAGGAATGCTTCTCCAGTGAATTCAATGGCGTCACATAATTCGAGGGCACCCAACCCACGTTGCCCGAGTCCGAGTGAGCTTCACACCATTCCCCGGACTTGTTGTAGCTGAGGATTCGCACCTGTTCGCCTTTCTTAAGACTCAATTGATTCTCACCACCGGCTTGGAAGTCATACAACGCCACAAATAGCTGTGGATCATCCTCTTCGGGTCCCGGTGCCAATAGATTCTCTTTGGAGGTCCAACGATGTGCAGATTCGAAAACAGATGTCGCCGAGCTATGGCCGCCAAGGGAGGCGAGCACGTTGGCCACATTTGACTCTTGACTCTGGAGTTCAGCGGCATCGGCAAGCAACGAGGCCGCTGTGCTCCCGGCCGGAATGTGTGGCAATGGACGTGACTGGAGCAGTGCCTCTGCAAGAGGTACAAGAATGACATGGAAAAGAGAGAGAGGAAGAGGTGAGTGAACGTTTTACTAACAATCTGCCTGGTCACGACACAATGCACAAGTCGCTCTCGCTCTCAAGGTAAACCCGTTTCTCTCACAACACATCAAATCACATCACAGATCCACATCCACACAGGAATGCGGGCAATTTGTTGGTGCCCCCGGAGAAGGGGGGGGGAGATTCTCAACTCTCTTTCATTGAAAAAAATAAATTATGCATAAAACGGCATAAAATTACACAAAATGTTGCCCAGGAACAACGACAACGACAGCGACAGAGTCCCAGTCGGCATCGCATTTCGTATTGTGGGAAGTTCTAACAGATTTCAGTAACCGCGTATCGCAATGTGTATCTATGTATCTGTATCTGTAACTGTAGGTGTATCTGTATCTGTCGGATGCACGACACCACAGCAGAGCGGTCTGCAATGAGGCAGTTCATTTTTACCCCTTTTTTGAGGTATTTCAACTATGTGAAGTGGTTGAGAACTGATCTAGCTAATAGTATAAAGGAGAATATTTACCCAAAATAAATTGAATTTGTTTAATTAATTAATAGTCATATATGTGCCTTTATTGATTTATATTTTTGAGATGTATTTATGTATGCCTAAGCTAAACAATTTGGTAGAGAACTGATCTAATAAATTTAATCAAACATGTTTCTATATATAATATATCTTTAAGTTACAAATTGAACTCCTTAAATAACTATCAGTCCAATTTAATACATTTATTATATGCTACATTGCATAAATGCCTAAATGAAACCCCTTTTTTTTGCTGAGACTGATATCTTATCTAATATCTTATCATCTATCGAATAATACTAGACACTAGCTACTATATGTTTAAGGTACAAATTAAACTCCTTAAATAACAATAGACTTAGTCTAATTAAATACATTCATAAGATACATTTAAGTATGCATATGAAAAAGAGATCACTCTCTTCAGTTCAAGAAAGACTACTTCAATTAATTTTTATCTAATATATTTTCATTTATCGAACCGATTCTTTGTAGCTCAGTCTGTATAACTGGCAATATTCTATTCTATTTGCTTAACCACTTGACAGTTCTCAAATTTCAAGGCAATCTTTAAATTGAGATCTCTCAATAAAAAAGAAAAATAAAACTATCTAATTTCAGCGTCTAGAGTATTTCAACTTCAGTCAGCTACTCTCGACTTGTGGCATTTTCCACATGCCACATTTGGTGGCATCACAAATAATTGAGAAAAATTTACATTTACTAGACGTTTGTGTGTGTGCAACGGTTTTTTCATTAAGCAGCCACTTCCGTTTTGGCACCCAGATTCTGGGCAAACACACACCGCACACACCGGACACCGCACTCCCTCCCCCTTGTCCCTCATCATACGTGTTGGGTTTTTCCCATTTTCATGGGTTGTCTGTGTTGGAAAGTCGTCTCAAATTAGTCTTGAATGTGGGTGCGATGCGATTCCGAAAGTCATAAAACCCAAAAATAATAATAAAACATAATGAAAGATTTTGAGAAGGGTTCCCTATGGAACAGAACATTCCCTTCCCCTTCCCGCTTGCCCTTTCCTCTTTTCCAATCAGCAACAGTTGCCGCCTCGATTCAATTGCCTGTCTCCCTGTTAATTTATGCGCGCGAGGCAGGAAATATTAATAGCAATAGATTCAGGGAATAAATAGAAGACACCAAGAGGGGAAAGGGGATCGAGGAGCGGAAGCTTAGTCAAGCTTATCATGGTGGTCCGTTCTCAATCCAAATCCACGGCTGTCTGGTCAATGCATTTGATATTAACCTGTGACAACAGAGACCTACTCTCCTCATCCCCCCTTTCCTATCAGACCATATGGTCAATGATGACTCACAACAGCGTATAGTACTATAGTGAAACGGGGTCGGATTTATTTATGTTGATATATATACTTAACCAGAATATGTCTAGCATGTTGACTCAGTAATCTTACGTTGAAGAGTTTGTTTTTAAATAATAATGAGTAAGAGCAAATGATTCGTAGAAGGATTCCTCGTTTGTAAGAGATGAGAAATAAGTTTTCTATAGAATTTATTTTGATTTTAAATAGAAAACTATTTATGCAATAGAAGTATTTATTAAGTATGGGCATAAAAATCAAAGAATCTATTACAATATTCAAACAATTCCCTTTCAATTGTAAGTACTGAATTTATCTTTAAATGGAACAAAGTATTTACGAAGTATTTTAAGGAGTTTAATGATTTGTTTTCTATAATTTCTTATTCCAAAAATTGATTTCTTAATTTACCAGACTACTTAAAAACTCTTTAAAAGGATTCCCTATTAGACTTAAATACTTTTCGCAACTATTTAGGCAGCAGAAACGAAGTAAATATCATTGGGAAATTTTTTTAGGATATATGTATATTCATTCACAATAAACCTAATTCTTGTTGATTAGCCCCAGCTTTTGATTATTCTTGATTATCATGCATTTAACAAATAGTTTTCAATCTATATTATTATTATCAATGACACTACGGTTTTAAATTTTGTTACCTAAATTCATGTGATATTTGCCGGGATGGCCGCGAAAAGAGCTGTGCTTGGTACCTGTAGAAACAGAGAGAGAGAGTGAGAAAAAAAGAGAAAGAGCAATACATCATCGGTGTTCACATCGAGAAGAAACAAATAATCATCGCTTGTTTCCAATTATTATTCCTTAAAAATATTCTTAAAGCAGAGAGTTGAAGATGCAATGACTTTGTACAATGACTTGTGGGATGATAATGAGGAGCAGCCAGAAATAAATTAAGAAAACTACAGAATGTATCTAAATATATACAATTATATTTATATATGTTTTTTTTTATATACAAAAACACAAAAATCTATTTACAGTTAGTTGAATGACATCAAAGCGGCTTCGCATAGAAAAAAAAACTTAGTTATACGCTCTAAAAGAACCAAAGCCAAAGCCAGAGGCCAATTAGAACCTCGACACACTCAGACTCAGAAACTACACAGAATAGAGAATAGAAGCAACCACAACAGCAACAACAAGACTGACAACAAGAATAATAACAAAGTCATGTTAAATGCTGTAATCTTGAGTGGGGTAAGAAAATAAGAAAAGTATCTGACGGATGCCAAGTAATTTTTACAACGCAGCCGTTAGTACGAAAAATTCTGTAATAACAACAAGAAAAAGTAATAGAGAGTAGCTGCCACGCCCCCCATTTTAGACATTTGACAGTTTTTTTCGGTCGCCCTCATCAAATGCGATTTAGAGAGAGAAAAAAGTTGGCAGCTGGAATTGAGAAAATGAGGCCAACGAACTTTAAAGTCTAGTCCGGACATAACCAGACAGACGGATTGGGAAGTCGGATACTTGGATACACATGCGTCAGCTACTTTGCGACAAGAGAGTGTTATTAACGGGGAATTGGAGCAAACTACGCTCAGATTTGATGTGATGTGAAATGACGCACAGCTAATCATAGAAGTAGTAGTAGTAAATGGGGTAAGGGCTGCATCTCGAGTGGCAACCAACAAAGCTATAGCTTATCTCTCATCAGCAGAATAAATATGCAAACTGCAGCGCAAAATTCTGCAAGGCAAAGGGGAAGGAAGAAAAACACACAGATAACAAATGTATAGAGTATAGATATCAAGATAGATATAGAGACAACAACAGACAATCGACCTCCAATCGATGGCGTCTCCAAAACCATTTGATGGCCCTTCAGTTCAGTGGCTTAAACACTCGCCCTTTGTCTTTGTCTACTGGGGCTTGTCCTTGTCCAGCTCTCGCATTAAATTTGATGTGCCTGCTATTTATTATTGCCTCCCCTTTTCCATTTTTTTTACCTTTTCTTCTTCTCGTAATAAATGCGCTTCGAAGTGTGTGATTTATTGTAATGCAAGCGTCGAGAAAAAGTCTTTAAGCACCACAAAACTTCATTCATTGCAATGCGTTTTATTCAATAATTCACTCAACGCCAGTGTCTGTCTCTATTTATCTCTCCATCTCTCTCACTCTCTCTGTCTGTCTGTCAGTTAGTCGCTTTGTCATTCATTCATTAGCCGCTTCACAGTTCATTCATTCATTTCATTTCATTTCATTTGGTTTGTCTTTGAGCCCTTTGCTCGTTTGTATTTGTATTTGTATCTTTTGCATTTGAGCACGTCTCGTTTTAGTTGCTTCATTTTCTCTTGCCTTCTTGTTCTTCTTCCTCTTCTGCTCTGCTTCTTACTATTACTGTTCTTTATTTTTGCAGCTTTTCCCTTTGGCTGAAGGGCTTTTGTGTCATGCCCTCTTTGGGATTTGGGGAGCCTTTGGCTGGCTTCGTTTTTCGCTTGTCGCATTTCATTCACATCGTCGCCTTTGGCCAAAAGCAGTTCATGTCCAGTCCAGTCAGCAGACACCCATCGTCGTCAGGTAGTCAGTCAGTTAGCCAAGGCAGTCCGCCAGTTAGCCCAACAGTCAACAGTCAGTGGTAATAAACTTTTACGGGTTAAATTTAATTAGACATTTCTCTGGCTTCCGTTGCAAATATGAAAACAAATTGGACTCGATTGCAAGAATCGCTTGCTTTGATTTTTTCCTTTCCTTTTCAACTGAACGAGTTTAGGCCAAGTGCTAAACTTATTTATGACCAAATTAGTGGCACGTCTTAATTATAATTTCATTTTAGTTTCCTTTATGTCGTTAACGATTCTTTTGCTTCGGAACTTTCTATCATTAAAAGTGCATTAATATAGATCAGGTTATTACCTATAGAGATAATTATATTGGGTGCTAGTTGGATATGTGGAATTATCCTTTATTAAAAACATATTTAGTAGGCAGAAATTGGGATTAAAGTGGCTTTGATTACACAAAAAAGTATCTAAATATATATATAAGTATTTATTGAAGTTAAATCTCTTAGAAAATCAAAGTTTTTATTGTGATTGCCTTCGATTTTAAATTAATTTAAACAAAAGTATTGTCTTTTAAAGTTTAAGCACATTTGATATGGCTTATTAGGCTCCCAAAAGTATTTAAATGGTATTAAAGAAAGATCTTTGATACAAGAAGTACATTTGGATGTATATTATTTTAATTATAAAAGCTTTTGTTACTGTAAAATGTAAAGAGTTAAACAAAAGAGTCACCTTGTCAAATCAAAGAACATATGGCATTGTCTAAACTTTCAAGAACTTTTATAACTAATACCTTTGTCATAAAAACTATACACATAACTTTTCATATGTCTAAAATATATCATAGATTCAAACTGCGCAATTGCGAGTACTATATTTCTTCAGTTAAAAAACCATATGGTCTATCTGGGCAACAAATCAAGAAAGTTTCACATATTTTTATATATGTTCTCTCCCCTTATTCATTTTTCAATTTGACGTCGCATGTTAAGTAACTGACACTTGGACATAATGTTGAGTGTGTAAAAGAATTTAATTTTTTTGCCGGTACAAATTTACATATGTCTGTTTGTAGTACATAAAGGTGAGAAAATGAGGGAACCTCCTGTGGAGGACCCTCGGTGTGTTTCAGTTCCAGTTACTTGGCCGCAAAAAACCAACAAAGTGCGAAAAATGTGCAAAGAAAAACTACAGAGAAACGAGAAATGCGAAGCAAACAAAAAAATTGAAATAAATGTGAGAGAAGATGCAAAGAAACAAAGGAACGTTGTATTTCTAAGGGCAGGTGGTGGAAAGGGGGGAAACGAGGCTAGAGAATGGGCTGGAGAGAGAGAGAGGGAGGTGAGACGCAGTCTGTCCCTGCACTTGGCTGAATCCACCCTTGGTTGACTCCGGCGACTTTGCTGCGCCTCTGGCAATTTTTACCACTTTTGTAAGGATTCCACTCAAGGCTAGTCCTCAGTCCTGCTCAGTCCCCTCACTCCTCCCCACTCCTCCTCTCAGTTCCATTCGTGTCCCTGTTTGTAAAATACGCACATCATGAAGGAAATCTACCATACCGTGTGTACTGCAAACATTTCGCTTGACATTTTCTGTGACGCAGCGCTGCAGGCGTGTGTCAAGCCCCCTTACCACGCCCCTCTACCCCAAGTACACACACACAGAGATACAGCCACACCAGACTGGCCATATGTTGTTGAGCAGAGATGAAAATCAAGTGTGTGCAATAAATACATATTAAAAAGAGAGTCTCAGGCCCAACAAAATAAAATCAATAATGGAAAAATAAAGTGCACTTTTGGGTTGACAAACCATCATCATTAAAAAGCATCCATATAATTTCTGAGTAGATTAACTGAATGCCAGCAGCAGCAGGCAGACTGAGGGATATAGATAGAGATGCCATAGAAAGTGTATAGAAAAGATTTTATCGATTGCAGTCTGACATTGTGTTTGACGTTGTTTCTGTTACTTTCTGGCTGCCAGTTTTGAATATGCAACAACAACTACTATGCAACTGTGTCCTTGCAGCTAAGGACCCAACAGCATTGTTGGCATTGAAATGTCAGCTGAATGGATGCCACACAACCTAATCCTAATTACACTTTTATGCACTCAGCTTTTTTTTTTGATGCCAGAAACCCATTGAATTGAGATCAAAAGGAACCTTGGCAGCATCATCGTCATCAGTGTATGCAGCACGTGTGCAGCACATAGATACTATATACACATTAACTATTCATACGATTCACTTGCAAGTACTTTAAAGGTCAACTCATTGAGCCAATGTGCTATGACCTAAAAGCAATTGAATCGATAAGAACAAAAGGTCGCCTGATCGAGTTTTGTTAAGCTTTTTTATGTTCATAAATAGTTTAAACTATGCAGAATGATTGCATTGTATTGAGTTTTTGATTCGAAGGTTGATTGATTTTAATCTTAAAACAAAAGATACAGATTTTGAGCACTTTAGATACATTTGAAAAGATAAAAGATCTGTTTTTCGAGCTAAATATCAAAGATATTCTCTAATATGCAATATTATCTCATTCACTTCTATGTAAGAGAGAATAATTTAAACAAGATAGATTCCTGTAAAAGAACCTAGAAATTTTCTGCGCAGATATAGTATCTATCTATCTATAGTATCTTATAATATACAGACTATTGTTGTAGCTGTTATATATCCTTAGTAATATATAGTTACTTTATCTTTTGCTACGTTACATTTTTCATTTTATAATAGTACTTTTGTTATCTTTATTGTAGTCCTCATTCTGATAACGTACTTCTTTAGTATATATTTGTATATTATAGCCTGTCCGACTCATTCTTTTTATCAAATACTTGGCCCAGGTCCAGGTGTGCGGTCAAGGCTACCCAAGTAGTATACATATATACACAAGTGTCTGGCTGCACTCTCAATGGCAATGGCTCAATCCTCATGGCACTCATCATCACGTGCCTGATGGTCAATTCCATTGTTCATAGTCCTCATATATTTGTGAATGAAATTGGCTTTTAATTGTTGACTTGGCAGACGTCGACGGTCAAAACAGAAAAAAACAAAAAACAAAAAAACATAAAAAAGCAATGGCATGCACATTTGTTTTTTGGCTTTTCATATTATTTTTTGTTATTGTCTGTTGTTTGTAGCCTGCCATGCAAATATGATTCAGAATTTGCATACCAATAGAGCAAGAGAGAGCGAGAGAGAGAGAGAGAGAGAGAGGGAGAGTGAAAGGAACAAGTATACGCCGCGTTGGTCAAACACAATTCTCGCAACACTTTTCAACTCAATGAGTCAGTCTAAATATGCGCACAGTGGAAAAAGAGCTAAGAGGGAAATCAGTTAGAGGATTGATAGCTAATTCAAATAAGTACTATAACAATTTATACAAAATATCTTTATATGATAACTAAATTCACTAATTAATAAGTTTGAAGGCGTCTTTAGTGGCACAAGCCTAAGAAGGTCTTAAGCTGTCCGGATGGTGAGTTTTGGATCTTCTAAAATGTATACTTCTTTCCAAAGTGATAAAAGCTAATAAGTGAAGTTACTAGCGAACTTTTTGTAGCTTTTGTATATGTTTAAATGATATAAACATTTAATATAATTCATTTACACTGTATACAACGTGTTTGTTCATTAAAATCAAACTGCTTAAACCAAAAGTTACATGAGCTTTACAAACCGATGGCAAATTTCTATTATTCTCGCACCACGGTACATTTTTCTCTATGTTCTATGTTTGTCGTGTGTCTGTGGACATTTTTCTCGATTTTCTCTCTTTGTTTCTGTCTCTTTCTCTGTCTGGCCTGTCGCTTGTTTTGTTTATGTTGTGTTTATGACTTATTGTTTATGCAGGCAACGAGTGCGTGGTATTTGTCAAGTATTTTACAGTATTTTCAACATTTTGCTTTTGTTTTTGTTTTTGTTATTGCTTATTTCATTTGCATTTGTTTTTGTTCAGCCTGTCTGTCTGTCTGTCTGTCTGACTGACAGTCTGTTCGTGACTGTCTGGTGAATAAATGAATGAATATACTTATAACATTCACATTCCCGTTCACATTCTCAGCAAATCGCGTGGGTGTAGTTTACAGATAATAAATTTTGAGATGCGATAAAAAGCATTTGACCATCAAATTTTCGGTAGATAAGTAAATATGTATGAAATGAAAAGCTCAAACAACAGATGTGAGAAGAATCAAATAAGAAGTAATAGATACGAGTACAACAATGGGTATTTCATTTTCATTTTTTATCTTTTTTGTTGTGTTCTTCCTTATTCAAGCCATGGGAAAAGATAACAAAACAAATCCGTAGGTTCTTTTATTTTTTGTTGTTTAAGAAATATGAAAAAAGTTGGCTCAATTGCGACTGGCTGTGTGGCTGTTGTGAATTGTTTGTTTGAGGTCGCTTTTTAATAATTTTATGCACATTTTCAAAATAATTTACGAGACTGCGATTATGTGGCCAAGATAAAGACAATTTGGGGGTCTTTTGTTATGAATGTTTAAGTCTTGGCAAAGATATCATTTGATACGTGTTTTATCTTGTTATCATAAGATCTACACACATCATTTAAGCTTATTGCATAAATCCCCATTTCATTAGCCAAGTATCTTATTAGCCTTCACACTCACTCTATAAATAACACTCACTTTTCCATAGACACCTGTATCTAAATGAAGTTCATTCAACTCATTTGTTCATATTTTATAAACAGGTGCAAAGCTGTTAAACAAAATAAAAAATATATAATGGAAAAAAAGGTGGGGAAAAATGTGCTAAACTTTCTCCTTGAGCTGATTTCGTTTTTCACAATTTCAACAATTTTGTACAATGCCGAATGAATGAATGAATACATTCAATCAATACGTCACTCAGTCAGTTTGTAGTACAATAAATAGAAATCAAAAGTTGCGTTTTTGGAAAGAAGCTCAGTTTGAATTTCGAAAAGCTTTTCTTTTCGCCACGCTCGACTGAAGCTGAAAAACGAAACTGAAAACTGCAAAAAACTATGAAAATAGTGAATAATCGAAATGTGAATAGCCAGAAAATCACTTGCCACGAAAATGAATAATAATTGAGAATACGTGGAGAACGAGAGTGCGTAATTGTAATTGTAGAGAATTGTAGAGAATGATTATTAAATTGCAGTTATCCGTTGAATTATGTAAGCTGGGAATTATGTAAATGTTTCTCCGGCTGCCAGAAACAACATACAAGACTAGAAGATACTCTACGCTCTTTGAGATACTTTTGAATATGTCTTTGTTTCTTTTGTAGTAATTTCTGATCAAGAATTCGTGGTATAATTTGTAGAGTATTTCATTCGACTGTCTAGAAGTTTTTTTTGGGTTCCAGAAACAACATATACAGCTAGAAGATACTCTATAATCTTTGAGATACTTTTGAATATATCTTTGCCCACTTTGTAGTAAATGCTGATCATGAATACATAGTATACTTAGAAGGGTATTTTATTCTATTGTCTAGAAGGTTTTCCAGATTCCAGAAAGCACATATACGACTAGAAGATACTCTACGCTATTTGCGATACTTCTGAATACATCTTTATTCACTCTGTAGTTAACGCTAATCATGAATATGTACTTACTATAATTTATAGGGTATGTCTATTCTATTGTCTTGAAGATTTCCCTTGCTATCTATTGTCTACTTGCTTATATCTTCACATTTAATAGTCAATGGTTATAAAAAGCGTACAATAAATAAGTAAATGCGCAGTTGGGGAAGCTACAATAACATTCCAAAGTTCTATCACAGCTTTTTAGTTGATTTTTTTCACATTTTTTAGGTGTTTGTCATTTTGGGGCAATTAGCCAGATAAATGGACGTTAGATGCGACAGACTGGAACATGGCTGGTTCCGGTTTTCGTTTTCGTTATTGTTTTTCTCTATTTTTCGTACTGCTTTCAATTTGTTTCGACGGCTTTCCTGACATCCCAAAATCTGGTTTCCACTTTGGCGATTACATAAAAAACGAAAAGCGAGTGGAAAATGAAAAATGCGCTGGCGCCGCCATTGACAATGACGGACAATAAAATGGAGAAAAATGGGGGAAAAAAGCTGAAATATAATTGCGGCAAGTGGGCAGGTAATGGCTGAAGGGGCGGGGCGGGGCCGGGCTGGCCATAGAATCATAAAAAAAGCTTTTTACTTGACAATCCCCAAAAAGAGAGATAATCAAATTTTCATTTTACACTTTGGCAATAATAATACGAATACGAATAATTTCAAAATATGATGCGAGTGCATAGATTAAATTGATTGTGAGTGTGTGTACATGTGTGTGTATATGAGTGTGCGTATCTTATTGCGGCACTTTATGACAATCTGTAATTACACGCTCGAGTAAAGTGACTACACACACAAACACACACACACACACACCGCACTCAAAGTGAAACTTTGATCTCTAAACTCTCAATATTCAACTTTTGGTAAAGGCAATTTCATTTATTAATATGACGAAAAATGGTTTGACAGGCCTTTAAACTCAGCTGGAAGCTTGTTAAATGGAAGCTGATTGAGTTGTCAAGGGAGCAAAAGCTGGAAAATATATTGAAAACTGATTTTAAGGGAATTGTAAACTAATCAGAGCACACTTATTAAGAAATTTCTTTATTTAAAACCATTTTCCATAAATTCAGTTGTTGATGTAAACTTTAGTCATATTTCATATTGATTGTTTCTTAATAGTTTTACCCCGAAATGTATCTCAAAAGCTTTCAACCTTTTCACTTTCCTCAACTTGTGCGAAACTCTTAAACTCATTTTGTTGCAACTTTCGAGAACATTTTATATATTAATTTCTTCAAAGTTTTATTGTAATTTATGTCCAACAAAATGTCTTCTGCTCACTTTTACCCCCGTCAACTTTTATACTTTTCCAACAAAGTTGTCTTATCACAACTGCCAGTGCCAGACAAGGTGCGGTCGTGTTGACTTCAAAGCACTAGCCCGTCCGTATCTAGATTGTGGTTTACGGAATACGGAATACAAAAAAAAGATACAACGCACAACAAGGGAAAAGTTGTGCGGATTTTTTCTTTTCGCAAGAATATGCCAAAAGAGATGTCTGCCAAATGGCAACTGTACAAATGCAAATTGCTCAAAACTAAAACAAAATATACAAAAGTCAAGAAGTTTTAATGCTCTTTATGGTTTATGGAAAATAAGAAAAGAGTGTAAGTGAAAAAGTATTTGGAATATTTATTATTTCTATTTACTTAGATATAGATATTTATAAGTCTCTTCTTTTCTGAAACTTATATATGTATATTTAGAATTGTGCATATAGAAGTTTAAGAAAAGAATAGACTTATAAGTATCTATATCAAATAATATAGAAATAATAAATAAGAAACTATGTGGTTTGCATTAACTATCATTGAATTGTTACTAAGCTAAACTCTTGCAATTCGTGAGTCATAAATGATAAGTAATCTTTAATAGGCTAATAAATATTTGTACTAAAGTAAATAGAAGTAATAAATAAGCAACCATGTGAATAACATTAACTATTATTGAATTTTGATCAGGCTAAACTATTGTAATTCTTTTTAGTGACTAGTATCATCAAGGATAAGTATATAATTTTGGCATTCTAATGGACTTTAGCCATTTAAAAATGTATTCATTTAATGAGATCAAGAGGGTATTATTGAAAGTATCTGCAGTCACAGGCAGTATCTATGACTCTGACTCGCTGTCTGTTGTAAACATTCTACATTCATATGTACTTATATGTATAATATCAAGTATTTGGTGATTCAGCGAGTCGACTGTTCCGAGCATTGCGATTCTGGGAAACAAGTGCAATATCCAGGATGGATAAGGAGAGAACAGACAGACAGAGACAGAGACCACAACCCAAAGTGACTGCGGATGTGGGATGTCGTTTAAATATTGCCAGACGGCGTAAAAATTGACAGACGTCGCAGATCCACAAAAACAAGAAAAACATAAGCACACAAAAGACAAAACTTCTGAATGGGCCTGGCGCAAAAATCATTTTATTATGTGCACATAAAAAGAAATAAAACAAAAGACAAAAGTGAAAAAAAAAACAAAAAAATGAAAGTGGCGACAACTTCGACTGGAACTTCAATTCCAAAGCGAATTCCATGCTGGACAGACAGAAGAAGAAGAACCGGCAGTTCAGCCATTAGGCAGCAATTAAATGAATTAAATTTCACATTAATTATTTAAAAATACTTTAGGAGACAGACACACGCATACACACACACACACACACATACACAAAGAGCAGTTTATAAAGTTAAAATTAACTGCTGTTTGCTTTTTGGTGCTCTTTCTTATTTGCTGTAGTGTCTTTTGTCTACCCTGTACAAGTGAAGTTAAAGGAGTATTATAAGTTGCTGGAATTTATCCTTTTTATCTTATGGAATTCATAGTAGGGAGCATATTAAAATTGTTTAAACAAGAGCTATTTTCTGCCTAATATTTTTAAGACAAAGATGCTATCAAAATGCCACAAAATAAATCTATGAATATTCTTATTTAATTTTCTTTTCATCAACTGGAAAGCAGTCCACAAAAAAGTACTTACATTCATAAAATAAATTAGTAATTGCTTTCAAAAATTAATTATTGGTTCTGCAACTAATGTTGGCTTAAAGTAAACTTTTTTCTTTACTTATTGAAACAACTAAATTAGTACAGCATATACTATTAACTTTTCACTGTACACAGTATCTTCACGTCGAGTACACCTGCTAATGTTTACTTTGATTTTTATTTTCGTTTTTTTTTCTTTTTTGGGCACAATTTTCATTTCATGTTTCCACACTGACGGTTCACTGACCATGTCGGAACAGCAATGAACACCGGACGCCGGTCAGCTGAGAGCTAAGAGATGAGATCTCAAAATTACCAAAGGGAGATAGAGTGAGAGAGAGAGAGAGCAATAAAAGTGAGAAAGCGAGAGATGCTCTCGCATCATCATCATCATCATTGGAGAACTGGTTTACACTTCTTCCATGGCTCATTTGTTATGCTTTTTCTTTATTTTTGGAGTTCACTTTTATAACAAAAGTCTCGCAAATTTTCTCGCTTCTTTTTGGCAAATTAATATTGTTGTATTTTTCAAAAGAATATTTGTTTATTTAATCATTTTTGGTGGGAGAAATTCGAGTGAAATTTAAACAAATTATGCCTTGCTTATCAGACTTTTACTACTTAATATGATTAAATTGATATTGACCCAGTCAAATATGGAGTTAGGAATGTAAATAGCTAGTGACGAAGTTATGGACATAACAAGTAACTTTCGATGACTGTTTAACGACTTTTTCCCCTTTTGGGGGAACTTATTTAACACATTCCATATAGATAAGAGACTTGCTTTTAGGTCTTAAATGTTGTTTCCTTAAGCAGTTTAATGTTTGTTTTAAGTGTTGTTAAACTATCGTTAGATTGTTAAAGCGTACGATTGATAGACAATTAGTTATTGAAGAGATTTACAAATTATTGTAATTTAATAAAATTGTTAATTTAAAACTTTATTTCTAATATTGTTTTTTTTCAGTTGTATGAATAAATCAAGTTTATTAAGTTTCTTTTGACACTTTCGTAGCTTTTCATTAAAAATTAGTTTCTATTTTAACTCAAGTTTGATTGACACTTGCTTTTAGAGAAATCATAGATACCTAGTGTACCAATCATCCAGATCTCGCTCAAAATTATGTGAGTATATATAGTAAAGATCTTAAATATTAAGTAAGAGTTATGTGGGAAGCCAAATTAAATGAAATAGGAAAAATTTTACAAAAACATAAATTTTTTCATTTTTTCACTTTACAATTCCCAACTGGTTCTAACCGTGCAAGCATGAGATCCCCCTAGGAGCTGAGTGCCTAGTGTACCTTAGTGTACCTTAGAGTACCTTAGTGTACCTTAGAGTACCTTAGTGTACCTTAGTGTACCTTAGAGTACACTAGTGTACCAAGTGTACCAAGTGTACCAAGTGTACCAAGTGTACCAAGTGTACCAAGTGTACCAAGTGTACCAAGTGTACCAAGTGTACCAAGTGTACCAAGTGTACCAAGTGTACCAAGTGTACCAAGTGTACCAAGTGTACCAAGTGTACCAAGTGTACCAAGTGTACCTAGTGTACACTCAGCTCCTAGGGGGATCTCATGCTTGCACGGTTAGAATCAGTTGGGAATTGTAAGGTGAAAAAATTTATGTTTTTCATTTATATACACTAGTGTACCTGGTAAAGTGGTACTAATGAAAGAGAGTGATTATTATTATTTGTTATTATTGTGTTTACTGTCTTTAAATAATTGTAAATAAAAAAATACCATAAACTTTATGACATTTCAATTGAAATTCGCTTTTTGAATGGCAGAACTTTTATGGCCTTTGAACACTTTGGCTGTGATTGCAGACTTTTATCTCTGGTTGTCTCTACACTTGGAAAATAATCAGCCATATAATGCTATAGCCTGTTAAAATCCAAGTCTGCATCAGAAATTCAATCACTGGCCACTGGCATTGAGGGGAGCTCAGCTCAAGGCGCTCAATTTACCCTTCCCCTCCCCTTGCCTCATGTTGCATTCTCAGCTACCAAAGTTCAGAGAGATTGTGGCACATGTGAGAGGTGTTTGGTTTGTATCTGTAGCTCGCGTATCTATGGCTACAGAGCTACAGGTAAACTGCAACTCAGATACAGATACAACACACACACACAGTCACAGCTGGTACGTGCTGTGGCAAGCGAGAAAACTCAATTCTCATTACAGTTACAATTACGAACGTGATTTGTGCTACAGTCTCATATCGAGTCGAGTGGAGGCAGCAGGTTGCCTCATTGATGGATTTGACGCCGCCTCAAAATGCAGTTCTCTATCTCCCCCTGCCTTTCCCCTCTCCTCGTATACCCTGTAATCCCCGAAGTTGCTACCTCGACAACTTAACGTGGAAGAACTGGTTTCCCTGGTTGTTCTTGTTGTGAAAGCAATTCTTGTTGCATTTGAAACGTTTTGCAGAAAATATATATTTATTTATTTATATTTATTTATGCTTAATAAAAGTACATATGTATATAATCTGTGCTGCTATTTGTTTAAACAAGATTCAACACATAATGTACACTTAATAAAAAGCGAAACATTTGTTGTTTTGCTGTTGATTTTTGCACATTCTTAATGTGTTCGACCTTGTGGGCTTGTTAACGGCCAAAGCAGACGGAGAAGGTGGCGGGTGGGAGAAGTGTGTGGAGGGAGGGGGGAGAGAGTAAGTGGTTAAACTTAATAAACACATCAATTGCAACACAGCAGTGCAGAGAGGGGAGGGAAAAGAAGGGACGGGGAATAAAGTCCCCATTTGTTTGTTTGGGGATAAATAAAGTGCACATAAATATATTGTTGTGTATATAATTCGTCCCCTTCCAAATAAACAAACACCTATGTACACTATAAATATAAACATACACAACACACACACACTCACATCTATATGTATTTGTGTGTCAATCAATCAACTGGCGTCAAAAATTTATGACCTCAAACATAATCACAACAACGGGGAGCAAAAAAAGAAAAAACAAAAATATGTTGAATATGGAAGCGTTTCATTGCGCTTATAATTAGTTGACGCATTCCCTCTAAACTCTCCTCCCTCCCCTCCCTCTTTGAGGAAAATAAATATTCGGTTCTCTCAATTTCTGCTGTTTACAAATTATGTTTGTTTTTCCTATTGGCCGTGTCTCTCACTCGCTTTCTTTCCTTCTTTCTTTCTTTCGATCGCTTTTCGTCAGCTAATTTATGCAAACAGTTTTCAATGAGGCGCAGCCCTGAAGGGAACCGCATCATCCAAATTGTGGCATGCTTTTTTTGGGGCAAGAAAATGCGGGTGCTGTGTGGGCAGCAACGGTTGCAACGCTCCACTGGGAATGCAAAAATAACAGAGACAGAGGAGTATACCATAAAGAAAGATGGGAGGAAAATGGGCAAGAAATTACATAAATTTAAATGCATGAAAATGTCAGCGACAAAATTACGAAATCGTTATGATCTATAGAGCAGAGAACAGATTTAAGGCGGAAATATTTATAATAAAATTCACATTAAATTAGTAGAACATTAGCAAAGTATTCTTAAGATTTGAGAAGGAAATATTTATAATAAAATCACATTAAATTAGTAGAACATTAGCAAAGTTTCTTTAAAATTTAAAACGGAAATATTTATAAGAAAATGCAAGTATATTACTTAGAAGAACATTAGCAAAGTTTTCTAAAGGGAATGTTAAACTACGTCTCACTCTATATCTCGTTCTTTAGCAGGGATCATCAATGATATTATATGGATTACTGAACAAATCATAGATAGAGAAATGTATCCTGGAAAACGATTAATTTTCCAAACTGAACTGACTTTTATGCCAAATGTCTTTTTGATCGCTAAATTCACTTAATATTTGAATAATAGAAAGTAAAATGTACCAATTATAATCCTTACAATCCCTGCTCTCTAGATACAGTGAAATAGTCATCAAGTTGAAAGAACATCTGTTTTTGCCTGGTAATATTTCATTCTTTAATATATCTTTATTAGTTGCCATTGTTTTCTGGTTGTTGTTCCAATTGGGACACTTCTTACAGTTGCAATTGTAAAGATGACTAATACTATTTGAATATTTACAGCGGTGCGACAACAAATTGGAGTTTGTATTCACAGCTGTTTGGAATTGAAATGATATTCTTATTGGATTGTATCGTATATACAATAAGAAACATATATGCTGAGCAGGAACTGGCATTGTTGTGTATAGAGGAATATTTGTTGTGTGTGTTGTGGGCTTTCTAAAAATAACATCAAAGTGCATTGCAATGCACGAAATGCGAGGCACGAAAGGATTTACGAGCTTGATCGAAAACAGCCCTTTGGCCCCAAAAAAAGCGAAACATGCAAAGTAACAACAACAAATGAGAAACAACAACATTAACTGATGGCAAGAGCAACAACAATAATAATGATGACGATGAGTGGCACTTTGGAGGCTAGCTGGCAAATGCCAGGCGAAGGAAACAGACGACACAACGTTCCACCAACTTGCAACTGCAACCAAGTAAAAGTAAAGAAAATTATAAAAAGCAGCGACATGACGATGACGATGAAAAAGAAGAAGCAGAAGCAGAAACAGAAAGATACGGCATGGCTAATAATAGAAAATCCATGATGGGTGCATCATGAAAAAGAAAAGACAAGACAGGAAAAAAACTATAATACAAAGTGGCAAAGTGAAGAGACAACGCCTTCAACTCGAGTTGCGCCTCCTGTTCTCTCTTTCTCTTCTGTCTCTGTCTCTTTCTCAATCTCTAACTCTTTCTTTCGCTCTCTTCTCAGTCAGCAATCATGTTAAAATGATTGAAGTAATAATATTTATATATTTACATAATCACAGGCGAGTGGGAAAGCTGTAAAGTAAACACACTACACTAACACTACGGGGCCAATCTTTCTCAACATCCACACACGTCACCTGTTTGCCACACACACTTTTCTACTGGTCGGTGTGTGTGTGTGCGTGTGGCGTCCATTAGCCATGTGAAAAGTTCATTTGCCCCGTCTCATAATTTGCCGCTTGCATGTTAGCAAATAACGTCCAGGCCATTGACGCCTCCCTCTTCTTCCTTCCGCTTCTAGTCCGTCCAGCTGTCCGTCCGTCTGTCCAGGCTACTCAGATTACAAAGAGAGTGTGTGACAAAGACAGAGAGAGTGATAGAAAGAGGGAGAAAGTAAGAGAGCGTTGGACAAACACTTCTCATACGCCAAAAGGAGTTTCCTACACTCACTTGAGTCTATTTCGAGACATGCAGAAGACGACTCCATTTCCATTCCCATATTTACTCCCCTTCCCCATCTATTGCCGTCTCTTGTCACCGTCACACGAGTGCCATCTTTTTTGCAATTGGCATCTCCAGTGAAGCAACAGCATTCCCAGCGACACACACAAACCCAAATCCAATCTCTATAGGTGCCCCCAAAGTATCTAATTACATCGTGTCGTATAACGACTCTAACTATAGTCAAATTCCAACCAGAGGCAACGCCTACAATTGCCAACTAACATAGGCACAGTGTACTCGGACTCCTTCAAAACATACTCTCATTTCGAATAGATACGGAATTCCACACAAAAATCTAACTATGCCATTAATTATATTTGCTTTTATTAGCTTTAAATAGAAATGTGTCTAAACAAAAGGCACTTGTGCATTAAAAAGCCATTTATTTTAGTAACACCATAAAAATTAATATACCTATAAAATGGCTAAAACTTGTAGCAAATGTTTTGAAAGGAATTTAGTAATTAAAACAAGAACTTGAAAAATATTTAATGTAAATCCGTGAACTAAAATATTTACAAAGTTCTGAGTAATAAAACGTTTATAGCGATAGATTAAGTAAGGGAATTTGAATAATTATTATCATAAACAAAGTGAGCATAAGAGATTCTAAATTCTCACGCATTGTTATTAAAATATGCGATCTGCTGATTAAATATATAAGAATGGACCACAAACTAAACTGAAATAAATTCTTAAAAAATAGTTTGCATTATTTTGGTATTTAATTAAAATTTGGTTTTTATGGATTTTTCTTTAAATTGTGAAGTTTTCTTGAATATTGAATTTAAGTTAAGAAATTTTATTTTAGTAAAAGTTTTTAATTTTTTGGCATAAATTCTTAAATAATAGTTCGAGCTATTGGTACTTAATCTATACTTATTTTAATGGATTTTTCTTTAAATTGTGAGCTCTTTTAGAATTCTAATTTTAAGTTAATGAATTTTATTTTAGTAAAAGTTTTAAATATTTTGGCATTTCATCTATGATGGTTTTTAGTACAAAGTTTTTACTGTTTAAAACTTTGAAGTTTCCTTTAAGTTAGCACTTGCCCCACTGTGCAGTGTCGTCAATTGCCATGTTAGTTGTTTGCTTGTCGCTTGCCCCATTTGGTTTGTGTGTGACTGTGACTGTAACTGTGATTGTGTTCACTTTGAATTCGAGGCAGCCAGTCAGTCAGTCGGTCTGGCACTGGTCTGAGATCGACCTGATGGCGACTGGTGACTACGGTGACTGCGGTTGGTGGCTTGTAATTTGTACCCAGACACAGTTGTACAATGTAATTTTGTAATTACAACAACAAAATACAAAAAAACTATATATATATATATAAATAAAAACGACAACAACAAAGACAATTGCATCTTCGGAGCTGCCTCAATTCGATTGCAATTTGGTTGAATAATTTTGTGTGGGAATTTTGCACGAAATACAACAAAATAATGTAATGTAATTTGATTGCAGTTGAACTTTCAACTGCTATAACAAGTATGCTGTTCAGTTGAAACAGAAATAAATCTGTACCATTATCTGTACAATCTTAAACCCAATAAGTAACTCAAAAGAGTATGTTTTTTACAATTAATAGCAACATTTAGTTATTAAATACCATAAATAGTATTGTTTTTTATTTAAAGGTAGTATTTTAATACCACAAATAGTACATTTATTCCTTATAAAACAAATAGAAAACAAAACCTATTTTATAGAGAGGTGAAAAACAAAGGAAAAGTCAAGAAAACGCTGCAATTATATGGAACAATGCAAGTGTTTCATCCATTATTGCATTTTAGCTTGAAAGCTACTTATTGTTAGATAAATGGACACTTGATAAATACTAGAATTTACTATTTTTGCAAACAAAGGTTGCGAGCAGCATACCGAGCTGAAAGAGTATTGCAATCTGTGACTCAATGCGGTCACATACACACAGATACAGATACACACACATGCACATGTATTTAGGAGGCTTATCGCGACACACAGTTGAAGAGCTCGTAATACACTTAAAGCGAAATATAAATAACAATAATTGCAAACAAATTGCAGCCCAACAACAACAATAAGTACAATGAAAAATGAAATGCGATAAATTTGATAGCATCTCAAAAAAAATAATGTTAAAGTGGAAGTGGAAATGGGAATATGAAGTATCTGGAATCAAAGGAGAAAAGTGTTCCAATTGGAACGAGTGCCAATTAGAATTGGCAGTCAGATATAATTTGTGCCATTTGTGCAGCTCTTGAGACATTCATTTAATGAGTTATGAGCTGCAATTTCCCATTAGATAATACCGAGTAAAACAAGCTGATTGGCTGATAATAAATCTCTAATCATAGACCCCAGGGTGTCCCCCTGTCAGTTGCGGTAGGACAACAACGAAGAGTAAAGAGCATAAGGAATTACAACAAAGAGAAACATAAAAAAGCTATTAGAAAATTGACATGGAAATAAAAGTATAAAAGTTGAGAGGGGAAATGTTGCAACTTGCCAAGGCAAACAAATAATAAATAGAAAAGGCGGAAAAGGATATAGAAAATGCGTGCGTATTTGTGAAATGGGTGAAATGAGGAAAAACGCAGGAAATGCCCGTCAACTGTTTTCCAACATTCAATGAGGGGGTGGCTGCCGCTGCTGTTGCTGGATACAGGGTACATAGGTCGGTCACAAGCGCAATTTCAACCACTGTAAGGAAGCCAAGAAGGGTGCGGGAGTGGCATATGCGGGGGCGGGTGTGTATTAAAAGGAGCAGCAACAAGCCGAAACCGCCCTGTCAGTCAGTAACAACAACAATATTGAGCTGCACATACAAATTCCAAAATCAAACGCGTGTCTCGTTCTGTTTTTGTTGTTGTGTTGCTCTTGTAAACAAAAGCGAACAGCAAAACTACAACAACAACATGTAGAACTATATATGTATATGTACATAACATAGGCAATGCCGGCAACAAGAACAACAGCAACAACAACGTGCATTCCGCTTCTATGATAATCGGAAGCAATGAAAGAAAGAAATTGGCTCAATTGGAGAGCGGCCGCCAACACAGAGTGTGGAGTTCCGGGACGGGGAAGAGAGAGCAGAAGTGTAGCAAAGCGTAAGAGAGAGAGGAGAGCAAATAAAGTGAGAGCGAGAGAGAGTATGTATGAGCTGTCAAGCAAATGTTAACTCTATGTACACTTGTATATGTATTTATGTATTTATGCATGTGTGTGTTTGTATGTTTGTATGAGTGTATACACACTGCTAAGTGCATTTGTATGCTGCGGGTGGCTTACACTTTTACACACACACACACAGACAGAACGCATACTCACCATTGTGTTCGGTAAATATATTTAATCCAACGGTTGGATTGCAACGATTATCCTTATGTGAGGCATTGGAGCCACCACCACCGCCGCCGCCACCTCTATGTGTCGATGACAATCCACTGGATCCGCTTGAACCGATGCTGATACCGCTGCTTCCCGCCTGATGTGATTTCATGCGAGAGCCGCGTAATGTGGAGCCAGTGCTTAAGGCGCCCCCTGAGCTGCCCACGCTAATGCAATGCGGAGATCCAGATGCTACTGGACTGCTGCTGCTGGAGACACCAATGCAACTGACTGTGCCACCGTGTCCACCACCTCCACCGCCCCCGCTCGAATGCGAGCCTCGCTCCTTGCCCTGGTGAGCGCCCATCTTTCAATCACATGCACCCACAACAAAATGGAGCTGCTACTGGTGGTGGTAGTGGGTGGGGGTGCCTGCTGCTGTTGCTACTGCTGCTGCTGATACGCTCTTGCGCAGCAATAACACTTTATACACTCTTTTTATATATTTATTTTGCACAATTTTGTTTCAGTTGCAGCTGGCTATTTTTTTTTCACGCGATAAATAAATTGTATGCACTTTATTTTTTTTGTATTTTATCGCATTCGCGTTTTGCTTTATTTTAATTCGCTGCTCTACACATTTTCTTTCGTGCGTCGTCGTCGTCTCTTTTCTTTCTTTCACGAGATACGCTCTTTTCTGCTCCCCGCTCCACACACCGTTCCGTTTTTGCTACTCCACTTTGCAATTTGAGAGTAGACAAAATTCAAGGATGTTGCGAAATTACCAACGATTTTTGCACGCAATTTTTTCTGTGGGCGACAACAATTTAAATTTGTTTGCTTGTGCTTGGCTTTTTTTATTATTTCATTTGTTGAGTGCCAGCCTTGGGGGGGAGAAGGGGTTTGGCTGGCTTCAAACACGCCCTAAAATGCACTTTGTCTGCCCGTTACGGTTTTTCGCTGCGTCTGCGTCTCGTCCGCTGCGTTTCTTACATATTTCCCATATTTCAAACAACGTAAAGATACTGAAGTTATACACTGTAGTATTAACTGCAGCTTTGAAGTTATCTATTGCTTTGCATTTTTCCTATTACACACACACACACACATAAATTACCACCCGCACAAGACAGCGACACCGACCCGACTTTATTAAAATTTTCAAGACGACTAACTGCGAGTGTGGCCGCATGCAGGTAGCGCGAAAATAACTAAAGCTTAATATACGTGCAGCCAACGTCGCGGGAGCGGATAATTGCGCTCAGCCAACTTAACGTAGTAAGACGATAAATCGATTACCTATCGACCTCTCTCTCGTTCATTCTCTCAACAACGCTACCTCTCGTCAGTTTTGCGAAGCATAATTGAGCCACTTATGGTGCCATTGTAGAAGTTCATTTTATATAGTTTCAAAACGGGGGTGGCGCCATCTGTTGTTTGTTAGCGCCTGCAGCTGTTTACTTTCGGAACTAGATCGTGTTGAAGTCTGGCAGTGTTCTCAATTAGAAACAAGTAGTGTTGCCAAAGCATCGACATTCAAAATATTTTAGAAGTTCGCTGACACAGATCAAGAACGCTAAAAAGTCATATTCCCATCTTTGTTATAACTTAAGGTACTTTTACATTTTACTAAGTAATTTTCTACCATATTTTTGGTCCACAAACTTTTATTCACAATACTGACAGAAAACTGAATCGATACTATCGTTACTAACTCGATACTTTTGGGAGCACTACCCAACACTGGAAACAAGTCACACCGTTCAGATATTTGATATATAGATAGTTCTGGAATTCCTAGTTTTAATTACAAAATAGTCATATATTCATTTTAAGTAAAGCATTAACAAAGCACCCAATGTAAGTTGCTTGATGTTGTTAAAGTTTACCAGAAGTTTTGCTTCACCCTTGATATTTAATTCATATTTTCTCTGTACAAAAATAAGATGTCGGACTGGGATACGGTAACCGTTTTGAGGAAAAAGGCACCAAAGTCTAGCCAACTGAAGACCGAATCAGCTGTTAATCAAGCACGCCGCCAAGGCGTTGCAGTCGATACTCAGCAAAAATGTAAGTATAAATCCCGGTAAATCAATTTAATAATCATAATAAGGGATAATAAGGTCAGCCGACAGAAAGAGGGCAGCTGCAATCAATTGCGTGGCGTTTGTTGTTGTTTTCTTCGGCTTTGTCAATAGTCAATAGTTAGTATGAGTGTGTGTATGTGTGTGACTGTGTGTGTGTGCATTTGTTAATTTCGCAATGCTTTTGCATTTGTGCAAAATGTGAAATCGAAATCGAAAGCTTTTACTCCCTCTCAATGTCGGCGGCCATATTGGCCCACAGTCTGTGGCTGACCTACAAACTGAATGCCGCCTGTGTTGTATTTAATTGATTTGCTTGTTCTTAATGGCTTTTATTTATTATAGATGGTGCTGGCACCAACAAGCAGCATGTGACTACCAAGAACACTGCCAAGCTGGATCGTGAGACTGAAGAATTGCGGCATGACAAGATTCCACTTGATGTGGGCAAAATAATCCAGCAAGGCCGGCAGAACAAGGGTCTCAGCCAGAAGGACTTGGCCACGGTAAATCAAAAACAGACTCTTATAACTAAAGCAAATATTTGATAGTTCTATTTGTTTGATTGTAGAAAATCTGTGAGAAGCAGCAAGTTGTTACTGATTATGAGGCCGGTCGTGGCATTCCAAACAACTTGATACTGGGTAAGATGGAGCGTGTGCTTGGCATAAAATTACGTGGCAAGGAGCGCGGCCAACCGATGGCGCCTCCCGGTAAAAAATGAGATAATGCTGCTGCGTCTACTGCCACTGTAACTGGCACATCCACATCAAGTGGCGCTCCAACGCACAAAAACACCAGAAATCAGCAACAACAACAACAGCAACAACAACACGAGGCCGGTTGGAGCACTGTGAGCAGCAGACGCAAATGAAGCACTATCGGGAGGCTGTGGAACCAAACAAAATCGGGTCACACAAATGCAGCAGCAGCATCATCAACAGGAGGAGGATTAACCAGTTAAAAAAGAAATTAAGAAACAACAAAAAAAATACAACCAATCGAAGCATGCAACAATGAAACAAGCACCAACTATGAGCGCAACTTGTCAATATCGAATCAAATGATTTAAAAACCATTCTTTACTTTCTTTAACTTTTGTCTTCTCTTATTTTTAAGTTCTGACAAAAATTCCAACATTGTAATTTCAATATCAACAAAATATCATTACACAAAGTCACACACAAATTCAAATAATGATATTAAAAAAAGGGGACATTTTGTGCTCATGGCTTGGACAAATGTTTTGTTCATTTGGCATTATTTTAAATCATTGTTTTGTTACATCAAAAATTAAGTTTATTTTTGAAACTTGATCTAATTTATGGATAATACTAAATATGCATTAAAAATGGCATTGAATACACATACAAAAAAAAACAACATACACGAATTTCTTTCAATTCAGTTTTCAATCCCTATCCTTACCTCTTCCCCTTCTCCGCTTTCCCTACACACACATGGCTCATCTAGTGGTTGTTCTCATAAATCTATATAAATATATATTTAACATTCATTCATACATATTCATGCATACATAGATAAAAAACAAAAACATATGTGTAACTATTTTAGCGCTTAGCCGGTTTTTTGTAATCTATCGTATATATATTTGTAATAGGTTCTAGGGTCTTTGAAATGTGCGTAAATCGTAAACTTAGATACAGATACAAAGAATGCATTATACATATTATTGAGATACACGATGTGTGAAATGCATTTTAGCAACTTTTTCTAGTCTAGTATTTACTATATATACATATATATTTAAGCGATAGACTTTTCAATATTTTCCTATCGCATTATTGGAGAATTAACTTCCTTGCGTAAAATTTATGCGACTTAAACAATTCAAAAAGATACGAGAAAATTAAAAAAACTAAATATTTACAAACATACATACATATATGTACATCAATGTGTAGTGAAACATTTCCCAAAACAGCCAAGAAGAAAAATAAATGTTTTATCCCCATCTTTGATGTAAACTTAAATATGTCTTATCTAATTGATCAGATTAATGTGTGGGTAAGAAATAAAACATATTGTCTATGTCGGATTAAGGTTAATAAATCAGGTTGGTACTTACAGCATTTTCCTTAATAGTCCCTTAAAGTTTCTATTAACAATAAAACTACGTTTTTTAGTTCCTTTTCCTTTGTTACGTTTTATTTATCCGTTGTTGTTTTTCATCGTTTAGTTTTTATATTAACCGACAAAAAAATCCAATTTGTTCGCTTACTTTCGAATTTAGTTACAAATTTGACTGTCTCCCGGGGAATCCAAATGGGAATCCCCTTTTTCATTTCAGCTTTCTTTTCTCTCTCTCTCTCTCGGTCGCTTTCGCTCTTTCTGTTTCCTAGTCATCCTCATTTAAACTAAATTAACTTTTCAAGTAGGACTTCTTTGCTTATTTGTTTTACGTGTTTTTCTTCTTATTTTTTCTTTCGGTTTTTCTTAGAAATATAAATATAATTTAAACATTCATTTTGTTTGTTATTTTTTTCTCAATTTGTTTGTTGTTTTTTTTGTTTGTTACGTTACGTTTTTTGTTTGTTACGTTCAAGGATCTAATCTTTGCTTCTTGCCTGCTTGCTTGCGGTGTAGAAACTTTGTTTTCGAAGAAAAGTTTCGAAACAAAAGGAAACTAAATGCATGCCCCCTGCTACGGTTTTGTTACGGTTTTTGTTACGGTTTCGGTTATGAAATTAAATATTGTATACAAGTTTATTACTTTACAATAACAATTTGCGCTTAAAACATCATCATCATCATCTTTATCATGTTGAACAAGTTTCAAAGGACTAACTTCTTATAGCATATTCGTTTTGTTTTTGTTGTTTTGGATTTTGTTTGTTAACTTTGCTGGTTATATAAACATACATAAAAATACAAGTATATATATCTCGAGACTTAAAGTACGATTCGGTTCCAGCTACAAAAGACATATTTGCTAAGTCCCAACACAATAATTCTAGAGATACATATTGAGATATATTTATATATGGTTCCATATAGGGATATATCATATACGTATTCATGGATAACTGATTGGCGGTCTGAACCCAAAAACTGACAAATTTAATGAACTGAATCTGAATCTAAATGAAGTTAATGTTATGTTATTCATATGTATCTTTTTATCTGTGAGGTTCGCCTCGGGGCTAAATCCATGTAGCTCCCCAGTATATATATAGATGTTATCCGATTATACGAGGATGGGGAACTGCACTCTCTCTCCTTCCTCTCTCTCTGTCTCTTTGTCTCTGTCTCTTTACAAGCATTCAAAAAGTTGATCATCCATTGCTAACTTTTTACAAAACACAAGTCGGATCGGATCGACAGCTGTTTGTTCATTGTTCAAATTAGTTTTTTCATTATATATACATGACATTGTATAAACATATATATCTGTATATATATTCGATATATATATTTGTTTATTGGTATGTGTATAAAGCCAGCCGCCTGGTAAAACTTTATGCTTACAATTAAATTTATCAAACGCCCCTCGGTGTGCGTCTCTCCATGTCGGATGCATGTGTGTGTTGGTGTGTGTGTGACTGTGTGTGTAGTGCGGTCCGCCCGTTAAAATTAAAAAACAACTTTGACACCGGTACTGCATAAATAAATGTCCTTAGCCATTAAGGGGGAAGAGAGGGGCGCTTGGCCAGTAGTATGTAGAAGTAGTAGAAATATAGTGTTGAGGATTTTGATAGGAGGAGTAGTTGTATGTAGTATTAGTTGTTGCATGCGGCACGCGTCCATGTGGCATGTGGCAGCAGCCCTACTGCGCCTTGGCCTTGCGCAAATAGGCATCATTCTGGGCATCAGTATTGATGTATTTACTGGAATGCGGCTCATTGTCAGCGGATGAAGGACTCGAAAGCTTGGCGGTATTCTGGGCAACCAGCGAGGCAGCCATGCGGCGACTCTTGTTGCCACCGGGCGACAGGTACGCCTTGTAGAAGAAGCGCGCAAACAGTACGAAATAACTGAAGTACATGGCAATCGACAAATTGATATTGCGCTGCGATATGTTGCACGATTGTGTGCCGTGCGTCTTGAGGAAACCATTTGCCCACACATTGATCGCACATCCAATGATCATTTGCGTCAATTGCAGCGATGTGATAATCATCGATATAAACCGAGGTGGATTAAAGCGTGCCGCCTTCAGTGCATAATAGCTGTACATCACCGAATGGACACAATAGTTCATCACAATGAACCAACGGGCGGAACTGGTATATTCCGTGTAGCTGAACCATGAATAGATCAGCACTGTGATGTGATGATACCAATGCAGGAAGATCAGCGGCTGTTTACGCAACACTATGAATATCGTGTCGCCCAACTCGGGCAATTTGCTCAGCACAAAGAGCCAGGTCCAGAAGCCGCAAACGCGATCTTGTTCAATGTAGCTAGAAAGTTGACAGACAGAAAGATCAGATCAGTTCGGATGGTCAGTAATCAGTAAGTGGAAAATCAGGTTACAGATGACCTTCACACACGAGCTGTGTGTTGTGTGTGTGTGGGGAGGAACACTTACCTAGGCACACAGACCGAATGGAAAAGTCCATAATGACGCAGCACGTGGAACAATTCCGGTGCCGTGCGAGCAGCTCCCATTATGCTGAACATCGCCAGCATTGTATTCCAGATGATGAGCGGGCCACGTAATTGAAATCTGTAAAGAAAAATATTATTTAATTAGTTACTGCATTTCTAGTACAAAGGAATCTTAAGTGACTTAAGCGACTTGAGTACACTTTGAATCTGTATACAAATAAAAGGCATAATAACATTAGTAAATGTAGTGCTAAATCAGAGATGATAAATTGTAAATTAACTTTAGTTATTTCTAATCCTTTTCAGAGCTAGAATTCCTATTATTATTTACAGGGTATACAACTCAGCTCAAGTCTATTTGATTGTTAGCAACTAGTTTTCTAAATAGTTACCAGACATCTTCAATTGACACCCATGTGGAATGGAATGGGTTTGTTTCCATTGATCATTTTATATGTAAATTTGCATTGCATAATGTAAAGATCAATAAACTTTTAAGCTTGTTTTCTATACTCACTGAGAGATCAAGTACTTTGTGCAAAAACAATTGACACTAAAAAACACTAACTAAAATCGCAAGTCACATTGAGAATTCATTAGTTTAGTTAGCCAAGCCAACTAAATGATTCAAGTTGATATCCTTAAGCACTTATTAACTCGACAAAGATACAGTTTAACCTACTAGACGTAAGCATAGCTCGTAGTTATGTAAGCAAAGCTATTAAGGTTAATAAAACAAGCTGATCTCAGTTCAGTTCAGTGTTCCGATTTTTGTATTACATTATCAGATCTCATGCTGTAATCGTATGATTGTCTGTGACGTTGAGTTCGTAATGGATGAGGATGAATGAATGTGATGATTTTCGTATACCCTTCAAGAAGGACAAGCAAAAGCTATAAATGTATATATACAAGACAGATCGGTTTAGGCAGCAAACTCCCCTTTTATATCTCAGAGAGAACTGTAAGTTTTCTAGCTGCTAAACTGATCATTTAACTAATTTAAATAGAAATTTTTAGAAATTTGTATACCCTTCAAGAAGGACAAGCAAAAGCCATAGATGTATATATACAAGACAGATCGGTTTAAGCAGTAAACTCCCCATTTATATCTGAGAGAGCTGCTAAACTAATCATTTAACTAAATTCAATAGAAATTTATAGCTTGTATCTTTACATCAATCAAGCACGTGTTAAGATTCATTTCCATAATCAATCATCTTTTATATCACATTTAATTTCTTTAACTAATAAACTTGCCCCGTTCAAACATGTTTTGCATTTTGAATAAGTTTTTCGGATATATTCAATTAAGTTTTTTAATGGCTCTTTAAAAGTGCCGGCGACTCTGGCAACTCTCTAGAAATTTGAGTAGAACATGACTCAAGGGCGTGCCCGACACGCTGGACATGGGTGAGTCAAAATAATAAAATATATATAAGTGAGACACAACTCATGGGAATGAAATCAGTCAACGACTGTGGCACTTGATCAGCTGATAATCATAACACGCTCATATCGCTAGGCATTTTCAATTAAAATGCTATTCAAATAAAATACAAAGTATTATTTGTAAACTTTTGTCTACCAAATGCAATAAAATAAAAGTTGTTCCGATAAAGTGCCAGACTATTAGTCATACTATAGTGGAATCAAAGTCAAAAAGTAATAAATAATAGTAACACAAAAAGTGATTCGACTCTTATCAGAGTCTAACAAATGTGGCGTGTTTTTTTTATATATATATACAATATATATTTATGTACATATGTGCACATTTCAACTGCAGGGTTATGCTGGGTTCACATTAGGAGCATTAGGGGTGAATCTGAGCATTAAAAGTCATAGGTACATCAATTTATTGCTAAGATATTTAAGATTTTTGAAAACTAAACAAGTGCTCATAAATGCTAAAAAAGAACTTATTAAAGTCTGAAAAGTACAAACAACATTGAACTTGAGAGGTGAATCTGGGCATTAAAGATGGTAATTATAGCTCAGAAGCCAAAATTTACACTGACACTCTGACACTCTCTGTCAAGGTCTGTCAGGAATGTGAACCTATAGCCTTTTGGTTTGTTTGACTCTTTAGCTTTGGGTAAATCTCAAAGTTGTATCACTTAACAGTGTCAATTGAAAATGTCTCTGATTTTAAATTAAAATGTTTAATGCATGTTTCAATCAGAAATTCAGCTCAATTAGAAAGCAGTGCAATTAATTAAAGACGACAATTAATTGGAAGCAAAGGAAATACATTCATCAGTAAATAAATTAAACTAAACGCTTTCGATTCTCTACTTTTCCTATCATATTAAAGATTTAAGAAAGTTCACAAAACTAAACAGGTGCTCATAACATTTATGAACAAAACTAATAACATTTATGAACACCTGTTTAGTTTTGGGAACTTTTCTACTATCAAAAGAACTAATTAAAGACTGAAGAGTACAAAGTTTTAACTATGGAATTTATTGTTGCTCAACAACTCTTATAAAGATAAGTTATGTGTAGAGTCCAGTTGGATAACAACGTAACATATCGCCGACAATTCTAATTAATGAAATCATAACCTTAGATTTCCTTTACAAATCTAGGCTTTACACAAGACAGAGAAGATACAATTTATACTATATAAGATATGCAATTTTTGTAGTGCTAAATTGTCAGAGATAAGAACGAGGGGAATAAATTTGACAATTAAGCTGCGTAGATGCTGGTCACTCAAGTAAAGACTATACGTATGTATAAAAAATATACAGCTAGTTAAAAAAGTATTTTGACACATGGAAAAACTGACAAATATAGGCCCAAGTTTTCAATGTTCGCATAAGCTTTATATATCTATATATTTTTGACAGTTGACACTAGTTTTCTATACATTTTATGACAGTTTATCATTCGGATAGTTAATTGAGATCTTAAATAGAAAAATATTAATTTAAAAATATACACAGCTAATATCAATATTTATAGTATATAGTATTTAACTTCAAAGCAAATTAAGCAACTTCTTGTAATAAAATATATAACCATTGAAATACATTTGTTCTTGTCAAAACATTTACTTGGCTAACTTTATAAATGTTGATTCTAAAAATTCATTCTAATATCCCACATTAAGTTAATTATTGTTTAAATTAAAAGTTATACACAAGTAATATCAATACAATTTATTTTATATCTACTTCAAAGCAAATTAAGGAACTATATATGTTATATAATAAAATAGGAAAACAAAATATATAACCATCGAAATAAATTTGTTCTTACAAAATGTGTCAAAACATTTACTTGACTAACTAAATAAATTTTGATTCTAATTCACTTTATTAACCCGCATTAAGTTAATTATTGTTCAAATTAAAAAATCATACACAGCTAGTATAAATAAATAATATTTTATATTTAACTTCAAAGCAAACTTCATTTACTAAAATAAATAACCATTGAAACACATTAGCTTTTTCCAAATTTGTCACAACATTTCCTTGACTAACTGTATAAATGTTGATTCTAATTCATTTTATTAACCCGCATCAAGTTAAACTCGCTGCGCTCGCAACGTAAGCAAAGCAAAGCAATCGCATTTAACGACCGCATACAATTTGCTGCTGTCTCGCTGCGGATTTGTTGGTTGTGAATTTGTACGTTTTAACAACCCTAAAATTCCCAAACGGTTCTGGCAACGCGAGCAACAGCTGCGCACTGCCGAACACTGGGCAATTTGTGCCAAAACATAATGAGTAAGGAAAACCAATTATGCCTTGCGAACAGCTTGGCAGTTTGGCTTCTAGGCAGAGGGACATCATAAGCCGTGTGACCTTCTCGGTTGCTCGGTGTGTTGTTCCTTGAAGCTCAATTTTTGTCAGGGCCACAGGTCGTCCCCTATTTGTGGATGCACCAAGCGGCGGACCGGCGCCTACTTTGTGTCCGGGCTGCCGTCTGGGCATTTTGGGTGAAGCGATCTGCCCGCATCAATGATAAATGAAGATAAAAGATAAAGATAACCTCTAAAAGAGTAAGACTTTCTTTTTGAGCCCCAGATGAGGTAAAAAGAGAGAGACAAACCCTAAATTCCAATTGAAGTTTTCACTTTGTTGCCAAAATTGCATAAGCAAAGAAAGGCAAGGCAGTAAAGAGAGGGAAAGAGAGAGAGAGTAAAGAGTCTCTCTCTTTCGACAAACCTGATTTTGCAAGCCAAATTATGCAAGCCAAAATGCAAACTGTAAACAAATGGACAAGAAACAGACAGAAACGAAACGAAACAAACTGAAATCAAATACTTTTGGGCCAGTTGATTATTATTGTTGGACTTGATTTAAGCACACACACACACACTCCCATATTGATATTAATGTGTGTGTATTGTATTCTCTCTGTTTATGGCCGCTTTGCACTTTGTTTCGCTTTTGCCTTTGGGCCAAGAAATTCGCAACATTGTCTCGAAACTGACGCGTTTCATTTTTGTAATTCTCTCTCTCTCTCTTTCTCGCTCTCTCATTAAATTTGGCCAACATTTTTGAGGTGTTGCGAAAATTTTTGCGGTTTCCCTGATTAACTGACTGTCAATTTTGTATATAATATATTATGTTATTTTTTAAGTTTTTAATTTGCCTTTAATTATTATGCATCGTTCGCCACTTGGGATGCTCCATTGACCAAATGACACAGATAGTTTTCGAGCTTGTGAAATCTGTTTCAAAGTTCAGTTTTGTATCTTTTGCTCTCCTAGGAGTGCACTTTAAAAGCCTCTATAGAAAAATCTCTCATTATAATAATCGGGCACTTCAATTATACCCATTGAATTTAGCAAAGCAAAACCAAATTAATCTTGAGTTGATTTATTATGGCAATACTTAAGTATTTAATCACTTTCTGATTACATTTAGCTACATTCTCGTTATCAGTAAACTTGCTTATCAACCTTTTTTTAGTTCCGATTGAATGGAATTGATAATGCAACAACTTTCCACATGGGAGGAGATTTTGCTTTGACATTTCCGACAACTTTATTAATATTTAAAGGTCAACTAAATCTAGAGTAAATATCGATTGAAACGAGTTGAGATATTGGACATATAAATAAGAGCAGAAGCACAAATAATGTGATGACGAAAGTAAAAGTCTGGTCTGATCTCAGACAGATGCTGCAGATGAGAGTGAGAGAGAGAGGCGAGATTGGAGTTACGTGTTAACAGGTAAACAGAATCAAGATTTCTTCTTCTTTGATTGCATTCCTCTCCGTTGTTGTTGTCTCGACTCGTCGTCAATATTTGAATGACATACTTTATTCACTTTACACTCTCATCCAAATCTCGCTCTCTCTCTCTCTCTGTCTCTCTTAATTTAAACTGTCAACGCTAACGGTTGTTTTTTTTCGGAAATTTCAAAGTCAATTGAAACTTTCAGGTTTCACTTTTTTTTGAAATATTTCAATGCGTCTTTAAAAACTTCCCGTTTGCATTTTGTTGATCATTGTTGTTGATGTTGTTGTTCGTAATTGTTACATACTATTAAAAAAAAAATGTGTAATATAAAGATGTAATTTAACTGTAATTGTTGCTGTTGTCGCTTGTAATTTTACACAAAGCCTTTGTGCTAATTATTCCACTAACACGCCCCTTTCGACACGTCATGGCGAGTAAGAAAATTATTTTTTTATAATTTTGCAGCAGTATAAAAGCTGGCAAACTCTAGACTTGAGCATTAAGCCAAGCTACACAATTATTAATACCCTGTAGTTGGGGTTTTAAGAGGGTATGCTGCTTACATAAGTTAAACTGGAGCTAGAAAGACCTAGGACAATTTTTTCAATGTCCTTAGAAGGTTTTAATTGACTATGAGATTGATAAACTGACGTAAAATCTATAGAAATTTATAATGTAAAATTCAAAGATATCTAACAAATAAAACTTCAAATGATATTCAAGTTTGTTTATGATCGATGCTACAGAAATTGCTTCCACTTGAAATTGAAGTGAAATTCATAGAAATTATCCCAATGATAAACTGAGGTAAAAGGTTTGGAAATGTATAATGTAAAATTTAAAGATATTTATCAAATAAAACTTATAATATTATTAATGTCTGTTTATGATGGATGCTACAGAAATTGTTCCCACTTGAAATTGAAGTGAAATTCATAGAAATTGAAGTCAAATTCAAGTGGAAGCGATTTCTGCAGCATCCATGATAAACAGCTTTATTTGGTAGATACCTTTTAATCCCGTATATTTATCTCACAACTTGTTAAAGGGTATCTTCTAGCATAAGCTTCTAATATAAGCTTTATCTGATATATGTATATCTCTTAATTCTGTATATTTATCTTACAACTTGGTAAAGGGTATCTTCTAGCATTAATATAAACTTTATCTGATAGATATCTCTTAATTCTGTATATTTATCTCACAACTTGGTAAAGGGTATCTTCTAGCATTTACTTTGCATAATTTTAATGACTTGTGGCTTGGGGGAATTTCAGTTGATTGCGTGCTGAGGCCACATTAAAGGACTTTTTATACACTGTTGAGTGAACACAGTGAAGGGGCTAAGGATGGACTAGTATTTTAAAGACCAGTCGTATATACGAGTAACTCCTATGCAATTTCCCTATTCACACACAGATAAATACAGCTACTCTTTCTCGTTACAGTTGTTAAGTTTGTTAAGCTGTCATAAAAATAAATCAATTTTCAACGGCGATTATTACTCATAGTAAGTCAAGAATTTGTAAGATATGTGTTTACAAATACAGCAAATTGCAACATGCTGCGATTTCCAATGAATATCGTGTTGGTTTTCAATAAATAAAGGGTAGAGTCTGTGATTTACAAATATAGATGTCACTGGAATTATATAAATTCGTCTGTTTCTGACAGACTACAGACTTCCACGAATTTGCCTTATATGGTAAAAAAAACAACAAACTTGAACCATATTTTGTTACACAGTGTCACGCCACATTTTGTGTTCACCACCCACCCACAACAACACGGTTATGTTTGCCCGTCATTCTGGCCATACAACACAAACACATATCCATATGTATATGTATGTATGAGAGGCACACGCGCCGAGGCCGAAACAAACACAGCGCTACAAAATATTTGCACATCTCTCATATGGAGATTTTGTTGTTGCCCTCTTATGGCCATTACAATGTTTGTTTGTTTTCGTTTTCGTTTATTTTTGTTGTGTTATGCACCTTGAGGCTAGTCAAAGCTAGTCAGCTAATTAGCTGTCTCTTGTTGGCTAGTGTAAAAATGAAAAAAAAAGAAAAAGAAAACGTGCAGTAATGTTTTCATGTAGATAATTGAATGTCCTGCGCTTCTCCCTTCCCCAAAGGGGAATTCTTTCTAAGGACACACCCACTTCTGGCATGTTCGCCGTGTCACAGTGGGTCTCATTTATTATGGAACATAAGTTCATATACATACATGAATGAGTGTATATGGAAATACCTTTGCGTTGGGGAATACTTGTGTCTCGTCGTATTTAAATGACTTTCAATTGACTCTCCATATGAAATCGAGTGTAAACATAATAAATACGTATACGTAATATTTGTGTGTACAACACTTTTAAGAGAACCGAACCGAACCGGCAATCGAATTAAAGTAGTTTACCCCTCTTTAGTGAATCATTTGCAATGATATCATAAACAATTACGACAACTCACAGCTGTATATATTTTTATATTTTATTTTTGTCGCTGTGCCTTGTTGAATTCCAGTTTTATTATGACTTTTTTTTTTGCTGGCCTGATAAGAGAATGTTCCACACGTTGAGTGACGACTTGCCGGCATCGCCATACACCACATGGTTTCCACAATACTGATAACTGATAACAGTCACTGTGTGTATGAAGCTCGATTTTGGCATGTTCTACGCGTGGCACATAGAGAAATCACAAATCACAACCCGCAACAACAGATTTGCAATTCAAGAGTCAAGGGCAACGGATTTCTCAGATACAGATACAAGCGGGGGGAAAGGTTAAGCTACAACGTGATAAAAGCCAATAAACAATCAAGATGATCTCAGACTAAAGTAAAGCCTGTAAACTGTAGACTGTATGACGTCCGTATTACGCGTGCTGGACTCCGTCTCGTAGTTTTCCCCTTGGATACTTTCCAATTCACACCTTGCAGTACCAGAGTCCACTTGCATGTGTGTCAATATTGAAACAACATTTTAAGTGTAAAACTCCAACATTTGTACACTATTTATTTAGTGTTTTTTCCACCTTCTCATTTTATGAAACGTCGTAGAATTAAGTGGAAAGCCAATCCCCTACTAAATATGATAGGCTTAGGGTTTAGTAGAAGCGTAGGTTGTCTCAAGTGTGGGCTACGAATTCGTTTAAATACACATTATATTACTTATATAATGTATGTCAACATTTAATTTGCTGGGGGGATTGATGAACAGCATTCAAGTTGCTATATTTGGAAATGTTATGAAACAGACGAGAAGACAAGCAATTTTTTGATAAGAAAGTCAATTTCACAAGCTGTCACTGGCATTTCACACAATTTTAGTACCACAAAGTGGGAAATACTTTAAAATAGACATTCCTAAATGCATGATAAGGTTAGAAGATGGTTTAAAAACATTTATTCCTAAATTTATTCATTTAATTTATACAAAAATCTAATCAAATACTTTAAAAATAAACATAAGACGATGGAAATTTTTGAGAACTGATTTAAATCTTGTGTCAATGATCCTGGCTGCATATTAAAAAAGTTGCTCAGTACTTAAACATTTATTCCTATTTCAGTAAAACAATTTTTAAAAACATAAAGATCTTTTTGCTAAATCTAATCCAATACTTTAAAAATAAACATTTCCTAAGACGATGGAAATTTTTTAGAAATGATTTAAATCTCAAGTCAATGATCCTTATTGCATTTTAAAAAAAGTTGCCGAGTTACTTTCAGTTATCAATTAAAATTCCATCAGCAAGCCGATTTGCAGCTTTATATTAATAATATTATTATTAAATTACTTGGGACAGAGGCTGGCACAGAGTCAAGAATAAACAATATACAATATGTATGTTGAATTTCAACACCACATATCCTATAGAGTGAAATCAGAGATAGATGCCAAGTCACGCGCCAATTGAATTTGGCGTTGGCGACAATTAGAAATGGGTAAATTATATAATCGCCAGTCATATTTGCAATCCGGACAGTTGACAGACAGACAGTTGCACTGACAGTTGCACTGACAGCACAGCGACAACAACAATAAAATGGCAAACAAAAAGATTGCAACAATTTTGTGGTAATTCGACATGCAATTTTTTGTTGTTTTTTTGGGTTACTTTACAACAATAACAAAAAAATTAGGTGAATTGTGCAACGACCTTGACTGCATCCGTGAGTTGACCCTATCAACTCGGAAATTTCTTTTGATTGCCTATAATTTTGCGTCATTTAGGCGGTCTAACTAGAAATTCTAATGAGCGAGGGTGTAACGGCTAATCTACAGATTAACGACCAATATACTTTGCATTGTAATTGGAAATTACAATCGAAAAAGCAAAACTTTTATAATTACCTTTCGGAGGAGAACAGCTGCACGAGTTTCCATTTAAAATTTCAACAAATGATATTATAGATAGAGGTATAGTATCTATATCTAATTTGACGTATGTCTGTATTTATGAACCTAGGTACAAAGTTTCAAAGTTCTTCTATTTCTCTTTCCCATTGTTTAGAATTTCGTAGTGGGTGAAGTCAGCATGGTCTGAATATCTGTTTGCTACTTTTCGAGGTTCTTAATGAGCTGGCGTAGGTGTCTATTCAGATAGCAGAAAGAGAACTGCCCAAAATATTCTACTAACAAATGCCATTTACTGTGCAAAGTTCAAAATGTAACAAGTGTTTTATGCCTAAATACCCATTGTTGTTTTTGACAATTATGTTAGTCGAAACTTCTGTAGAACTTTGGTAAAGCAAACTTTTTACTATGAATACTTTAACTTGAAAGTCGACTTTTTAAATTGGTTTTACTTGATAGATCTGCTCTGCAATTATTCTTATCGTTTTCCCAGTAATATATTATAATATAGTCAAGAAAGTGAATCAATATTTTCATTTTCCCCCTGTTGTTAAGATAGATTATGGCCAAGTCCCCGTTATGAGACGATTACGTACTCTACACGTGTAACAAATTGTCCGGTGTGGATTTTACATGAAAATCCATTGAGGCGAGGCTGAGACGCTGCTGGAGGGGTTCAAGGTCTTTTATGTAGACTTTTGTTTTTATTTCACTGCTGCTGCCAATGTCAGTTGCAGTTGAAATTCAACAAAAGATACACAATTACAACTGCAGATACAGATACAAAGATACACATATGTATGCACAAAAATGGAAAGAAAGCAAACAGAAATTATGCAATCGATGCAAATTTCAAGTTCTCCAAATTAACACATGTTTCTTTTGAACTTATATAGCTATATATATGTATATACTAGAAATTCTTTATATAGAACTCACCTCGGCCGATTTTGCATAAAGTGCTGACCACCGAATATGACGAGCATGTAAATGCCACAATAGTAGAACACCCATGTCCAGTTTTCCAGCATCCATTTTCGTGTGCGCTGGTGAATGAAATCATTCTCGAAATCAAAGATATAGGAATAATTGGGCGTCACGCTGATGTCCATATTAATCATTGTGCAGCCGTCTTTTGTGTGTTGTTGTTGTTGGGGATGGGTCTGAGAATTGCTGTAGTGTTGAGATTATTCTATATAGAGAGATTGAAAACAATATATGTATATGGGACTTTTATTATTCAATTGCCAAATCAAAATTTAAATTTCTTTTTCTGCTCTTATCAAAAGTCATAAAAATCAACATTAATCTTTGACCCTCTGATTTAATCTTAATGCAACATCTTGTGAAAAAAAAGGCAAAACAAAAAGCGCGCGTTTTGTCTCAGCTTTCCACCAGAGAGTGTGTGACCTTCCCGATGCACAGATGTGTCCATTGATTTTGCATATACTCTGTAAGCCATGCACATACACACACACATACATATTTAGTTATGTTGGGAGAGCAGAGAGAGAGAGAGAGAGAGTGAACGCTGTTACGAATGCAACTCATTCATGAATGGCGCCTTCTTCCGCATTTCACACCTTCAAACAAAACGCAGCTTCAGCTCGTGCCTTGGCGCTCACTTGACAAAGAGAGATGGTGGAAGAGAAGAAGGAGAGGGTGGTGTGGGAGGTATGTATGTAGGTAAGGCGCGCGCCAGTCTGGCGGCTGTTTTGGGTCATTCATTCATTCCCTCAATCGTTCACTTCGCGGCAGGTCTCGTGCGGAAAAAAGCTTCAGCCAACCAACAAAAAAAACAACACACTTTACAATAAGAAATGCCTAACAAAGCAGAATGCGAAAAAGTGAAATAGCAATAACTGCAAGAGGCGGTTGTCAGGTGCCGGCTGTGGGTGGTTGGTTTGGTTGCTAATATAAGAATACATATGCATATACGTTGGTTGTATATAAAGATGTACTTGTTGTACATATTTGAATGCCTAATTGCATGCCAGACACGCGACAATTTTGGTACGCACAACAACGAAAACAGTCCTACTCTCGCGCACGCACACACACACAAGCACACCGATAGAAACTCTCACACAAGCACGCACACAGCTGCATTCAGGTAATTTCATTTCATTTGGTTGCTTGCTTGCTGTAAGCTGGTTAGCTTTTGAGTATCATATCCGGTTTTTTTTCGCGGCCCAGCGCGCTTTCAAAATTTCTAGTGAAATTTTTGCTGTTGCTGCTGATGAACTAAAGGTTTTTTTTGTTCCATACACACATAGATCTGTATTAACGTATGTGTGTGTGTGTGTTTTATGTTGTCACACCACCGCAAAAAACACGCGATTCGCTTCACACTCATCTTCTTCTCGACCATTCGGGCTTTCATCTTCCATTCCTGGCACTCGCCTCTCCTCTCATTTTATGCTGAGCGCGCCGACGTAATCGATAAAGTACACAAATACGATAAAAATACATGTGGCAAAAAAAGGCAAAAATCATATTTCCTGGTCAACGCTGACAGCATCATAAAGCCACAATAAAACTCACCGACGCGACACTCACTAATTTCGTTGGCAAATAAACGCACACTTAATGTTAAATATTAGCTAAATGCTTTTTAACTGATTATATGCATGTACAATTACTTTTTGTGTTGTTTTTGTAATATGCTGCCCAGCTTGTTAACGCACGCGCTACTTTTCCTCTTCAGCTATTTTTCCGCAAAGACAACTCTCTCTTTGAGCAGCCGGCGAACCACTGAGCGCACCTGTCTCACTGCTTGTGTATTTAAGTATTTATTTAAATAAATTAAACGAGCGAACACAAAACACCGACGAACGGGCGTTCATCCCCCTTAGTTGTGAAAGTAGACTGATTTTTTTAGTGGCGGCGCTAGCAACACCAGGTTCATCAATACACTTAGTTCTAAAAGTATACAGCGTATGGTTTAGTGGGGGCGCTCGACGAATCAGTTTATATACTTTCAAAATCAAACCATAGGTGGTGATATACGTTTTGCTAATAAGCAAAAGGTGGCGCCAATTTGAAAAGATTCATATTAAAACATTTTCTTTTACTTTTAAACAAGAGAAAAATTGGGAGAGTTTCTTTAGAATTAATTCAGTCAGAATTAACACAACTTTGCCGATATGCTTATCGATATTTTGTAAGAAAAATGACCGAATCGGTATCAATAGCGTGACCAGATTGTGAAAATAAGAAACGCAGCCCTCGTTAAACAGCTGCATGATTTGGCGCGTATATTTAAAATATGCATTTAAGCAAAATAGCAAAATTAGTATTAAAAATTGGTACATTCAAAAGATTTGTTAAATATTTTTTATTACACAAATTACAAACAATACACAGTAAACATAATTTGTTGTATAAACCTAGCTACTTATATGATTAATATTACACCACATTTAATTGTTTGTTTTCCTTTACACATAATAATTGTTGCCGTTTGTGCTGTATCAGATACGTTTATTTAAATTCTGCTAAGAACTAAGAATGTTTTTACACTAACTAAACCCTGGCAGCTGCTAAAACATTTTACAAAAAGCTCCCCCGACAGTTGCCCATTGGCATTAACATTTAATCCTGTTGGCTTCAATCAGAATTGTGTTGCACCTGCCACTGTGTGGCAAAAGTAAATTAAAAATCATAAAAAAATCCACAAAAAATATTGTAATGTTGTTTGCCATGAATGTTTCATATTCGTTTCATTTGCACTTGTTTTTTAATCAGTTTCGAAAAAACTCTACATTTGAGTCCAGTTTTTGTGCCCCTCAGCTGCAGCTGCCACAGCGCAACATATACATACTTTGATTCGACTTTGATTATCAATTTTCATAAAATTTTTTGTAAACTTATTTTTTTGCACAGGTTGACGAGGATACGTTGGGGTTTTTTGGGGCGATGGTAGCCACGTCAACCGTCAGCACAGCCAATTAAGCAAATTAAACAGATTGTTATCCTGCCCAGACAGGCAGCAGACCAGGCTGACACAGGTCGAACAATATGTCCAGCCGAGCAGAGCTTAATTCAATCAACGTCACATAATTACTTAATTAATTAGAGATGCGCCCAACGGTCACACATTCAAATCGGCCATCATTTTCCGAAAATCATTCAACGAGCCATACATCTCAAAGTCACCGCCTCCATTTCCATATGCCTGGGCCTGGGCCCGGACATGAGCCGGCCGTGGCAACGTCAGGGGCACGGGCAACAGCTCCGGCATTACTGAATGATGCGTGATAAGGGCTCGCAACGAACTGAACTCCTTGGTGAATCCCTAAATATCATACATAAATTCATTATTCACATTAACTCATTAAGTCTGGATATGACAGTGTCTCCTACCTTAATTTTGTAGCCACGTGGTGTGCGGAGTATTAAATAATGTGCCACACGTGGCGATGGTGGCGGTACTCGTAAGGATAATGCGAAGCATCCTGGCTTTGTGCTGCTCTGTCGCACCAGAAATGCACCTGGACTTTGACGTGACAACACCTCGAGTGAGATCTCCCGCGGTATTCCTGCCTGATACCATGCAGCTCCCTTCAGCTCCTGCTGCTCGGCCAGGCTGAGGTTATCCAAACGCAATGAAGCACCATTTGCAAATAGCTTTGGACTCGAGTTGGCTGTATTATAAAAGAAAATTTCATATTTAATAAAAAAAATAATTAATAAAAACTTGCTACTAATGTAACCTGTATTGTTAGTTTAGGTTAGCTTGCTGTTTTGCTACATCAATAATTATCGATTATAATCGTCTATCGTTTAGTTCTAATCTCTTATCGGGTTTCTTAAGCTCGCCTTATCTGTTTGCTCCGCGTTTTTTTTATTGAAAATCGTAGTTTGATCGGTCCAATTGGCTTAAATTGTGTGTTGAACGTCAAGCAAAGTTTTGTGCACTTCATGCGTATGAAAGTTGTTAAATTAACCAGCAATATTGTGTTAAATTAGAATTTTCATATTTGCAAGTGCTTCGTTTTTGCATGGCGGCCAGCGGAGCACCTCTTTGCTCTCTTTTGGCGCCATTTTATATAACGCTCTCTCGTGTGCGTGTTTGTGCGCGCTCCTTATGATCGTTGTCGTTGCTCGTTTTAACTCCCGCGCTCTCACGCATATCTTTGATGCAATGATATGTGTGCATTTGTGTGTGTTCGTTTTGCTCATTTTCTTTTTAATTGCGTGCGCTCAGAGTTCTAATTTGCTTTGTGAAGTGCGTGTGTCGTAAGCCTCAGCTTCAGTCAGGCTAAAGATTTTTTTGTTGTTTTTGTTTTGTGTGTGAAAATGCAGTCAGCTTTTGTTGATCGCTAATCAGAGTGTAGTGAAGTGATTTGTGAAAAGAGCATGTAAATTTATTTTGCAATGCAAAATAATGCAATTTAAAAAAGCAATATAATCTAAAAGAAAATATATTGCACATAAAATACAATGTGAACGATTTTTTTGTTTTTGTTTGGTGCTTTAAAATGCAGTCAGCTTTTGTTGATCGCTAATCAGAGTGTAGTGAAGTGATTTGTGAAAATTGCTTTTAAATTTTTTTGTAACATTTACCATGCAGTCTAACAAAATATTATGTAAAAGGGTAAGTTATATTTCTTTACTACCATAAATATGTATTCTGTATCATTTTAATATTGCTCATATCATATTGAAAGTGTTGTTTTATAATATGTAACACATATTGAGTTGGTTAAAAGTTAGAGATTAAATTTAAATAATTTAAATACACCTTTTTTAAATCAAACTTGTCTAAAACTCGATATTTTTGGCAAACTATGTTTACTCTACAAAATTATTTGAGATAAAAACTATTGATCAAAATGCAATTCCACTTGAGTATGAGCTTTATTTTCTCATGGCTGCCAAGAGTTTTATCAAAATGTCGAGCATATTTTTAAATTCCATTCACTTACCGCTGCACGTTTCCCGCAAATATTTCTTGCTATTGGGCAGTTCCGCCTGCAGACGTTGTGTGGCAGTTTCTAAAGCCGTCAGAGATTGACGACAGGAATCACCGAATTTGCTTGCCACATATTTGTCTGGCTCACAGATGGCTTCGTTCACATAGCCATCGGATATGGTCTGTGATGAGCCGGAGTTAAGGGATGAGGAGCAAGTGTTGTGCACCAATGGGCGGCTATCCTCGGTGCCACGCAATAATCCAATGCCCATGGTGAGGCGCTTAACCTGAAAGAGATTTTGAAACCATTACAATTGCATTGCATACAATTCACTCGGGGTATAAAAGTTTTTCGACGCAACGCAATAATTGCAATCTAGTTTATCCTCAACAGTTCTATAGCCATTATTGTTGTTGTTGTTCGAGTTTGGTTGCCTGCCACAAAGCCAGCAAACATCGAAAACACTTTCAACATCAAGAACAACAACAGCAACAAGGAGCGACGCCTGCAATCGAAGTGTAACATTTTTGGTTACCAATAAAATGTTAACTATGTAGTCAGTATTTACTTCCTCTGCCTCAGCCTGCCTCTTTTCTTACCCCGCTGCCCCCAAACTGCTTGCCACATTTTGGCTTTGGGCTGCGGTAAATTACTTTGAAATGAGTTGAAGCCCAAAGTTTTTGGGGCTGCTTTTTGTGAGCCCATTTAAAGCGTTTCCAATTAGCAGACAGTTGCTCAAGTGTTGACTGCTTCCCGCCTCCTCCATCTCCTCTCCCCCTAGGTTCCTCTCTCTCTGATCTCCTTCTTGCTTTATAAGTTATTTGCCTAATTTGTTATAATTATGTTGATTTTATGTAGTTGCCTAAAGGGAATGGGAATTGGCCAAAATGCCTTTTTGATGTGGCTTCCTTCAATTGATGCCTCCGCCTGTTGAAGGCGCCTATTGAGTTCACCTAAAGTCCAAGGATATTACACTCATATATATTGTAAAGGAATATTCTGTGGCTTTGCTATGACTTCATTCAGCATACGCAATTCAAAAGATTCACGCATCAAGTGCTATAATTAATTATATATTTATGATGATATAAGCAAGGACATTTATCATATATTCAACTCTGCTTTAGTTAAGATTAACTTAAGAAAGAAATAAACTTAATATATTTTCTTGGGTTTCTTTTGAAAAAGATTCATTCATCAAATGATATAATTATTTTTGTATTACTGAATATATTTATCTATATAATCCCTACTTTTATTAGGATTAACTTTAAGATGACTTTCAATAGCTTTCTGGTCCTCATTTCCCTTTTTAAGCTTTCACTTCAAGATTGATTGAAATTATCTCATTTAAGATAAGTAAAAAGACATTTCATTAGTCTATGGATAGTTTGATGATTCTCTTCAGCTGTATTTCTTTGATGTCTTTGAATGTGCATTTCTCCAATTGTAGCTAATTGAATTGGTACTCAAGCAGTTCCTTATCGTTAAGTATGCAATCAGTGCCAGCCAGGCAGTCAGACAGACAGTCAGACAGTCAGCCAGGCAACCTAATGCCCCCATTATGCTAATGACATTGGAAAAAGGCTGTATGCAAAGTATGCAAAAAGTCCTTAGCAAGACAATGCGCTCAAGTGGCACTCGGGAGGCGCTGCTCGACAAATCCGGTGTACAACTCTAGCTACCAAAAGGCGTAAATATACTATGAAAGGCAAAAAACAAGCAAAGCAAAGTTAAAATGCAATGAAATGCAGAAGAATAGACATGACAACGGTAAAAGACAAGGTAGGCGCATTGAGAACAATGGAACAATTGCGCTTGGGCGTGTCCAAGTTGAAAGCAGTTGTAAAGTACTTCTCGTTATACCCTGTAAACACAGAAATTGAGTAAAAACTAAAGGGAAGTGTGGGTTTCAAAATTTAATACGATTGCTCGATTTGACAGCATCTTAAAGTTTATAGATCCTTAAAGTATGTATCGGGATTATGTTTACCATGTTAAAACTATTTCCGAATCAATTGAAAAAATTCATAAAATATTTATCTTAAGTATAAAATCATTTGCAAAGAATTTTCAATGTCGATTGCATACTTTCTATCCAGGTATTCCCTCTTTTTCTGTTTACAGGATATTTCCCTGTTGAGCCTTAATTTGAAATAAAAGCTTAGTTGTTTTGTGCTGCCATTTGATTTGCTCCTTTTCGCTATCTCCACCTTTTGTCTGTCTGTCTGTCGTTATGTTGGTGGCAAACTTTCCACATTGCCTACAGCTGCAGCTGCAACTGTCAGCTGCTCCTTGTAGGCCTACAGATGTAGTTGTATATATGTATATACATACATATTTATCTGTGTATTTGTGTATTTGAGTGTGTAGAAAGCAGGACACGTGATGGCAACGGCAGAGTTTTGTCGGCATTGTTGCTGCGATTTATGTGTCATAAAGTCACTAAGTTAACGGCATTTGGCTGCCATTTGCCTGACATGCTTGCTAAAAACTTTTTCATCTCCCGCTCTCCATCGTTCTCTTTCTCTCTCTCTCTCTCTCTCTCTCTGCCTCCCTCTCCCTCTGCCTCTCTCTTGCCATCGTTGTGTGAGCAAATGCACTACAAAATGGCGCGTTGCACTTCAGTTTCACATTGCTGTTGTTTTTGTTGCTGTTGTTTTTTTTCTGTGAATTCTGTTTTTGTTGCTTTTGCAATTGCTGTCGGCGCGTGCCAAAGTGCCGTTAGCTCGTAATTTGCATTTTTGCAAATTAATTTAATGAACGCTTTTGGGTCTTGTTCAGTGGCAAACAGTTTTCTGTTTTTTTTGGACCCAAGTGCTTGGTAAATTCCATTTGATTTCTGAGTGACGGCAATTTCTTTGCATAGTCAAAGGCTCTACTGATTTTGTTGTTTTACATTTAAATTTTGCATGCTATGCTGGCCTTAAAATGCAACAGAATTGAAGTAGCAAGTAGTACTTGGGAGTGTTGAACCAAGAGAAGCACGTTTACGGATGAATGATAAAGGAGAATTGAAAGATTTACGCTTTTGAGAGCGTTGAAGCGAGTGAAAAACATTTAAAAGGTTTATTAAGACAGGCTTGAAGAATAAAATGCTTTGCAGCTCATTAAAGCAAGTGATAAACGTTCACGGACAAGTGACAAAGAAGAATTGAGAAACCAAAGTTAGAAAGTCGTAGGTACATGTGAAACAAAGAGACAATATACACCAATGAAGACAATTGTATAAATTAATTTGAAATTGAGAATAGAAAAATTACTAATATAACTATTTAAATTAATTTTACAATTTCTTATTCAATTATAAGAGAGAAAGAACTAACTAAGAAGAACTTCCCCAACTGCTTTTATTTGTTATAAAGCATCTAAAGAAATTCATCCTCAATTCCAATTACTTTCAATTATGCGCAATATTTATCAATATTTGAGCATCTTTTTTACTTTTCTATAATATTTCTTGGTCACTCAAAGCTCAGTTGAATAAAGAGAACTCTTAAGAAATTGCACAAGTTGTCAATATTAATGATACTTTTCGGAAACTTTTGCTATTTTTCTGCCACTTTTCTGCATTCATTGGATTGAAAGACGCTCAAAAGTATGCAGAATTTTTTGCAATATGCCTTGAAAGATTTATTTGCCTTGGCAATGGCAGAAAATCGCATGAATTCGAATCGATATCTCCAACATAAGCAGATTGAAGGCCAACAAGAATGGAAACAGAATGCGTTGGTCAATGATGAAATAAAATAAAAAAAGGATATCTGAACTTACCAGAGGTGGTTTATCAACCAAACGACGACAATTATTCATTTCTGTTGGTGAATTGTCCTCCTCGGAGCTGGGTGAGCGTGGCAATTGATGTTGCTGCTGGTGATGCTGCTGCTCTGTGGCATGACTGTGTGCTGTGTGGTGACTGTGCAGCAGTTGCAACTGCTCCACGTGATGTCGCGGCTGGGCTCTTGGATGTTGATGTGGATGTGGATGCGGATGATGATGATGGTGATGGTAATAATGCTGTTGTTGTTGTGCTGTTACTGCTGTATTCACTGCAGTTGTTGCTTCGCTGCAAGTTGTTGCCTACTTATTATTGCATACTTTTGGGAGTTCCAACTTACCTGAAGCTTAGCTCCGGCAGCAATGGGGGGCGACTTGTAGGCGTGGACGTGGGCGATGCTATCCTTTCACCAGTCTCAATGAGCGTTGTCTCCACAGTCGCTGGCGATGGAGATTTGGATGTTGAAGAGCTTGCAACCGGCGAAGAGGAAGACGACGAGAACGCAACTGTATTGTGTTGCGGCTCGAGACGTAGGCGTATATCCTGCATGGCCATCAGCTTGCCTTGTGTATCCTTACAGCATCTGGAAAGTTTTGGGAATTAAGAATTAAGAGCTGACAATGAGTTTTGGCTTGTTAAAAAGTTGAGAAACCCTTTCTTCACAACCACAACCGACTGGTCACTTTAAGTTTATGCAAATTCTCATGATGTCTTCCTCCTCATTTTTGAGGGGGGGGGGGTTTCTTTTTCAGGGGTAAACATATTTACACTTTTTGTGGTCTTCTTTTGGCAAAAGTTTTTTGCTTTAAGAGCTTACTCTCGAGCATGGCTGCAAACTTTTCTATAACTTTTGACTTATTGAATTTAACATGTGTGTGTGTGTGTGTGCGAGTGTGTGTGTGTGTGTGGCCTTGTGCGTAGTTTTCCAAAAGTTTTTAATGCAATTTTAAGTCTTGCCTATTAGTTGCAAATCGTTTTGAAAAGATTTTCAGCATATTAATTTTACAAGTTGAAAATGCGGTTTTTCGCTTTCTTTTTTTGGTTTTTCGGTTGATTGTTAATTGAAAGCGAAGCTGTTGCAAATTGGGTTAAGGTTGTGGCACTGTTAGCAACTTTTTTGTCTGTCTTTGTTGCCTTGGGGGCAACTTGAGCTTGCCGCATCACTTGTTTCCTTTGCCGCCATTCACCTACATTCTACATTCTGCACTAGGCTGTTGCAACAATGCCAAGGTACAAAGGACTGTCAGTGGCGATAACAAAGGCATGGCAACATTCTAAAGACGACGTGCCTTGCGGTAGCTACATAAGTGGGGCAAGTAGAACTTAAAAATACGCAACTCAACTTGTTTAAAGAGTTGTTTAAAGTAGAGTTTAGTTTATAATAAAACGTTGTTATAAATACATTTAAATTTTTTAATTTTATATTGATATAAGGAAGAGTAATCTTATTTACAGGATATCTGGGTAGTCGATCCAAAGCAATAAGGGAGTCTATGTAAAGCTGTAGTAGAATTATCTTGTTTACAGGGTATCTGGATAGTCAATCCAAAGCAAATAAGGAGTCTCTGTAAAGCTGCAGTTGTGGGTTTTGCTTTTATACTTAAATTCCTTTAGCCAAGTTGAATTTAAGCTATGCAAATGTGGCTGCTGTCGTTGCTGCTGCTGCTTTCGTTGCTGCTGCTCTGCAAGTATAACAAGTATACGCCATGTTGGCTGTGCATTAATTTAACAAACGACGACTACAATGAGACACAAATGTGCTGACATTTGGCACTTTATGTAAAAGTTGCTTGCAAAATGTCAGCACTCACTACGGAAACACACACAGCAACAACAACAGCAACAACAACTAGCAGGAAAACTGGCTTATCTGGCATTATAGTAATATCACTGGCAATTTTCACTTGCATCTCAAGGCACGCCCAACATGTTCATTTAGCTTGTCATACACAAATGCATCAAAATGTTTTTGCTCCCCACAGATAATAACTTGCAACATCAACAACAACAACAACGCCACAACTACAACTACACAACAACTACACAGCGTGACAAATTTCATAGCATACTTTAGTGCGTCTTTTATTTGGGCAAACTTTTAACATATTTCCGACTTTATTTTCTGCACTTTTTCTGCTGCCTGCAAATCAAGTCTAAAGTTGAGTTCGATCAAAAAAAAGTTGCCTCTTTTTTTTGGTAAACTTTATTTTTATTGCTTTTCTTGTTGTTGCCTAGTTTTGTTGTTGTTGCGGGGATAACAAAGTTTTTATCTTTACAGTGCCTAAAAACAACAATAACAAGCTTGGAAAAACTGCAGCTGCGATTGCGTATTACAAATTGCAACAAAATTGAGTCAGTTTTTTGTTTTCATATTTTGACTTTCTGCTTTTGACAATACAGTAGAGCTTGTTTAAGTTGCAATTTCGATAATTTTGAAGGTATTTAGAATTGCTTCAAGAAATTTAAGGTATTAAAAGGTGTTTAAAGTTTGAGTTAAATAAGTTATATATCTGGTTAGGAAAGTATTCAAGAATATTTTTATTAATGTAATATATTTAAATATTAGCTTATTTACAATTTAGAGTTGCTTTAAAATATTTAAGGAATTAATAGTTCCTTGAAGGTTGAGTTTGTTTTTAAATAAATAATGTACCGAGTTAAGAAAGTATTTATGAATATTTTTATTAATATTATGTATTTAAATATTATCTTATTAATATAACTAATATTCTAAGTGCTCACATATATGATTCATATGGTCTTTATTTCTCAGTAATATCTGGAAACTATACTTTAGTTAAAAAAGTAAATAAATCTTGTTTTATTTAAGTCGAACTCTGCTATAATGATATTCAAATAGAAGACTCTCTAAGTTGAGTTTTGATATTTGATTGTTAGTCTTTTATAGATGCTAAATTTAAGATGTTATTTATAATTGCCTAAATTCTTTCTTTTTCTATAAATGTTTGAAGTCTACATAGAGATATTTTAATGTAAAAATATATAAATTCATTAAATTTAAAGTAAAATTATGCGATTTTCACTAGTTTTTCTTAAGCTCTTTAATTTCTTTGTTTCTGAATTCCTTTTCTGTTGTTCGCACTTCCTTTAACATCTCATTTCATGCTCTCAATTGAAATTTACCTTTATATGCTGTTTCTCTGTATGTTTCTCTTTTTTTACTGCTATTTTAGCTGTGTTGTGTTTCCCACTCCAAAAGGAGGGAAGGAGGGAGAAGGGAGGGAAAGAGACTTACCAGACAGTACACATATGACTAGCTTATAACCAAGTGCTTTGCTTTGTACGATATGCTTACTATATGCTTACTATAAGTTCTTATATTGCTTGTGACACACACACACACACACACATGGAGACATTTGCTTGTTAGTTTATTGAAATTGATATTATGTTGGAGTTGCCGTCAAGCTAACTCCATATAACGATACCAATACCATGTGTCTGTCTGTCTGTCTGTCTATGTTTGTCTTTTGTGGGCACTTTTATCTCAATTTTCATAGAGATTTTGTTACGAAAATCGCTTGTTAAATCGCTTGGAAAATATTTTGGAGCTGCTGTCCGTGTCTTGATTGCCCTGTGAAAGTGTCATGCCCCTGAGTTTGTTATTGTTTTTTATGCGCTCTTTTCCAGTTTCCCGTCGACTTCATATTTTCTATGACTGTGAAATTGAAATTCAATCGGCAATTGGGACACATGGTGTCTAGTTCTTTTTTCTTCTTTTTTTAAATCGCTTATATCAATCAGTTGTTGCATGCAACACAGCACAAAATGTCAACAGTCTTTTGCAGTCTTTGAACTTTGAGTTCCGATTCCCATGCCGCTGCCGCTGCCTGGGTGGTCATTGTAATAAAATACCAAGGGCCAAGTTAACAACTCTGCTGAGTGATAACTAACGGTTGCCTATGTGGATTCGGAAACGAGTCTCCAACTCCGACTCCATCCCCATCTCTGTCTTTGTTACGTGACAATCCGCAGAACAGTTTCATGTGCCGCCAACAATGTGGCATGTAAGTAGCCGCGCCCAGGTCTGCCTCTCTTGCCCCTCTTGCCACAGCCACAATGGGACTTGAAGTCTGCACCGCTTTTGGCCTGAGACCAAAAACCAGGCTAACAATGAGACAGCGACAAAAGCTAACAACTAAAGTTGACTTTAGTCTTTGTCTTTGTCTTTGTCTGACTCTGATTTCAATTTCGGGCCATATTAAACTATATTTAACAAAAACAGAGTTGTCGCCTTTTTTTACTTCTGACACATTGAATACTTTATCTTGCAACATTTTGTTGGCATTGTCAGCGATAAGATTTATGTTGCCTTCACGCTAGTGCCGCAATTGCAATTCAATTATGAATTATGCCAACGATTTCATGTGACATGTTTGCAGTTTGTCTTTGGTTTGATTTAATGCATTTGCCTCCTTGTTGCCTTGCTCGCTAATTAAATGCCGTGCTCGATTTGTTGTTGTGCTAATGTTGCGTAATTACGGAATGCAACAAGACAACAACAACAAGAACGTTGAGGATGATGGCGGCAACATTCCAAGACGTTACTCATACGTCGCGTGTGTCAATAGAAGAGGCAGCAACCATAGCGTGTATGAGGCAGCAACAAGAAGCAGCGGCAGCAACAACTTAGGGCAAGGGCGAGTGCAACATTGTTGCTTAGTGTGAAGGGGGGGGCAGGAGACATGGGGCAAGTTGGCGTCGTGTCCACATTTGGCATTGCGCAGTGCTACAAAAAACCACAATCGCGTCTTTGTTTTGCCAGCTCCTTGTTGCAGCTGTTGTTGTTGCTGCTGTTGTTGTTGCTGTTGTTGTTGCTGCAATTGTACATTGACACCTCATGGCTGCCTCCTTTTTTGTTGTTGCTGTTGTTGTTGTGTGCCTTTTAGCCATGTAGCGCTGGCAATGTACATGAAATTTATGTCGCCTAAAGTGCAACGTTGACAATGTGCGCTTGTAATTTGTTGTCGTTGTTTTTGTTGCTCTCGCTGTTGTTGTCAGCACTTGGCCATGGCTATTTAATGATTGTGTCGTGCAAATGCCAAAGCAAAAGCAACGCGCAACGTGCAACGTGCAGCATTCTCAAATTGGTGAAAGAAACGAAAACGAAACGAAACGAAATGAATCGCAAAGCGATTTTCACGCCCCGCAGCGGCAACTTCAACTGTTGCACTTTGATTTCAACAAGTTCAAAGTGTGGAAAAGTGGGAGAAGCAGTTAGAGGGGTGGTTGCAACAGGAAGAGGCAGGAGTCGATGCAAATGTCATATGCAATCATAAATGCATATCGCAAGTCAAGTCAAGTCAGCGGGGCCAAAAAAGTCAAACACTCCCCGAGGCGCCAACGCATGCGACTGTAATAATTTATACAAATGTCTGCGACTTTTGACTTGCCACTTGTCACCTTTTGCCCTACCCCCAAACCCACCCCCTCTCATCTACATATATCTTAGCGACAGTTCAATAAAAGTTATGCGACAAACGATGTCTGATGACACAGTTTGTAGCAGCTCCAAATGGAGAAAGGATATTTCCCATCAGGACGGAGGCGGTGGCCAGGTGAGCTGCGTCTCTTGTAGAGATTGAAAAACTTTTGCCTCGTTGAAGCTGAAAATGAAATATGTTTCAGCGTTTCACTTTTTCCTACCCCTCCCCCCTCTCTCTCTCTCTTCTCCCTCTGACTCTTTCTCAATTCTCAAGCAACTGATGCAAAAGTTGAAATGCGAATGTTGTTTGTCTGTGGATAAATCTGTGGCATTTGGTATCGATAAGCACCTTGGAGACTGGAACTGAAACGCTTGAGAAATGCAGTTTTTCCCTTTGTCACATGACTTGGTTTCTCTCTCGCTGGATCTCAGATCTTAAGTTACTTTTGCTGTCAACAGTTGACGCAGACAACGTTTGCCATGTTTCTGACAAGTTTTCAACTCCGTAAAAGCGTATAACTTATATGAATCCTATATGCTTGATTAAGCGCTTCTCAATCTCATGAGATGTATAAATATAATTGGCTGAGTTGCTGGATGTTAAAGAAGAATAACTTCCAAGGTAGGATATCATTTTTGTGATTCATTTTAATATTTCATAACAGATTAAATATTCAGTCACATATTAGCTAAAAGTTGTAAGAAGATTATGGATAAATTGAAATAGGAATCAAATTAAACTTCTTTTCATCTTTTAAGTTTGCTATTAGAATTTTTTCTATTTGACTGTTTTCTGGCATAAGAATTGACTTTTTAATCAAGTAGAAACTGTAGCTAATTTAACTGGTTTATTTTTGATATTGAATTAAAATGTTTAATAGAAATAAAAAAGGCGGAGAAAGTTGGATTAACATATTTTGACTGCTTGAAAAATTCTAAAGATAAATTGGTTTAAAGACTAGAACATTTATATTTAATTCAGTATTTTTCTATAGAAAATTTCTTTTCTCATAATTGGTGCAAAATAAGAAACAATGTAGTTAACCATAAACAAAAGATAATAGTTTTAACATAGCAAAAACATATTTAATATATTGAGATAATATTTAAATAGATATATTACAGTTCCCTCTTTAGTTTCCTTGCGCTTTCTTAGCTTGATTAATAATTAATTTAATATATTGCAATAATATTTGAGCAGCTTCAGTTTTCTCTTTAGTTTAGATTAAAAATTGTTGCCTTAAGCGCTTCTTGCGCTTCCTTAGCTTGATAAACTTTAAATTTTACTGAAAAATACAATAAAATAAAATATATACTCGTAGGTATAATTACATGTTAAGGATTTGATAGGCTTGTGTTGACTTTGAATGAAATGAAAGCCAGCAGTTAATGGTCATTCGAATTAACTTAACGTGGCCAAGAGGTAATCTGTCGATACTTGGTTGGGCCAAGGTGAAGCTCAGGGCGCTAATCTTACAAGGCATTGCTTGGGCACGCCACATGCTGAATGCTGCATGCTACATGCTGCATGCCGCTTGCATTCCATTAATTAACAATTAGTGCCATCAAAGGCGCGGCGGCAACAACAACAACAGACAGACAGACAACGTTGAAATGTCTCTGATAGGAGGAGGAGTTGAAGGGGGGAAAGGCAAAGGGACAGAGTGAACTTTTTGATGTTGCGCATCGTTTTCCGGTGCATCAGGATGCACGGTAGCCACGTTTGCAACGTACAGTACAATCAGTTTGATAATGATGCGGCAACGCCTGCTGACTGAATTTGGTAGCAACCACATTGACCGACCGTTAACACAAAGAGAAACAGAGGCAGAAACAGAAATAAAGACAGTCGGATCGGGGCAAAGATCATCAGCTTGTGGCAAGAGATCTTTGAGGGATGTCAAAAGATGACAGCGATGACGACGATGACGTTGCGGCCACGTTGATGACTTGTGTAATAAGTGGAAAAGAATCTTGTCTAGAAAACAATAACTCGTTGCCGCTGCCTTGCGTTGAACTTGAATCTCTCAATGTTGCATGTTGCATGCAGCCACATTGCAACAGCCACGACATTGAGTTAATGATAGTCTCTCTCTCTCTCTCTCTTTTGCCTAGGCTAGTAGATCTTCTCTCTCTCTTTGTGGCTTCGCCTGGTTGGTTTATCTACTAGCTGCGACTTGGCCAACTCAGAGCTCTGTGCGCCTGTTAACTTGGCCATGAAACATTCGATGCTCTGGCAAATTTCACAACCGGCATTGGGAAATTGTGAAAAAGTGAGTTGAAAGACACAACAACACACACACACACAGCCATATATATAGCCGGCTGTCTACGTGTTTTTCTTGTTTTCTTTTGGACCGCATCTACGCGATCTTGAGCTCGATTCTTTGTATAGTACTTCCCCTCCACTTAGTCCCTGATCTGTAGAGAGGAATATTTCTGGAACTTGTTTTCTGTCCATATTTGTGCGTGGCGTCGGCGTCGGCGTCTTAACCGCAAATCCTTTCGGATATGAATTGAATTCATATATTATTTATGATCTGTTTATTTTTATTGTGCATGCCACATGATAATGTTCATTATCATGATTATGATTATGATTACAATGATGTTAATAACAATGATGATGATGATGATGATGATGTGGATTCGTTGCCTGGAAATTGTTGCCCTGTTTGGCTGTTTGGTGGCATGGTGAATGTTATGCCTGTCAGAAATGAGAAAACTTCTAATTGGAATTGCTAATCAAGTTGCAGCAATTTCGGGTGATTCAGCCCCAAGGAAGTGTTGGACTGGCCAAAAGCTGATGGATGGTTGTAAAAGCTGATGGGCAAAACGGGTAGAGAACTGGGAGGATTAAGAGGGGGGTTGGCTAGAAGCAGCTATGGTAGTGAAAATAATATTGAGGGTGAACAAAAGATACAGCAGAAATAGATATAGGAAGAATTTATTTAGAATAGAAGATAAAGTGATTAAATAGATAGAATTTATGAAATGAAAACATTGCCAAATCGTATTGCACAATGTATTAAATATAGAAATGGAAAGGATGGAAAGAGATTAAAACTTAAAAATAAGAAATTTCTTTAATTATAATACAGAATAATTCATACATTTGAAGAGATAGTTGAATAGATATGAAAATCTTGTAAAGACAGTCTTGTAAATATTGAACAATGGCTTAACAATAAAATAATGTATAACCATGAGGAAATACTAAATAAAATAGAGATATAAAAGTAAAAATATCATATACATTAAGGAGAAAAGAGAATGAATCTCAGATTTATAATAGTAAGGGAAATAAAAATATATAGATATAGATGAAAGTCTTCTAAATATTGAACAATGGAAAAATAATAAAATGTTCTCTAACCATGAGGAAATATAAAAGTAGAAATATCATTAACAACAAGAAGGAAGAGGAGTGAATTTTAGAGATATTATAGTAAGGGAAATAAAGATATATAGAATGAAGTAGTATAGGAATACAATAGACAATATTATTAAAAATATAGCTAAAACAGAAATCCCACTAACTATAAAAGAAAAAGGGATTGTTAAAGATCAGCTGAACAGTTTAATCCAGTGATAGTTGTGGGATACTATGTACATTTCTTTGACCTTCCTCGCATCAACATTTCTTTCATAGCCCAGAGATGTGTATATATAACAATCTGGCAACCTTGCTCTCCATTCCAAGGCGCTCACAATCAGTCTGTCCTGTGAGCAGAGCATTGTCCGTCTGCCAACCTAGCGAATAGCTCTATTCTTAGCGGCCAATATCCAGTTCATCCGGACAACAGAGAGCAACAACAACAGCTAGACGACCACGACTATTACAAGAGACAAGAGACAACAACAGAGAGTGAAGACGGGGGACGCCCCACACGACGATTCTCATCTTAAAGTAAATCGTTGGCAGAGAGTTTTGTGCCTTGATTGCCCCACCGCGTTGCCTGTCAACCCGCTCCCAATCCGCTCTCAACCCGCTGAACCTGCTCCCAGTTCCACATGGCCTTAATAGTTTGATATGTGTATCTGTGTGTATTTCACATACTTACTCACTAACAGCAATGGGGACATGGTGCTCTGTTGGTTATTACGATTATTATTGTTGTTGACATGCCGCTCGACTCTGACTCCGACTCCGAATCCAACTCTGACAGCATACAATTTAGTGGCCTTAGTCGCGTTTCCTGCATTGTTCGCTATCGCCATTGAAATGTTATTCCCACAATAGAAGAAGCCAGAACAGAACAGGCGCCTACTTAACCAGAGTTGTTGCTTTTCCCTCCTTTCCCTATTTAAGTATCTTAAGTATGTGTTTCTCCCTCCCAATCTCTCTCTCTCTCTCTGAAGTGGCTGCCATGTCCAGACAGCTGTCCCCAGTCCAAAATTCAAAGCAATTAGACCGCCAAGTGATCGGAATCAAATCGTAGTATTCCATCTCCATCTCTCTTATCCCATCTGGGAACGGAGGCACACACTTCATAATTCAGACGTTGCTCAAGTGCAGCTTTTACACTTGTCCAGCATTTTGAAGGCAATCGAAAAACTGAAAACTGAAAACTGCTTTCTAATGCTACTTCAAGGTTTTAAGAGTTACGCGACTTTTCCGGCTCAATTTTATAAATGCATCCAACTACAACAAACTGCAGTAACTTAAGATTACAGCAATCTTATCCGGTAATCGTTAGAGAACTCTTTTATTTACTTGGCACATTTTTTAAATACTTTCAACCAGTAGCGGAAATTTTAAGCAGCGTTTTTTATCTGATCTGATAATTTGATAATTTAAATGAAAATTTAAATGATTATCTGATAATTTTAATTATTTAATCACTTTATCCAAATCGAAGTAAATGAGAATTTTCTAAAGCCCACAAATTTACACTTTCTGTATATTTTAGTAAATAGAAGAAATGGGATTTGAAGGTTTGGAAAAGTACATCAAAACTAAGACTAAACAACTGCTTGGCTTTTATTCTGAGACTTTAAGTTGATCAAGTTAATCTAGATAAATCAATATGATAGTTGTCCTGTTTAAGATACCTAAAAAACCATAGCCAAGAACGTCTTTAAGTGGTTTCCAGGATTAAGGGAAGTGAATATATGTACATGTATTATAATGTTTATAAATTTTAGACAGAGTTAAGATCCACTTATTTTGAGCATAAGAAAATTCCAGTTCACTTAAATATATGTCTCTACATGTTACATTAACCTGATTAACAAGTCTTTTTAGTTTCTTAATATCAACAACTAACTTTTGAGTGCCTTAATTTCTCAACTCCCTGGTAAAGGAGTTATAATATTTCTAAATGTTATACAGTGTTAAGATCCACTTATTGTGAGCATAAGAGAATTCCAATTCACTTAAATTTCTGTTAATTTTATGTTAATTGGTTAGCAAATCATTATTCCATTTGGTTTCTTAATATCAACAGCTAACTTTTGAGAGCCTTAATTTCTCAACTCCCTTTTGTCAAAAGCCCTGGCTAAGCTCATTTACCAAATTTTCTTGCATTTTAGCCAAAGTAATTTAGCCGCGTGCATTTATCAAGGTTTATACACAGCATCCGAAAAATAAAAAAAATGAAAAATTCTCGGTTGCTACAAATATTTCATTATGAAATGGATGTTGGAGATGGAAAAACGAACCCGAAAACATGATGAGATGCCAAACATGTGTGTAAGTTGCGAGTGTGTGTGAGTGTGTGTGTGGGTGTGGAATGCAATTAAAATGCGCGCTGGGTTGGATAATGCTGCTATATGCTTATATGTGCTTATACTATCTGGCACAAGCGAGCAGTTAGCATGAAAACGAGGAAAACTCTAGATAGCGAAAGAGAAAGAGAGAAAGAGAAAAAAAGTCAAAACGGAAGCTGGAAAAAGAGTTAAAACTGTTTAGCGCGACTTTAATGATAATGAAGATTATGCCGCTGCATTGGAGGATGGACAGAAAGAGGCAGAGGAAGCACAAGGATGAGGATGAGGATGTGAATATGTGGATATGGATATGGAGGATGCGAGTGCGGATGCTGCTGATGTTGATGTTGATGTGTTTGGTTGTTGTTCTCGTCGTCAGCATAATGAAATTGTAGCTAAGGCTGATGCTGAGCTGCAGCTCGTGTGGCAAAAGCTGCTTGCGGCTCCAACTCCTGCTCCGACTGTGCCACATCTGTCCCAGACCCTGCCACAATCCCTGTGCCGTTTACGTTCACGCCTCTTTCCCCTCTCTCTCGAAGTGAGTGCAACTTCAAGTTGAAGTGGCTCTTAACGGGAAGCGTTTCACATTGCATGGCTCTGGCATTTTAGCATATTGCGAACCAGTAAAAAATGATGTAAACAAATTTCAAAGAAAACAATTTGGATAATTACATTATTTTGATGAAGAGTTACAGTTGCATGTGCATAAATAAGCTGCTGACTTGGAAGAGACTGGAGAGAGAGAGGAGAGTATGGGGCATGCAACGTAGTCGTAATCACTTTGCTGTGTGGTCGTATTTTATACAGCAACAGATAAATTCAACTTCAAATTGCCACTTGCAATTCTGAGCAGCATATTAAGTTGAATTATACAAATATATAAAACATTAAAGCTTGTTATAAAATTGGAATTTGTTTATTCAGAAGTAAATGTAGAAAACCATCCAAAATGTGATCAAAAATTTGACTAGTAAAGTTCAAATTTGGTTAGCTTCTTTAAAACTCGACAGCTTCTCATTTTGATTATGGATTGATCTATAAATTGACTCTACATTTGTTATAGTTAAAAACTCTTTTTCTTTTTAAAAAATCTTTAAGTTCTTCTTTTTAAAATTCCAGCTCAATTGACATAAATTGTAATTGTTTTATCAGTTGATTTTCTTTCTGTTTTAATATATATAATTTCGGTGACCTAAATTTGAAAACCAACAATTTAAACTTGGCTTCTTCTTGGCTGCAAGCTTTTAGCATTGATTTTTTCAGCTCTTGCTCTTGCCACAAATTAATAACCAAAACAATAGCTGTGGGGCAAAAGCAAAAGCAACAACGTCAGATAGCATTTCAATATGTGCATCGCTTTTCCACTTGGCTAGCTTTTTGCCAGTCGCAACTTACACCTGCCTCTGCTGCCACAGTTGCTGCCACAATTGATGCCACAGCCTCTGTTGTTGCTGCTGTCGCTTTGGGTTGCTCAATTCAATTGCAAAATAGTCAAAATTGTGCTGGCGGCATCAATGTATTCAATTATTATTATAAGCCTTCTCTGGCTGCTGCTGACTGCTGGCTGCCACGGCCACGCCCTTCGGCTGCGGCAGACGCCCCTCCTCCCCGGGGGGGACCTTTTCAAAAATTGATTTGCCAAATGCGCAGTCGAGCCTAAGCGAAGGCAGTGAAAATTGCTAGCCCCAAACAACAACGACAACAACAACACTAAGTTGAGGCAACAACGAAAATGGCCAAAACAATTTTCCAGCATTTACATAATTTTCTTTTGTTGGCTAAAGCCGTTTTGGAAATGTAAACTCTTTTTTTGCCTGGGCGGTCTGCGGTTTCTCAGTTGCCTTGTTACGCTTTTGATTTTGTTCTCCAATGAATATCGTTAGCATTTCATTAACAGGCGGTAATATTACAGCGTGTCAAATTCTCTTCTAAACCTTCTTCTAAACCCTCTTCATACACTATCCTCTTCTCATACAATTTTCCTTTCTAAATATCTTCAAAATATTTATTCGTAATATTACAGCGTGTCAAATTCTCTTCTAAAACCCTCTTCATACACTATCCTCTTCTCCCCTTTCCTTTCTAAAATATCTTCAAAATATTTTTATATGTTTAAAGCTCATAAACATGCCATTTCGTGAACTTTTGGAGCAGCTTTATGGGATCTCCAGCTGTGTGTGTGAGTGTGTGTGATGAACCTAAAAGAGGATTCTGTGAGATTCTGTGAGATTCATCTGCATTATTGTCTTTATTTTTCCTCAACTCAACTGCAGCTGCATCAGCTTTGATTGTCTTTTAATTAAGCGACATGCGCAAAATACAATAAAAATTCTTTAAAACTTCTAAAAACTGGTTTGTGCCCCATTTTGAGTCCCCTACAATTCATTTCCTTGGTACTATTTCAGTTCCCACTCCATTGTCCATTTTGACATGTTTTCTACCTGCCCCATTTGAGATTGCCCCATGTTTGCTTTATGGCTGTCAAATTTGTTGCTTATCAACGTTCTACTTATCTACCTGTCGTTCGTCTGTCAACAAGAAGAAGAAGAAGTCTATAATGCACTTCCAATGCAGGGGAAGTTTACCATCTGATTGCTTATCTTATTGGACCAAACAAAATGTGGAAGAAGTCTCTTAATTGGATGAAGACAGTTGATAAAGTTGTAACTGCTGATAATGTCTATAGAACTCAATTGAAGTATTGAATAGTTGAAGAAAAAATATTACATTTAAGCTTATCAAAGAAGTAAAAGATTAAGAGAGAAAAAAGATTATTATAGTAATAATAGAAGCAGCAAATTTGGAACTCAATTGAAGTCTTGAATAGTTGATGGAAAAATATTACATTTAAGCTTATCAAAGAAGTAAAAGATTAAGAGACAAGGTTGGAACTATATGCTTATTATAGTAATAATAGAAGCAGCAATTTTTAATTAAAATTTATAGACAAAATTTACTTTAATAGTTACTTAATCTGTACATTTGGATATAAACAAGTTTAACAAATGGACAGAAACTTAATCCGCCTGTGAGTTAACGTAAGATTCTTTTGCGTTTCCCATAGACTTTACACATATGAATTGACCTGACTTCCTTTAGGTCTGTCTACCCACAACAACAACAACAATCAAGTCACGCTGTTGACATAACTTCAGTTCATTTCTGTGACACGACAAGTTTACAACTTTTGGGCCATGTTGTACTTGGGTTGGGAGTCATTTGCCTTAATTCGTCTGTCCAAATTGCTATTTATTTGCATCGCCCTCGCTTTTAATTTGTGCTGCAAATCACGAGTCTCCCCACAGCCATATTCAGAGACTACAACTGAGACTACGACTGAGATAGAGACTCTGAGTCTCTATTCATATCCTCGTGAAGACCAAATGACTTTCTGGGTCCAATCGCCAAACAAAATCAACAGGTGGCGCACATATTTCAACATGAAGCTGCCAACAGGCAACTAAACCGACCGAAATATCAATAAAAATGCCATTTGTTGCGATTGCTCCGTGCCACGAAATGAGAACTGAGAACTGCAAACTGAGAACTTGCCCCAGCCACATAGATAATTTTCGAAACCATCATGCTCCGCACTTTGGTTGCAACTTTAGTTGGTTTTCATTTTTTTATTTGATACCCTTGCAGCCAGGTTTAATAAGTTCTTTATGATGTTTACGCGGCGCCAAGTTCAAATTAAATCCAAACGACTCAGACAAGATTGTTCAATTATAACTTTGAAAATATGACTTTAATAATAGTTAATTAAATTGTTAACTAAGCGATTTGTTTATGAAATTGATAGCTGGCTTTGAAAGCATTTCCTTGGACACAAACGTAAATAAATTAAAAAGCAAAGAAAATAATTTATTGGATAGTTATATTATCTTTACATATTTCAACTATTTGCTCTTTGTACATTTAAAAATTTTATTTTAATAATAGTTAATTAAATTGTTAGCTAAGCGATTTGTTTATGAAATTGATGGCTGGATTTGGAAGCATAAAAGTAAATAAATTTGGAAGCATAGAAAATAATTTATTAGATAATTATGTTATCTTAACATATTTTTCAACTATTCTCTCTTTATAAATATTAAAATATGACTTAATAATAGTTAATTAAATTGTTAGTTAAGCGATTTGTTAAACGAAGTTGATGGTTTGAAAGACTTTTAATTAAAAGTAAGCAAATCAAATAATTAGATAAGTTTAAAGCGGAATATATAAAATTAAAATAAATTGCAAAAATTAATAAAATAATGTATTAAATTCCTTATATATTTTGCCTAACTTTTCTCATTATTTCTGAGTGCTTTTTAATTGTTCCAAACAATAAAGAAAAACCATTTGAAAGTATTTATATGTTTATATTATTTTTTTGTTAAATTTATTCATTATTTTGTTACTTCCTTTTAATTTTATTAAGTGTATTTTAGCTTCGGTTTGTTTGAATTTTATTTAATTCTTGGCCTTTTTCATTGCTTGCATTGCATTTAATTTATTGGCAACACTTTGGCTTGGCTGCTGCATTTAAACGACAAGTGTTGCAAATAAAAAGGCAAAATTAAAGCGGTGCAAATTAGAGAAAAAAATCGCGAAACCAGCGGCGACGTCAACACCGGAGGGGAGAGGACCAAAGTGCCAGCAGCCGGGACTAAAAACTTGTTTGCAGCTACGAAAAAACTATTAAAAAAGCCACGCTTTGTTGTTGCTGTCGTTACTGTTGCTGTTGTTGCTGCTGTTGCAGCAAGTGGCTTTTGGTACGGTGCTCGCTTAATAAAGGCAACAAGGGCGAGCGGACGGACCAGGCGCAGTGGGGTTAGAGTCAACGCCAAAGGCCAAAAGTGTTGGCAACACAAACAAACAAAGAAAAAGCGTTGCTCCTGCTGCTGCTGTAGCTAAAGCTGTTGCTCTTGTGATGCACACCAGCAACATGTGTAGCTGCCGTTGTCGTTGTGTGCGCAAAAAGCCCGAAATGAAGACATGAGCCACAAAAACAATAACACAGCAAATGCAACAGCAACGACGACCTTCTTTTGTAAACGCGCTACATAATTGCAAGAGCTGTTGCTGCTGTTGCTGTTGCTGAGCTAACGAGTTCGGGTGCGGGCTTGTGGCAAGCTTGAATTGCCTCTTGCCACTGACAGTTGAGAAATTAGAACGGTTTTTGGTCTTTCAAATCACATGCACGTGCGTCAAGTCGAGTCAACTTCTCTCTCTCTCTCTGTTTGTATAATTGGCAGCGGTTGCAGGTGTGTAAATGTGACTGTTGCTGTTGCTGCTGGTCTTGGCTGTTGTCTGTTGTTGCCTGTTGTCTAAGGTCGGCAATCAGCTGGCCAAGTCAATCAAACTTGTGTCTAATCAAAGCTACATATCCATACCAACCAATATTTCCCTTTCATGTTACCTTCAACATTAATGTCGCTGTTGTTGTTGAAGTTGCCGTCATGTTTATTTTATTTCTTACATTCCCAACAGTTCCTCTTTCTTGGCCAGCCCTAAAAAAAAGACTTGGCTTTGTTTTTTCTTGCACTGCGTAGGTGGACACTTGAGGCATGTTGTTGTTATTGCACGCTGCGTGATTGCCGCACGTTGTTGCACGTTGCTGTTGTTGCTGTTGATTATTGCCCCTCGACGCATATAAATCGCAGTGCTTAAATCTCAAGCTAAACTTGTAAATTAAAACCTTAATGAGTCTGTGAGTATGAATCGTGGTTTGCCTCTTTGCTTTGGACCATGCTGTGTTTTCGTTGGTAATTTATGCGCCTCTTTGGGCCATTTTAAAATGTAAACTGAAATTGTTGCAGCTGAGACTGAATCTTGACTTGACATATTGAACATGATCTTAAGTGTTGTGAAATAAGTTGGATAATAAGCTCAGCTCGGTTTGAATTCTCAGTGGTGCTTGTGTGTGAAATCAAGTTGCATTCCAAAAGTGCTGCTAGCAACAGTTGTTGCTGTTGCAGTTGCAATCAATTGCAGCTGCTGCTTGTTGCTGGCTAGCGTGTCAGCTGACACGTTTTAATTTCCAAGCAATTAGTTTTCTTTTATTTTTTTTCTTTAACTCCAATCACAGGCCAAACGAAGCTCACATGCGAAGGAGCCAAGACACAAAGACCGTATTGAATTCGAGGGGAATTGGGAATAGGAATAGGTAGGAGACTTGGGGATTGCTACCCGCATTGTCGATTACCTTAAAATGATTACTTTTTGCTAATTAATGCGCTGTGAATTTTCTCACGCTTCTCACACACACAACACAAAACTTGTTTGCTTCTTTTGCATTCTGTTGTTGGCCAACAAAGTGTAACAGTTAAGAGTTTTTTTATATCTTCTTATTTGCTGACTTCCTCAATATAATTTGCATAAGTTGTGTGCATGTCAAGTTGATTAATTTAAAAGTCTTGTTTGCTCTGATCATGTTTGAATAATTACATCAAATAGTTTAATTATACCAACCTTAAAGAACGTGGCGTCTTTTTTTATGACTCTCAGCTATATCCGCTTTGGTAGCCGTCAACAGCAACAGGTTTTCCTTAAAACCGTTGTGCATAGATTTTGTTAGTTAATCAACGTTTATGTTTGCCTTCAAATTATATTTAGGCTAAACGAGCTTGAGCATTCACAAAATGCCAAATAAATTCTAATTAAAACTTTATTTAACTTTTTTTATTTAAACAATTTTACACTTTGCACTGCGAACTACGAAACTTTTGTAAATGATTTCAACAAAATTCAAATGTATTACGAAATGGGCCTTTTGAGTGTCAGGCTGCACCTATGAATGAGTCTGAGTTGGCACAAAAACAAAGACAAACGGAGGAGTAACTTTTCTATTTGACGATTTATTCACTTGGTCTTCCGATTTTTCTGATTTCACCTCCGATTCCGACTCCGATTCCCCGATTCCGATTCCGACAGCGACGTTCGCTTCCGCTGGCTAAGCGTAAACGACTAAAAACGGCCACATAAATTTCAATAGGCCAGGCAGTCAGCCAGCCAGGCATTCAGGCAGCAGGCAGCGGCCGCTCTGTGCCAACAGACACTGTCAGCAGCTGACGTCGACGCCGCACAGTGGGCTGAAATGGTTATCAACTGCTTACTACTTAAGTGGTTTCTGTTCTTAAGATTAAATTTAATTATAAAATTCTCAGCAATTAAAAAGAAAACCAACAATACAAAAATGTATGTCGAAAAAAGATTCTTATGTTATTCCAAAAAATAGTACTTTTTAAATATAATTAGACTAGACTATTAACCAACTTAACAGGGTAGATAAACCTACCGATTAGAGAACAAAATAGGAAGTTTATCAACCCTGAAAGGTTAACGTCAAAATTCAATAATGTCTGTTACTTTATTATATTTACATTACGTATTTATTAGTTACGAATATACTACTAAATATGTCATATAACTAGTATAACATTGCTAGTAAATATTTTTATATGTGTAGTACCATATTTCCTTAGAAGAGCTCTAAAAACTTTTGATATCATTGCCTAGCAAGTAACTTAAATATATAGTTGGTTGTATTACTTATATATTTTTATAAAAAGTTTCTGATTAATAGCAAAATTCTAGAAGAGTTGGTTTAAATAAATGTGTATTTATAATCTGATTAAAAAGCTGTATATAAAACAATATACTAAACACAATTTATTTAAGTTTAATTATTAATTGAATTACAGGATAATTTTTTTTTAATCTATAAATTTATTATTTTTTTAAGTTTAATTATTAATTTAATTACAGGATAATTTTTTTGAATCTACAAATTTATTTTTTTTAAGTTAATTTATTAATTTAATTACATTATAATTGAGTTGAATCAACAAATTTAGCTTTCTTTACATTCACAATTTTTTTTACTACTTAATAAATATTTGTTCCACAATTATGCACTACCGTTCCACTGTGCCATCAACAACCAGTTTCCTTCCATTCACATGGATATTGTTTGTGGAACCTAAGTGAAGCCTCACTTATACTACTGCTTCCGATGTGTGTATGTGTGTGTGTTTGTGTGTGTGTGTTTGTGTGTGACTCTGTGTTTATGTGCTTGTGTGAGGATCCTATAGAAGGGGCACGGCTACAAGTTTAGGTTTCCAGCATCCACATCGAAGGCACAACCTACGAGGTTGAGCTTCTCTTATCTGTAATGATAACAAGTCGTTTTACGATACGAGCAAACGTTAGAAGAGGTTTCATAAATTTTTAGTGGCACTTCTTGGTCGAAGTTAAAGTGCATCTAATTGATAATTGTTGTTGCCTCTCTGAATGTTTATTTCCAAGCTTAATTAATTGATGGCCTTTGTAGAACTTGTTGTTGTGTAATTAAAGTTGCGTTTACTGCAATATTGGACTATAATCGTAAGTATTTGTTGAAGAGGATTGTAAAATGTATAATGCTGATGAAAAGGATGCCAGAAATGTTTTGAGATGTTTTGTTTCTAGAACGGAAATGTTTACATTTGAAGAAGAAGAAAAGTGTCGTTGTCGTTTTCAATTCAATTTCCATTTGCGCGCCAAAAATTAATTAAAAATGCATTAAAAATGTTTCGTTGCGACCGCCCAAAGTGTCCCAGTCTGTGGATGCTGAAATCAAGTCAAAGACACAGCACACAGCAAATTCTCTCGTAAATACCAAATAGCAACAGCAACAGCAACAACATCAATAGCAACAGCAGCAGCAGCAGCAGCGAAAACAGCTGCGACAGCAAATCTTTTTCCACTTTTGCACAACTCCAAAGTATTTACAAGCATCGTTCGCAGTCACATCTAAAAATGTTTGGCATTTGGCAACACGCACCAATGAATAAATAGCAGAGGTTTGAAGTAGAGTGGAGAACAAACGGGGGGAGTCCGCGGGGGGAAATGTAGCAAGAAGGCAGCTAAAATGTTTGGATTTCAAACGAGCTCATTTTTTGCGTGCGTGGCTGCATTTCAAAATGATTTGAGTAAAAGGAGTGTGAGAGTGGGAGACTGAGAGGGTGGGAGTGGGAGGCTGGCAGGAAATGCAAGGCGGTTTTAGTTTAGTTTTTCCCCGCTGTTAGCTGTTAGCCAGAACTTTGAAGCAGGCAAGCGTAACATGTCGAGAGACCGCAGACGGCGTGACTTGGATGAGGGATGAGTTATCGAGGCGACCACGCGTGAGTGTTAGCTCCGAATGTGAATAACTTTCGAGTGTTGAGTGTTGTTTGAGTGTGGGTGCATGTTGCACTTACAAAAGGCAGCTGCAAGCTGCAACATTGCTAGTCATAATTTATGACAAGACGCAGCAGCGTTGACTGATAAGCGCCTTCGTCTCGGCCAAGTTAACAAAATAGAAGAGAAATAGAAAGCAAGTCAGCGGGCCATCAACTTAACCCCAATGCAATTTTTGAAATCTCTTTTCATGGCAATTGTTTGCAATTTCCCAGCAGCAACATTATCAGTAAGTGTCTACAGCAACAGCAGCAGCAGCAACATCCACAGACAGCAGCAGCAGCAACATCTTCAGCTCAAGCACACACGAAGTGCAGACAGAAGCCGAACTTGTTCATACGAAGCGATGTCGTTGTTGCTGCCACGCGGTTTTGCGTGCCACACGTTGCTAGCTGCCACAAAAGTTACTGCTGCTGCTGCTGATGTTGCTGCTGCTGTTGCTGTTGTTGCTGCTGCTTGCTCCTATTGCTGACATCCACGTGCAGTTTATTGCTGTGCGCCGCATCAGTTGGCAGCGTGTTTTTTGTCGCCGCGTCGACGCCAGCAGCAACGGGAAAGCGACATGGCAACATCGCTTGGTTGCACATTGCAGGAATGTTGCCATGGGGCACAAATGTTGCTGAGCTGTCAAAGCAAAGCTAGAAAAGCAGATCAACAGAGAGGGTGAGAGAAAGAGAGAGAGAGAGGGAGGGAGAGAGAGAGAGAGTGAGAGAAAGAGACTGTGGGACAGATTATCTCTGATTGTGTTGCTGTTGTTAAGCGAAATTGTTTTGAGTTGTGTTTATAAATTCCTAAATGACAACTCAACGTTAAAAGTCAACTTGAATCGAGTCTTAACTCTTTTAGTTAGTTTCTCTTACTTAGCAAATTCTTGCAGATTAACATAGAAGTATTTATTTAGGCGCAATTTCACTGGGTTTTTAATAAAGTTAACAACTTGTCAAATAGAGTTACAAATTTTAAGTGATATGAAATTAGTTTTTAGCCAGCAGTTAGATTTTTTTAATTTGTTAGATTACGCTAAAAAATTCAAGCTTGTTTTCTCTTACTTATCGTTAAGCTAATAGGCAGTTTAACATGTAGTCAAATTACATTTTTGGGCTGAAGTTAACTGAAATCAAGTTTTAACTTGCAGTTAAGCTTATCTTGTTAGATTTTTCATCTTAGTCAGAAGATTAATTTATGCCTATTGTAGTTAACAGGTTGTTGAATATTTCCTTAACAAATTGTGGTTACATTAAGTTAACTTTTCTTTATAAACAAAGTTCATTTTAAAGTTATCATAAAGTTATCAAATTATAATATGCATGTTAATTCCAGTGTTTGTCAAAATTTATTGAATAAATAGCTTAATTACAAGTTAAGCTATTAAATATAAATAATTAACTACATTAAAATATATACTACCTGATTTGCAATTCAAAACTAACATTGTTATTGTCATATGAACAATAACTATGGGTGACCTGCAGTTTACTAAAAGAAGCAAAGTTTTCTCAAATATAAATCACTCTGAATTATTTTTAAGTATTTGTATTTGTTGTTGCTGTTGTTGTGTTTTGGCTTTTTGCTTATCCATCAGTCTGCAGATAATGGCCAAAATTAACGATGCCGCACAACTCTAGGCTTTGTGAGCTGCTAATGAACTCTCGAGTCTGGGCAAAAACCCCCAGGAAATCATTTACAGATGCAACTGAGAATGTGTGTGTGTTTTCTTCTTTTTTTGGCCAACACAAAGAGTCAGTTGACTTATGGTTTATGCCTAAAAGTTGTTTTGCTTTTTGCTTTTTGTTTTTGTCAATTTGCATGTGTAATTGGCTTCACTTGCCACATGTGGAGGATGATTAAGCTCAGTCGGTTGACAGCTGAGGGTGCAACTCGTATTTTTGATATTGGCCTAATTGCTTGGTGCGAAATGGGGCACAAAATGCGAAAAGAGGCGTGCCCCGTATGCCCCTTTAAAGCGACAACAAAATGCGCCCCTAAGTGGCACTTGCAGCATGTTTTGAGGCGTGCTCTTGATTTTTGGGGAAGGCATAAATTAAAGTGCCACAAAATAAATGATGATTGCGGCACAAAAAGTGAAATTTCAATTAATCAACATGAGGCAGACGCAGAAGGAGAAGCCAGTGTGAGAGAGAGAGAGAGAGAGAGAGAAAGGGGGATAGGAAGATGTGTATACAGTTTCAGTTAACACTTTTGGCTGGAGGCCGAGATAAGATCAAAGATCAGGCAACAAGTTCAACTTGGCCACAATTCGTGTTGCCATTGTCTGTTTGTTGTCGTTGTTGTTGCTGTTGCTGTTGTTGTTGTTGTTTCTGTTGCCGTTGTGGCACGCGCGCCGGCGCAGGTCAAAAGCGTGCAGTCTGAAAACGGTAGCCGGCAGACATTGCAACATGCTGCTTGCCCCATGATAAATGTAGCCCATAGAATCTGTGAATGGTTGTTACACTTAATGTTGCCTCCACTGCTGCTGTTGATGCTACACTGTCAAGTGTTGCAGTTGCTAATGTTGTCAATTTAGCACAACATTTGCCTGCCATGTTATTATGAATTTGCAACGCTTTCATGCAACATTTGCGAACGCAATTAGTTGCATTTATAATTGGGGACGTCCTCTTAAAATCTGTTCTTTATTTTTGATATAATTTTTTTTGGGGAGTTTGCAACATGTTCGAACGCTATAAATCAATTTGGCGGAAGAGCTGTTCAAAAGGGAAACATGCAAAAATGTTGCAGAAACCAAAGTTACACAGACAGCTAAATACCCTTTAATTTAAGGGTATAAAGTGGGGTTTTATTAAAGATAAATATATGTTTAATAAATTAATTTAATTGTCGATTTATTTTATTGATTCGATTTTTAATTAGTTTATTTGGCTTTGTAGTGAATTTTTGCTGAAGTCGCAATTGCCCTAAAATGTGGCTAAGAAATATACTAAAAAATTGGCAATGCGAATTAAAATTTTATCGACAACAATGTTGCGGTCGCTGGGCAATAAAAATTGTTACGCTGATGAACGACATGACACCAGCAGCAGCAACAACAGCAACACACAGAGGCGGCAGCAACCGATCGACCGCAGCAACAAGCGACAACAACAATCGTTGTTACCAGTGAACCACATCGCGAAATTCTTCTTTTTTTTATTACCTTTTGCTGTTGGTGTCTTTGTTTTTGGGATTTTGTTTGGCTGCTAAACTCAAAATGAGAAATTGCTGTTGCTGTTGCTGTGTTGCTGCCGCTGGTGCAATTTTCATGGTTGACCTCATTTTGCAGCTCTGTCGCTGTTGACTTTGTGGAATATTTTGTGGTAGCAACAGCAACGCATCATGTCAGGACAGTCAGTCAGTCTGTCAGTCGCTTGGTTTGTCGGATGAGGATGTGCTTGTGGATGTGGATGTGCAACCCGACGACAACATGAGCCAAGCACGTCAGGTTCTGTGACAATTTGTCGCTAAACAATTTTTGGTAACCGACAAAATTGTAACTTGCTGTCGTTGTTAAAGCGGCTCCTCCTTGTTGTTGTTGTTGTTGTTGCTGTTACTGTTGTTGTTTTTGGGTGAAAATTCAATAAATAAAAATGTAATTACGTGTTGAAGAGAACAAAACCAGACTGCGGCAATTTGATGTATGAGTTCGGCTTAAAACTACAATATATAAGTTGGTTGGTTTGGCAGATAAATAAGGCATCAATTACAAACAAGTTAAAAAGACAGACTTTCAATTTGCCTTTGGGAATTGTGTCGACAATGGAAAATCATCTCTTATACTACACAATTTGAAGTGCCCGTTAATGTGCTGTATCAATATTTACAAACGCTTCGACATCAAAGTAAAAAGGACCTTTTACGTTCTTTATCCTTGCTCGTATTTGCCACCTCTGCTTGGGTCAACAACATGTACATTGTACAACATCAGCAGAAAGGAAAGCATTCTCTATTTTTCTCAACTGCGTGCACGGCTGTAACAACTCACAATTTCGCACCAACCTTTTATGAAAAGTAGAAAAAATAGAAATAGAAAAAAAAAGTAACAGAAATGTGGAAACAGGTATTACATTTCTCTTGGCACAAAGTAGCCGTCATCAGTGGCAACGAAGGTGTAGAAATGTTGTGCACACTCTCTAAACGTTTTGTTTACACCACAGGAGAAGGAATCACAGTTGGAGTCGGAGTTGGAGTTGGAATCGTTGCCGTGTCCCAGTCATTCATCCTCTATGTTGTCCGACTGTTGGCCATGTGCAACTGTATCTGTGTATCTATGTATCTGTGAGATACATGCGACTACGTGTTTTCCTTTGGCTGCTGAACATTTGCAGCCATGTTTAGTGATGCGATCTTTGTTTGTGTCTCGTGCTTTGCTTTCAACAGCAGCAGCAACAATTACAACCCAACATCGCGTCGATGACAACTGCAACAACAACATGTCGCTCTCTCTTTCTCCCTCTCTTTCTCTCTGTCTGTTACTTTCTCGTTGTGTGCTGTTAAATGCTTGGAAAATGTGCACAATTTTCACATCCGGTGTCACATTCGATTCAATTGAGATTTACCTGAACGTGACTAAAATACGCAAATTAAAAATGCTTTTCCTCTCCATCTCCATCTCTGTGTATGGCTGTGTGTGTGCTTTGTGTGTGTGCTTAGGGTGTGTGTATTTGTGTGCTGTGTGTCTATGCGTGCGTTATGTGTATCTGAGATTGTTAACCAAGTTTCAATGCTTCTGCAAAAGATACTCGTATTTTGGCCACACTCGACCCTCATTTGCAGCTTGTTTTCCTTCTTTTGGGGTTACTCGAATTTGATGTTAATGTTTAAATAAACTGTGTCACATCGAGCATATGATAAGATATCAGTTTACTTTTATCATAATCTGTAATTTGATTGTAGCTCTGTGATGTCTAAAGTGGTAAATTAAATTTAGAGATGCAAATTTATAGGATAATTTTATAGTATTGAAAATGAGGTTATTTAAATGAAATTAAAGACTTAACGTATTAAGTTATTTATTTATTTATTTATTTATTTATTAAATGTCGACTAAGAGTAATCGACATACGATTATAAAAGTTACATTAAAATTATATATAAGCAATTAAGAATGTCTTATAAAAAAGAAAAAAAGAAAAAGTGACTATGTAAAATTATATATATATATATATATATATATATATATATATATATATATATATATATATATATATATATATATATATATATATTTATATTTATATTTATATTTATATTTTGGGCAAGTTCAAATGAAGAACAATTACACTGGGTTGTAATATAACTTATAATTCCTATATTATAAATTATTAAACTATATTAATTTAATATTTTGATATATTTGTGTTACAAATACAAGTCAAATATTTCAGTTTCAGCTTTGTTTTCCTTTCAATTAACTAACTTATATTGGACATCAAAGTTTATTGATATGTAATATGCATTGTCTAAATATTTATTTATGTTTTTTGTACTGAAATTTTTCTCATTTAAATCATAATAAAATTAGCTTCGCCCTTATTTTCATTGCATCAACTATAAATTTACATTTTACTAATTTATTGTAATAAACTTGTTCAATGTTTATTATGCAATTATTAGCTAATATTTGAATAAATTATTTTAGTTATTTTTCCCTATCTCTACAAATTTGAATGCTTTATTAGCCGGCAAAATTAAATCAAATTATCAGCTGAGCCTAAAGCGAAATAATAAACCAACTGCAATATAATTATGCAGGCTAATTGAAATTTTTGCATTGAAATTTAATTATTGACTACTAAACATTATTTGATCAGTTTGTTAACTTCAAATAGCTGGCGATAAAAACAATGTGGGGATAACTTTAAACAGCAAAATTAACAGAGCGCAATGAACTGTATATTAAGCGAAAAGTCAACGCCAGAGGGCGCCATAAAACGATTTATCAATTAATGTCAAATTGTTATGCAAATACACTGTGCAGCTGAGTAAAGCTGGCTTTAATTGACAAGTACACTGGACAACGAAATACAACTAAATTTTAGCCTAGAGCTTATGAAATTAAGAAAATATTATAGGGTGATAGAAATATACAATAATATTTATGTTGTCTACTGTTTATATTTATTTTTATAGCTGCTAAATTAGAATTTGTTAAATATCTAAGTATTGGGAACTAAAAACTTCCTTAAAATTTTAATAGAACTAAGAAAATTTTTATGTTGTCTAGTGTAAATTAAAATATTTTTGTAGCTGCTAAACTAAAATTTGTTAAATATCCAAGGGCTAAACTGCTGTAAATTTCCTGAAAATATTATAGAGTTATGGAATTATAGTATAATATTTATGTTGCATAGTGTAATAGACCAAACAGCGACCACAAAACTCTGCAAATATTTTTGTTAGCAGCTAAACTAGAATTTGTTAAATATCCAAAGGTTGAAAACTAAAAGCTTCCCTATAATATCAGAGAGTTATGAAATTATAGAATAATATTTATGTTGCATAGTGTAATAGAGCAAACAGCGACCACAAAACTCTGCAAATATTTTTGTTGCTGCTGTTAAAGTTCGAGAGCGTTTTATTTTAAGCTGAACTCTGGTGAGGATTGGCCATTGTTTTGGGTCCATTGGGGAATCCGTGACGCGTCGAGTGTTGACAAATGACCCAAAAATATATAATGTAAAATTTAAGAACTTGGAAATTACAATAAATTGAAGCGTCACTAAAGTCATGCGAAAAGTTTTCACTACAAATTGAAATTTTGGACTGTGGCCATAAAATGAGCAAACGTTGCGGCTCTTCAAGCCAATTTAATGGCGCCGACTTCAAAGTGACAATAATTTGGCCATTACGACGATGACGATGACGACAGTCTTCAGTCTTCACAGTCTGGTCATTAAATGGATTGTCATTTAATTGTTCTCGCGTTTATTTTCCACGCATTGCCAAAAGCTTTTTGAATGTCTCTGTTCGTTTTTGGCCAGCTTCTGACTCTCGTATCTCTTGTGGTATTGGTGCATTGCCAATTGTCATAATGGCCAAGACGTTTTGCTGGCCTGGCCACAGAGCTGGTTGCACTATGCGGGGCAATTATGAGTTAAGAGGAATCACTCCACGGCATCGACAACCATTAAAACAGACGCATACAAAGTTCTCTGGCCATAAAATTAGTCGTGGCCCGAAAAGTGCATTTTGGTTGCCCCAGGGCCGATTGCGCCCTGGTCTGTGGTCGGAGTTGGTCCGAGGTGGAATGGAAGATGGGGACACAGAATTGCTGCACATCGTTGGCCGCATCGTAAATGTCCAAATGGAATGGACTACGTAAATGCAGCAATGAGCCATTGACACGCCCACTCGATGGGCAGCTGCTGCTGGTTGATGCAACGTTGGCGACGACTCTGCGTTGCAGGCAGCATCATGGTTGTTGTCTCTGTGAAATGTGGTCTGACAATAGTCGAGAGAGAAAGAAAGAGAGGAAGAGAGAGGGAGAGGAAAGGATGTCTGATGGGGAGCGAGGAGTGCGTGATTTGAAATGGTTTTAAGCGCAACTTTAAAAGGCTCCGAGATCTGTGCTAAATGATGATGGTCATATGTCAAGCGTTTAACTGGACCGTCAGCTCAACGGAGTAGATGATGTAAAATGTTGCCAAGTACAGAATGAACAGTTGTCGAATGACCAGCAGCAACTGGAGAGAACAAGAAGAAGGTATAGTAGAAATGAAATGGTTGCAAAATACATAGCTGAAGAGAAGTGCAGAAAGTCAATTGGCAAAACAGAAACTTGGAAATCGAGCAACTCAACTTGCAATGACAGTGGTAAAAGAAATAAGCAATAATAATTGCGAACTTATTTAATAAAAAACACTTCATTCCTATGAACTTTAAAGCAATTTTTAGACAGAGTCTGTGATGTGGATAAATAAGTCGAGTCTCATATATAAATTTTACAAATCTAGGCAACTTTAGCATACTCCAATTAAAAATAATCTGATTGATTTCTATGAATTTGACATTAATCTTTATAAATCTATATTTCATTTTTATTTGAGATCTATAAAAAGTCTTTGAAGATGTATTCTCGTTGTGAAAAGTCCCATCAGTTTTTATATTATTCATAAGAGCATTTGGCAACTTTTTTCATAAAAATAAGATCGATTTCTTTGAATTTGACCAAATTTTTTTTACATTTTACTTCACTATATAGTTATTTGAGACCTATAAAAATTCTTTGAAAAAAACCATCAATGTTTATTCATCTCATAAAATATAATATGTTTAATAGAAGCTTGCAATATTCGACTTTCATTTTTGCAGCTTAAATCACAGCTTACAAGAATTACAGTTTTCTTCACCACCAATAAATATTTTCTTTCATTTTCCTTTGATTTTTCATTTAGTTGGTGTCGCAGATTAACTTATTTAAGCCACAACTTCAATTAAGTTTTACAACTTAATTAAATTTGGCAAGCAGTTCCTTGCAACTTTCCTATTACTCATGAGTTTTTCGCTTCCCCTTTTTACCATACAAAATGGTTCCATGTTCAGTTCATTTGAATGTTGGTTTTCAAGTGGTTTTTCGTAGCGCAACTGCTGTTAAAATTATTGGCATTCATTTTGTTCGCCGTTTCTCAGTTTTGCAGTTTTCCGGGCATAAGAAAATTTGCATATTTCGCCTCGGCCATTTTTGCATATTGCATATTGTTGAATGCCACACAGAAAACTTTGTGACTTTTGGCAGTAAAGTCGAGTGCCGACGCCCTTGTCAGACTGAAACATGACAGTTTTGTGTAGTTTTATGTGCCTGGCATATGAATAAAGTTGCAATCGCAAAAAAGGAGAATAGGAGAGTTAGTTGGCTCTAGTTATCCCCAGGACATCTAACAGACGTGTCGTGCATGCACTTTGCATTTGTTGTTTTTGGGAAACTAGAGATCAAATGCTGTGGCATCTGACTATTGGAATATTGCAACATCTGTTCTTCTTTCAATCATTGTTAGTCGCAAAATCATATTTCAATTAAAAGCCAGCCAGAGCGATAGAGAGAGAGAGAGAGAGAGAGGGAGAGAGAGAACAATACGAGTAGTTGTAAAACAGACAACGTGTAATAATCAACAGAATTACAAGGCAACCAGCAGGTTGCATGTTGTTTGGGGCAACCAGACAGACAGACAGACAGACCGACAGACAGACAGACATGTTCTCTCTCCGGCATTGTTACAAAATTTGTTTGCATATTTCGGCTGTAATTGTTGCCAAAACTACAAACTACAAATTGCAGTCCAGGCGAAGGATATCCCATAAAATGCTTCGTATTTGCACAATTGCAATTGAATTGTTTGCCAAATCTGCTGCAAATGCTTTGAATGATTCTGATTTTTCGGCTACCAGCAGATAATCCAGTTGAGCTTTAACTGGAGAGTGCAGCAATTCTTCCCATAGGGGTTATGGTTATCATCCCCCATATCGAAATCACAAAATATCAATCTATTGACATAATGACAAACCAAACAAATATGCCAGCATATAAAAAATCCAACTCATACCAATACTTTTTGCAAACGTGTCGTGTCATGTTTGTCAAAGGACGCCACCTGTCGACCGCGACTGCCACTGCCACCTATCGGCCAAAAACCACGCTATCTCTTTCCACTGTCACAGGTTAATTTCGCATGCAAATAATGTCACGTTGTCGTTGTCGTTGTCGCTGTTGAATGAACTTGATTAAAATTCAATGCGACGTTAATTAAATTCTGCCAATGCAATTTACAGGCCTGTTTTTTTCTGTTTTCTCTCTGCCAAACGCCAATTGGCAGCTGCTGCCTGAACAGCCTGAAGTCCTACCTCAAATCCAGCTTTAAGCAGCGTAATTTTTAACGATCAACAGTTGATAATGCTTCTTAAATAGTAAATTTAATATATTTATTATAATTATATAATTTATGCTATTTCATTAATAGGTTATTAGTTTAGGGTTGAATAAGGACGTATATTTAAAAGGATTATAGAACATTTGAAAGATGATTTCTCTTCCCTATAGTATTAAAATATATTCCACTCCTTACATCTTAAACAAAGCGTTAATTAAATTTAATAATAATCAATCGATTTGTCAAGGATTGATAATATAGTATATTGATATTATCTATATACTATAGTTGGCCTGATTATTTAAAGCACTTAATCTACTTTTCATACCATAAATATTTATTTAAATCAGCGCTTTAAAACTTTGACTTTTGTTAAGCTTTACTTTTATTTAATTTGTTTCTACTTCAAGCTATGACCTAGTTTCAAGCTTTTTAGAACTGCTAAAGTCAAACTTTAAGTCAAGTTTAAATGAATTAAGCAAACTCTGATGTGGAACTTAAGCAAATTAATTCGTGTATTGCCCCCAAAAAGTTTCATCTTAATCTAATGCATGCTAAGCGGCATTTAAGTGTCTTTAAGCAAAGCACGTGGCACACGTGGCGTATGAGCAATCAGCACATAAATTATAGACCAAAAACATTGTAAGGTTTTGGCTCGGGCGTCGCGGAATTCCGGTGCATTGTGTGTGAGCGCCATGAAGTCTAGACAATCCAATCATAAATAATTTCTGCATAAAGACGTAATAATTTGCTCGCTCTCTCGGAGTCCTTTTCCCTCTCTTCTCCCTCTCTTAGAATCTAGGAGGGACGCCCCAATGGCTTGTGCTGTCCAAATATTTTGTTATTAAATGAAATTGCAATGTTTGCCGCTGACCAGCACCACAAATAAGTATGTGTCCATCTCCCTCTCCTGCTCCTGGTTCTCCGAGTTGCTCAAACCCTCATTATGAGTGCAGTCATGGCCCTTTAGCTTGGCTCTATGGATCCTGCCCTGTGTTCTGTGCTCATGTTTGTCTGGGAATTTCGTGTTTAGGGTTTCCGTTGGTCAGCTCGGAGCATTCAGGGTGTTTTCCCCACATTTTGCGTGTTTTTAAATGTTTTTATGAATTTGCATGCGGTTGCTCAGATTGTTGTTGTTGTTATTGTTTGTGTTGTTGTTGTTGTTGCTGGATGCGGTTGCCACTTGTTGGTTAAACTAGCTGCTGTTGCGGAAACTTTATGCATATTTGTTGTCATACAAAAGCTAAAATGTTGCATCTATGACTGCATCTAAAGAGTTGAACTTGGAAACTGAACCAACTAATACTCTAAGATATTTATAAGGAAAGCTATATAGTAATTTTCAAAGGAATAATTTTATTATTTAAAAATGCACATATTTATTTTTTTAATATAAATTAAAATTAACAATTCATTTTCAAAGGAATAATTTTACTATTTATATAGAAATGCATATATTTTAATTGTGGAATAAAATGTTGACACTTTTTAGTATTTTATATTTGTTTGTTGTTAGTAAAAACTAATGAAATATAGGATTACTTTCCTAATTAAATACGCTTAATAAATTTTCTAGCAAGTGTATACAACTATCAACCAGAATGGACTATCATTAGTTTAGCTTGGTTTTGTTTTGTGGCAGGAGTAGATTCAAGAAGGAGGAGGAGTAAGAAGGACAGTCCAGTTCTTCAGTTCTTTGCAGCCATTTAATGAAATTTTCAACATTTTTGTGTTGTAATAATGAAATGCTTATGACATTGGTTGTTGTTGTTTTGTGAAGAAGAAGTCAGAGAGTAAAGATGCTGTGCTGATTGTGTTGATTGTTGGGCTGCCATAGAAACGACTCAACTTGTTTAAAGCTGTCAAGAAGCCAGTTGAAGGCACTTGCAAAAAGCGGGCAACGTTGCGTATGATTGTCAAGTTGTAGCAACTTTTATATTTTAGGTTTTTGTTTGTAGTTCGCTTTTTGTTAGTGTTGCTTGCTACTTGCAAGTTGCAACGAGTTAAGCAGCTTGCAACTTTTTGCAAGCATTTGATGTAAAACTAAGCGAGAAAATTTGCAGTGCCTAGGTGTAAACATTTGCAGCAACTCTCAGACAAATGGAGGCCCCGAGTGCAGTCGCCAACTCGTTAAAAGTTGCTCAGCCAAACTATACAGACTCTGTGCCCCTTTGTGTCGCCCCCTTTGAAGAGCCACGCCCATCAATCCAAAGTGTTGCTAAAAGTTTGCCATAAATAATGCGCGTCTCAATATTAACAAGCAACGATGGCGTCGAAGGCGACTAAAACTTTTAGCACACTTCAATAAACGAAGTGCCCCTTCCTTTGTAGCCCCCTCCCCCCCTCTGCCACGCCCACGCCACCTTGCTGCTTGTTACTTTCGAGTTGTCAACAGTTTATTGATGTTGGCTTCTTAACATTTTAGAACCGAAAAATATTTACGGCAATGTCAAATGCCAAAATAATTTCAACTCTTGAAAAAGCCCTGCAGTTGTTATTGTTGTTGCTCTTGTGGTTGTTCAATTCGTTGATGTTTGCGGTTGTTGTTGTTGCTGCTGGTTTTTGTTGTTACAGTTATCGCCACAGGCAGTCGTCTTTCATATCCTCTATAGGACTTCCGGACACCAGGGAAATTGATTCTGTACTCGAGTTGAGTTGAGCTAAGCCAGTTGCTCGGCTCACTTGTCGTATACGCAATGTTAATTAAGTGCCTAGTTTAAGGCTTAAAGTTGAGCTGAAAATTAGCCGCAAAATGAAATATGTATATGAAATGTATGAAATGTAGCTGGGCATGCTCATTAAATATCTATGAGCAGGCTCAAGGACGAGCCCCAGAAACCTGAATATCCCCCATACGCAAAGTCAGAGGGGAACTTTCTATGTGAGAGTGTGTATGAGAGTGTGTGTGAGAGAGTGTGTGTGTGTGCTGAGTAGTTCATTAACTGGCGTGTTAACTTGGCAAACACATGAGGCCACCATCACACTTGTGTGATGAATGCTGTAAGAAATGTGTCATAATGAACTGTGAAAATATGCAGAGATTTTCTCCACACTCGTTAATGAGGCAGGCATCAAATAGCGTGCCACAAAATCGGCTCTCCTCTTACATGTGGCAGGGTTTAAAGTGCTTGCTTAAAGTACTCAAAACTTCAACCCCAAGAGATATAAGTATTTTTGGCTCTGACTTATTTGTAGTTGTCGTGTTGTTGCTGTTGTTACTCTCATGTTGCTGTTGCTGCTGTTGTTGCTGCTGTTGTTCTCGCCCCCAAATCGAAGCTATAAAAGTAATTAAGATAACGACTTTTGTGCTTGGCTTTTACAGCTTTTCAGTTTGTGTCTTTTTCTTTCTTTTTTTGGCTGTATTGTTTGGCATCTCCGTCTGCTGCCTATATGTATCGTGTATTTACTTTATAGCCAGAGTTTTACAATATTTTCTCGCTCATCCCAATCGCTGTTTTTGCTGCTGTTGTTGTTCTTGTCGGCTTCCTGTTGTTTTGTTGTTTGCAATTTTCTTGAAATTTCATTTCTTAACTTTTGCCGACGGCCTTTTCAGAGTCGTTGTGCCGTGTATTTGAGACTGTAAATCATATGAGAGACAGGAATGCTGGACAGGGACAGGAACAGGAACAGGAACAACATTCCCTCTGCCATATGTGTCAGTTCTTGTAGTTGTTGTTATTGTTGTTTTACTTATTGTTGCCTTTGGGGGCTCACAGTCAGTTGCTATTGTTGCTGCTGTTGCCTTCTCCTACATTTTTCTAATTGCTTGTCTGGCTCTGAGGTTTAGCCTTCTTTTGAGGGGGGAGGGGGTATATATATCGATTAATTAACGACATTAAAAGCTAAAAGTTTTAAAAGCAACAAACATCGCCATATCAGCATGTGTTGTGCTCTTATTTTTGATTTATTAAAAGCGGGAAACGGAAAATTAATATGCAAGGGTCGAAATATGAGCGGAAGAAGAAGAAGCTTTGAGTTGAAATTTGAGCAAAAAGGAAATCGCTAAATGAATATGTGAATATTAATTAATTTTCATTTCAAGTTGAACACTTCATTAATAAAAATTAAATGGTGGGAAGAAATATTTATTGTAGTAAATTTAAGCTATTTGATAGCTAGATTTAGACAACAACATGAGAATTTAGAGTAGATATTTTGATAAACTAATTTATTAGTTTTAATTTAAAATTGAGCACTTTATTAATGAAAATGAAATTATCGTTAGAAATTATAGCTATTTCATAAATAGTTTAATATATCAGCTATTTATTGCTTTTAATTCTCTCTACAAAAATTTAGAGTCCGGATTTCCAAAAGTTAGCTCATCAGTTTTTTCATTTTCCGGACTTAAGTTGAGTTAATATAATAAATAGTTTGTTTTGCGGCTTAAGCCAAACAAGGCCCTATTTTTTTGTTCGCTTACCTTAACTGACTTTTATCAATTCTACTTTATCCAGCTTCAGCTGTTGCTGTCTATGCGTTTTTTCCCGTTCTGTTGACCTACTTGGTGGTGGCTTTGATAGAAAAGGATACTCTGCATTTAATATGCAGCTCTGGCTAAATGCCAACTGATTCGCTCTGTTCATAGATTGCATCCTCCTATTATTATATATATATAAAGTATATACCTAAAGGGATCTCCCTTTTATCTCCCACAACTCTTCACTTTTCCTCTCGTCTCTTCACTTCTCCTTGTGCTGCAAACAATTGAGTGCACTTTTGTTGTTGCTGCTGCTTGTTGCATTCTTGCAGGCACTGCTGTGATGCATGCCCCAATGCTGAGGTCAGAGCGTATACATGTTGCCACCACTCTGAGCTGGCCAAGTGAGTGTAACAAGGATAAGTCTGTTAGTGAATCAGAGTCAGAGGCAAAGGCAGAGTCAGAGTCAGTGCGTGGTTATCCATCCTTGTTGATCAGCTTAATAAGTTGGCAGCTGCTGACACACTTTCTTGCCACCATTCAACCATCCTTTTGCCACTTTCCACTTGCCACTTGCCACATCAGTTGTGCACTTTCTTACATCATACTTGCCGCGTCGCTTGACGCCTCGTTGGACACTCGAGTGGCACATAATTTTCCGGACACGCTGCAAAACTTGTGGTCGATGGTCGTTCGACGTTGGTCGGTTGCCCTTCGTTATTTTTCTTATTGCATTACGCTTCTCAATTGATTGAATTTTGCTCAGTTGTTGCACAGTTGCAAGTTTGTATTGTGGTATGTATTTCATCATCATCATTCTCGGAGTTGCAAGTGATTGTCAGCTTTAAGCGGATTAAATGCGAAATGCATCGCGGCTTATGCGTCTAATTATGCACAGCACACAGATAATCGAGAGGATGTGAAAATCTCTGGGTGGTGTTTATGGAAACTCTGGAAACTGTGTGTTTGAGTGTGTGTGTGTGTGTGCTAATTAAAAGGCACAACATTTATGCAATTTCCAGGCACACACATAACAGACAAAGCCAATGGCGGGCGTCATGGCAACCATGGTTTGCCCACAGACAGAAGCAGTTGCTCCACAGGACCTGTACACATGATTCACACACTGTTGCTCACTCCTTCTCTTTCTCTCAATTCTTCTCTTTCTCTCACTTTCTCACTGATTCTCTCGGGCAAATAAATCGCATATAAACAGCAGATTATCCCGTCAACAGCATGGCAAACGTCATTCATTGCTGCAGTTGCTCCTGCCACCTCCTTTTTCTACTCCTGCCCCACTTGCTGCTTCCTTTGTAATTGTGGGTTGACCAGCTACAGGTGAATGCCTGTCGTCATTTCCTCTGTGTGTGTGTGTGTGTTGGTGTGTGTGTTACCTGACTGTGTTGGCCATCTCAATAGTCACGTTTATTGATTTTACTGCACATGACTGCTCTCGTTGGGGGCGTGGCAATGCCACAATTGTATCTGTCTGTGTGTGTGTGTTCTAGGCTTCTTTTTCGAGTGCATTCAATTAGAAAAACTGTTTTTCTAATTAGTCAAAAAAGCCAAAACTCGTTTCACATCGGTTGCAACTGTCTCTGCTTGCGACAGCAGTTGACACTGTGCTGATTTTCAAAACATTCAAGTGGTTGACAATGCATTAAAGCTGTTTTCTCTACTATGAAACTTTATTCTTATGGGAAAGATATTTGAATTTTCATTTTAATTCTTTGAATTTATAGAAATAAATCCCCTTGTTATCAGATGAGCAGTTGAAAAGCTTTTCTATTGACCAAATATAAATCATATAAATCTTTAGCAGTCACAAAGCACTCACAAAAGGATTTATTTATAGCTTTTAGGTTTTGCTTTTTAGAATGAAGTTTGTGGAATTATTTTGTATATACAAAGGAAATAAAAATGATATTTAAACTTGTTAAATTTCATGATCTACTTAAACTTTCTTAATCCGTTTGATGAATTAATTTTAATGCCTATAAATCTGCAGCTTATTTATGTTATTAATCTCTAGTTGTTAATCATTTTTTGCAAATTATTTTTATATATAAATTGCACTCTCAAATATTTAAGTGATTATCTTTTCTACAGTTTTGACATGAGCTCTTAATTATATTGAGTAAAATGCTGCTTCAATTGCAATTAAGTCTGCATAATTTTCATAATTAGTGCGCAATAACCAAATGAAAATGTAAATGAAAATGAAAATGAGAGCGAATATTTGCGTCCTGCCGACATCCTTTTGACTGCGACGTTGCTGTCAGCTCTGAAAAGCTAAACAAACAGGAGATAAGTGAAAGGCATGTCCTTTTGCAAGGCGCAATGTGTGGAAATATGAAAATGAAATAAATGCAGGAGCACACATTGCAGTTGAAAGCGGTTCATTAGTGAATGGAGAATGGAGAATGTTGAATGTTTGCTTTTTCCCGTTTTGGTTCAAAAATTACGTTACCAAACAGAGTTGACCAAAATGACAAATGTAGAATATTTAATTACTGCAAATGGGTGAGCGTATGTATGTATATGTTAGGTCCAATGTGAGTGCTCCAACGGATAGTACGAACAGTATTACGAGTGGGGAATTCTGGATGGAAGCAGACCTCGTCTCTGGGTCCCAGCGACCATTGAAAATCTTCACCTTAGTTGGCGGTAGGCTGTCATTTGATTTTAGCACCTCTTGCTCATATTCCCAGGCCATGCCATCACGATCAACATATTTGTAGACTACTGTACCATCCTCCTTCGTAACAGATTCTCTTTCAGCTTGAACTACGCTCTAAAATGATCCCCAAAGATATATTGAAGGTTTACAAGATAATAATATCACATCAACTTACACAGAGAGTAAATAGGCACAATAAAATCAAATTGCTTTTCATTCCCATCTTTTATTTCATTATAAACAATTGCAAAATGGTTTGCAATAAATATTAAAAACAAACACTGTAAAATTTCTTCGAAATGTCACAAAAATATAATTTTAAACTGGAAACGAATTTGATCGATTACTGCGATACAAAATATTACAAACTATTTTTCTTTGCCTTTTTTAATTCAAAATCTTTTTGCGTTTGTTTTTTATTAATAGCTGTCGAATGCTTTTTATTATTATAATTATAACATTTTTGCAATATTTATTATGACATTCAGTTCGATGTCGTCTCGTTAATAATGTTGCACAATTAATAATGTCAGCAATTTCATTTATTCGCAATTTCATTACAATTTTTTTTCGCAGCTCGTTATTTTAACTACCATTTTTTTTTGTAATCTGCTGTGGACAATTGGCATCATTATTATTTGCATTTAATATTGATTTATTTAGTAGCCTGCTGATTGTCTGTAAATTACATTGTTTATCACTCATCCTTTGCCGATGGCTTTATAATTATGTTACACAATATTTTGACAACATGGCAAATAAAGTGAATGATATATTTTTCCGCTTTCATGTTATTTGAACTGATAAAATTGAATTTCGAACAATGCAAAATAGTAACATACATAACATTACAATTATAGTAATAAATGACAAAGCCAAACCTCATGCTCAAAGCAATATTATAACATTTTAAAAGGGGTCACTTTATAGTTGTTTCAATTGTCTTCTTTGAAATGTTGCTAGCGTTCTTTTAAGCATGATGCGGTGTTGCTAGAGTCCTTAGGTACATGCTTCCATGTTGCTAAAGTTGTTAGCAAGATGTTTCTGGCATCATTGCATATAACGCAGCATACTTTTGGGCAGTTTGCATTAATGTATACATTACTGAAGCAAGTAAAAGTATGCTACACTTTATTAAATAAATTAGTGGCATAAAGTTTTGGAAATCACAAAATTCTTAAAACTTAAAACAATTGCAATAAATTAGCTTTAAAATCCGTTAAATTAAATTTAGAGAATTTCGCTTCTTGTAAAAATTTAGCTATATTTCCAACTTCTATGTCGAAATGTTGCTAGAGTCATTCACATTGTATGAAGTGCGCTGTGACCGCACTTGAAAAATTAATGAGAGGCACTTGAAACGCTAATCACATGTAAGTGAAGCATGGTCCGCCCAGGTTAACCCTCCAGGATGCTGTTAGCTAGCCACACACACACACACACTCACACACACAACCTTCTCAAGGGACTGGGAATTTACGCAGTTAACAAGGACGGTAAATGGGGGCAGGAAACAAGTTTATTGCAGAGGCGTGGTCGCCAGCTCAAATGAAGGAAACACTCGAGGGTTGCATTTGCAGAATTGCATTGTTCAATTTTTATTTCATAACTGACAAAACATATTTATTTGACTGTACAATAGAAAAACTTAAGCATAAACACAATAAAATACAAATTACATGTAGGTTGGTTCGTTTTTCAATGTACACACTTAAGATCTAAGGATAACCTGGATATATGCCTGGTCGCATCTTTCGTAAACTATATCACAAGGGCCTTGGCCGAAAGAATAAAACTTAGCATAATATTTTCACCTATCGTTCCCTTTGCAGTTCGATAAATTCTCCCCCCTCTAATTACACAATTCCACTCCAACAGTATCTATGCCTCAAAGTTCTTTGCCTGCAGACTTTTAAGAATACCCAACAATTGAAGAGATTCCAGCGGCTCAAAATCATCCGCATAACGCACTGCGGATGATTTGACCAAATCCCGTTCCCTGGGCATGTCCAGTGTCAATGGCAGCTGCTCCGCCATCACCGAATGATGCGTGATGAGAGCCTTGAGGGTGCTAAACTGTTTCTTCGCCCCCTTCAGGCTGTACTTCTCACTGCGACTGCAGAGGACGGCATAGGACTTCACCTTGTGGTCGAGACGCAGACAGAGTTCAAAGTTCCGTGGTGAACTGCGACGCAGCAGGAAGCTGCCAGGTGTTGCCTGTTGCAGATGATCCTGTGCCGCCTTTGCCGTGATGCGTGGTTGATACCAGGCACAGTGTAGCAGCTCCGGTTCCTCTCCCTCATCCTCTTCATCCGTGTTGATGTTGTAGCGTTGTGTGGCACGTTTCTTGGGCGTGCCACGTCGCTTGGTGCCACCACTGTTGCTGCTTTCGTTCAACAGCTGACAGCAATCGGAAATGCCAGCATCGGAATCATCCTGATCTGGTGGCACTTCCTCGCTGCTACTGGAATCGCTCGGTTGACTGCTCTGCCAACAGTTGAGAGACAGCAGCGATTTCTGTGGCGATTTGTTGTTTGTGCCCCGTTTAGGTGTGGCATTGCTGGAGTTGCAACTGCAATCGTCCTCCACCAGCTCCTCTTCATCTTCCTCCGCGTCTGCTTGGTACGAGGAGTCGAGAAGATCCTGCTAAAGAAATTAATTTTAATTAGTTTAAACAGTTAGTTATGATCATTCTGTCATTTACACACCTCATCATAGTCGCTGGTTGCCTCCTCCTCAGTTTGTCTGTGCTGCGAGGGTTGCGCGAATAGTTTGCGCTGCAAAAAGTTCTTCATGCTATCGTAGACTTTGTGTGTGCGACTCTGAGCTGCAGGCTCATCAGCTGTGGCAACAGCTGTTGCTGTTGTTGTTGTTAGCTTGTTGCTCCATTGTTGACACTTATTGAAGGCCAAGTCAAGATTTTTGCCGGCATTTGTATTGCTCGAGCAATAGATGTCCGAGTAGCTCGGACAATTGATGGCATTGCGTATCTGTAGAGAGCGGAGAGGGGAGAAAAGAAAAGAGGAAAAACTGTGATTAGTTTTGGTCAAGTCAACTTGCCACAAAAAGTGGAGAGAATAAAAGAGCTGCTACCTGAAACTCTAAAAAACCAAAGGCAAACAAAGACTCGTATTTCACTCGCTTATGTAACATGCCTAGACAAAAGGATGTCGAGTCCTTTTTTTGGCCTGATAACACACATACACATTATGCGCATTTTATTACACAGTTACCGCTTTGTTCTCTCTCTATCTTTTGCGCTTTCTCTTTCTCTATTGTCGGCATATCTCTTGAAGTTGCTGCTAATGCCTTTGGGTCAACACTGGTTGTGTTGTCGTGATATCCTTGTAATGCGCTTGTTACAACTCTTCATTGTTCTGTAATTTGCCTGTTTTCACTTGCGTTGTTTGCTTTTCATTTGCCACATAAAATATGCATATGCCAAAAGGCAAATGAAAATGAGAACGAAAAGGAAAAGGTCCTGTGCCTTTGGCTACTTTTTCATGTCATATGGTCATTACCAAGTTCAACTTTTGCTAGAGGGAAATGGAAATCATCATCTCGTTTAACAACTTGCTCGATATTGCTTCCTGATCAGCCACCCCCCGCATCCCCGCAATGAATCCTTCCTGGTTTTTTTGTTGACACACACCCCTTTTTGGCACTTGGGCAAACAATGCGAATCCATTCACCTATGCAAAAGTATTCAATAAATTCTCGAAAAGTGCGTTCGAGTGTGCAATGCACTTGAAAATCAACTCAGATAGAGAGAGGGGAAGAGAGGGGGAAGTAAAATACAATGACACTTCAGCACGCACATACGCACTCTCATGCGAGTGTGGATAATAAAATGGCAAAATAATGAGCATTCAATAGAATGGAGTGGAGTCCTGTCAGGACAATGGTAGTTCAGGTAGCAATCCACATCCACACAATTCATAAAAAATGAGTCTGAGCGTTAAGCCAAATTGAAATTGATTGAATTTGATTGAATTGCATTGAACACTGAATGTGCCAGACGATATATAATCATAATGGAGTCTTGTCTTGAGTGGCAGCACGTCTCTCTCTCTCTCTCTCTCTCTCTCTTTCTACCTCTACTCTTCTCACTCTATTCCCAGCTGCTAGTTTTCCCAGTTTTCCGTTAAGGAAATACAAATGCAGCACTTCCGTCCTGCCACAATTTGCATGAAAACCGGAAAATATTGAATTTCTTGTTGTTTATGTTGTTAAAATTACCCAAAAAGAGTTCGACCAACTCGGCTTTTTGGGCCATTAATCAAAGCCAACAAGCCGTGGCCAACACTCTTTTGATGCGTTGACCACGCACAGCACATAAATAAATCCGTTGAAAGCTGTAAGCCAAGTAAGCGGCGTGTAAGAAGCGTTAAAGTTTACCTTTTATCGGCTTAAATCAAACACAATGGAAAAACAGGCGTTTAATAGTCAGGCCGAAATAAAAGACACAAAATACCCGAAAAATACATGATTTTTAATTTATGCAAGACGACCAGCATTGAAATGATTATAGAGTAGAGTAGAAGTAGAGTGCATTTACAGTGGCAGCCAAAAGGTGTTGGATCTTTTCTCTCTCTCTGTCTTTGTGTGCGTGTTAATGCAATAATGATGGGGGGATGGATCTTCGGAGCGTCTTAACGTTTTTCTGATCCTGTCCTGCGGAAAGGTAACTCTAATTGATGATGAACCATGGCCAGGGGCTATTTTCTTTTGCTTTTGTTTGGCCAGCGAGGTGTTAGCATATATTTTCGTAATCAAATTGTGTTACAATAAAAACGAACTCCGAGCTCAGGTAAATTCAAAAGGAACACCTTTCTGCTGCCAGCTGACAACAACAAGAGGAGACAGAACAACACAATAGTGCTCTACCCGGGGGCACCTCTAACTTCATCTTTGAGAAAAACAGTTGTTAGTTTTCCATTTATTGTACATTTAGAAAACGTTAGAGGGGATCACAGAGAAAGGGAGGGAGAGAGAGAGAGAGAGGGAGAGAGGTACCCAAAGAAATTAGTTGAAGTGGACACGGCATGAGTTGTGCCTTTTTATTTCGTTAACTGATGAATTTATTGAAATGTTCAAAATGTTGCCTTTTGTTAAGGTTCAGGAAAACCCTTGAATTGAATTGAGCAAAGCACTTGAACCACACGCGGCATATGCACAAATTTCATGCTGGAAAATCAAACAGCTGCTCAAGTGGTTCAATAACAACCACCCTGAGAAAGTGTTGCACAATCCTCAATCCACACGCAATGCCAATCAGTGGAGCAACCGCAAAAACCACCAACCGACAACATCAGACTTGCAACTAATTTGAAAAGTAGATACTTATAATTATTAGCTATTAGCTTAAAGGAAATAGTTCACTTTTCGTTTGGAAAACTCTATGATATACTAATAAATATACTAATCTGTCCTTTTTGCGGGAAATCTAACCATTTCCTGCCAATCTAGCTACTTTTATTATCCTGCCAAAACTAACATTTTGTATCTACAGATAAGTATACTTATAATTATTAGCTGTTAGCTTATAGGAACAAGTTAATTTTTAGTTTGAAAAACTCTATGGTTTTTTATGATATACTAATCTGTCCTTTTTGTGGGAAATCTAACCATTTTCTGCCAATCTAACTACTTTTATCTCCTGCCAAAACTAACATTTCATATCTAGAGATAAGTTTAAATGTATTTTGAACCAATACATATTGCAAAAGATTAATGTATCTCTAAGTGCCTACCCACTAGTTGTATCTTTAACTATAGCTAGCTCTATTTGTATCTGTATCTATATCTATAGCTGTGGCATGTCAGCTATGTTCAGATACAGCTGTAAATTAGTTATATGCTAGAGAACTTGGCTATTTGAATTTTTGAAAGACACTTTTTGTTGTATGCTGCCAGCTAATTTGACAGTTTTATGCCACACCAAAAAAGTTCGACATAATCCACACACACGCACACACACACACATGGAGGGGCTTTCAAAATGTCAGAGATAGAGAAGGGAGTGAGAGATATAGATGGAACTGTGACTAGTTTATGACATTTTGTGGAACACGCGTCTCTTGCTGCCCCTGCGGTGTATTTGAAAATTTATGAACTCAGTTTTTCTCTTCTTCCTCAAGAGAAGGGGGAAGGGGAATGGGGAGGTCTACTTAAATATGGGGAAAAGTTTAGGAAACTTCTGCCCCGAAAAAACTATCGTAAAATGATTTTAACATTTTTTTCCACTAATTTCATTTTATGCCGAGGTAAAAATGTAAAATGTTTATAGTTTATAGTTTCTGGTTGGTTTGGTCTTGATATGCTGTATCTATATATCTATTTGGGAGCTGCAATTAGTGTAGCATTCGCTGGAAAATCCTTTGTTTAGACACATCTGTGGCATGTGGCATGTGGCATTGTATAGTCGCTTTATTGTCGGTTGTTTTTTAACACGTTTTTTTTCGTTCACATTTTTATAGGTGTAAAAAATGAGGTCATATCAAACGCTTTTCAAATTGAGCCGTTTTGGTTCCCACTTTTTAATGGGAATTTAAAAAAAAAACATAACAATAACAAGAATAACATTTTGATGAGTTTATTAAATGCAAATTAAAATTGTTGAAATTTTTTAATTGTATTTTATGGGCATTTTTCTGTCGATGGGAACGATGAGATGAAGATTCTTTTTGGTTGAAGTTGTTGAAGTCTCAAGAGGCAGATGAAGATATGTAGATTGAAAGTGCAATGAACTTGGAAATTGAATTTTTGGAAAATACCATAAAAATAATAATATTACTAATAAGGTGCTTAACAACAAAATTTAAATTTATAGTGTATTATTTTTATGGTCAGTGATAGAGTTGACTTTTTAGCATATTTCAACATTGTTGAGCGCTCGACAACTTTGGTCAGTTCATCTACAACTATGTCTAGCCATAGTTGTAGTTTGGCTAATAGTTTTCTCTCTCTCTCTCTCTCTGTCTCTCTCTGTGTCTATGCTTTATCTTGTTCCGTTTCCTCTAGCCATGTCTCTAATGCACACAAATCCTTGTGGAAGCCATATGAAACTCAAACAGCTCAACGGACGCGGCTCAGCACATGACGAGCTGATGATAACGATGATGTTGTCAGTTGTTGTTGTTATTGTTGGTCAGACGTTGATGGCCAGACCAAAAGCATAGTAAAAACCCCAACTAAACTATTTTGTTGGCTGCGGGTGTTTCGTTGATTAGGAAGAAGGGAATTGACGTTGTTGGATTGCCGTTGAAAGCTTTGTTTTTTTTTCTTGCCTTTTTGCATATTTGCATTACATTTTCCTGGCGTGGCATGTGGCAACAACAACAATGAGACAGAGAGAGAGGGAAAAAACGAAGCGAAAATTTATATTGAGTCGAGCGTAAAAATAACAATGCAGACGGGCAGACGGCATGAAAATAAGTGAAATTGTTGTTTACTCAAAACGACAGGGCTGTCCAATTGCACACAGAGGGGGATAATGTGAGCTAGATAGGGGAGGGGAGGGGAGGGGGTAGAGGGGTAAATGCGGTGCAATATGGAGCATAAATTACAACAATGCATGCAATGCAAGCCGCCGTCGCCAGGCATTTAATTATGCTCATCAATTTGCAGCAGTCGCCAGCGTTTTTAAGTAAAAGCTGCCGTTGCCGTTGCCGTTGCATTTGGCCATAAATCTTAACGAGGCCAAGCACTTGGAGTTGGTCTTGTTTTATGGAAATTTCAGATTTCAAATTAAATGCACTTAAAAGCGGCACAATTAATTTTCCTACTTAGAAATCAAACCCCAAAACATATATATACTATACATGACATGTGTAAAGGCAAGGCATAATATTATTTATAAACACACACTCCCCGTCATACATGTAAAGACACTTGTATATCTGTATGTACTTGCATTAATCATGACCCTTGTAAGCATTAAAATACCTAAGAATTTAAATGCTTAGCTCATTGCTGCTAATCGTTGCACGTTCTGGAAGTTCTAATTTAAATTTAGACAGAGCTCATATCAAATTATGAGGCAGTCTTATAATAGTGTAAGTGTGTTTGCCACTTAGGGAGCGTGTCGAAGCGACTCCAGATTCCATTAGCTCCAGAAACAGAGACAGAAACAGAGACAGAGACTCTATATAGACAGAGTCTCTGACAGAGTTTCTGGCTCCTCTGAACAGTCTCTGTCTTTGTCGGAGGAGTCGGAATCGGAGTCTGTCAATTTCTGCTTGCATTTCGCTAACAAATTAAATTTCCCTTAGTTCAAAGAAAACCACAGAGAAGAAGAAGAGAGAGAAAAAAGTATTTATCTTTGCTTAATTGTTTTAGATTTTAATCTGACAATATGGTTGTCCGTCCACTTGGAATCTTCTGCCTGGCGACATATGGTTGAGTTCGGTACTCTATGGCCAACATTTCAGTGACAACTTTATTAGTTTTGTTTAATGTGAGTATGAGTGTGTATTTGTGTATGTGTGTGTGTGTGTGTATGCACTTTGTCTGCAGTTTGTTGCCTTATCGTTTGACCCGCAATACGCGCGTCGCCTTTTCGCCTGTTTTTTCTCTTCTCAAGTGAAACTCGAACAAACTAATTGAAAACGTTTGTCAGCGACTGTAAACAGAATTGTTTTCATCTCTCTCTGACATTCTCTGTCCCGTTCTCTATCTTCGTTTGTGTTTCGTTTGTCTTGCCAATAAATGTTTTAGTCTAAAACTTTTCGGTTCATTCGCTGATAACGGATGTGTTGGTGACGAAGGCGGCATGTGGAAATCTTGGTATGAGGTGATGAACGATTTATGCCGGATAGACGTGCTTATAAACGAAATTCTCGCTTTTGGGTTTCCCCAAAAAGATCCAAGGGATTTTCGTAATAAGCTAAAGAGATAGGAGTTGGAGGTGCTACAAATGGAGTTCGATTTTAAAATAAAGAAAAGGAAGTGTTGGTAATTTATTCGAGTGTATTTATGGACTAGTCAACATACTTTGAACTTGTGTGATCAAATATTGTTAACTCTTTAGTTTTAAAAGTAGTGAGTTTATGCTGTTTAACAACTATATAAAGGAAAGTCTAAAGTTTGTTGAGATATTTCTATGATTTAGTTACAGTTCATTTGTTTAGTTAAATTTTAAAATAATCCAATTATAATTCTAACTAAGAATGCAAATATGACTGATTCTTTAGAGTGAGTGGTGATCTCTATTATTTAAAAAATTAAGTGTGTAATCGATTGAGATATTCCTATAAATTACTTACACTTTTATATATGTTAGCTTAAAATAATGAAAGTAATATAGCCATGATAGTTTAGAAATCTCAACCTATATTATCAGTTAAATTTCCTACTAAAAATCTTAGTATCTGTTTACATCCCAAAATACTTCAACTGACTCTACAGTTCAATCTTAAGTACTGTTGTCACTAGAGTTTTCTTAGAGTTCCAACTAACCACATTCAGCTATCAGGTTCTTTCGTGATTTTCAATAGATTCTTTTAAGTATTTCACGCTTGTTTCTTCCAGTAAAATCAATGCCTGTAGTTTTAGTACGAAAAGTAGACACACCCACAAGAATAGCAGCAACAATAGACTGTTATTTCGAAGACAATCCTTTAGGGAGCTGACTCAAAAAAAAAAAAACAACACCTACTACAAAAATATTTTCACAGATCAAAACAAGAAAAAAAATGAGAACGAAAGAAGCAGAGAGTGAAGAGTCACAATGAGATAAAGTGCCTCGACCATGGATGGGTGTCAATTCCTATGAAAAATGACAAGCGGAACAATGAAAATGAAAATGTTGATGATGATGAAAAATGCACAGCAAAAGCAAGAACGATACGAAACGAGATGATAAAAGATGCAGAAGGCAGAAGCCAAAACGCAAAACTGTCATGCAGTTTGAAATTACAAACTTTTCTCTCTCTCTCTATCTCTATCTCTCTCTCTATGTTTTTTCTCTTCTCTTTTATTATCTGTAGTTTCTTCAACCTCAACAAATATTTTGAGACTCACAGTCAAACAAGAGATTAGACAGATTTGACTTGGGAATACAGGTAGCTGGTAAGGGCTTAATTAAGGCATTTGACTAATCAGCTTTGGCATCGCATGGGTTATTCCCAACTCCCTTCTCACCCCCTCTCTCCCTTCCTCCCTCTCTTTAATTCCAGTCAACTAACGGCACCCAGACGACGCCATTTAGTGTCTGATATGAGGCTAGTTAGAGCTTATCAAAGATCAAACATGAATACAAATACGAAATACAAATAACATGTGTGTAGAAAAATACTTAAATGCATTTAGTTCAATCAATCATTATCTTTATGAGTCAACATATGTATGTTTTCCATGTTCCCAGTTCCATATTTTTTTCAATGTTTACTTTTGTCGATACGAAATACTCCTCGACGCAGTTTTTCGCTTTGATTTATACACAAATCTCTGCAGTTCTCAGTTCTCTCTCCCATTCTCTCTCTCCCTCTCACTCACTCGTTGATTTAATTCTCAGTTTGTTAGCTTAACGCTTTGCAGACAGTTCAGTTTGATTTAGTTTTTATGCAAATCATATTTATTTGATTATATTTGATTTAGTGTTCAACTGATTTACGTCGACACTCGGACTTTATTATGCTTTGTTCTCCCTCCAACAACAGCAACAACAACATGTTTTTGTGGTTGTTGTTTCTCCTATCTCTGACACTAAATCATTTTAATTGTTGTCATTCGTGTTTTGTATTTTACTGCAACTCTCCCCCAATCCCCAACAATCCCCATAGAACTCCTCCCATATGAACTTTGAATGCGTGTTCTGTTTTTTTTTTAACGTGGGATTATTTTTTTTGGAGTTTAGAGATAAGCGTTGTGGGTGGAATTTGTGGCGGAGTACAACTTTGCATATGAAGTGGGGATTATCAATTGTTATCTATACAAAAAGGTGTGGTAAAGTGCATTCTATAACATTCATTATCAGTTCTATGGGAAACTGTTATACTATCAAATTCATTGAATTTTTTGTTGATTATGAAACTAATATACATTAATTTCTTGGGCATTAATCATCTTAATTGACAGCTTGGCAATTTGATACTTAAATCATTCTATTAAAGTATCATATTTGATTGCTATTCAATACTTATTTCTTTCTATCTACTTATTAATTACGCATCCAGTTCAATATAGAATCTCGCTTTGTTATCCAGAAATCCATCTGTCTTTCTACTTATTAATTATCCATTTAGTTCTATAAAGTATCTCTGAAAGTATCTTCAATATAGAATTCTTTTTGTAATCCATAAATCCATCTGTCTTTCTACTTATTAAGTATCTATTTAGTTCTATATAGTACCTTTGAAAGTATCTTCAATATAGAATTTCTCTTTGTAATCTATAAATCCAACTGTCCTTCTACTTATTAAGTATATAGTATCTTTTAATGCCTCTATATCTCTTCTATCTTAGCCTATTTCTTACTTTTTGGCTTATCCTTGCTAACACTTACCATCTTGGCCTTATCATGTGGCTTCTTTTGTGTATCCTTTTTGCGCTTGTTGGCACTTTCCATGGCGCCAAAGCGATTGTATTGAAATAGACGACCCATTTTGAATATTATGATGTTTTTTTCTTCTTTTGTGTTATACTGTTTACAATTTTAATAAACAACGCTTTTTTGTTGATATTGCTGTTGTTGTCGATGTTCACGTCACAAACAAAAAACCGAACACGAAAGTTTTGAAACTCAGACACGCGTGCTCGTAATATTTTCAAAGTTATTGCGTTGTTGCCACAAAAGAGAACTGGAAACTGTAGCTGAGTCAAGTGTTCAATAACGTAGCGTAAAGTCGAGTGTCGAAACGAGATGAATCGAATAGTATCGGGTATATTTAGTATAGACCGGGTATTCGAGGAGCGTTTGCTAGCGATCAGCGCGACGTGCGCAGAGGGAATGATGGGCTACAACTGAATGCATTCGAAAAAGTACAACGGAAAATGAGCACGACTGAGAATGAGACTGAGTGGCAGAGAGGCAGAGAGACACGGGCAGCGGCAGAGGCAGTGGCAGCGTGGCAGAGGCAGAAGCAACAGTCAGCAGCAATAGCAACAGCAACAACAAGGGAGGCAACAACAGCAGCAACAACAACAACAGCAGCGACTTTGACTGCGACAGAGATACAAATTTCATGTCAGGGCGACGGCAGCAGCAACGTCGATGGTCGACGGCGTTGTTCATGCAACGCTGCCACTGCCACACAGTACATTTACCGCTAGCTCACAATGTACGTATGTGTGTGTAACACTCAAACACACACAGACACACACAGAGCTAGAACTAAAGAAAATACTAACCAGCGACGCATACAGAGACACATTCACTCACAGCGGACGGGGCTGAAAAATAGAAAAGAAAAACCACTCAACAAAAAGCGAAATGAGAAAAATTTACTACGACGAATATACACTGGAAAAAAGCAGAGAAGAGCAGAGAACAGAACAAAACAGAAAGAACTCTAAATAAACTTCTGTTTTGGGCAGACGGCAAAGTGAATGGAAATGGAAATGAAATGAGAGACCGAGTTGAAGTTGAAGTTAGAGTCGGACTCGCGGACTCGGACTCTAGAATCTGAATCAGAATCAGATTCTCATTTTGAGTAACTGACGCCGTTGACTGAAGGGTGGTTGAGTGGTAGAGTGGTTGAGTGGGTGGGTGGGTCATTCGGTGGGTGCAAGTCGTTGCCCGTGGCGGCGACTCATTCAATTCCATGTACCGCATTCATTTGACCAAAACTCTGACTTTTCATTTTCAGTTACGAGCTGCGAGTTACGAGTTACGAGCCACGACTATTGACGTCTGTATCTGCAACACTTTATCGCCTGTCTCTTTCATTAGTTAACTATTGCTATCTCTATCTTTTAGCTTTATCGCTATCGCTGTCATAGTATGTGTGCTCCACATTTCATCGCTTCTTCATTTGCCTGCTGCACATTTCATTTCAGCTTTTTGCCTATTTGCTTAACGTACTTCACATGTTGTTGTTGCTGTGCTACTTGTTGTTGCCCCACCCCTTCAACCACCCACATGGAGGAAACGCTGCATCATCGTATCATTTTTTTTTAGTTTTCCCGAAAATTTTTTTTTATTTTTTTTGTGCTTGAGCATAAAATAAACACAAAAACTTTGCAGTCTCATTCAAGAGGAGAAAGGATGCTTTTTGCAACTCTCTCTCTCTCTCTGTCTGCCTTTCAACTTCAGCGTTTCATTTGCACACTGCCACGCCCCCTGCCACCGTCTTTCCTTGCTGCATGTGTCCGTAATTATCATTATCCTTTTTGCTTTTACTTTTGCTTTTGCTACTCGTTTTGTGCTTTTCATTTCGCTGTTTATATGGCCAACTATGGCACTTTAATTGAAGTCAATTTTTTCTACTTTGTGGCAACTTTTCGTTGCCATTTTGTTGCAAGTCCATGGCGCCGTTTTCATTGAAAATTATTCTGCAACTTATTAGCACCTCCGGAAATTATGAGATTCGGTGTGGCATTCAAGTTTTTGTGGCTTGTTTACGAGCTAGCCGCATTTTTAATTGAGTTGCTGACTTAAGGATGAGATTCAGCTCAACTGAGACACAGAGACAGAGATAGAGAGAAGAGAGAAGAGATCTTGCTTTTGTTGCTTAATTAGCTCAACGGTATGGACAAGGACATGGACAGCACTTTGCATGCCACGGCCAGAGGCAACTGCGGCGTTGTAAACGTTGTGGTTATATTCAACAAGAGGATGCACTTAATTGAAACAGTTTGCCCGGCTTCAGTGTGTACACAGTTTTGGATTTACCTAACAGCACAAAAGAAGAGTATCCCCAAAGCTAGACAGAGTTTTTTGTACACCTCTGCTCGGTAGAAAACTACTGCATTTAAAGTGTGTTTGCTGTTGTTATTATGGCAAGAGGAAAGTCTTTTAGAGAAAAATCTAAGCTGAGAAATCTATATACAATAGTTATGTAATTATGCAGTTGAAGTCAACTAGATGATTAATATGGCATTAATTTAACTATTCGCTGTTTAAAGATAGACTGATATGTAATATTGATCTGAGAATATATAAGACACATATATAAAACAGTAATGTTATTATGTTAATAAAGTTAACTTAAAGTTAACAAGATAGTTCATATGGGATTTACTTAACTATCCACTGTTTTCACATAGATAGATAAGCTACATTAATCTGAGAAAATATAAGGATAAAGGGTTATGAAAGGTCACCAAAGAATAAGTTGAAGATATTCTCAATGAATTTATACTATTTATCTTCATAAGAGAAGGAAAACTCAGTCGGATAAAATTCAAGCTAAGAAATCTGTATACAAAAGTTATGTTATTATGAATTTTAAGTTAGCTATATATTCCATATGGAATTAATTTACCTATCCACTGCTTAAAGATAGACTGATATGCAATATTGATCTGAGAAAAAACATACATATATAACTCTATAGCTGAAGGTCGCCAAACAATAAGATAAAGATATTCTCATCAGAGAAAACTGTGTCGGATAAAAGTACAGCTCAGAAATGTATATAAAAAAGTTTTGTTATGTTGTGAACCAGTAAAATATATATTCTGCATTCCTCAGTTTAGTTCTCTTACGTAAATGAAGCAGCTGTTCCAATTAATAAACCATTTTACTAAAGCTTCTAATATGCAGGTCCTACAGTTAAAACTGCTTTAGCTTATTATTAATCCATTATATTGTTCCCTTTCAGCTGTTGCCAGCAAAACAAAAAAAACAATGAACCTTGGAAAAAAAATATACAAATTGGGGTAAGTTTGTTACAGTTGAAATATTATTGCCCATATTTTGCACCCTGTATTATATAGAATATCATTTTTTATGGCCACAACGCCCTCACATTTCCAAATCTAAATCCAAATCCCTCGTCAAGGCCAAACAAAGGGAAATAATCAATGGTAAAGTCGCATTTAGCGAAATATGCTTTCAAATCGGAGCGTTAAACCTCTGCTTATAATTAGATTATGACATTAATAAGTCGCTTTAACAAATGTTCAAATTTGGCAAAGCAAACCACCCATGGCGACAGCGAGGGTTAAAAGGGGGAAGAAGGGAAGGACTTTTCCTTCCACATATATTTGGCAACAGTTGCGAAAATAGAAAATTGAATTTGTGCAACGTTTAATATATTTGCAGCGATCAATGGAAAAGCATTTGCAGGACACTTGAAGTGTCATTCATAAATCAAGTGCAACCCCACGTTTTGGTAACTGAGAGCTGTAGCAGAGTGTACTTTAGTGTGTGTGTGTGTGTGTAGCTCATGTGGCAAACTCAATTTCATTACATAAAAAGCTTTTCTTTTCTTTCTTTTTATTTTCTTTACTTTGGCGTGACCTTATACGTTGATTTGTCAAATTGTTTAGCCAGACAATTGCATAAATTTCATCAGCTCTTTTGATTTCTATCGCACAGCTGTAGTTACACACATAGTTACACACAGTTCCTTCTTTACTCCCCTTGTCCACACCTCCGCTTTTCTCAACACACACAACAAAAGTGCTCTTAATGTTTGTCAATTATTTGCAGTAATTTGCAATATTTCTAAACGCTTTTTGGCTGGGATTTTCATAGCGAGTAAACTACCCTAAATTGTTTTTAATGGCCATTTGCACTTACATGACTGTTGACTGCAATACTCAGCATCAGTTTCAATTCCCGACACACTCTCTTCCACCTCCCCCTCTCTAATGGCTTCATCATCATTTCAGTCGCAGTCGAAGTCGAAGTCTCAGTCTGGCAGCAATAAATGGCCTACAAGCACTCTCAATGTTGTTCTTGTTTCTTGTTCTTGGTTTGTTTAATTTATGGCCGAAAATAAATGTTATTTATTTGGTCTTTAAAAATCGACAACATACAACTAAACAAATACGTTCGATCGTCTAGAATTACTTATATAGATTTTAGATATAAGGGGAGACACTTTGCTCAATGTGAGTAAATTAATTTTCCCATAGTTGAAACGTCATTAGGAACTCGCCAGGGGAGCGGCAAGTGTTAAAAATGTAGTTAAATCAATGCTTTAACAACAATTTGTTTAGTGAAAATGCATAAAAAATAGCCACAGGCAGCCCACCAAAAAATCGACTCCAAAGAGACTCTAAAAATTCAACTCATTTCATTTCATTTCATTTGGTCTTTTCATTGAGAAAATGTGGCCTGCGGTGTCTTTGTGTTTTTCTAAAAAATTCTCTTTTATCTTTTACAAGTGACTCGAGCAATTATGTTTATAAATGATTTGTTAGGGTGGTCTGCTGGTGCCTAAAGTGTTTGTATTCGTATTCGGTAATCCTTCATTTCATATGCATCCCGCAGCAGCAATAAATAGTTGAAGAATTATGTGTGAAACCATAAAATGTACTTTAATTCTGGTGGCTCTGTGCATTGTCAATGCCTCTAGGGCAATGAAACCGCATAGTTATAGTATATTTAATAGATAGTTCTCTCGTTTTTTTCTTGACTGGAGGGATTTCTGTTTGGAATTCTGCTTTATGGCGGCAAGTTCAACAGATTTTTAATTGCTGCATTTCGTTTTTCGTTTATGTTTTCCAATGTTTAAGTTTGTGTTTTTCTGGTTTTCAGTTTTCCCAAAAAGCATGTTTGCCCCGTTAAGCACCGCCTTCTATCATAAATCAAACTTGAGGAAGGGACGGATGATCATCGTTGTGCATGTTTAAGGGCGTGCATATTTTGAATTTAATTTCATTTATTTAAATATTGTTTATGTTTTCTTTTTTCTTAACAATAAACAAACCAAGAATAACACACATTTCAAAAGGGTTTAACAGCTTGTTGTACTTATCATATGTCGGCATTAACTTGTCTATTTCCATCAACTTGAAGACTTTTCGTTATCAATAAGTCATTTATCAATAGTCGAGTAGATAACTTTGTGCCACATCTATAACAACATCACATTATTTTTGACATATTCCCAAGCAAAGTTTGGGGTCGGAATCGAAGTCAAAGACCCGCCCCAATTCTTGGAGTTTGTCTTGCATTTGAATTTCTCACACGTTTCGTTACATATCAAAATATAAAGTAAGTATTTTCCCCTCTATTTGATAACGCCCACATTAACAAGAACTTTCGATTGAAACTACTTTGAAACGAATTTTCCAGCAGCAACACAAACAAACAATTATATGCTGCATAAATTAAGCACAACTCGAGTTGAATAACTAATTTCCTGTTAGGGCAATTACTAAAAGAAGAAGAGAGAACTAACTACGCAAGCAACCAATGTATGGAAATTAGATGAACATCAACTCCAGGCACGATTCTTTAGTTCTTTAATTCGAAGCAGACGCTGAATGCACTACAAATGAGTTTTGGGTTTTTTGGTTAATGCCATGCATGATACATTTAATCGCTGGAAAAATGGAAAACCACCATAAAAAAACGTGACAAAATGCGAGCTCGAATTCGAACTGATATCAAACCACGAGAATGACCCTATTCTACTATTATATATGTTTTTTACAAACCACAAAGCGAGAAGTGCTTGATAAGGTGAAACACGCAGAGATCGTTGCATTTAATGCAGTCAGGGTTCAGTTTTTCCATCTACACAGGGATACGAGTTGTTGTTGGTAGTTTTGTTTACGTTCCTACTTCAAAAAGACAAATAAATCGTAATTGGCGTGCGAGGGGTTTGTTTTTTATATTACTTTATATGCGATGCGATGCGATGCGATTGAGTGCCGCATCGTGTTGTGCTGCATTTTATTTTCATGCTCATTAAATGAAAAGCCATAGCGAACAAGGAAAAGCGTGAAAAACCCCGACATAAGAAAAATCAACGCCGTGGCGTTTGCGGTTACTCTATGTGTGTGTGTGTGTGAGTGTGTGTGTTTGGAACGGAAGTGTGTTGAGTTATCGCAACTGGGAAATCTATCGATAAGGCACTGCTGATAGGACCCTCTGTAGGTGCTACTGTCCTTTGTTCAAGTTGAGATCTAGAGATAGAGTCGAGAGTGCGAACAGCTGCCAATATTTCAAGCAGGGTTGAGCCTAACGAATTTTGCGATAGTTCAAGACAAAACAATGCTCAAAAATTGGTTGATAAATCTATGCAAAGAATATTTATGATACTAATGTCAAAGATGCTGCTTGGCGTTGTCATTTCAGGATGATAAACTTCTTCTGGTCCTAAGTCAATGTCGCAGATAGTTTGAGTGTGCTCATTAGATGACAGTGCCTACGGAAATGTCTCTGCCTTAGTGACCCATTTACAGTCATGTTTGAGCAAAACCCTCAAGATTAATGAACTACAAAAGATGCACACAAATCATATGTAATAGCTACACACACAAAGAGAGAGAGAGAGAGAGAAAGAATTTGGAGTCTTGCTACAAATGTGTGACAATTTCTCAAAAGGATGTGTTCCAGTAGCAGCAGCTCCTCCTCGGAGTCTCCCCATACTATTCATATGGAAGGTGTCACGGCCAAGTGACAATGTCACACTTGCCGCTTTAACATGAAAAATATGCCAGCTTGAGACAGGCGAGACTCCTGTTGCCGCATCCTGTTCAGCTCGACCTTTAAAGGTGCCAGCTACGTGTGTGTCTCAGTCTCAGTCTTAGTCTATGTATGAGAGTGTGTCTCTGTCTGTGTCTGCTTGTAATCAGAATGAAGATGAAGACATGTGCATTGAGGCTCTGGCAGTCTCCAGGCTCGTTATCCTTTTACTCAACAACCGCTTTCCGACGAAACTGTCTGCTGAATTAATGGCAGCCCAAACAAGTCGCGACCAGCTGCCCGGGAAACTTGTATCCCCGGCATTTAAATATGCCTTGTGGAAATTTGATATTTTCCTAGACGTCCTCGACGGAGAGGAAGTAATTTTCAATATATGGGCGCCGGTCGCCTTCTAACGTCCTCATATTTGTTTGGAATTAATGAAATTTAGACATAAAAATGTTTTCGAACAAGCAAACAAAGTCGAGAGTGTGAGAGAGAGGGAGAGGATGATAGAGACTCGGTGCCGTGTTTTATGTCCTGTTTTTGATGTTCCTCCATAAGGGTAATCAGCTAGAATTGAGTTATCCTTAAGGTCATTACGACATATGCTATTGTAGGGATCAACTTTTGGACATGAAATGAGATTCTTTTGCCATATGAACTTTGTATTTGAATTTAGTTTTTAAAGTTTTTTCCTTTGTTTGTTTGCATATCAGTTGAAGAGTTGATAAAAAGAGGAATAAAACAAAAGTGATTGTCAATCTGTTGGAAAAGCAACAGCATTAAACGGTTCAAAATGAAATGCCATAAAAATAGTTAATAGATTTGAGCACGTAAAAATCAATCTGTCTCAATCTTGTTTACATCAAAACTCTCTGCAAATAACCAGACATCAGCTCTGGTTCTAGAAACATGTTTAGCTGGAATAAACCCAGAAAGTCAAAACTAAACCATGTTTTTAATTTAATTGTTTAATTTGATTGCTTAGCTGGCTCAAGGTTTATATCTTATTAGAATAATTGGCAAATGCTCAAATTCAATTTCCATAAGTTTCTCATTCGTATTTTTAACCATATCTGTGATAAGTTTTTATTTTATTACTTGCATATTTACTGCAGTATAATCAGAAAAGTGGCGGAGAAACTTGTAATCTATTTAAAGTATTAAGCGAACTCTGCAACAAAGTTAGAAACATTTATTTCATAACGGAATTCTTCAGATAAATTTAATTAGATTTTGCAGCATACATCAATTTAAAACTTTATTGCCAACATATTATCTTTCAAGGTTGCAGTCTGTAATTTATGACAATTGCAAATTGAAAAACACAAGGTATTCGAGCATATATAAAGAAGAGTTCTTCAAGTTAGAGACAATAAGTTTTGTAACCATGAAGTTGTTACTCGTCATTCTCGCTGCAAGCATTGCTTTGGCTATTGGAGCTGATAAACCTTCGTTTGGATGGCCTCGATCCTATGCTAAGGATCTCTCACAGACTGATGCCAAGGGTTTGCCAAGTAATTCCAATATTCAGCAACGTATTATCAATGGAGAAAAAGCAAAGGAAGGACAATTCCCATATATGGTCTACCTGGAAATTGAATTGAAGGATGGAAGTTTCATTTACTGTGGTGGTTCTATCATTGACAAATCGTGGATTTTGACTGCTGCTCAGTGCACATTAAATGCAACAAAAATACAGATTTTCTATGGCAAAACTGAAGCTAAGCAAGGGAAATTTAGCATAACAGTTGGCCAAGAATACATTATTACGCATGGACGTTATTACTATAATAGACAAAATCGTACTTTGAAGAATGATATAGCCCTAATTCGGACTCCTTCTGTGGAGTTTACAAAACGGATCAACAAAATAGAGCTTGCTGAAAGTGACACAAACTATGAAGCCAAGCTGGCTGTAGCCAGTGGCTGGGGAAGTGCCACATCAAAGGATCTTGAATTCCGCAACTTCCTGATTCTTATCAAGCTCGAATGCAGCGGGCTGCTTATAAGATATGAATTCGAAGAAGTGCTATGTGCAAAGAATTTTTTTGGAACATCCTTGGAAAATGGTGACGTTGGCAGTCCATTGGTTGCTAATGATATGAAACTTGTCGGTATCAGCATCCATACTCAATCCATTCTTGGGCATTATAATAATATTTTTACTGAAGTTGGTGCTTATCGTAAATGGATTCGTGGCCACACAGGCATCTAGTAAATTCGAAATGTATCTTTCTTTTGTTCAACCTAAACCAATCTAAACATTCTAAAAGGATCCTTTCTAATACCTAACAATATATCTTTTCTGTATCTTACAATTATATGCTTATTCCCAATAAATATCAAGTTATATTTGCATAAATGCGAAGCTTCATTTTTTAATTAATAATAATAATCCCTTTTTCAAAAGGTATGTTCAAATAATAGTCGGTGGCGGCTTTTAAATAGCTTAGTCAAGTTTAATGCAATTAATAACTTTTTAACTCTTTAAATGTTCATACTTTGTACTTGAATTTAGTTTTTCAAGTTATTCCTCTGTTTGTTTGCATATCAGCTAAAGAGTTGATAGAAAGGTGAATAAAACAAAAGTGATTGTTAATCTGCTTGAAAATGCTTTCAAGTTGAAAAAGGAACTAAATTAGATGATGGAAAATAAAGGGCTCTAAAATATATTTATAATTTAAAGGAGATAAGAAGTGACAGCAATTTTAATATCAACATCTCTGTAAGTCACCGGACATTTGGATTATTTATTAGAATCATTATTTCTATCACTATTTTCTTTGACTAGTCTTTACTCTTGTTGCCTATTAGCTTACTGACAGTATACTGACAAAGTTGTACTCTTCTTAAGATATAAAGAGAGCCCTGCAACAAAGTAAGAAACAATTATGTACGTCTATCTACTTTGTTTTTAATGGGATTCTTTTAGAAATTGCAACAAACATCAATTTCAAACTTTACGGCAAACTGATAAGCTGTACAAAAATGGCAATTCCTAATTGAAAACTGCAAGCCATATGACGATATATAAAGAGGAGTTCTTCAAGTTAGAGACAATAAGTTCTGTAACCATGAAGTTGTTACTCGTCGTTTTCGTTGTGAACATTGCTCTGGCAATCGGAGTTGATGTGGGTTCCTTTGGATGGATTCGATCGAATTTTAAGGATCATTTACGCACTGAAGGCAAGAGTTTGCCAAGTCATTTAAATATTCAGCAACGTATCACAAATGGAGAAACGGCAAAGGAAGGACAATTCCCATATATAGTCTTCCTGCAAAAGGTTCACAATGATGGAAAAGAATATCTCTGTGGTGGTTCCATCATTGATAATTCATGGATTCTGACTGCTGCTCACTGCGTAGAAAATGTTAAAACCATAACTATTTACTATGGCTCAACCAAAAGAACGCAAGGTGAAGTTAGCCACGTGGTCACCCCAGATAATATAACAAAGCATGCTGATTTCTATTTTGATGAGAAAGGGAGAGTGGAGAATGACATAGCTCTCATTCGAACTCCGTTCGTGAAGTTTTCGAAATTGGTCAACAAAGTGGAGCTGGCCGACGAAAGTGATGATGATGTCAGGTTGGCTGTAGCCAGTGGCTGGGGAGAATCCTCTTATTCTCTGTGGCCACAGTATCTTCAATTCGCTGTCTTAAATACTATCAGCAATATTGAATGCAAAAGACCTTATAACATAATTTGTACCAGCAACTCTAATGGCAAATCCCTCGGTCAGGGGGACTCTGGCGGACCATTGGTTGGTCTTGACGATGACAAGCTTGTCGGTGTTAGTTCCTTTAAATCCAATCACTATGATGCCTTTAGTCGCGTTAGCGCTCATCGTGACTGGATACGTAAACATACGGGCATTTAATATAACCATGATGACCTCTTTTTTGACAAACCATTTTTAACATTCAACTTGATGCCTACCAATATATCTTCTCCGTAACTTTCAATTGTGCTCATTTTTAATAAATATCAAGCTGTATAGCAAAATATTGTTGCATTTATAGAACGCTTTTATAATTTACATATGATATTTTGTAGCTACATTTCAAATATACATAATAAACCGCTTTCCAAAAGGCATGACAAAATACATGTCTGATAATTAATAAAGAGGAAAGAGTATCTCATCTTCTTCTTACGATCTGTTAGACATTTCATCAAAAAATAGTAATACCTTTGTCAGAGGTAGCAAGAGTAAAGTAAGATATTACTATAGGAAAGTCCTTTCCGCTACTGTATTATTTTCCACATTAAATCTCTATACACACGCCTTAGTTTTGATATAATACTTAGCCAACTGTCGTATGGAACAGTGTTCTAAGTATGTAAGCCGTCTCCTCCTCCCTCAACTCAACTAAAATCGCATTAAATTCAATGCAAAATGTCAAAGAGAAAAACTGATGGATGAAGATGCGGCAAAACAAAGGCGCGAAAGAAGACAACTGGAAATCCGCTTAATGCGATTTTCGAGTGGAAAGCAATGAGCCTTGTTTTTTCTATATCTTTACCTTAACCATAACTTTTACCTATCCATATCTATACTATATATAGATTACATTTTCTAATTTTCAAGGCTGCAAAACAATGCGAAAAACTGGCACAAAGAATTGCGGGAAAAGGAAAATTGGGATAAAAAAAGGAAACTGAGATGGGAAAACAAAGCCAAGTGCCTGACTGTCTGGACGGCACCCATTGTGCGCGTTGAAGTGTCCTGTATACAAGTCGTATAACAGACCCAGAAAGAGTCCTAGACATGGATGGAACGGCGTTACGGTTGAGCGACAAATGAATTTTTTGGCAAGGCGATGGGTAAAATTTATAGTGCACCGGGCAGAGTTAATGACGTTGCAATTGAAAACAAACGAGAAATAATGAGTTTTCCCGGCCTGCCTTGAAGAGCGTTGCCAAAGGACGCGCCATGTCGTCTATCAACCGCAACATGACAGGGAGAGAGAGAGTGAGAGAAAGAGAGAGAGAGAGAGAGAGAAGAGAATCAAAGTCAATTCGAATGAGGCAGCTGCGATCGGTGTTTCTTTTACCTGTGTCAAGTATAATGGCCAATTTAAATGGTGCTGTCAGCAGGCAGTCCTCATCCTGCAAGTATCTTTGTATTGTTGAGCGAAAATTAAAAGAAAATACACAAAAAAAAAATTGTATTTCATAAACTGAAATTGATGTTTAATGAACTGCGCCCCCGTCAGTCATCATCATTTGGGAGCAGAAGAAAACTTTTAGTCAAGCGACAGCTGTCATAAGCAGTGAGCGACAGACTCGACAGTCCTTGTATCTTTCAGATACAAAGCAGACCAATTAACCCACTGCACGTGTGTGTGAGTGTGCCTAAAAGTATTTTCGTATTTGTGTTTATTTTGGTAATTCAACGCATCATTTTAACCCTTTCGCGTTGATGTCTTTTAAATGTGAGCGCTGCTTATGTAAATATTTATTTTGCTTCCCAGTCTGTCAGTCTGTCAGTCAGCCAGTAAGTGTATCTTTGTATCTGTATCTCTAACTGGGTATTTGCATAACTGCAGGCCCGCATTCTAAGCAGCCCTTTTGGCAACCCCTGTGAGCACTTTTCCACATCTATTTTGTTTGTTTAGCTCCTCGGCGCCAGTCTCAATTACTTTATTGACATCGCAGTCTTTGGGATTGCAATTGTTGCCGCCATAATTGTCATTGGCTGGCAATTTAATTTCAATTGGAATTCTAACTTTGCCGTCTTCTTTTCCACATTTTGCACTCTGTATTCGTATACTATGTGTGTACTTTGTTGTTCCTCAGGGCAAGTGGGAGTGCAGTGCATGGATTTGAAAGTCAAGTCTGATTGATGGCTTGCAATTCAATTGTCAATGGAACGTAATCAAATTGACTTATGTAAACAATAGTGCAGTTGGAAGAATTTCCAATTGAAACTGAGTTGAAATGTCAAGAGAAATATGATTTACGAGCATTCCAAAGTGCAAGACAATGCGACAATGTATTTCACAGATACAATTGTATCTTTCCATTTGGACTGGAATTCGTAAAAGTCTTCAAAATGCCAGCTCATTAGTTGAGAATTCAATTTGTATTACGTAACTTAACTTTAGTTTGAGATACTACAATTCAACATTAAGAATCGAATCTGTGCACAAATAAACATACATAAATCAAGCTAAGAAATACCAGCTAAAATACAGAAAATGTATATAAATTATGATTAGGACTATTATCAGGACATCAAGGAAGTTCGAAGAACACAAAAGCGTCGACATGAAAAATTGTCATTAGGCAAAACCAGAGAAAGGCGACAAAGCCAAAAAGTAGCCTTAACAAAAAGTTCTAGCCAAGTCAACAAAATGCCAAAAATCCAAAAGTTAGCTGCGGCGAATTTGTGGTTTGTTGGTTGGATAGGAAAAAAATGGCAATACAAATACACACATAATACAAACACACATGTGTGTGGGTGCCAAGGCAAGCACATAAATCATATCCTAGTGTTGTTCCTGGCTACGCACTCGGCATAAGGACAAATGTTGATGATGACAAAGCGCCATTAAAGGCACATTTACACACTGAGGCTGAGTTTTTGGTTATAGCCAAGAGGGATTCCTACTCTTTCCCCCTCTCTCTCTTTGTGTGCCTTGGCACCTACTTCAAAAGGCGTCAATTGCCATAAATCAAACGCGACATTTTGCTTATTATTTGCCGATTTTCCTCCACTTTTTTCCCGATAAACTTTGAAATTCTCTCTGTGCGACATATCAAGATTTGTGGATATGTGAACATGGGTGAATGCTATTAAAGGATACCCTCTGTTTTTGATACAACCCGAATATGAATTTGTTCTCATTACAATCGCTGTCCCTAAAAGCAATTACCTTGCTAGCTACTTTTTAGATTACATTTAAATTTAATTTAGATATATCCATTTACTTTGTTTCTAATGGAATTCTTCAGAAAATTTTAATTATTTTTGCTAGAAACATCAATTTAAAGCTTTACTGCCAGAAGATTATCTTTAAAAATTGTAACAAGTCATTTATGACAGTTTCTAATTGAAAATTGTAAGCTCTTGGAACCTATATAAAGAAGAGTTCTTCAAGTTGGAGACAATAAGTTCTGTAACCATGAAGTTGTTACTCGTCGTTTTAGTTGTAAACATTGCTTTGGCAATCGGAGCTGATGTGGGTTTCTTTGGATGGATTCGATCGAATTTTAAGGATCATTTACGCACTGAAGTCAAAGGTTTGCCAAGTAATTCCAATATTCAGCAACGTATCAAAAATGGAGAAACGGCAAAGGAAGGACAATTCCCATATATAGTCTTCCTGCACAAGGTTCACAATGATGGACAAGTATCTAGCTGTGGTGGTTCCATCATTGATAATTCATGGATTCTGACTGCTGCTCACTGCGTAGAAAACATTCAAACCATAACTATTTTTTATGGCTCAACCAAAAGAATGCAAGGTCAATTTAGCCACGTGGTCAACCCTGAAAATGTAATAAAGCATGCTGATTTCTTTTTGATCAAAAAAGAGTGGAGAATGACATAGCTCTCATTCGAACTCCGTTCGTGAAGTTTTCGAAATTGGTCAACAAAGTGGAGCTGGCCGACCGTGAAAGTAATTATGATGGCAAGTTGGCTGTAGCCAGTGGCTGGGGAGATACCACTTATACTCAGTGGACACAGGATCTTCAATTCGCTGTCTTTAATATCGTCAACAATATTGAATGCGGAAGACCTTATGATATGCTGTGTACCAGCAACTCTAATGGCAAATCCACCGCTCATGGGGACTCTGGCGGACCATTGGTTGCCCTTGAAGATGACAAGCTTGTCGGTGTTAGTTCCTTTCATTCCGTTGGCTATGATGGCTTTAGTCGCGTTAGCGCTCATCGTGACTGGATACGTAAACACACAGGCATCTAGTAAAACCGATGTGTATCTCTCTTTCGTCGAACCAATTTTAGCATTCAAAATGGACATTCTAGAATATCTTCTCCGTATCTTTTAATTATATTCCCAATATATATCCAGTTGTATCAGAAAACATTGTTTGATTTCCATATATGTATATGTTGTTAATACAACCGTTATTTTATTTTTTTAATTGCTTATAACTTGCTAAAAATATAACAATAGAAATATTTCATACTAAGTTTCTTCTTTTAAAATCGCCAACACAAAAAGATAATACTCTTGTATTTGCTAAAGCCCGAATAGAAAGTTGTATTCATTACAATTTATTTGCCTTAAAGAAAACACTCGGCTTTTAAAATACAGTTGCTGTTTTAAAGATAAATAAATTAGCATTTTATTAAATTTTTTTTTTATTTGTTGCTTATGATGAAATTTAATTGCACTATTCTATGAGAATATGTTTGGTTTAACAATGAAAAAAGTATGTAGAAATTAGTTTTCTTAAAATAACATAACTCCATTTAAATATTAATATCCTTGGTTGTTATTGTCTGCAAGGAAATTGGGTTAATTTTGAACAGAGTAAAAATTCCAGTAATTCCATTATCATTAATCCGCTAAAATAAGGTTTTATTGAAGAGAATACATAAATAGAGTGCGTGTGTCCTTGCTGCAGAGGGTCAGATGGTTAGCCTTCAAAGGATCCGCTCAGTACTGAGAAATTCGACCGACCGCCTGATCGACCAATTAGGATTGCTATTAACGGCTAACGCCCACCATTTAAAACCCTCTACACCTACACCTACAGATACACCTACAGATACAGATACAAAGTCTACCCGCAGATACAGGTATGAGTTAAAGTATAAAAGACAGGGTCGCAGGTTTTTATGTTTTCTCTTAAATCAGCAAATTGCGCGCTTTTCTCTTTTTCGTTTCGTTTCTTGTTTCTTGTTTCTTGTTCGCTTCAATTACGTTTTTCATAATTTCCCACATCGTAAAATTTATTGGTTTTGATGGTTGGCAGTTTAACAAGAGTTTGGCATCCGGCATCTCATCGACTTCCGCTCCATTGGGTCATCAGCTGCTTGGGGGCGTTATTTTTGGTTGCCTTGAGGCAATATCCTGGCGATGTCCTGCTGTTAAGACCGCTTAGGCACTGTGGTCTGCTTGGCTGCTGTTCCATTAATTGCAAGGTATTTAGCTTGAATTATTAAATTGATTTTTATTCATTCCTGTCAGCTGACAGTTGAAATTTGAAAATTGAGACTTTAATGGCTTTACATTTAAAGCTTAAGTTTAAAGCTCAACTCCCCAAGGACTCTCTCGAGCTGTCTCAGGTTTTTTAAGTAAAATTTTTAAGCTTTGCCATTAGCCAACTGACATTTTGGAATAAGTCTTGTATTAGCTGTCAAAGGACACAGAACACACAGGACCAAACATATGCCACTTTACACGCCACTCAAATGAGTCATCAATCAAGTCTATTAGATAGCCACCAAACTTGACATTGGACTCGTTCCCTCTTTCCTACTCTCTGTTTGTCTCTGTCTCTGTCTGCAGTTGCATGCAACCCTTATGCTAAATTCTCTTCCTCTTCCTCTCTCTCTCTCCCATCATGGCATTCTGCATTATTGTGCAATTTTGTGCTTGGCCACACAGCAATAACAATTCGATGGTTCTTATTGTTAGTTTGGCCTTTGCATGACAGGACTACATTTGTCTGGGCTTGTCCTTCCCCCTTGCGATCCTGTCTCAGCTGCTAACTGCAAATTAAACTTAACATAAACATAATTTCTCAGCACTTAAAAGCGAAATGGAATTATGATTATGAAAACGCAGAATAAACGCCAGCGGCAACTTTCACACCGAATATCGGACTCTGAAAACTGAAACCCCTAAAGAAAAAAACCTTCCCAACCAACCCTCGGGTCTCAGTTGTGGGCGGGGTGGGGAGGGGAATAGACGCGTGCCGAAATGAAAACGTCATGTTTTCGAATGAAATTTTTGAATTATGATGTTTTGTCTGTTGACGCTGTGACGCCGTGACGTCATGACCAACATCATCTGTGCCCATCCCTGGGCATTAAATTAATTCAAAACGCTGCCAGGACACGCGCGCCAGGCTTTTGTCTGATTGCCAAAATATGAAAAAAGAAACGCAAAAAATTGATGAAAGCCCGATAGGCGGCCAACTTGTGTAAAGGTAACCAAAAGCAAACCCAATACACTATAAATGGAACAAAGAATAAAGAGAGTGGGGGGCATTGACGCTGGCGACATGTTGCCAAAGTCCTTTGGGATCCCTGCGGCTTAGGACAAGCCCAAGTCTCAATAGATACAACGGAGGTGGGGAGGGCTTTCTTTTTTCTCGTATGTATTTTCACTTACTTTCACTGTCGTATTTATTATTATTATTATTACAGTTGCTTATACCCTGTAACAAAAGGCGTGTGAAGGGTGTATTATGATGACTTTGTCTTAATGTTGGGAAGTTAAATAGAAATTAATCTAAAGCTAAAATATATATAATCTTTAATGGAAATAACTGTGTTATTTTATGTAAAATGTTATTATTAATATTTCTACAACTTATAACATTATCAATTTTGTTATCACTAAAAAATAATTTAAGATACGTTTCTCTACAGTTTGCCTTCTTGAATTGTTTAGATTTCTAAAATATAATTAATGTATTTCTAGCTTTAATATTATTTCTACTGTCACTATCATTATTATTATTATTAGGAGTTTCCCATTTCTAAACTTTAGAGATATTAAAAATGCCTTTTTTTACTATTACTCTCATTATCATTAGGAATTAATTTAGCAGCAGTTTTCCTATAGTTTTTCTAAATTTCATGGATATTAAAAAATTGAATGTTGCTAGTTTTAATATTATTTCTACTACTACTATCATTATCATTATTATTATCATTAGGAATTAATTTAGAAGCAGTTTTCCTATAGTGTTTTACTTCTAAATTTCATAGATCTTCAAAATGTTATTGGTATATTCCTAGTTTTATAATTTCTACTATTACAATCATTATCATGAGGAATTAATTTAGAAGCAGTTTTCCATTTCTAAATTTCATGGATCTTCTAAATTGTAAATGGTATATGGGGTATTTTATAGCTGAACCGTTGGTTTTAATGTTTCCACTTATTTTAAATATAATTTCGTTTGCATGGCGCATTAATGGCAGTCAAATAAGCGTGTCCCTGCTCCCCTCTTGCCTCACCCCCACCCACCCCTCATGCCTTCAACCAACTGTATTTCCCCCTCTCGTTGTTGCCTGCAGTTGTCGTTTACAAATTGGTTTTCGTGTTCAACTCACATCTATTTTGCCTTGCTGCATAATCACAGGCTATGTGTGGCATGAAGGGGCAGGAGGGTCATGTGGGTGCGAGGGGAGAGGGAAGAGGGAGAATTGGGTAGTTGTGGGTGTCTCTGGGTACTCGACGTGATCGGAACTTGGTCTATTTTTACAAGTCTGTCCGTGTGTCCATTTGCTTGTTTACTTTTGCTGATAAGGCACGTGGCCTCATTTATCAAATGCGTCTCGCGACTAGTTGTTGCAACAAGCGGCATGCAACTAAGTGTAGATGCCAATGCCAAATTGCTGGCAAGTATTAGTTGAAGTTGCTAAGAGTTACTTTACCTATGCCAAGGGGTTGCTTTCCTCTCCCTTTCCCTCCCTCCTGCTGCTGCTGTTGGGGGGTGTCTTGCACTTGAGCCATAAATTGTATTGTAGGAAACACGTAAGTTGTGACTCTGCCTCAGCTGTTGCCCCTGTTGCTGAGTGCGTGGCACGGTGGCATTGTGGCACGGCGTATGTTCCCACTACTGGTAATTACAGTTATTATAATTTGTGTTGAGTGCTGGGCTGCAATTTGAGAAAACTTCAGTATATTCTTCCCATTCCTACTCCGATTCCCTTTCCATCTGTGGTCTCCTCATCGCACGTGTGCTTGCTTATTTTTCAGTTGACTGCCTGGACATTTGCAACCCTGTTGCAGAGTTGCCATAGCTGCAAAATCTGCTTGCTTATGAAAATAAGAAAAATGAAAATGAAAATGATACCTTGCCGATGTTTATCTCACGGTTGTTTTTGCTTTTGCCATCATCATCAAAGATTATGTCAACGCTGCCAAGGTAATGATGGCAAACCCAATTTACTAAGCTTATTACGCTCCAGTTGCCAGTTATAAAGATAGTTGATAGCTGATTAGCTTCAGTTCTGAGTTATGAGTAGAGAGAGAATTTCTATTTGCCTGACGACCTTTGATGACCTTCGCGTTGGTCTATCCACTTGAATTGCTTGTAATTAATCATCATCTAGCATTTGGAATCCAAACGCCTACACGACAAGAGCTCCCCCACCAAGAAAAACGCCAACTAATCAACATGCAACAAGAAGAACTTCAATTGCCCCAAGCAACAAGCAGCAAGCAGTAGTAGCAACTTTGACTGTGGCAAACAAATTGTGTTAAGCGCACTTGAAAAGATGCTTAAATAAATTCACAATTTGTCTCAAGTGAGTTTTTGTCATTTTCATGCCACAAACAGACAGAGAGACAGACAGACAATTGAAGACATCGTCGTCGTCGTCGGTCAACATCATTGGAATGTTGCTGCCACTGCACTTATCAACAATGAGATCAGCAGTCATGATTGCAGCAATGGGGCAGCTTCGTTTAATGCAGCAGCAGCCCTCGAGTGTGGTCGGCATTCTGTGGGAGGTCAGTTGGATTCATCCTTTCCCCTTCCCTTCCCTTTTCCACAGAGTTGTCTGCTATGCATTATGCACTTTTCGTCATTCTCAATATGGGCGCTGATTGATAAGCGCATTGTGGCTACGGGGAATGGGAAATAGGGAAATGCTGAGGCAGATAGATACAGTAGAGTCTCTGACTGTGGCAGTTGCACTATAGAATCAGCTCATGTATTCCCCTTGTGCACGATTTGCATAATGACAACCCCCGCTCGGATGTTCCTCCCTTTTACCATGGCTTAAAGCGGTTCCAACTGGGTAGCCCGCTAATCCTCTGCGCCTGTCATAAACATTGACATTGATGTTGATGTTGCTGTTGATGGTGATGTTGATGTTAGCTGCTCCTTTGTATATGCCACTGACAAGTGGGCGTGGCTGGTCGGCCAACTACCCGACTAACCCCGATCCCTTGCCACCGTTACGCTCCACAAAATCGTACTCATTCCGGTGTATGCCCTTTAACGAGTGTATTCGTCATTCGAGCAGACAGTTGACATTCATTTGAAACGTTTGCGCGCTTCATGAACCCGCTCTTGCTCCCGTTTCCAGTTCCATTTCCATTCCTTTATCTACCCTTCCCTTCCCTCTGTCAGTGACACTCGTGAGTGTGTCTGTGTGTGTATGGAACTCTGGGCCAGCTCAGTCGTAACCACAGCGGCAACTGTGGCGCATGTCAATCATTAAACTGTCATTTTCAGTCGATTTAACTAGCATTAAAAATCGTACACAATTGCCAGGATTTATGCGTTGTGCGCAAACTGTCATAAATTTGCCTGAGTGCTCCCCGTTGGCCAGCTGCCCCTGCCACGCCTCCCTCCCCCTCTGCCAAAACGCCCCTTTTTCCTTTATCTCACTCACATTCCTTTGCCTTCGCTGCCTTAAGCTGCCCTAATTTTTTATGGTCTGCAAACTAATTTTTATTAATTTTCTACGCTCACTGCGAAGGCAAACAGCTAAGCTGGCGTCTAAGCGCGCAAATTTATTTTAATACCTAAAGAAAAATATCTAAAATTAGCAAATGACCTACCCAGCAAATTCTGGGGTAAATCTTTTTAAAACCACAACTGAGATACCCTTTTGAATGGGATGGTAACTGTAGAGAGTGTATATAAAAGTAAATACTACATGTCTGTATACTTTGGCAGCTGGGATTGAGAACATTTTTAAGAAAGGGTAACTGAAGTCATAAGTACTTATAAAAATAGTGTAACAGTCGATTTCTAAAATTCCAACAGAATGAAAAATAACAATTTTTAAATGTACATAGAATGAACTATTAGATCACCAGGAGCTCAAACAAAGTCGACCAAAAGATTGTTGAGAGATAACTATTTTTAAATGTAGAATCAACTTATAGATTTTATTGCAAATTTAACTTTAAGGCTTAACTTTTAATTTTCTTATTTTAAATGTTATAATTATAATTTAAAATTCCAACTTTAATCATAAATGGTGATTGATGATTGTTGACTGCTATTTATCGACGACAAATAAATAAGATAAATAAGTAAGAAATCATATTATCTTCAAAATGACATTCTGCATGAAAATGGATTAAATTTTAAACACATTTAAAAGCTTTATGTGTACTTACTATGGTTAACTAAATGTAGAACAAATTAATTGATCAAATTATGCTAAAAACAACATTCTGCATGAAAGAAGGTTACTTTTTAAACTCATGTACAAAATACCTTTACTTATTCAAGAAAGAGTGTAATTTCTATAAAGTTCATACCGCTTAAATTATCATTTCTATTACTGCACCTACTTGAATTGAAATCCAAGTCTACCCTAGACAAGGGCAAAGCGCGATGCCATTTATTTGGTTGGCAATCTTTAATTTTAATCTTTTGGCAATCTCAGTTTCCCGTTTCCAGTTCTCAGTTTTTGTGGAACACGCATTCGAAATGATTGCCGAGAGATTGGCGGAAATACTGCTGACAGGGAAAACGATGTTGCGAGGTTGCTCCATTTTGATTCCTTGCGGGGCTGTAATGCTGTTTCCTGGCCGAGCGCCGTACGCCTAGTTCCGGTCCTCGACAAGGCTGTGCTTTATTTGCCTGCCAGGCATTTTGTATTTTTTTGTTGGTGTTGCTGCCCGAAAATTATGGAAATTTATTAATCACATAAATTTAAAGCGTAATGTCCTGGCCAGGGCCGCGGGTCGTTAGTCCTCCCGCACTGGCGCTAATGTGTCCCATGTTGAAATTGTCCTCCATGTCCTCGACGAAGAATGTATAAAAATTGCGTTAGGGGCAAAGTTTTTCCCCAAACCAAGGGACGGGGAGGGAAAGGCGTCCTCATCTCAGCGCCTTAAATAAACTTTGCGGTCCTTTTGATTTCACTCACAACAGCAACAACAACAACAGGGAACAGGAAAAATTTAGACGCTGTTGACGCGTAGACAAACATTTTGGTTCAAATTGTTTAAAAGTGATTTTTTTTTGTCGTTGGCTAAGCTGCCAGCCAGGACGACAAGAACATACAAATTTATTTACAGGAACCATTGTGGAGACAAGGTAAATGCTACGATTTTTGTTGTCCATTTGGCTTTTAAGGCTTTGAAATAAAGTTAAGTAAACTGAAAGCACAATGGATTTACTAGTGAATATTAAATGTTGTCTGGAGAATCGTACAGGGAATCAAACAGAGAATCAAACAGAGCATGGACTTGCTTTTAGATTCAAATAAAATATTAATATTTCTCTAAAATATTTGGGCATTAGTTTTTTGTCATTGGAAGAACATATTACTCTGTAAATGTAGCTATTAAATTAATGTTAAATTTTAATTTAAATTACTTCTTACAAGTTTTTTATTATATGTGTAACATTGAACATTGAGTTTATCGAGTATATTAAATACATACATATATCGCAACAATTTGATAAATTTTTTCCTGTAGAATGTGTGTTATATTTTGCTTCAATTAATGATTTTATATATCTTTTAAAATATAATTTTATGCATTTTATCTCTGCCTTTTATTAAATTTATTAATATTACTCTAAATCATATTTGCCTCAACACATTTGCTTGGTTGAATATCTTAAACAAGCCATATCGATTTAAGCCATCTTATTTCTGTCTTATATTGAATTTATGAATCATGAAATAAGGCAGAATCTCTAAATCACCCAATTCACAATAAATCCTATAAGTCTGTCTATCTGTCTTCTAATAAAATTATTAAAAGCATTTTGAGATATTAGAAAATAAAAAATCTCTAATACGTCTTTTTACTTTGTCGATTACCTTAAATAAATCCTCTAAATTTAAGCAGTTTTATTTCATTCTTCTAATAAAATTATTTAAAGTACTTAAAGAAATAAGAGTATATATTAACTCTAATCAGACTATTTGCTCTGTCAAATACCTTAAATAAATCCTATCAATTTAAGCCATTTTATCTCAGCGTCATGTAAAATGTGCTTAAAACAAGCTACTGAAATCGCCACATATGTGTGTTGAAATCCCTCAACAAAGTGCCAACATGTGTTGCACTTAACGAAGGGGCAGCCAAAAAACAACAAGGGGCAAGGGGCAAGGACAAAGGGGTTGTGGCACTCCTCATATGCAACACACGCGTTGGTTAAGCCTTTGACAAGACATTTCAGAGTTAGGGGAACGTTCCCTAGAAAATCAAAAATTTGCACAAGCACGTGCAGCGAGAGCAGAGGGAAGGGAAGGAGGAGGAGGAGTGGAAATACCCTGTGTGCTGACATTTAAAGTAGCTGCCAGCAGTTGAAGTGACAAAACTAAAGATAAGACTCAATCACGTGTAGCTGCCACTGACAATCAGTGGCAGAGTTGAGTGAAAAAAGGGAAATTCACAGCAAAAGCAGGAAAATAGAAAATCAATTTCCACGTTTTTCACACTGGATGTGGCTAGAGTCGAGGAGGGTGGGGGAGGTGGGGAGTGGCAGGCAATAGACATGTATGCAGTTGTTGCTTTGAATTTCATATGACGACGACAGCAGCATTAGTGCTGTTGAGGAGCAGGAGGAGAGGAGTTGCTGGTGGAGCAGGGGAGCATTGAATGAAGAGTGACATGCAGACGGCAAACATGGGGACAAAGAAGGTGTCACTAACAGGATAAATGTGCAAAACAGCGACAGGAAAAAGAGCTGCCAGGAGTAAAGTAAGAGCAGGGAGCAGAAACTGACGTTGGCATTAGTAAGAGCTTTCCTTCTCTCCCTCCCTCACTCTCTCCCCCACTTTCTCTCTCTCTCTTTCGCTCTGAGGAATTCAGGGAGTACTCGTCCTAGGATGGTTTTTAGCTTGTTTATCGTGTCAGTGGATTGGCAGCATAAAGCAGCCTTGTCATTTGTACAGCAAAATAAATAAAAGGCAGTGAGCAGCAGCAACTGTTGCCACAGCAACAGCAACTACACAGCAACTGTTGCAACTGAGATGTTATCAAGATAATACTATATAGAAGAAGGAGAACTTTTTACCTGAACAGCAGCTTCCTACCTCTCTTAACAACTATATTTGCTCAACTTGTGCATAGGTAAACTCAACAACAGCAGCAGCCACTTGCCAAACAAACAAATAAACAAAGAAAACAACAAACACAACCCAAAAAGACAGAAACCGAAACAAAGACAAACTAATGCCAACCACAAAAAGATCTTACAGTTTTGGCCCGATAAGCGTAGTCACAGACAGACAGACAGACAGACAGACAGACAGAGAGACAGAGGCTCCTCAGCAGCTTCAAGTTCCATTTCCATTTTGTTGTCAGCTGACGGCAAACATCACGTGTATCCCTGTGTAACTATGTGTCTATGTGTGTGTGTGTGCAGGTGTAACTATGTTGCCACTGCAAAAACAATGTCATATACTTAACAACAACAGCAGCAGCATCAACATGCATAAAATACATTTTCATTCGCATTTTGTTTGTTTTAAGCTGCGAGTTGAACACAAAAGTCAACAAAGCAACTGTGTGTGTGTGAGCCGGATATGACCACGGATATCGAAAGTTTTTCCTGGTAGTCAACTTCGTTTCAGTCTCTCTCTCTCTCTCTCTCACACACACTCACGTTGTCTCCTTTTGATAAGAGTCATAAAACTGATATTGTTCTTGAAACGACAGCAGCTGGAAATTAAGTTCTTGACTTTTATGTGCACCGCACTTCCGAATTATTGATATGAGCTTCACCTCCGTTCTGGAATTGAATTGGATTGCCATAAGAATGGATATTGCAACTTGTTTGCTACCTTATTTCAGTGTGTGTGTGTGTGTTAACTGTTGGCAAGGTGAAAGTGTGACAGGTAATACAATGAGAGTTTAAACAGTTGGCAGCAGTTGAGATGACTTTCTTTTAAATTTCTTTTATTTTGTCACAAGTTGTTGCAGCAAAAACAAATAAACAAATAATAAATATCTAGTTTAAAAAAGGGATATATATAATATTTGTATTTTTGCCAAATTTATATTTGATAAGCTTAGATTTGTTGAAATGCACTTTAAATATTGGCAAATACAACGATACTGAATAAAGTGAATAGCCTGATTATAAAATATAAATTAATGTTGTTTTCTATATATCATCTTTTATACACTGTCTGTTCTGTACATGAAGTCCAACTTGATTCTCTTAGATACCGATTAACGCCTGCAAAAATTAGCAAAAACTCAAAAAAACCTAATCAGATAAATACAAAAGATTAAAAATATAAAATACGATAGATATTTGATCCCAAAGAGAAGATTTACTTGTTGTTTCTTTTTTAAATATACAATTAATTCCACACCACAAATATTTCACAAACAGTTTGGTTGCTCTATCTTTAAAGAGGTTGCTAAATAAGTATCCGTCTTATCATAGGAATGTTAGCTAAATTAAAATACTTTTGTAATGACTTGTAATGAATGAGGTAATAAATATAATTGATTGTTGGCAATACAATAAATAATAGTTTTTAAAAAAGTAACTAGGTTTACTTGTTACCACATTTTTCCCCTATCAGTAAACTATTTTCTATCTTTAAATAGGTTACTAAATAAGTATCCCTATTTTCTACTAAGAATATATTAATTCTCAGGAAAGTGAACTAAGCTAAAATACTTTCGTAATGACTTCTAAGGAATGAGGTAGTAAATATAATTGATCGTTTGCCATAAAATAAAAAATACTTTTTAAAATAACTTGGCTTACATGTAACCACATTCTTCCCCTATCAGTGAAATATTTTCAACTGTCGTCACAAGTCCATCAACAGTTTTGTCAGCTAATTTGATTGTATCCGCTTTTGGTTCACACCACATAATTATAATATATAGCGTGTATGTGTGTGTGTATGTTGGTGGTATAATGTTGGCTTTAGGCTTTGTAATCTGCCCATCAGTCGTCACTTTCGACACATTCGACGCATTCGAAATGAGTTTTGAGTAGGAACAACTCGTAATCATATTATGAGTATGTCACACTTCAATTACTGTCAGCGACTGTATTTTGTATTAATAATTTTACAAAAGCATTTGTCGAGGGACAGACAGATGTGGATGTGTGTGTGTGTGCAAGTGTCACATTCACAGTCATAGTCACATTTACAGTCACATCTCCCATCTGTAGTGTCTGGCAACTTGAATGTTGTTGTCACCACACGTTTTGCATTAGAAATGCCAATGACTTTGATGGGGCATTGGGAGAAGTCAGCATGTGGCATATACAACACAAAGAGGAGTCGTCAGTGTGTCTGGCATTAAGTTGCAAGAAGTCAAGCTGCGCGCCTGCGCATATTTCAGTTTCAGTTCCAGTTCCCAAACCTAATGCATTTGGAACAGTCAGAGACGAGAGAGATGTATGTGACACATATGGGTCCAGCATGGTAAATGGGTAGTACCTGCTGCCATAATACCCTGTTACCAGCAGGCGGGCGTCACTGGCAAACGCCCTCGTCTGACACTCGTCTGAGAGTCTCTATTCGAAAAAGCGAGTCGCGTGAATTCTGGGTAATTACAGTTTTTGTCTCCGGTTATTGCGATTGCCTTTCAAGTGGCAACCCGCAGAGCATGTTTGTATTGCTTTTGAATTGAAATTCGATTGCGAAACAATGCACATAGAGAGATAGAGAGAAAGAGGAAGACATTCCACTTGAGTCCCTTTGTGTTCGTGTTCGTTCTAGTTGCCTTCCACGAAGCAATAACTAAATGCCTTTTATGTGTGGCAAGAACAAAGACCATATTTTCACCTTCACCTTGCACTCCAAACGACAGAACGTCTGCAATTCCAGACAGAGAACACTGCAGAGTCCTCCTCTTCCCACCAACGCTTCATTTAATCAAATTTACTTACCCTTACCCCTCGAAATTACATCATCATAGATTCGTATATATATCTTTCCACAGTCCACTATGCGGGCAGTTGTCTATAATTCCCAGACATAAGCTGCACAAACAATTAAAAGAATAAAAACTTGGCGCTGTGTTCAAAATTTGCTATGCATTTCTGGCGGCGTTACGCTTCAGTAGACCCACAAAAATAAAAAATAAAGTATATTAAATTATATTCGTAGTAGGGAACGGGAAGAAACAACGACTCAATTAAGTTGCCTTCCCGGTTGCCAGGCGAAAAACTTAATTTAATTCTTAATTGCAGCATAAACAGCTCAAGGAGGGGTACAAAGAAAAGCAGAGGTGCAGAGGGAGGGCGGCAGTCGGGGGAGGGCAACTGTCAGGTCACACGTCGGTTTGCCCCTATGTTCAAATTTCGACTCCGTTTGATCCTTCAAGCATATGCCTGCCAATTGATAAGCAATTTTCCAATTCGCCAACAATTTCCATTTTAATAGAAAAAAGTCTACACAAAAGAACACAAAAAAAAAGAAAAAATGGGGAAAAAATAGAATAAATATGAAAAGCCGTACGGAAATGTGGGCGTGGTAGGTGTAAGGCACAAAAATTCAATATAAAAATTCAAATCATTCAATTATCTGCGGCTCAGCACAACTGTAGGAGTACAGAGGGGTAGAGGGGAAGAGGGGAAGAGGAGAAGCGTGCGAAAAGGCAAAAGTTGAATCAATTTGGCAATTGAATTTTACAACAAAGTCAAAGCTGATAACGAAAGCTGGGGAGAGGAAGATGCACAGAGAATGTGAGGAGGGGAGGGAAAGGGAAGCCAGGAAATATTCTAACTTAAATAAGTAAAATAAATAACATTTATCAGAAACAAATCAAATTTCCGGTTGCAACTGAGAGCGAGTCGGAAAATTCACAAAATTCCCAAATGTTTCATTTGATTAGAAAATAGCGTATGAATAAAATGTTATGACTGGGGAATTTAGAAGTAGATGTATATATATGACTATGAAATAGCTAGCTCTGTAATAAAGTTAAGCTATAGAAAATAACTGTCAAAGTCGTACTTTATTGTTTTCTAAATGATTAGAAATAAATATTATTTTTTAGAGTTTCAGTTAATGCCGTAAATAGAAAATACCATAAAAAACTTCTTCATAATATCTAAACTTACAGGGTATAATCTAGGGTATACTCTCAGGCATAAAACTTGTAATGTCAACATAGACATTTTCTAACAAAATAGTCAATTCACATGCTACCTTCGAAGCATTTTTCACAATATTTTTTAGCAATTCCGTGAAATAAACTCTCTCGGCGGAAAAACCATTTCAATTTAGAGCCATTAAATCAAAGCGAAAAACCTACGACAACAACAGCAACGCAAATAACAAGAACAACATGTAAATATTCAGCTGCTAAACAATGCGTTAAATAAACAATAAAATGGATTGCAAATAAAAAAGATAAAAAAAAGAAATATTGCATTGAAAAATGCTACAAAATCGACATCGAAAAGAAATACGCCGAATAAAATCAGAGTTGGGGATGGGAGGGATTTTATTAGCTTTTTATATGTGCTCACGTACATGACGCATCCATGAGATACGATATCAATTTGGTGTTGAGTTACACACACACGACTGACAGGTAAACGTATCTGAAGCCTATCTATTGTCTCTACCTGAATGTAATGAGCAACGGAGGCAACAATAACAAAGTAACAACAAAGCTGCCGCCTTGTTGCAACAATACGTATCTTACTTGTAGATACTTTGCGCTTCGCTGACTCTATACAGTAGATATTCGCAAGATATTTGCAGCTGGCCAACTGCCGAGTTGGCTTGAAGATGCCGAAACACACACCGAACGCCCACAAACAAACACTTCGAGGATGCCTTGCGGTTTGGCTATCCATTAATGCACTAAGCAGTTGGCATCCTTGCAACCACAACAGGCAGCAACAGGCAACGAGCAACAGCTACTTGCAACAACGTTCCTCTTGTGGGTGTGATGAGGGTTGTTCATCTGCATATCTCAGCTGAGACTCTGTTTAATGCGCTTGCATAAACAATGCGTGTGTATCTGTATCTGTATCTCAATCTGTGTATCTCTATCTGTAACTGTTACTGTAACTGTAACTGTGTGCAACTTTATCCGACTAAGCGGATTTGCTGTAATGTCATTCAGCTTTTGCGTGTCCTTTTGGGACCTTTTCGTTGACCCATTTCAGATGTTTGCCGCTCTGCTCAAAAAAGTATGCAATCTGACTCTTGGACTCTTGGCTGTCCCATAATTAGATAAACGTTCACATTTGACAAGCTGTCAGGCATAAAAGTGAGAGCTAAAAGCATTGAATTTCCAAAACTAAATGGAGACAGTTCAAAGGTTGCTTGGCAGCTAGCAGCAAATCAAAATACAATTTCATTAAACTTAAAGCAATTTGAAATAAAAACCTCTGGGGTCGAGCCAAATTACAAAGAAATCAAGTTGTCACGACAACCTAGCCAAAGTCAGAGTCACAGCCAGAATCAGAGTCAGAGTCAAAGTCGTCACATATGGCTGCCCATGGGAACTGATGCTGATGTGAAGAGCTGAGCTAAGAGCTGCCTGTTGTGGCAACCACTAGTTGCTTGTGCCCCCGTAAACAAAGTTAGCCTGGAAGTGTCATGGAAATCCAGCGCATGCGTCCTGGTGGATGCCAAGTTTCGTCGAACATTGGCCAAGCTTCGACGAACAAGTCTTAAAATGCCTTAACATTCGTAAAGGATAAACAGTTCCTTGCGCGCTTTCAACAGCAACGGTTGGCCAGACCTTGGCGCCTACAGCTGTTTCAGTTTCAGTTAAAAGCAAACAAAAGTATCTTACAGATACGTATCTTTTTGGCGTGTGAAAGTAGCGCAAGTTGTGCGATAAACATAACATAACAAATCTGCCAATTTGGCAACAAGGCCAAGGGATGCTTAACTTTTAATGTCGGCAACGGGCTAATTTTATTGCCAAACTGCGACTGCGACTGATAACAGCGATAAGAAAGTGGCCGAAATCAAAAGCCGGTCGTAAAACGCGCGCAAAGTGTTGAAATTTATGCGTTCACAATCGTAATTGAATTTTATGCGAAAAGTTGGCGGCTGATTTTTTTCCTGCTGCTGCTCGGTGTCAAATCGCTTTTGTTTGTTTCTGGCCCCGATAACACTAAACACTGAACACTTACGAGAATTGTTGAAAACCAAACCAAACCCAAAAACAGAAGTTTATACCAGGTAAATTTACCAAACAATTCATTTGTTATGTGCCATAAATTTTTATGGCAAACTTGTAATATTTTCTGGTCAATTTAAAAGTGAAAAAGAGTCAAAGTTAAGCCGTTGCCTTTCTTAAGTTCAGTGACCTTGATGTGGCCAAAAGGTTGCAAAGGATTCTCAGTAGGCTTTTTATACTTCATTATACAAACATGCCACAACTCAACTGCACTTCCTTCCTGCCCTTCAAAGTTTGCTTATCCGTATCCTTATCCTGATCCATATCTACATCAACCTTGTCGCCACCTTGGCTGACACTTTGGTTGACATTTAGCGCTGCACTTGCCGCATATTAAAATGCATCGAAATGTAACACAAACTTTTCAGAAACTGTGGCAACTGTTTGCAGTTCTTGGTTAAAGTTTCCTGCAGCTAAGGAGTAAGCTATTCCTCTCGGGGTGGCATCCTTTTTAGTTAACTTGAGCCCCGAGTCCTTGTTAAGCTGTCAACATGTTTTGAGTCAACTGTTACAACATTTGTGCCTTGTTTTATATGCAGTTGGCATTGTGGCGAAAGTAAACTTAAACAGTGCAAGGAATAGAAAGGGTTTTTTACTCCTTTAAGACTTGATTAAAATATAAATGAAATGCAAATTAGTTAATGTAGAACATTGTGTTGCAGTTTTGCTTATTTCTTAATTAAGTTACTAAATAGAAAATAACAAATAAGGAATTTCAAATGCATCTTTACTTACTTTCTTAAACAGTAACTAACGAAGACACAAAAGTAATTTGAAAGCTGAACTTAGAGATAGTTTTCAATAAGAACTAACGAAATACCAAGAAAATTATTAACAGTTGAGCAGTTGGTAGTAAACTAATAAAGAAAATATAAAACACAGCTAATAAAGTTGTACGAATTTTAATGTGTTGCTAACTTAACAATTTAATTTGAAAGTCACTTTGATTTTATTAGATTCGAGCGTTTTAAAGTATCTACAAAAATTAAATAAAATCCAAGAGAAATTATTTGCTTAGGTAATAATGTAAAATTTATTTCTTTGCTGCAGTTCGTTTTGAATAATAATTCATAAGCATATAGAGTTGCTTGCATCCTTTAAATATTGATAAATATTGAAATAAATCATTCTGATTTCATAAGCAATATTATATTTCAAATATAGAGTGAACATTTATATTCATAATAAAATAATTTAAAAGAATCTATCTCTCAATGCAAGTTTTAGAGTAAAATGAATATGAATTATTTTTGCTTTGCAGCATTTTTGTAAATAAATAACTTTCAATATCTGTGTAAATTTTACTTCTAATCTTGAAGCTGCTTTAAACTAGCAATAGAAATTTGTATTCATTTTAAAGTGCTTTCATTTAAAGCTGCAAGTTGCAGTGTGAGTTTGGGTAGAATTATATTTTGAAATGTGAAGCAACCGCAACGGTTTTCCAACCGTCGTCAAGGCAAACGTCAGCGGTGAGCTAAAGGAAATGTCAGCGCGGTTTGGCAGCCGCAGCCACAGCTTGTAGATTGGTGGGGGGAGGGGAGGGAGTGTAATGAGGGGAATGAGATGGCGACAATGGCGACAGGTGTAGCCTGTCAGCTGCATGAAAAACCAACCGAGTTATGTCCCCCAGGAAGCTGCCATCTTTCCAAAGGTAAATGGTGTCAAGTTAATCAGCGCGCGACAATATTTTTTGCTCTCTCCTCTTTTTTGTATTTTGCAATGCGGTTTTTTAGCTTGTGAAACGCTGAAATTTTCACGCCTGCCACCACGGCCAAACTTTCCATAGAAACCGTTAATAAGGTGTACAAAAAGAAGAGTGGGGGAGAGAAAGAAACAAAAAAAGCGTCATAAAAATGGCGGTTGTTTGTTTAGCTTGACGCTGCATTCAGCTTCCCTCAACACTTTTTTTGTATTTGCCAAGGCTTTTTTTGTAGCTGTTGTTGCTCTTGGCAATGACTTTGCTTTCACCATGAACCGAGTGGCCAAAACAACAACAGCAACAACAACAGTGAAACGAAAGACAAAAATGTTGTTGTCTGTGTTCTTTTTGGCTGCTTTGGTTTTCTTTATCATTTTTTTTTGCACTGACAGCCTAAATGAAAATCTCGAATGAAGCTCTTAAGTAAGAGGCTCACACACACACCCACACACACACACATGTGCAATAATTCACACTCCCGGTCTAAAGCATTTGCCGACAGCGAAACGCTTTTAAGCATGGCTCTCCTTTTCTTTTTTCTTCATACTGGCTCACGCCCACCTGCTGCGTCACGCCCACATGCCCACACGCCCACAAAAGGCAGCTTAAGCTGGCAACGCAGTTGCCGCTGTTGCTCCTTCATCGTTGACATTTTCATTCATCGTCTTGGCAACCGTAATTAAAATCGTTTTAATTTACTTTTGCTGCACAAACACACTCACATACACACAACCAGAAACACAGTCGCAGTTATTCACACGCACACATATGTGGAGTAGCTCACACACACTCACTCACATATACACACGCACTTACTTGAGGCTCTTCAAAAAGTGTAGCATACTTATCTGGGCCCTCGCTTGCCACACGCTTTCTGCCTTGGTTTATGTTGTTTATCGACTTTTGTTAGTCGCCTGCTGTTGTTGTCGCTGTTGTTGTTGTCGCTGTTGTTGCTGTTATTATTTCAGTCTTTGCCTGACGGCGCTTACATTACTCCCTAGCCTCCACCTAACCTTATCCTTACCCTATCCCATATACCCTATCATGCTGCCTTGCCTCATTATGTGGGCGTGCAAATTGCTGCATATTCATTTACCGTTATCTCTCAGTCGTCAAGTGAAACATACACATTTCTCTAGCGACAACAACAGCTGCTGCCTATTCCCATTCCCATTCCCTTATACAATCCCACTGCCAATCCATGTAACTTGGCAACAAGACCTTCCCTTTCGTTACTCTTAATAACATAAACTTCTTTACTCTCCGAGTCGCCCCAAGTTGAGTTAATGAAGAATTTCCATGACGATGTTGTCGGTATTGTCAGTTGTCAGTCGCCTGTCTGTAAGTCTATGCTAAGTATCTTTCTCCTTTTTGATAAGACTGCTGCCCACCTGCCCAGCTCATTATGTTGCCATTGCCACAGCCTTCGACTTGAATGTTGCTGTTGCTGTTGCTGCGGCTGTTGCTGTTGGCATCGCAACGTCGTACAAAACGTCGACAAATTTAGTTCACTCACATCGCACATCTCAAGTGCGCATCAAATGATTGCCGATAAGATTTGATCTTTGTTTGCTTTCCTCCGCTTTTCAGCAATCTCTCAAGTACGTAATGTGAGCATTGACTGCTCTTTACTTTGGGGATTCACCTCTGGCATTTTAATGAAAATTTTCGACTCAAGCTCTTTTCATCTGCGCCTTTTCTAAGCCGCTTAAAATTGCCAACTTCGAGTCTGTTTCACTGTTTATCTTTACATGTGAGTGTGTGTGTGTGTAAAACACACATTAAACTGCGGATTGCAAGCAACATTTGAAGCAATAAATGTAAATGTTGCCAGCAACATTTGAGCCTAACACACAAGCACACAGCCTCTGCACACATACATGCATGCAGATATCATTGTATTTAGCGTCTATGTGCGTTACACCCACACACACAGAATATTTCGAGCCAGGCGCACAGCATTCAACGAACAATGCCACAAAAGCACCAGCAGCAACAGCAGCAACACCATCAACTACAACAGCAATTGTGACAGCCACAACATCAGCGAGAGCACGCACTGCACACACACACACACACACGCGCTATAGGAGGAACACTTTTACACTCTCTATGGCACACACTCACTCAATGGAGGCACACATACAAACAGATTTCAACAGGGACGCAAAATCGTGTTGCAAGCAGCCAACAGCAAAGCAAGACACATTTTTGGGTGCGAAAACAGGGCACAATGCTGAAAGGAGGACACAACAGGCAAAACAACGAGATAAACAAGGTGAAGAATAAATACACACACACAACACTCACACACACACACATACTTACTGAAACATTGAAACAGTTTTGGTTTTGGCTTTGGTTCAAGCATTTACTTCGCGGGCTGCTCATGAACTGTTCCCTGTTCCCTGTTCCCAATTATACTGCTGCCAAGGGGGTAGCTGGAAGGGGTGAAGAGAGGGAAGTAAGGGGAGGGAACAAGAGGGAAGATGTCTGTTAATTTTGCAACTTTTTTGGCGCGCATAATAAAGTTGATACGGCGGCGAGACACTTTGAATATTTTTGTTATGGCCAAAAAGAACGAAACGAATTTTCGCTCTTTACAACAGCGCAATTATGTTCTGCATATGTGTGTGTATGAGTGTGTGTGTCTGTGTGTGTGCTTGTAAGAGAGTGTAAGCTGATAAATAGTCGTGTTGTGTTGCGGGTGTGTGTGGGAATGAGGATAAGGGTATGCGAGTATGTCAGCAGCAGACAATATAATGAATGCGGCAGAAGCAAGAAATAGTCTGGCCTTTTTTCATCTCTAGCTAGAAAATCGTGTCAAATAACTGGAGCAAGGGAGCATGAAAGGGTGCAGGGGGCAACGGGGGAAACGGGACAACGGTTGAAAGGGGGTAGGTTGATGGGACGCATATGTCTGTCTAAGCGTTGCCATAAAACAAATGAGCTTTCAACATGAGTTTGTCATTTGTTGTTTGTCTCCGATGCTGGCCTAAAAGACTGCAGCGGCATTTTAAAGCTGATACCAACGAGTGCAAAACAGTAACGAGATCAAAAGAGAGCGAGAGCAAAAACTTAGCGAATACAAAAGCAATAATGATGCACTTAAAATGGTTAAGAAAAAACGAGAGACAGAAAATAAATAGAGACAAAGTAGGAAAGACTGAAGAGCAATCGGTAGAGAGAGACTCAAAAGAATTAAAGAAGAACTAAAAGCAAGTAGCGAGAACACCAACGAGTACGAAAAAAGCGAGTAGAGTATTGAGAAAAATAAATGATGCACTAAATTTGGTTGATTCAAAGCATAAAAACAATGCACTAGGGAAGGCGAAAAGCAAACAGTAAGAGAAGGTGCTCAAAAGGTAAGAGAAAACAATAGTCTGGAGTCATAAAATGCAAAATGTAATACAAAGTAAAAAGGGTTAAGGACTTACTCGCCAACACCAACTCCAGGACCAGGTCCAACTTCAGCTCCTTTGCCAACTGAGCTGCAATTCGCACGAGACACTTTTTATGGTCACAGTAATTAATGCATACCTCAAGGCTATTACAAACAGTCTACACAGAGAAAAAGAGCAGAGACAATGGATGGACTCCTTGTGCTGGGGGTAAACTTGGTGAATAGAGAGATCGCCGCTAGACAGGCGAATCAATGTGAGGCATTTTAGGACAGGATAGTGAGTAGAAAAAGAAGTAGAAGAACAAGAAGGAAGTTCCATTGTTTAAAGCCACAAACTGCTTTTGGTTAGCTTAAAGAGCGGCAGAGAGACTAGGGCTAAAGTTATGCATGCACTTTTGCATAAAACAAATAAATTGCCTTTTATTTTGCTACTGCCAAAAAGTCAACTGTAGTCCTTTCTCGGGGTGTCCTCACTGGACTGAACAAACAACTTTTGTGCGATTTGTATTCGTTGTTGCCTCATGGAGTGACTTATGCACTCTGAATGCAGTTGAGTTGCCAACAACATGAGAGTCTCTCTCTCTCTCTCTCTCTCTGCCTTTTGGGTGGCCAAAAAACAAATGTAACAACAAATTTAAGTCCCATTTGTTGTTGTGGCTCGACACTGATATGCGAGAGGCGTGCGCTGTAAACTATGCTACAGTTTTTATTTCCTTTTCTTTTCGTTTCGTTTGTCTTTTTCTGGTAGTCCTGTTTTGTTGTCCTTCACGCCTCGCTGCGACAGCCAGAAACTTTTGTTACAACTGACACTGCATAGCTCTTGTTGCCACCAGTTGTTGCCTGTGCCCCAGGGTGTCTCAACCACAGTGTCAAGCTCTTCATAATGCTATACCTAATGCATGGGCATTAATCTATGAGGCAACCCCCACACCTGATGATGTCCTTCGTCCTTCAGTCACTCATACGCCTGGTCGCGCTGGCACTTAAGTAATTTCAACTTGGCTAACAACAGAAATGCACAGAAATACAAAATATAAATACTTTTGCCTCACGCACAGCACAAATGTCAAAGTAGTTGTTAACATTTCTCTCATTCCCTCTCTCTCTCTCTCTTACTCTCTATCTCTCTCTCGACAAACGAAAAAGTTTGCCCAGCTGAATTGTAAGCCACAAGAAACGCAGTGAAGTAAAACTCGACAAAAAGTTGCTATTCCCCACAATGCTCGACACTTTTAAATTACTGACTTAATTATAAAACATAAAAGCAGCTCAGAGAACTCAGAGGAAGAAGAAGTGCGAGTTTCCTTGCAACTGGTTGCAGTTGCGCGTAATTTACATAAATAACTTTGGCAAGCGCATTAACATGAAGGTTACAAATCGCCGCAGCCATAAAATGCTTAAATGCCATTTAAACGCTTGACTTTGGCAAGAGAGATTTGCTGTTGCCACAAGAGTCAAGAGAGAACTACAAAGCGGGTCAAATGCAGCTTCCAGCTTGCCAATTGTAATAGAAACTTGAATTTCGTTGGGTTTGACTTGTTGACAAGTGCAACAGCCCCCGAGCTGCAAGTTGACCTCAAAAACCATCCCTCCATTCACACAAGGTCCTTGGAGGCTCTTGTGCTGCTGTTGCAACTGAGGTTCTTGAGCTGCTCCCTTGTTGCCTCATGTGCAACTGACACTTTTTTACACATCTCTCCTCCTTTTTTTAACATTCTCTCTTGGCTGAGTGCAGCTGAGCATTGCCAAACATTTGACTTTGACTTGTGCCACGTTACGTATACTACATGTTGTCAGTGTTAAGGCAATGTGTAAATGTAAAGCACCTTCTAACCAACTAACAAAGCTATCCTAATATTCACATAATGCCTTAAGCTTAACCAAGAACATCTTTGAGAACTTTATACTAAGCTCAGTTGCTGGAAAAAGGTTTAAATATTTTTGGTCAAGTGAAGCGTTTTTAATGCGTTTATAAATAGAACGGTCGGTTTATTAACTTGCTGCCTGTCTGTAAGCTAGCTTTCCTTCCTTCTCTCTCTTTCTCTGTCTATCTCTGTTGTCCTTTTGATGCGCTCCAAATTGACCCTTTGGCCTGTGTGTTGCTCCTGTCCCTGTGTGTTTGTGTGTGTCCTGGAGTGTGAGGATTTGTTATGAGCTGACTTTGTTGCCTGTTCAATTTGTCGCCTCTTTCACAGGACTAAACGCTCTGGCTCTGTTGGCTGTTTATCAACAAGGCCACGCCCTCCTCTTTGGCCAAAACCAGCTAAAGTGAATATTAATTCACTATCCTGAGGCGGTTTTGATATTGAAATTAGTGTTACCAAAGGATGTGAGTGTGTGTGTGTGGAGAGATAAGGCGTGTCGGTTTGGCTTTTAATGAAATCGTTGACTCGTTTGGCCCTGTTTGGCATATTTGCATAAACGATTTGAGTATCGAGAGTGTCAATGACAAATATTTGAGCAATGTTATTTGATGAATGCTAAAACTGTCAACCTACAAAGGGAAACTCTTTAACTTTTTAGATATCTTTTAAACATACCCTTTAAATAGTTTTTGCTACTTTAATATCAGCCACCCCATCGATATCAGCTCATAAACAGCCTGGTTGTTACATCCAATCAGCATAACAGACTCCCTTTCTATCCCAATTTTCCTCCGCAACAAAAGCTTCCAGGGGCGCATTTTCAATTTGATGCCTAAGCCAGCTTAGCTGTCCTTTCCCCCCTTTTCGATATTAGTTTGCTTTGTCATTTTATTGAAGCAACAAAAATGATAATTTCGTCAATACAATGTCCTGGAGGGCTGTCTATGGTATGGTATCCTGCTCAAATATGCAGGCTTCTATTTAAGACCCAAAAACCCACAAAAATTCATTGAATGCGCATGAATTTCAATTTCAGACCAGTTAATGATCAAACGCATTTGCCAAAAGAATCGCTAGTTTTGTAAGGATTTCGCTCAAGGATACACAAGATGCGCCTTCGACTTTGGCATGTTATTGATACCTTGTGATTGCCTTTGGTTATTTAACTTTTACGTAGCATGTGATATGCTCGTATACGGAATTTCCTCCTTTTCTTTTCTATATTTTTTGGCTTGGCTTGGCTCGTTGTCGTCCATTAGCGCCCAGCACGCAAGCCAGCTGCCACGCCCACTTTGCCGCTTGTTTGCCATTGTTGAGTAATTGGATTAGATTACTTCTTTTACCTGTTTTTGGTCCTGGTCCTGTTTCCGATGCTTATGCTGCCTCCTCGGCTTGTCTGCTTTTGGTTGATAAATTTTCGTGGTTGCCACGCCTCCCCCTCCCCGCCCACTGGACCGCCTGTCATGCGTGATTGATGAATGTTGTCAATATGCTTTTTATGTAGCGCTCTTGTCAGCTGTGGATTCCCATTTTTTCTCACATCTCTAAGTTTTATATATTAAATTTACTTTTAATGGCCATCGAACTGTGGCTGCTAAAAGTATTCGCGCTATATCGAATTTTTGGAAGTTGTAGCTCTTCTAGGTGTGTCTCTCTCTCTCTCTCGAAGCAATAATAATTTTCTGCATCGTATCTGCAAGGCTATTAAATTGGCATAAAAAATCGTGTTGTGCGCTATACATTTTCCATTTTTCCCACGCAACCAATGGAAAATCATAAAAATTTATGGCTGCAATAATCTGGCTTTTGCACGGGGAAGGATGTCGGGCGAATCCTGCGGCTCCGCCATGAAATTGACATGAAGTTACCCACAAAATATTTGGCAAGGACAACAATTTAAGTCAAGTAGCGAACATTGCGTATGCGCAACATTTCAGTTGAGTTTCATTTTAATGCTGCTATTTGCGGTCCTGGCCAAAGTCCTGGACATGACTGGTCCGCTCCTAGGCTGATTGACGACATGAAGATAAGCGCGAATATCTTGAAATGATAATGACAAAATCGTTAAAGCAGACACAGAAAATGGCAAATGAAAACTTTAAGTTGGGAAATATGCAGCAAATTTGAAGTGCGGCTCAGAGCCAAAAAGACAAAAAGACATCAAGAGCTGATGAGAGATTTAGCAAAGAGAGGCATTGTGTTGTTGTAGCTACTTGCTATCTTTGTGGTCCGATCTGTGGCAGAGTTATCAGTAGCAGTTTCATGCCACAATTTGTTGTGCAGGCAGGCGAAACAGTCGAAAAGGAAACAATGCCTTTCACATTGGCCCAGTTCCAGTTCCCAAAGTATATGAAGCGTAAGTAGTTCTAGTTTTGCATGGCCATTTATCTCCCAAACGAGTGTGTAGCATCATAATGAGCGCTTTACACGCCATGTGGCATTGCCACACAGTCAGTGCCACAAGCCCATGAGGCATGAGGCAAGAGGAGCTGCTCTCAAAGCTTTGGCGCATCGCCTGCGTCGAACGCATAAATTTCAAGGACGCGACTCTGCCCAGCTGGCAACTGGTAACTGGCAACTGGCAACTGGCAACGGAATCAGACAGTGTGCCAAGCCGTGACTGGAGCCGTGTTTCGCATGAGGAGCGACCGGAGAATCAACATAAACAAAACAGAGCCAGCAACAAAATGTGCCAAGCGCGAGAAATAAATTGACAGCCTGAAGGTATGCAACGCTTTTTGTGCTGTGCCAGTTTGACCTACATGTGAAATAACAGCGGGCGGAGTGAGTGAGACAGAGATAAACAGTATGATAGAGAGAGAAAGAGAGAGAGAGGGGAGAAAGGCTGAGTTTGTTAACGAGTTGTGTTGTGCGGGGTGTTGAAGCGATTGCTAAATAACTGAGAGCAGTCCTTAAAGCTGAAATATTTATGCATTTTTCTTATACGTAACATGATGATTATTAAAGTTAAAGTATTTTAATTATACAAATTAATTGTAATACAATTCGTGTAAATTATTAATGATTACTGAAGAGAAGTGTCAGTTTGCAGTTTACACACATTTCCCACATATCGCAAATGTCATTAATTGCACATGCATGAATCTTTGATGCACTCGAATGCAAAAATCAATTAAACGTAAAATGCATAAAATGCAACAGAACAAAAAAAGAAATAAAACAGAAACAGGGACACTATCTGCATATTTTTCAAAAGTTATTTTTACATTTTACAAGCCAATGATTTCAGCTGAGTGCACAATTTGTTAATGCGCACAGGCATTAAAAATAATATTTATTTTAAGCCAGCATAAACTGACAATGTTCCAGAGAGGTGGGAGAAAGTTAATGGGCTACTTTGTTCTACTGTAATTTGAGAAACAACAACTTGTAACTATGGAATTGAATACTACAACTGAAGTCGTGTTTCTTTCAAGAGAAATATTAAATTAGCTCACTTCATAATCATGCCTAACTTTAAATGTTTCCCTTAGAATTTGATTTGATTTGTTCACAGCTGTTGATAGTAACTTGAATATGTTAATGCAACACAAATAATATTCTTACCCTTTAATTATTATGAAATCAACATACTTAATGATAGCTACTGCTGTTAATCAACTGCTCAAAGTAAGTTTCGCTTTGTTATTAAGCTAGTAGCTAACTATAGACTATCGTAGACTTTGACTCTTATGATTTGTGAGGTGAAAGAACTGCGAAACTACGAAACTAGCAATCGCTTCTGTAGAAAAATGGTTTGGCCTGCGACGTGTGTGCAATTTCCGTTTTGCGGGCAGTCGACTTGGAAAAAGGGGGAGGGGGGGCAACAACAACTGTGCTCTGGGGTCATTCATCCTGCAAAGTGGCGACACGCCAAAGCGGTGGCCAGGCCAAATGACTAATGGACCAAGAAGGGGGGAAGTGGCGAATTCTAGTGGGGAAAGTAAGACGAAACAGCTGCAAAAGGGGCAAGGGGCAAGGGGCAAAGGGATGTCAGCTACTGGCAATATGCAAAATTCGCAATTTGCCATGCCAGACGACTGGGCCCAGGACAACGACGACAGCACAGGACGATGCCCAGGGGCAGTCGTTGGTCTAACTGTCTGCCTGCCTGGCAGGCAAAGCGGCCTCTTCTCTTTTGGTCGTTTGTCCTGGCATTCATTCGTTTCGACGTTCGACTATTTTTATGACCGAATTGCGTTTTATTGCTTCTCGAACGAATTCTAGTTTCGAATATGGAACAAGCCGCCACATCGTTGTGGCCACCACTGCGTATGAGCAACGTCTTCCTTTTACTTCAAAAGGCGAATGCTGCACTTGCTCGACATTCAAAATTAGTTGACATTTTCGTAACGTTTCCTTTTCTCTTTTTCTCTCCATTTGTGGGCATCCCTTATCGATTTTGGTTTTTTTGGTTTTGCGCATAGCAAATCGCAGCCTTAAGCTGCCCAGGAATCTACTTCGATCTAGATGCGAGTTTTCCATTCCTTCTGTAGGTGTGAGGCTTTAGCAAAACGCTTCAATTGATTTGAACATTTATTGCTTGGGGTAATGCGAGTCGGCGTGGGAGCTCTGCCCAGACAGCCTGGACCGACCGACAGTCTCCCCTTCTGATTTACCCCCAAGCCAAGAAAGGTAGTCACATTATTTTGTTGCTGTCGTCGCATATAAAATAGTTTTACTTTGTGCCCTGTCGTTTTAAATTTGCCAGCCAAGAAATCTATGGTAACTTCAGCTTTTTCTTTATTCAGTCTATGAGCGGTCTGTCAGGTTTTTGCCTTCTTCTTCTTCTCCTCTCCTCTGCTGCCTGCTCTGTTTTCTATGTTCTACTTTTTTTTGGCTGAGACAAATTTTATGGGGCCATAAAATTACACAACTTTTAATCAATAGTTTGCATGCTTCCTCCTACATGAACTCAATTCCTTTCATCATTCTTGTTGACAGTGAATAAATTTGTTGAAGAATTTAAACAGAGAAGAGTTTGCTTTAGATAGATTTGCTTGAAAATGTATTAGAGAAAAACTGAGTGGAACTTAGAGTGGAAAATTCTACATTATAAGGCAAAGATTTTCTAACGAAAAATTTCTCTTTTTAAGTAAACAAAAGTTTCACTTTAACTTTTACTTTTTATACCAAAAAATTTTCCATTTTAAGTGGAAATTATTTTTATCCTTTAGCCTTTAGATATTTTTGTGCATAAGTAAAGAGTATAATTGTTTTGTTTACTATTGACAAAGAGCAATCATAACGAGCAACGTTTGCTTAATTGCAGAAAACAAAAAACAGAAGAAACTAATTAAAATTCTTTTGTTTTGAATTTTCTGCTTTCCTCTTTTGCTGTTTGCCTTGGCTAAATAGCAAATGCGCATATTTAAAACAGTTAAAACAACAGCTCGCAGTTTTTTTTTTTTCCCCTTCTAATTTTTGCTCGACTTGACACCTTTTTTGTGGGGGTGGTTTTAAACCTAAAAAAAAGAAGTGTACAAAATAAAATAAAGAATCACCCTCGAACTCAGCCCTGCGACGTGTTGGTATTTCTGTGTTTTTTTGGCCCCTGCAGCTAAACAATTTTCAAAAAAATAAATTCATATAATGAACTGAAGGCGGGAAGCGAGCCAAATTACTGGGGGGAATGCCAAAAAGTGTTGGAACTGACGATAAGAGCTCAAAAACTGTAGAGAAAAACCTTAGAATGCAGCTAGTCAAATGGCAAATGGCCTAAAAATCGCATGCCAGTTGGCCGTTTTGTAAGCCGCTAAGCGAAAATAATTATTTGCCGTGAGAAGTGCACATTACTCACTCGGTCCTGAGTCCTCAGTCCTTTTGGAGTCTTCAGTCGAAGGCGAAATATGTTAAATAACTGAACAAAAGGCGCAGTCGAAAACGCGCTTGTAAAAGCAAAAGTGTTTTACTCCGTTGAGCAGGTCCTGGTGCCAGGAAGTGCTGCCTGCCAGCTACATTTTTACCTCCTTGCCATTTCTCAGAGTTTTGCATTTCATTCTGCTTACTTGTTTTAATGTTTGTCATTTTGTGGGGTTTGTTTCCGTTTCTGCTTCTGCTGTTGTTATTATTGTTTTTCTTGGTGATTTACTTGCGTGTCGTGTTCGTTTTGCATGTAAATTTGTTGCCTAATTTTGGGCGCAGAGCGATTTATGTGTCTCTCAAACTCTCACTCATTCTCTCTTTCTCTCTCTCTCTGTCTCTGGCGGCATCATCAACATGCACTCACGTCTCTGAAACTTCCCCCATTGACATTATGAATGTTTTTCAATTTTATTTATGACATAAATTGTTAATAAATGCAGCTTTGTCCCTTTCTCTTACCCTCTCCCTCTCTCTCTCTCTCGCTCTCTCTCTCTCTGTCTATCTGGATGTTTTCGTGCAGTACGTGATGCCTCGTCCTTGGAGCCATGATTAATGTCTCGCATAAACGAATTGCATTTTAAATAAATTATTACGCATACGCCGCGTTCGTTGGCAGCTGCTAATGAAGCTGCCGGCTATTTGAGCTTTGCCTGCTTTGAGATGAACGAAAGAGTACACAAAAAAAGGAAAAACAGAGAGAAAAGAAAGAAAGTTTACATATGTGGCGCTAAAAAAGCGTGCTATGCAAAATGTTCACAACTCTTTGGCACTCGGTTACAGCTTGATTAAAATTTCATTAACAAAAAGTTGCGGCATACTTTAAAGCATGTGTGAGAAATTTGCGGTAACACACACACACACACACTCAGACACCAGATGTTCACACACTCACACATGTGCAGTGGCACATAAAACGTTTTGGTTGTTTTTGGCCTGCCCGCTTTTCTTGCGTTTTTTCCTCTGATTTTTCTTCTTTTATTTTCCGCACTTTTTTCTCTTGGCTTTTTGCGCTTGAACGCTTCGTTTGTTTGCCAACCGCCTGACGCCTCTTCAAGGATCCTCCTCTACAGCCTTTTTATACAGCATAGTAGGCGTGAATGTGCATGTGTGTGTGTGTGTGTGTATTTGTATGAGTGCCTGTTAAATTGCTTGTTTATGTTTGCCCGCCGACGACAGGATTCGCGAGCAAAGTTTCACTCGACGGTCGACGGCAATCACTTGAAAATGTTCATATGATTTTGATTTGTTTTAATTTGGCTGCCAAAATTCGCTTGCCTCCTGCCTCCTTGTTTACTTCATCTGCAGAGCAATAACAACAACACAACAACACAAACAACAACAACGGCAACAAGATTGTCTGTTTACTTTATGCAGGCAAATGTTTTTGTTAATGTTTTTGTTTAGGCTGTTGATTTTATTACGCAATGTTGTTACCATCGCTCACTCACTTAGCCAAATGAGTATATTTAATATTTAATGTACCATTTTTTATGGCCAAGAGCAATTTGATATGAAAATCCATATTTGCATTTCGCTTTTTTACTTTCACAAGTAGCAATAGCAACAACAAGTGATTACAAAAAGGAGTATATATTATTTTAATGTTATTACATTGCAAGTAAAGAAGTTACAAGGGATATTTATGTAAGGAAAAGGTTGAATATCAATTGTTTAGACTATTTTGGAATATTAACAGATTTAGATTTGTTATTTCTATGTTGTTTTTATGAGCATTTACCCAAAAGCATTTCAGATATTTCCAAGAAAAATTTAATGTATTAAAAGCAATTCAAATGAAAAAGTTAAAGTAAAATAAAGTTTCCAAAGAACTTTTACTCATAATAATAATAGCAATATATTGTCAACTTTAATTACAGCAACATATTTGCACTAGCTGTTTTTCTTAATAGTTATTTAATGGAAAAGCCATGTCATTAAATTCTATTATTAATTGATGTTCAATCTCAAATCGAGAGTTTCTGTATTTATTTTGTTCGGCAGTGTAATGCAAAATAAATCAATTTCAAGAATTCCGAAAACATTTCGCTATATTGAATATGCAAATGGTGGAGACAATAACTATTTATACACTTAATTACAAAAATATATGTACACTCACGTACATAAATAGTGTCCATTTGATGTAACAACAATAATGAGTTTAATTACTTCAACTTGACCCTTTTTTGTGCTTATTACCAATTAAATGTACTTAATTGTTAACATTTTGATTTTTCACATCTTTTGCCGTTGCTGTTGCTGTTGCTGTAGTTGTTGTTGTTGTTGCTGGCCAACTTTTAACTTATCAACCTGTCATGGACAGGTCAGGTCCTTGGCCTGCGTCCGTGTCTGTGTCCGTGTGTCTGGGAAAGGAATCGCCTTAACTACATGCCATAATTATAATGCCAACATCAGCGTTAATTTACCTCAGACCCAGGACAATCCTCTCTCAGCTCTCAGTCCGTCCGCTAATCCACTTCAGCCGCTGACTCACACCCAAATGGCATGTCAAGCATTTAATTACTGGCCATCAGAGAAGCTTAAAAATGCTCGTCTCCATCAGCAGCAGCAGCAGCAGCAATCTTTCGTCTCCTGCTGTCGTCCTGGCAAATCCACTTCGTTAAAATAATATTAAGCCAAACGAAAAAGGATGCGGGGAAGGAATTCATCAACCATTTTTGCCTTTCGCTCGCCTTTTGCCCGCTTCGAAATGTTACGCAAAATATTTTCATTAAAATGTCAAAAATATCTGCAAATATTTTGCGCAGACACGCAAAACTCAACAACAAACAGAAGAAGAGGGGGGCAAAAAAAAAAACGATGCCAAGCAAATGGAAAAAGGCTGGCAAAATGGCAAATGAAAAAAGGTTTCTATTTGTTTAAGCGCTTGACGTGGCATGGCCAGAATATTTTGGTCCAGTCCCAGTGCCAGTCCCACTGCCAGTCCCACTGAATCGTCGAGAGAGTCGTTAAATTGTTTTCATTATCCTTGTAAGCCTTGCCGGGCAGAGCTTTGAATTTCCCCTTCCTCCTCTCACTCTTTCCCACTCTTTCTCCAATGCCAATTCTCTTGCTCTTTGGGGTTGCCTGGCAATTAAAACCGCAATGCAAATGAGCTGTGCTTAATGCGTCGCTGTGTGTGTCTGCGTGTGTGTGTGTGTGTGTGTGTGTTTGCCTATATGTACACTGTCCTAATAGTTTGCGGTATGAGCATAGAAAAATTTTAATTGCGCTGTCGGGACGGATTTTTTTTGAAAAGCGCTTATCCAAGCGTCAAGTGGTTGCCCAAAGTTGCCTCAAGCTGCAGCCTAACCAAATTATGCTTAAATTTGACATGCTCTACGCACATACGCATATAGAGAAACACACACACAGCCATACACACATACGGGACTTTCGTTTGCTCGCCGTGTTTCCGTTTCATTTGTAATTAATTAAATTACTTCCGCTTAAAGTACGCTGTGGTCCAGGCTGAGACATTGGTTGCCCAACCCAATCCCAGTTCCAATCCCAATCCCGCACCGTAACTGAATCCCAGTCCATCGACTTCTCAATTACTGGCATTGCAGTCAACCCCCATTGGCGCCCTCTCCTCCACTCTCCCCTCTCCCCTTTCTTTCATCTCTCTCTCTCTGTGTTCTCTCTGTTCATTGCGAAGTAATTAAGAAGACATTTCACCCGGGCATCCTTTAATCTGTGCGTTTTATTTGCGGCACAACCAAGGCTATAGCTCTGGTTCTGCTTCTGGCCAAGGCTCTGACTATGGCTCTGACTATGGCTCTGACTCTGACTGGTTGTTTACTCCGTTTGGGCCACAACGCACGACTGCATCGTGATGGCAAGGCAGCTTCTTCGTCTGATCTTAGTCTTTCATTCAACTGGGTGTTGTTGTTGTTGTTGAGTTGCTAGGTTGCTTTAGGTTTTCCACACAGCAACAGCAACGTCCTTTAATCTGTGTCTATGTCTGAGTCTGAACTGGTTGTTATTTCTTGCCCAGCATACGCTTGATTAGTCGCCTAATGAGGTGTTGACTATGGGCGTCTAATGATTGCCATACACACACACACACACATGTGTACACTTGAATGAGTGCCGTTTATAGCCACGTTTTAAAGTCAACTTTAATTACAATTTAACTCAATAGCCAACTTTATCCTTTCTCTCTCTGTCTTTTCTTTTGCAGCTTAAATTGGTCAACGCAGCTGTAAAATTCAATGAAAAGTTTGGTTGCCATCGAAGCAACGTGAGTATAAATTCTAAACTAAATTCTAAACACATTCAAACAAAATACTATAAAAAAAAAACCAAAAACTGCAGCTGTGCTCGATTGAATAAAGTTATTTGCATTTGCATTTCACTTTCACAATTTAGCTGACCCACAAAAAACCAACGCTAAATTTGTGTTTTAGAGACAAACTGCCAAAGGCAAATCCTTTGCATTGCAATCGAATTAAATAATCAAAAGTTTTAATGCAACAAAAAAAAAGCACAGCTAAAGTTTTTAACTAAAAATATATACACACAACATTTGGAGTTTAACTTCTCTTTCTTTTGCTCTGAACTCTTTATTTACATGAAATTTGGACTGCACACACAATCAAAATCCAACTAAAACTGATATCGAATTGGCGCAAAAAAATACAATATATATATATGTATAAATCAAACAACAAATGGCATAAAAATTGGCAACTAATTGGCAAAAAATGTTCAACTGTGAAATTGGCAAAACAACAACGAAACGAACTTAAAACAAAATTCAAATGCTTCAAACCGAAAACGAAAACAACAACGATAACAACACAAAAACATTGTTGTTCTGTATTTAACAACCACCCACAAAATCATATTAACAACAATACCAATAACAACAACAAACAACAACAACAACAACAAACAATCATCCTCATCATGGTCATGAACAACCCGCAAATCCTGCTATTTATGCGCTTTACAACCGTGACGTCACTTGCTGCGCCTTCCCCTTAACAACACCCCTCCCCTCCCCTAACCGCTATTGCTCCCCTCTCTCTCACTGATTGTTGTCGTTGCTATTTATGTGCATTTTTGTGGCTTTTCCCCCCAACAAAAACCATTTTCATATGCGTTTCCATTTTCGCTTTCTATTTTGCGTTTTATGCAACCGTCTCCTTCCTTTTGTCTCCTTCCCTTTTTTGTTTATGCTTCACGCTTTCAATTTTTGTTTTGCTTTATTTTTGCTTTCTTCCTTTTCTTTTCCTTCTTTTTTGCCAATTTCCGCTTGAATTAATTCTGTGTTTAAATCTGCGTCGTTGTCCTCAAACACGTCCTCGCCTCCTTTTTCGCCTCATTCTCGCTTGCAGTTTGCTGAAGTAGCAAGCGACCCCTGCGGTTAGTGCTGACATCCCCCTTCCCCCCACAAACTCCCCCCGCAGCAGCACCCAAAAAAATTATCCGAGAATTTAATAAAGGCCACCCTCGTTGGCTGGTTCCTGGTCTGCTCTCGTCCTGCTCCTGGTGGGGATCACACGCAGTGCGACAAAAGCCGCCCGCAGCGTTTTTATATGCGCACATAATTCAAAAACACTGCAAAAGTTAATGCCCAAAAGCGACGGCGAGTGAAGCCAAAAGCCGCCATCACAATGATGACCAACAATAATTTGGATTATGAGAAGAGCTCAACGGCAACAGCAACAGACATTACGACAGCAACAATTGCCAGCGGCAGCGTTAGCAACAGCAATGGCAGTGCTAGCAGCAGCAACAACTCATCACCAACTGCTGACAACTTGAACAACTCCAATTCAAATGTCAACTCGAACTCGAATTCGAACTCTAATACGAATTCGAATTCGATGTCGTATTTTAATCGCTTTGACAATCGCATTGCCGCCAATCTGGCAGCGGTCATAACTGGAGCTCGCTTTCGTTCCTCCTCCTGCAACAGTCGCCATCAGCAACAGCAGCAACAATTGGGCAAAGTGCATACGACAATGACAAGATCCTCTCAGCAACAATATCCGAGTGTGGCAAGAGGCAAGTTGGGGACACCTTCATCTCCTGCCACCTTGGGGCGACGTCGTCCATTGCAGCTCTTCTCACAGGCAAATCTCAAGTGAGTACAGTAGAGCATGCGGCTTGGAATCATCCCCCTTAAGAGCTTTAATTCATGTTCATCTCTCAGACACTAAACCACACTTAATACACACTTATTTGATTATATAATCTGACCAGATTCATATGCTAATCTCCACCCGACTTTCCACAGTTGCAATGACAACGAGAAGGTGGCACAAACACCCAGTTCCGATGAGGACAATTCACCCACAGAGCTAAACAATTGCAAGCGTTTGACGGACAAACCGCCACTGGTAAGAAACCCCTTAAAACCCCTGAACCCCCCTTAACAAGTAGTATTAACCCTAAGAAACCCTAAGAATTCCAATCTATTTCTGTTCAGATCAAAGTTGAGCCCCTCCTAAATCATTGCATATTTGATGTTTTTTGCGTCTTGACATTGACTTTGATAAGGGTGCGAGCATTTATTGGTTTTTGTCATCGACAATTTTCCACAGATATTTCAAATTTATGAATTCCATTTTTGTTTTGTTTATTCTGCTGCAGTTGAAGCTGCTTATGAATTATTGGCTGAATAAAGTGTGTGCCCAAAGGACATCAAAAGCTTTTGCCTAAGCTCAGCTAAACCTTTCATTTTTGGAGCAGGTTTCTTTCCTTCTTTGTTTTCATCTTTTATGAAACTTTTTCCACTTGCACGCAATTCACAAGAACCGGATGAGAAAAAAACTTGAAGCAAGTTTTAGACACTCCCCCAAATGAATTGCTTGAGGAGCAGCTCCTCAAACCCCCCAAACCCCAACAGGGCCCAACCCTTGCAGACTTACAGACCATTTGATGCCATTTGTATACACTTGCTGGGTCAGCTGGGGTATTGTGGTTTTCAAATCGGGTTTGTGAAGCATTAAATATTTAAACTCTAGCAGGAAACTATTCTCTAAAGTGTAAATCTTGAATTGAAAGAGAAACTATAATAGAAATAAAATAAAAGTATAAGTATAAAGTATGACTTACTTTATTTCTAGACTTCCATTTCTTTAAATAGAAAGATAAACTATAATATAAATATATGAATATAAGCATAAAGTATTCTTTACTTTATTTCTAAACAACTATCTCTCTTAATAGAAACTCTAGTTTAGTTTTACTTTATACACATTAAACATTTAAACTCTAGAAGGAAACTATTCTCTAACGTATGGATTTTGAATTGAAAGAGAAAAAATATATTAGAAATATGGAAAATATAAGTTGACTTCGAATAAATTTTAAAAGTAAAATATAGTAAGGAAACAAAGCCTTTAATATTATTTTTAACATTCAGCTTTTATACGATTTTCGTCTCTCATTAGGTTTTATCAGTTTGTCAGCTTAAATAAGACAAATCATTTTTAGATCATATATTCATATTTCTAAGTTTCTAACTATCTATCTTAATAGAAACTTTAGTTTAGTTTTACTTTTAACTCCGTCATGTAAAACAAAGGCATACCAATCTCAACTTTAGACTCTGACACGCTCTTAATAAGTATTTTTTGTCAACTATTTAAGCCTTAAGCCAAGAAACTATTTGTGTAAGTAAAAACCTGCAAGGGTATTCAAACTTTGCCGTGTCATAGATAAGCTGTTGCCTTTTGTTATAAATTCCCCAGCCCTTTTTCTTTTTGTTGGTCTATTGTCATAACACGTAGACTGTGAAATGCGAGAGATAGAGGGAAATGTCGAACTGTTTCACATGTGTGCAGTGTTTATCAAATGTTTTGTCATTTTTTGTCACGTGAAGCTGAGCAGCCGAAAAACTTGGCATTGCACAACTTTGGCCTTTACTTTGGCCTTTAGTTTAGGGACAGACACCGACGCGGTCTTCGACTTTGAGTTGAGTTGAGGCACGTTGTTTTCATAAATTTTACGCCTTAAATATTCATACAGACAGCCACACAGAGACATATATATATTTGTTATGTAGATATAGCCATAGGAGTAGAGAGGCAGCTGTGCGCAGTCGAGCATAGTCTATGCGATAAGTACGTGCGAGTTTATTCATATGAGAAACTTTGAAAAAGACTCTTCTTGGCTGCTGTGCCTTGTGCTGTATGCTGTCTGTTCTATGCTCGATGCTCTCTGTTATGTGCACACGGCGTATGCGTAATGTGTTTGTCTTATTTATGGCCGGATTGCTACTGGGGCGCATTATGATGATTACGTTTTGAGCTAATGGTCCTTAAATGGAGCAAAAGTGCAGCCACACTCACAATCACACTTACACTCACAATCACACTCACAATCACACTCACATTCACAGCAACTCAAATTCCAAGGCCATGTCACACTACAAACAAGCAATCGAAACGAAACACTCGACAAAATTGAAATTCCTCCAGCGCCAACGCTAAAAACGAAAGCGAAAACCAATCAGTTGCCTCTAATGGCAAGCCATAAATATTGTCAGTCTCTCTCCATCCCTTTCCACATCACTCGTAAGGCAATGTGAATGCAAAATGCTTGCCAAGGACATGACTAAAAAAATAAAAACAAAACCATATGTCGAAAAGGGTTCACAAGGCTTTTACTCAGTTTGCTCTTATGCTTTATGCTTTGCTTTGGCATTTTTCATATTTTTTTCGGTTCGGTTCGCCTCCTGTTTCTGTTTCTGTTTTGTCAATAAATCAATTTTGCTATAAACATAACACGCATACGCCACGTGGCCTCTCTTGTTTCAGCTTTCAGTATTGCATAGTTTTTCAATACACCGCCCGCCTGTCAATAACATCATTTTGTGGCAGCAGGGTGCGGCTGCAGCGCGATAAGCAAATTAATTTTTGGCCCACAGCATAAAATAGTACTAGGAAGGAGGAGAGGGAGAGAAAGAGACAGAGGGGGGAATATGGCAGCTACCCTAATTGTGCCCGACGGCAAAGTTGGCATCACAGTGTCGTCTGCTTGGCTGCCTGATTCAATTTCAGATAAGCAAAATAAAGCAGGCAAGTTGCACATGCGACCAAAAGACAAATGCGATGCCACATTATGCACTTTGCCCGCATAACAAGACAAACACACACACACACACACACACACTGACACACACATACACCAATACACACAACAAATATATACATATAGACATGGCTATACCGGAAATAACGCGCTGTCTGTCGATGGGTCCTGGGCGTCGTCCTGTTGCTGGCGTTGATGCATCGATGCTGTTGACTCGGTGCCGCTAAATGTTTGTTTAGCAACTGCAACAACAACCCCCGATCCAGCTCAAATATACTCATCCTGCACTCGTGCTGAACTCGTCCTTTACTTCCTGCCTTCCTGTCGTCCTGCCAATGTGGCTGGCATTGAGTGACAGGCAGCCAGGCAGCCACATGTGGCCGGGGCAGAGTCGTCACGCCTACTCTCGTGTATCATGGAGCCCCAAATAATATTTTTCGACTCAAATGCCATAAATAATATTTTGTGGGCCACACGCAGACACGCCCCCAACAAAGGCCGCAATCTGTTGCCCGATTTAAACGTAGCTTCCACTTGCCTCCAGTTTATTAAATTTGCATAAATGCTCCGAGTGGAAAATGCTTTTTGGCCACATTCGTTGCTGCTGTTTTGCACGTGCTGCCTTCTTGGCAACAGCTGATGCCAATGTCCTGGACTGCCAGGCACTTCATTAAGCCAACGGAGGCAATTAGTCTGCCACACACAAACACACACACACACTTTGTTTATGGCCAGCAAAATGTAGATTGCCAAATGTTATGAAAAATGAAATGAAATGACTGAAAGGACAATCTAATGAAAAACAAAATTCAATTTGAAATGCCATCAAAATATCAAAAACAAACAGCAAATGTGTCTGACAAGCTCAGCAAGTAATAAAGCCACAGACAGACAGAGTTACAACTCTCGACAACTCCCCGAATCGAAAGACAAACACAGTCCCAGTTCCTGGCTAAAAAATAAGCACCGAAAAGTAGACTATGCTTTGGTAAACACACCTGAGCTACCTGATTTCCCAGTCTTCTCTTTATTTTCATTTGAATTTTGGTACATTGCGAAGTGGATTGTAAAGCGAGCTGCTTTTTGTAAACATTGTCTGCGTGTTGCTCTGAATGAATTACATTTGTTGTGGTTGAGATGATATGGCAACCTATGAAAAGGAAACCATAACATGCAAAGATGCTACACAAATACTGATTCCTGTTTGCATATTATGCCAACTAATTTGCTCCTTGGGGATGGATATGTGATAGCAAGTCAATAATTTGATGAGCAATTGAAATTAGTCTCTTTGTTGACTAAATTAGAAATGTTAAATTTATCTGTACTACATATTTCGCATACCTTTTACATTAAATTTAATGCTCATTTAGTTCCCAACATTTCTAATAAATTTCCTAAATATTCTTCAAAAATTGTTGCAAAAATGTATGCAAAATTTGGTATTCAGGAAGGAGTAACATGTTTCATTATGAAATGCATAATATATACATAAATTCATATCGGCAAACTTGGCACTGTTTATGTAAAGCGCACCTATTGTGTGTGTAAGGTGTGTGTGAAAAGAATGAGCTCTCGACTGCCAGGCAAATCACTGTGCAATGCGCCGTGAAATATGCAAACAATGTTTGCTTAAGCAGCCTAAAAGTATGCAGCTCGCGAGCGTCCTGTTAAATTATGCAGCAATGAGCAAACAATTGCTGTCAGACTCTCAGCCAGGTACGAAAAGAGACCACCACAAATGAAACCGCCTCTACAACCTGCCTCTACACAACCTGCCACCTCATCGTCTCATTGTCAATGTCGCCTTAAATTATGCCAAACTCAGACACACACACAGAAGCACACTCGTTTAGCTGGGAAACTGAACTGTAGTCTACTTTCAGGCTCGCAGGCAGCAGCCATTGTAAACAGCCAGACAGACAGACTTTTTCAAAGCCACTGACCTCAAAAAAAGAAATAGAGAAAAAGTAAGAGGAAGGGGAAGGGGAAGGCAAGCAGAGAACACGATCTCAACATGCGCGCACAAGTGCAGCTGAATTATCGCCGCCTGTTCTCAGTTTCCTTTATGCCCACATAGCTCCCTTCAATTTTTTTCTTTTACTATACATTTCTTTTGCTTTTTTTTGTGCTGCTGTTAGTCCTGCGGCACATTTCCGCTTAGCACGCCACTTCCGCATCCGCCGCATCGGATGGCTTGCAACATTTTTAGCCTCCGTCCGTCCCTCGTCCCGTCCCGTCGGTCGTTCGGTGTGCGTTGCGAGGCTGCAATGCGAGACGCCGCGCCGGTCTGCGTTTGCTGTGTCTGTGCCAGCAATTTATGCGCCTTTTATGGCCTGCCTTTTCTTTGGGCCACTTCTCTCTACCCTTACCCCCTCTCTCTCTCTCTCTATCTCTCTCTCGCTGTAACGAGTAATTCCTAGTCCAAGCATCCGCTTCCTGTTTAAGTGCAGGCGCAAAAAACTTTTCTCGACTGCTCGTTTTACCAAGCTTTTTGTCTAGTTGCGGTTTTTGGTAATAAATTCTTTTTTTCGGCTTCCCCTTTCCCCTCCCAACCCTCCAGACTGTAGCTGCAGGCCACTTCCCCACCCACTCTATCCAAAAGACAGTCCCAGCTCGGCTTACAAGGTGTTTAAATTGTAGTTAATTTTGTTGCCACTTGAACGCGCTGCCTTTTCGTTGATCTTTTAAGCGTCGAGTGCAGACAACTGTTAAATCTTAAAGCTGCTTCACATTTTTCTCTCTCACCCACAGGTTAAGCGTTTGACCATGGGTCTGCTGCGTCACAACGAGGAGTCACGCCCCCTTGTGAGCAATGTGACACCCATGAGTGGAGTTGCCTTAAAGGGAGAGGAGAGTCAGCCCATCTACTCGAATGGTTACATCAATGAGGACTCTTATATCGACAGCAAGTTTGGCGATTCCTGTCGTCAATCTCTGACTGCAATTCCCATGCTCGACAATGTCAATCTCAATGATAACAGCGAGTTTAATCTCAAGAAGCGTTATCTCCGCGAAACCAGCAGCGGTAAGAGTTTAACTCAAAGAAGTATCTTCTGCAATTCTAATTGTCTTCCTTCAACTTCCTTCACAGCCAACTCTAGTCCCAAGATTTTTGCCAATCGCCTGCGGATGAACAATGCAGCTGCAGCGGCGGCGGCAACTCTGGCCGCTAATCAAAGGAGCAGCAGTTTGGCCAACACCCACAGCAGCGAGGAGGAGGCGGATGCCGACCTGAAGGATGCCTGTTGGTATCAGGCGGGCATCTCACGGGACATTGCTGTCGAGGTGCTGCAGAGCAAGAGTCCTGGCGCCTTTCTCGTGAGGAAAAGCAGCTCCAAACCGGGCTGTTATGCCCTGACCCTGCGTGTTCCCTCTCCACCCGGTCCCACCATAGCCAACTACATTATCTTGCGCTCCCCACGAGGCTACAAGATCAAGGTAAACTTCAAATAAATTAATATCATTTCCATCACTTCATAGATTATTGGCTTCTTAGGGATTTCGTAAGGAGTTTTCCAGTCTGAAGGCGTTGATAACCCACCATTCCGTGATGCCGGAGCTGCTGCCCGTTCCCCTGGCCATGCCCAGGCCAACGAATATGTCTTCCTCGAGACGTAATCTGGATGACTTTGATACCTACGATTCGCTGCAGATGCTGCTCAAATATTTGAGAGCCAAGAATCTGGAGGTGGAGGCGGAACAGTAGCAAAAGTTTTAATTTCTCAAGGATCTCAAGGATCTGCAACTATAAATCTAGCACAAAATTGCATTTAGGCTTAAGCATGGGGCAAAATCATTTTGCTTTAATATTCTATACAAAAAATGTGATACTCTATAAAGAAGAACACAAACACAAATACAAACACAAAAACACACAAAGGACACACACAACACTCACACACAGATACTGCAAATGAAACGCCTAGCTGATAAATGGTGAAAATAATTCTAGTTTAGTTTCGTTTTTTCGGTCATAGAAATTAAAAGAAAATATTATTGGGGTATGAATTGTGGAAATTGGAAATTTGTTACATTCGAAATATCACACTGAATTTTTAAATTGATTTCAACTCTGTTTGAGTTTTAATAAATTGAGATTCGATTCTTACCATTTTCATTTTATTCAGTACATTTTCCATTGGCCCTATAAAGTAAAGAAAAAATAATAATTAAATAAATTTAATAAAACAAAATATATATATCTATATGTATTAAGAAATTATATGTTAAATGTTGTTGCTGCTTCAATTGTTAAGCGTAAATAAATGTACTAAGCATAAATTGCATATTTTAAAACTAAGATCAACAAAAAACGCATAAACCAACAAATATATGTAAATAATTCACTACCCTAACATAATTGAGTAAATAAAGTTATTTAATTTATATACAAAACCATAACAGTTTTTTTAATTGAAATCATAATAATCAATTTCTCATTATGCAAATTTTCATACAGCAGCTGCGAATTCATATAATTTTTCGCACGTTAATTATGTTGGCCTTTTAAGTGCGACACAATTTCACATTCAGATTTATATTAATGTCCGTGCTTTTAATTTTCCACACTGGCTTTAAAATTGTATTCCCCTCTCCTCCACAACTTCTTTTTCTTTCACATTTAATTCTCTTTGCATTAAACAAGTAGCTAAACTGAATTTGTTTTTATTGGTATTTTAATAAAATTTATTAATTAAAATGTTCATAGATCGATTTCTGTCTAATCGGAATTAAAATTCTCATTCTCTTTTTTCCCATCTTTACTTTGTATAATTCCATCATTCAATCAAAGAGATTCTAGTCCTTATGTCACACACATTTCATTAAAGTTCCCTCATCAAAAAAGAAATAAATAAATCAAATAAAGAATCTGTTGTGCCATTGAAGTCGGGCAATTTTCAGTCTGTTGTTGGGCTAATCACCGTCATTATACGATTTTAATTTGCTCAACTTTTAATCGAAAAGCAGCCAAAGGAAGCAACAGTCCTGGTCAAATCAAAGTCTGACCAGCCACGTAATCCCTTTTTTAATTGCAGCCTCAACCAAACACTTTTTCTTCCTCACTCGGAGTCGTCGCAAAAGTTGTGGCAAATCTTTTCGATGGCAACATGGAAAAAGTTTTTAGCCAACGGCGACGTTTTTTTTTTGTTCAGTTCCTTTGTTCCTTCCAACTGTTCGCCTTCCCCTAGGTCCTTGTACTTGTTGGTGTCAAAGTGTTGTCTACTTTTCTGCTTTTTTGGTTTTGCTTTCATGTTCTGTGAAAAGTTTTTGCTTTGTTGCAATTATCGGGCTCGCTACACACGAATGCGTGCGTAAATAAAATGAGAAGAGGAGAAGAGAAGAGAAGAAAAAAGAAACGAAGAAAAACATTTAAATAATTGGAGAATTGGCAGTCGGACAGCTCGAATTGTGCTGCTAAGCAGCCTAAAGTATTCATTGGAGAGACTCGAAGAGACTTTTGCCAAAGTTTCGCTGTCAATTCACTTTATTTGTCAATTATTGTCGCCGAAAAGCGAAGCCTTCCAGGAGGGATAAGAAGCCTGTCATTCACTTGCCTGTTTCTGACAATTTCCCATTAAATATTTAATAAGCCAAAGTGGCCAAGAAATAATAACAACAACAACAACAACAGCAATAACAAAAACAATCAAAGACATAAATGTTGAAAATCAATTATGAACCATTGCCTACTTTGTGAGGCCTCGCCTTATAATTCTTAAGTGGTTTATGTACGTGTGTGTGTATAAATATATATACTTGTATATGTCGTAAGCACATTTTCTCCATTGGGTCGACCATTCAACAAAATGAAAAGTTTTTTAATTGAACATTTTGCAATGTCTCCTCATTCACTTTTCTTTCCTTTCTCCCCAATGCCATTTGCGTAATGAGCGCTATTTGCTTTCATGGCCGATCGGCCGAAGGACAAAGGCAAATAAAGTAGTCGGCCAAAACCAAAAGCCATTGCCACGAATGGCACTGCAATATAGTCTAGTAGGAAAGGGAAGAAAAAGGGAGAAAGAGAAGGAGAGAGAGAGGAGGTCCTTTGCATCGCAACGTCTTTCATATTTGTATTATTTACCAACATTCTTTGCTGCTTCTCACATTCTCCATCTCCTGCTTCATTTTGTCGCATTTCTTTGTTTGCGACATCGCATTAAAGCCTCAGCTCTCATTTCTCAACTATATTTATACCCTCTCTCTCTCTCAGTCTCCTACTCTCTCTGAACGTTGCAGCTGAACGAACAATGGCAAAAATTATTGCTCGCTTATTTGCGCTGCGTTTTCCTCATTTGTCAGCCGTCGTTGTCTCTTTTGTTGTTCCCTCAACAGAAGCAACAGCAGTTTTTCTGAAAGGCAGCAAAAAACAGAAAAAAACGCTTTACATTTGAACTTTTTCATTAGGCTAATTAAAAATGTTTGGCTGTAGATTGGGTTTGGGTTCGCTGTCTTGAAAGTTTTTCTGTATTTCTGGCGTAACACATGGCGTATGAGCGCTGAGTGTTTTATGACTGCGAGGTAAACGACGAGACAGCGTCGACAACTTTTATAACTTTCATCTTAAATGGATCTAAATGCCGCGGGTTATACAGTAAAAAATCACAAATAAAAAGACATACCATTGATACTTTTATGAAATCTATTTGCTAAACTCTCTACTGTTAACTAAATCACGCTTCAACAATTTTTGAGCGTCCCCAAAACTGTCACAACATTTTGCGCCTTTATTGTCCAAAACTGTTCAAGCCACAGACGTGTGCTGACATTGAGCATTTCTACGTTGTCGTTTAACTTGGCTCGACATAAAAATGAAAACTTTTTTCGAGCCCAACCCAAAAAAAGAATAAAGAAGAAAAAAAGTTGCATACTTTGAGGCGTCGCGACGCTTTCGTTGACATTAAGGCGACAATTTTGAGTGCTGCTCGTTGTTCAGCGGCTGTCATTAAAACTACAACAATGCAAAAAGACAAGAGACAGAAAAGTAGAAAAGAAGCAAAAAACAATAAAAAGCAACAACCAGCCAAGTTTCTGTATATGTGTGTGTGTGTGTGTGTGTTGTCGTTGCATGTAAAGGAAGTTTTTTTGGCAAGGATATGCTTAAGTGGCAGTAACAGTTTTCATGCAAATATTGTCTGGGGAAAAACTGCTGGACTGACTGTCAAAGCAGAGTGGAAAGAAAGCAAAGAAAATAAACGTAAAATGCTAATCTTGGCTGTTCGTGTTGCTGCTTAAAGCCATGTTCTTAAAGTCAATGCCAAACAATTGCCAATCTAGCCAAATTGCCAGTCGAGAATCTCTCTTTCTCTCTCTAACTATTTTCGCCTGGTCAATTACAAAACTGCAACGTGGACTGCAGTAGGCGGACTGATGATTATGCATGGATGGCCAACAGGACACCTCATTAATTTGCCCGACTGCGGCAATAACAATATCAGCTATTTGGCCATTTGGCTCATTGACTGTCTGATTTTATGGCCCTGACTGGCTGGCTGGCACTGCAGCAGCAGCATTGCCGACATTGCCTCATGTCCAAAATCAACATCAACATCAACATTGACCCAGGAGCAGTTTGTGGTATTGGTAGCTTCTCCAACTCCCGTTGCAGCTGCAACTTCCACTGCAGCTGCGACTCTGGCGTTGCCAAATATGTTTTTGTGGCATTTTTGGCCAATTGACTGAGTTTGCCAATACCCCCTCGGGCCAATCGTATGTTGCAGACAAAGATGTGGACTTGCCCCCTCCCTTCATCGGCATCCATGCTGATTATGCCGCAATGTTTGCCAAACTGAGAGAACGGTTCAAACCGGGCCACGTTGCTGCTGTTGACTTGTTTGCCTAACCCAAATTGCATGCTATTGACCAAATTCAACATTTTTCAAGTGTTATGGCTGCCTGCATGCAAAGGATCGCGTCGCATTCCCATTTTCCATTAACTTGCAACCAACGATTGCACTTGAAAGTTTTTTGTAAACACTTCTCTGCACCAGTTCGATCAACTATAAGTGCCAAAAGCACCAACAAAGAGAGAGCTGGCAAAACAAAACAAAACAATGCAAATGCAAATGCATCAATACATTTGTGCAGTCTGTCACACTGAGCTAAAAGGCTCCTCAAAAAGAGCGTAGAGGAAAGGGAGACCCACAATATAATAAGACATTTGTATAGCTTTAAGTTTTTTCAAGAATCTTGATTTAAATTTTTACTTTAAATATAAGGAAATGTCTCAAACATAGAGAAAATTAAATTTGTCCATCTTCGTTTATTATGGCAAATCTCAGCTACAATTTAACAAGAATGTGTTCAACAAATGCAAAGGAATAGATCAATATATATAACTATACATATTAACTGTTTTCTTTTTTATAATAAGGCATTTTTAAGTGCTTATAAATAATTTTTATGTAACTTTTCAAATCGTATGTCGATTGCTATAAGTCGACATTAAATAAAATAAAATTATAAGTATAAAATTATAACTCAGTTTACACTGCTTCCCTTACCGACAATGCTAATAAAACAATTTTGTAGAGCTGATCAATGTAAAAGAAATAATTAAAGGCAATACTCAGTAAGACTTACGATCAGGTATTTCTGATCTTTCACAATGCGGTTAACAGAAGTGGAAATTCCAATGCGAAAACAAACAAGCAATAATCTCAATGTTTAATAAACAATGTTAGACAAGTCTTTAATTTTCAAAACATAGTTGCAATCAAGCAATAATTGCAAGAATTCCCCAATTTTTAAACTGAAAAGAATATACAAATAATTGTAATATTTTTATATAGCTACAATTTGAAAATTGATCGAATATTTTTAGGTATTCGTTTCGTATATAAGTGTGAACTAAAATGAATGGTAGACAACAGTTTCTATATAGTAGATACTTGATTCAAGATTACATTTTCTCATTATAAGGATATTTATACTTTAAGTAAGTATTTGTATGCTTATTTTACTTAAATTAAGAATATATTTTAAGTGCTCAAAATACTTAGTTCGATGCATTTCGTACTACATTTATTACATTTTATTATTTATAATATAGGCACATACTGAAATTATGTCTTTTTATAACAAATTTAATAAATAAAACCTTTCTGCAGAATTTTAAATAAAATACTTTTTGATTATTCAAAATAAAATGAATGAAACTTGTGGATAATCTAAGAACATTTCAGTTGCAAATGATAAAGATCAAACTTAAATCTGAACTGAACAAAAACCGTGAACTACATTTATACACATTACGAACAACTCACACTCATTCACAGTGTGTGGTATTAATGCACTACAGTTGCTAATGCAACAACAATAATATAAACAAAACAACAGCAACAACAAAGCTACAAAAGCAATGCAGATGCCACCCAACAACAACAACAACAACATGGGGGGTAAACAAAAGCCAGTTAAGGCAACAGTGGCTGCCGTCTTAACAGCCACACACTCACATATCAACACACACACACACACAATCGCACAGTCATTCACACTCTCATACACACACACACTCATACATACTCGCAGTCATTTTTGCCTTTCGCCATTGTTGCAGCTTTTCATGGCGTGGCCCATTGTTGCTAATGTTGTCGTTGTTGTTATTGTTGTTGCGTTTTTGTAGATTTTGTTGTTGATCCAACACGCACACACACACACACACACAGGCATACATACATTCATAAAAGCCAGCATGGCTTTTTGTTTAATTCGTTTTTCTATTGTTCACAAGAACTTTAGTCCACGGCTTTGGCAACATTGTAAAATATCGGTTGCCATCGCGCTCTCTCCCTCTCTCGCTCTCTCTTTTGCTCTCACTCTCTCTCTCCATTTCTCGCCCACTCTTTTACTCGCTTTCCATGCAGATTTTGCATTTACAAAGCATAAAAGTTGAAAGCGAGCACATTATTGAATATGCGTTGTCGTTGTCCCATTGTTGCCACAGTCACAGTTTCACACACACACAGACACTCTCTCCTACACACTCACAAAATCACATATAGTAGACTAGGCTTGATACTCTATACAAAGGTGCAGCTTTGCGAGCCTTTTGACCATTGAAATTAATACGCCACTTTCACACATTGCCAAGCTTCACATTAAAGCTAAATTGTCAGCAGACTCTGAAAGAGAGAAATGGAGAAAGTAAATGAGAAAAAAGAGAGAGAGAAGAGTGCTATTTGTGATTACCAGATTTGCTCAATTCGAAGAATGTTATAGCCAGACTGCCAACTGATTCGAACATCTACCCTACCACATTCCCCTTATTTATGTTTTTCTGGCGTTTTGTTTGCCGCTTTGGCTAATAAATTAGCAGCTTTACCTTTGGCCCCACAGCAAACCAATAGCAATTTATCGCAGCTCCAAAGAAAGGCACGTACCTTTCTGAAAGAGGAGTAAAAGGATAGAAGGGGTTGCATAAATGTGCACACCTTATCGCCGGCTTAGGCGACACGCACGGCAAGAGAATAGAAATAGGAATAGAGGACGATGGAGACAGCAGACGGCAGCAGGACATCAGTCGAGGATTTGGTAATAGTTCTGCCGACTCCCTGACTAACGAGGCAACGACAATAAAAATGGCAACGCCAATTGGCACATTGCGGTGGCAAGTTAAAGGGATTTACGATTTTAAATTATGCTAGCGTATGTGAAAGGTATGTCAGATAAAGGGAAAGGAGGAGAACCAAAGAGTAATGGTGGCTAAAGTCACATATGGACAGCCATAGTTTAGAAAATGGACAGTTGTGCAAAGTGTATTCTCAAATTTGCATACGTTTCATTAGTTAGAAAATTCTCATCTGTAAAATTTAAGAAATATTAAGTATACGTCAATGCTAAGTGAAACACTTTCTTTGGTGAAAGAGAAAATTCTCATCTGTAAAATTTTAGAAATATTAAGTTTACGTGAAAGAAAAACTTTCTTTGGTGCCTTTAACTAACAATAATAAGTATACGCAATGTGTAGCACTAAGTGAAAGACATTCTTTTTTGACTCTAAGGAAAATTTTCATCTCTAAATCTTCCTAGAAAGGTTAAGTATACGCCTTGTGTAAATCTAAGTGAAAAACTTGCTTCTCTGACTTTTAAGTCTGCACTCGGCACTTTAAAGTTTACTTAACAGCCACAGTCCAAGTTTCCTAATTATGCTGCTAATTTTGAGACGGTCTCAGCTACAATTTCAACATAAAGCAACGTAAATTGAAAAGCTTGAATAGCACCCGAAAGCTACATCGCTCAGGTGTAAGGTGTAAGGTATAATGTAAGCACAACAAGAAGCTCAAACAAAAGATGTATTTCGATTGCGTGCAGCTGGAGATTCTCGAGGTTTTGTGGGTTTGGGTTCTGTGGGCAAAAGCGGAAACGCTTGCCAAGATTTATCGTGCGTCCATTACAAGCGGAAATTAAGCGCGGCAGGTCGCCATGCGACGCTTCAAGGCGAGCGTGCGTGAAAGCGTTTTCCCGGACTGCAAACTCTCTCTGACTCCCGACTCCCAGCTGGCCATAAAGCAACAGCAAAAGCAAAAGCAACAGACGAACCCAAATTCCAACTGGCCAAAGCAAAGCTATTGTTTCTCGACGTGGCTACGGATTTTGCCTCGACTCGATTCCAGTCACGTGGCACGCAACGACAACTTGGGATTTGTTAAGTGGCGCGGCATTTTGATGCACGGAATGTTTAACGCCAGCCTCCTACAGCCAAGGAGTCCCTATTCCACACACACACATACACACATAATTATGGACTATACTTTTATACATATTTTCATTTTTTTCTCGAGCTTTTCCTTTTTTTATGGTATATATATATTTTTAGAGCATTGTCCTGTCACGTGTCCCGGACATTTTGCACATAACTTGTTTTAACATTTATTGCCAACTTCCTTTAGCCATGTTTTCCTTTTGTTTTTTCCCGTTTACTCTCTGGCTCAGTCACCTTGTGGTTAACGGCATTTGGGAAAATGAACCAGGTTCTTTCTACCCTTAGCCCATTATAAGGGGGGACATCAGTCAGCCATGGCTGATTCGATTTTCCGATGTGTACCTTTTGCTTTTTAGTGATTGAAATCGCACATTTTTAAGTGAAAAAGCGCACACAGAAGTGCACTCAATCATTCGTCACGTGATTCGTTGCCAGTTCCCATCGTAGGAGGGCAGGAAGCAGGAGCTGAAGGAAATGGAGCAAAAGCAGGAGCAGCAGCAGGAGTAGGAGTAGGAAAAAGAGGATTGAGTGCTATTTCTGCCAATGCTTCCTACAGCTCGGACAGCTGTGTGAAAAGTGTTGGAGCGCGGCTGTGTTTATATAAAAGATTACGTCATTGTCAATCGGGGTGGGGGGAAAAGCTGAGGGAAAAGCTGAGGGAAAAACAAAGCGGCAGCATTGGAAATGGAGTCGCTTTCGGGTATCGTCAGGCTTTTGTAAGCGATGCGATAATGGCACGTAAATGTTGTTGAATGCGAAATCAATAGGAAAACAGCTTTAAAGTAAATGAAAATCGCTAGAGGAGGAAAAACGACCGCCGTTGGCAATAAAAATTTAAAACCAATAGCGAAAAACTTTTGTGCCAAAGTTTTCTAATTTTCGCATTATGAAAATTATCTGCGGAGGGCTCCGAAATTCCACTCCGCTCCGACCGAAAAGGACCTCAGCATACCCAAAAGTAATTTCAAGGGATGCCCATTTAAGTGGGGACGGATTCTCCTTTTTTGAGCCTACAAAATTGCACAGGCGACAAATGCCACAAAACAGAATGGACGAAAAATTGATGTGGCAACAACAGAGAGAGAGAGAGAGAGAGAAAAAAAAAGCAGAGAATGGAGGAAAAATCCGTGAAAACTTTTCCATTAAGAAAATTAACTGAGATTAAGTGTGGCGCATGTTTTAACTGAGTGAAACTTTTTCTACTTCCATTTTTGCTGTTGTTGTTGCTTCCATTGGGTTGCAACAATTTCAGGACATTTAAGCATTTGTCACACACAGACAATTTCCCAGACAGAGAGTTTGTACCCGAGGTTAGGCCGCAAGCCGGATGTAAACCCAGTGACACACACACACACACACAATAACGGATGTGAATGTTCTCCAACCAACTCCTACGCACACATCCTCCTTCCCATCCACATGTAGTAGTGTCGAGGGGTAAGGATATGGGTAAGGGTGAGTGGGGGGAATGAGACGCACTTTACTTGTTTGGGCTGCCGTCGATACTAATCTAATTTTATTGATATTGACACAATTTCTGCAGATTTCCGCATAAACATAAAAACAGAGGCGGGGCCAAAGTGAAGCTAAGCTTCAAGTAGCAACACAATGTTGACTACAATAGTCGCAACAACAACAACGATAACAACAATGGCAACAACAACAACAGTAACAACAACGATACCAACAACATCTACTGCCAAACAGATGAAATCAAATAAAATTGGTTTAAGCATAGAAAAGGGAAAAACAAGTTCATTGAAGGCGCTGTCAATGTGAAAATTTCTACAACTGGAAAGTATCTATAATTTTAATAAATCCATTAATTGAAATAACATAATTATATATTTGTGCAGGCTTGTTACAATTTCGAAATTAATGTAAAGTTACAATACAATATTTTCAAATAAAATATAAATTAATTTATTTTAATAAAGTGTTCAATTTTGGTATTTTTAAATGAGTAAAGCAAAGGGAAAGTAAAGTAAAGCAATTTGAAAATGTCTATAACTGGAAAATATATATAATTTTAATATCAATAACCAATGCATTAAAATAATATAATTATATATTTGTCCAACCTTTTTACAATTTAGCAATTACTGTATAGTTAAAAAACAATAATTTAAAATAAATTTAAAAATCATTTATTTTAAAAATCTGTGGAATTTTGGTACTTTAAAATGTTTATTTTTAAAATATTATTTATTAATTCAATTATTATATATTATATAAATATATTATATTATTTTTATTTTCAATAAAGTATTGTAATAGTTGGATAACTTTAGCTAATACAATTTTACAGCTCTACATTATTTGTTTGCCAAATTTCCATAAACTATTTTTTTAAAATAAATAAATAATTGAATCCATTTAAAACTTTAAAGTACTTATTTTATTGGTTACTTTTAGGCAGGTTTCCTTGTACAGTGTTATCAATAGACGAGTTGTCTCGCCGACTATTGACAAATAAAAATGTTGTCTTTGCGAATGTTTTATGATATCACAGTTTCTGTTATCAGTTAGATGCGATTTACGCAATGATTCGTGGAACACGGTCAATGTAAACCACCTAAAGGGTTCTTAAAACCATTGATAAGATCATATTTATTAAATAAAATTTATTATTTAATAAAACGCCTTTTGTTGTAAATGAAATAAGTAAAATATTGATTGCAATTAAGGGGCAAACGCTTTACTCGACTCCACTTGAAATTGTCTGTGTATAGTAATTAAGGGCATTGCATTCAAGACAAGATGCTGATTGTAAAGCTAGAGTTAAGAAGGGGAATGGAAAGGGAAGGGGAAGGTTGTTTTGGGGGAGCTGAAGGTGGAAGGCCTAAGCAACATAATCGCCAAAACGTGCGGCAATTACATGGAAACTGTGTGGAAATTGAATGCCAAACAGCAGCTGGTTGTATTCCCTCTGTGTCTCTGTGTGTGTGGCATGTAATTCGCATTGAGGCAAATTCAATTAACAGCGAGGAACGAGACACGTGCCAGGCTGTATAAAAACAACAAACTACTTCAGTGAAGAGACCATTCAAATCTTTGAAATGGCCAGCTTAACTCAACTGACTCCGCTTTTGTTTTTACTACTAACTTGCAAGGCGCAGCCGTGGAAAACTCAACCAGATGAGGAAGAATCTAGGGAGGATCTAATGTCACTCCGCTGGCAAGTTGGCTATGAGCAGTGGCAGCGGGAGTGTGAGCCTTATGAGCTGGACGAGGAGGAGACAGCTGTTGGAGTCAGTCCAAGGATCGCTCGAGGAGAACTTGCCAACTCTGGCATTTTTCCCTACCAGGTGGCCCTGTTGTTGCAGCTGCGCCAAGGAACACTCCGGCAATGTGGAGGTTCCCTCATAAGTCTAGACTTTGTGCTCACAGCTGGACATTGTCTCACGGATGCAGAGAGTGGCAAGCTCTTTTTGGGTGCCACAACATATGCAGATGCCACAGCAGCCGCAGAGACTTTTGAGGTGCAACAAGAGAACTTTATTATCTACCCAGATTATTTGGGTTTCGGTGGCTACAATGATCTGGCATTGATACGTCTGCCCCAACGTGCCACGCCCTGTGAACGTGTGCAACCAATTGCGCTGGCACGTCGCTTCATGCAACAGCCGCTGTTGCAGGGTCAATTAGTGAGCAGCTCGGGTTGGGGCGCCACCAATGATGAGTTGAAATCGCAACGCACCATCGGGAGGTCACCCAGTTGCAATATGTGAATGTCCAGGTGTTGGAGCAACAGCGTTGCATTTGCTCCTTTCTGCCCGGTTTGGTCAGTGCAAGGAGACACATTTGCACCGATGGTCGGCAAGGAAGAGGAGCCTGCGAGGGGGATTCGGGTGGTCCATTGGTCTATCAGTGGCACAATGTCAGCTATTTGATAGGGCTAACCTCATTTGGCAGCGCCATGGGCTGTGAACTTGGCACACCGACTGTCTACACGAGGATAACTTCCTATTTGGAGTGGATTATGGATGAAACAGGCCTGGAGACCGACTACTGAAAAGGAAGTCACTCAACAGTCAACAGTCGACAGTGGAGAGTCAACAGTCGACAGTCGAACTAAATGCAATTAACGCCTAATTGTTGGCCATTAATTGCTTAACAATATAGCCCTGGCAGGCAGTCGGATCACGTCCATTGCAGTTGCTGCCAGGACAATAAAACCAATTAATTCGACACTAACAATAAAATCGAGTCCTGGACGAGTTTCACTTTAGTGTTGTTGGGTTTTGGGAACAGTCGTTTTATGGTCTCTTGGCTCAAATGGAAATTGTAGGCCATCAATAACAATAAACATTGAAATCGAATACATAATCGAAGGAAAAACTCTGTTTGCCAAAAAGAAAATTAAGAAAAATTCAATCGAATAATGCAGTTAAACTTTGCTTCTTTTAATATTGTCTGACAGAGACAGAGAGAGAGAGAGAGAGAGAGAGAGAGAGAATCGGCCAATCGACTAATCGGCTTTAATTGAGCATTTTGAATAGGCCATTAACCGCAGTTTTGTGGTCGGTTTGTTGTGTTGCTCAGTGTACACAGTGCCACTCAAAAATCGCAATCACTCGGCGAGTGTCGATAAATACAAATGACCAAACAACTTTTGTGGTTACCGTAAGGGAAAAGAGGGAGAAGAACAAAATAAATACAAATATATTACATACTAATACAAATAAATACTAAATAGTAAATTGATATAAATAATTGTCAGTCTTGCGATCTCTCTATGAAATAGACCCAACAAAAATGATACTTAAAGTTAGTTGAAATGCTTTCAAGTTGTCAGATCTGCAAGACTACTATTGATATCAATCTTGGAACGGAACCCGCAGCTCTTTGTCTTTTATAGATAAGACAAAGATAGAGGCAGAGATAACTAGTTACGAAAGTGGACACCTTTTAGTCGTCCATTTCCTTTGTCCAGTCGAGAGCAAAACAAACTTTGTCCAGCATTTCCAGTTAATCGTATTAATTACCAAGAGCTTTGTTCGACTCAAGTGTCTTTCGGATTAAGTGTGCGCAAAATATAAAAAACCCAATCGATTGCGAGCGAACAAAGCATAATTTGTTAAATTTAGAAAATGATAAAAAAAAATAAATCAATTTTCAAAAGCTGATGGATTTCATTGAGATTGCAGTCGCAGCTGCGTGCCAAAAACTTCATCATATCTCAAATGATATCGAGGGAAAGAAATCAGTTGGCTTTCAGAAGTGCTCAAAATTGCTGTGCCTTCACCGAGATAAGACAACGACAACGACAACGGCAATGGCCCCCGATATTGACTTGGACTAGTCCCAAGACTAGGAACGACTATCTTATCAGAAAAGTCTTATAGCTGAAATGCAGCCTGATTTGGGTTCAAAATTTTGCTATAAAAGACGAGCAGCTTGTTGGTTTGAACACACAGTTGACTTTTAAACTAATCAACATGAAGTTCCTGATCATTCTTACCTTGGCCGTGGCCGCCTCAGCTTTCCCGGAGAGCGAGCTGGTTCACCGCAACCGTGTGATGCCCGTCCTTGATGAGATCGAGGGTCGCATCACCAATGGCAAGCCCGCTTCCGTTGGTCAGTTCCCCTACCAGGTCGGACTTTCTCTACGCGTGAACGCTTTCCAAAGTGCCTGGTGCGGTGGCTCTCTTATCGCCCCCAACTGGGTGTTGACCGCTGCTCACTGTACCGATGGGTAAGAAAACTTACCAAGAAAAATTCCAAGTGAATGTAGCACTAACAATTGTTTTCAGTATTGGCTCTGTGACCGTCTACCTGGGTGCTACCGTGCGTACCTCCGCCGAGGTTACCCACACCGTCTCAAGCTCCGACATCATCATTCACTCCGGCTGGAACAGCCAGAACCTGAGGAACGACATCTCCCTGATCAAGATCCCAGCCGTCACCTACAGCAGCCGCATTCAGCCAGCTAAGCTGCCCGCCAGATCCAGCTCCTACTCCACCTACCAGGGTGTATCCTGTATCGCCTCCGGCTGGGGCAAGGACAAGGACACCGCCAGCGGTGTTACCAACCAACTGATGTATGTCGATCTCGTTGTGATAGCCAACAATGTGTGCGCCAACACCTTCGGAACGTCCATTGTTACCGCCGGCAACATTTGCGTTGCAACCCCCAACGGCAAGTCCACCTGCAACGGCGACTCCGGTGGCCCATTGGTGGTGGCTACCACCAAGGAACTGGTTGGTGTGACCTCCTTCGGTGCTGCTGCCGGTTGCGAGAAGAGCTACCCAGCTGCCTTCTCCCGTGTGACCTACTTCTTGGATTGGATCATTGAGAATACTGGCATCAAGTTCTAAAGACCAGGAACTTTCACTTGAACATTAACAATAAAAACGCTTCTAACGAAATCGAATTGTTTTCTTCCTTTTCCTTACCACACACACATTTCTATGAACGGCAGATATATATACACATATATACATATATATCATATTATGCTAAATCAATATTTCTAATCGTTCAAAGACTTGGCCATATAAATACATTTGAATTGCTTTGTAATTCATTTAATTCTTTTGCATTCATGGTATAAGAAAACTAGGATTTCTTGGCGCTCTCCACAGCGCAACAAGTTATTTTTGGATATAAAGGAGTTTGATTACAATGTGGCGAATGCCAAGCTTTTTAGACCCTGTACTTTAAAAAAGTACAAATGGGTCTATTACGTGGCGTGGCAGACCCCATATAGTATCTATATTCTTGATCAACAGCCGAGTCGATAAAGCCATGTCCGTCTGTCCCTTTTTTGAGTAGTTAGATCTCAGAGACTATAAGAGCTAGAGACACCAAATTTGGCATGAACGTTCATCAATATCTTGCATTGAAGCAAATCAACTGATATCTTCGTAGTGGTGCCATCTATGAAATTTTTTGAAACTGAAACAATCTGTAGTGATCGATTTGCACTCAAAAAGTACAGGGTCTCCTACTGTCGAGCTTGCTCCACCGTAGTTTAATGCATTTTTTGTACCCTTTTTTATACTCGTATCCACCAGTATTAGTCAAGCTTTTCTTCTTAAAATTGAAATCTGTAATCTTAGGGATTGCTTTCGTCACTAGGTGAATAACATTGACAAGAAATTGTCGTTGTGCGCAACAAAAGTTTAAATTGACATTATTTGACAATTGCAAGTGCTTTAGCATGCAAATGAGGGATGAGGGGAAAGAGAGAGAGAGTGTGAGAGACATAGAGAGAGAGAGAGAGAGAGGGTGGAATAAAGAAAGAAGAGGAGAAGGATAAAGTGAAACGGCAGCAGCTGTTACAAGCGACAACACATGCGCCTCGCACATAAGTTTTCATTAAAATTCATTAAATTTTCGCGGCAACGCAATAAAAGAAAAAGTCCAAAGAAAACAACAGCGAAAAAAAAATAGCACAGAAAAAACATCGAGAACTCGACAGACAAAAAAAAATTGGGAACAAGTGAAAGTGGGCGTGGCTGCCTGACAATATGTCAACATTTAAATTATTACAACGCATTTAAATAATGGCCAAAGTTGTTTTTTCTTCCACAATTTTTATGAGTGTTTTTTCTTTTGGTTTTTATTTTTAATTTGAAGCAAACTTTTCCCATTGCCAAAGTAAAGTTTACTGCAAATTTAAACACTTTAAACACTTGCCTCCAGCAATTGCATAAAAAATAATAATAGTAAAAGCGAAATAAATATTCAAATTGTACAATCTGAGGGAAGTGCATAAAAAGACGCGCATGAATATGCAAAGAAAATGTTGTCCAACAATAAAGTGCCTGCCGCACACTCACCATATTCGGTTAGGGTACTCGTTATAGGACTGAGTACTCCCGAAACACACACACACTCACACACACACACACACATATGCTACTGCTGCGGTTTGAATAGAAAGCATTTACTCAACGACGTCCAACGACAAAAACTCGCAAAGTCAGCTGAGCAGCTGAGTTTGAATGCGGATGCGGAACTACAAAAATGCACTCGGCAAAAATCACAGAGCTGAGAACAATTTCAGTTTCTTGCCTCTTTGTTTAGACAGTCAATCAGTCAGTCAGTCAGTAAATCAGTCAGCCTGAAATGAAGAAAAAAACAGAAGGAATATTGCATTGCGTATACTTAATATTTGTTGCCAAACATTCCCGGCATTGAATTCAGCTTGCCGTCTTTAAAGGTTTGTTAGTTAATTAATTAGTCAACTCAATAAAAAAATACTATTTTATTTTTAGTTACAATTATGTCACTTAATTCTAAATTTCAGTAAATGAAATTAAATAAATAAATAAAATTAAATTAAATTAAACAGGCAATTCAATCAGTCTGTCAGTCAATAATAGTTTTCAGCCAAAGAAAGAAACAAAAAGAACGTATAAGTAAATTATCTTTGATTGAATATAGTATTTCTGATCAAACAAAGTCCTACTTTGAGTGTTACACTGCCTTTTACTATTTTCTCTGAGTGTAATAACTTTAAATATCAAAATACAGACTGCTGCTAACAGAGAGCGGGTCCAGCCAAGCTGATAAATGTTTGCATTGCGCAAATTTATGACAGCAGACGGCAAAAAGTTGCACTCGTATTTTGTGGCTTAGATATGACAAAATATCGCACATATCCAAAAAGTTACAATACGAGTATATAGAATGCATAGTTTTTTATGTGTACGTCAGAGTGTGTGGGTGTGTGTGTGTTTGAAAAGTTAGTTAAAATGTCAAAGCAGGCAACTTGACGTGACTCTCTCACTCTAAATTGGTTACACATACGCCGCGTTGGCTGCGAGCGTTTATTGCAAAAGTTTTTTATTTAAATTCCACTTTGGTTGATCACAAATTCAGTTGCCATTGCAAATTCCAAGTTTTAGTAGTTTACAGCTCTCTCTGATTGAATTGCATATGCTTCTTTTGGCTTACGAGTTTCTTGGCCCACAAAACTTGGACCACGATTCATTGAACATTTCCCTTTCAAAAATTTCTCATGACATTTTGTGTGGTTATTGTGTCAGTTGTGTGTATGCAAAAGTTTGCCATGCACACAATCTTTCGAAGATTTTCGAATTTATTCAAATTATGTATATAGAAGAGGCCTGTGTCACCTGTGTGGGAGAAAAAGGATTCCGGGTCAGCAATTTGACCCAAAATTGTATCAAATGCTGTAACCAATCAATTATTGAGCCAGTTGGTTGCCAGCTAATAAAACCAATTTGGTTTCAATATACATACATATATAGTATATATAAAGTTGTTGCCACACAGCAAAATCAATTAACAAAGAGGCAGCTCATCAATTATACGAATACCAGACTTTCACATGTGTGTGTGTGTGTGTGTGTGTGTTTGTGATGTGTGTGAAAACTTTCTGACTGAAGAGTCAATGCAATGTTGGCTAACAAATCGAAGTCGATTCAAAGCAATCAAGTTAATTAACGATTTTTGGATGGCCAACTAGTCGGCTACATAATTAATTAAGTTGAAACAGACACAAAAAATCCCGGCTATCATGGCATACGAGTCGGAGTGAAATGAAAGTTACAAGGACAGCAAATTACACACACACACACACACACACGCATAAAGTCACAAGTGAGTATTGCTAATTGGCAGCAGTGGCGGGTAGGCCAAAGGGGGGTTAATAAGTATATCTAGAAGTTGGTTGAATTCTAAATTTTCTGTTATCCCTTTTAAGCCACGCTACTGGCCTGGCCATAAGCCACAGCCAGCACCAATAATAATCATTATGATAATGATATTGATGCAGCATGAATGGCAACTTTAGGCAGACAACAGTCTTATCTATATAGAGTAGCTCGGCGATTATAAATCAAGCACTATGACAAGGCAAAACTATTGCTGCAAAGTTGATAAAGTTTGTAGTTTTAGTTGACTCACAAAAGTCACTGCCATGACTTTTTGTCTGTGACAGTTTGAGTGATGTTTGGATAATTAGCCACCACACAATTACGACAAAGGAAGCAAAACAGAGAGAGAGAGAGAGAGAGAAAGCGAGTTAGCCAAGAGCACTTACCCCCAAGTTCTATGCATATTCAACGGTCTGTCACTTGTGCTGACAGCCAACACAGAAAGTGTTTCTAACAAAGTCCTCACACAACAAATACACTCACTCACACTCACTCTCATATATGTGCTTAGAGTATCGCACACTTAATTCATTTAACTCAAACATTTTCATTTATTTATCGCATTATTCCGACTTTACCCTATTGCACAGCATTTTATTTTTTTTCGGCTAATGACTTCCTGCTTTTGCCAACGCTCACAGCTTCCGGCTGCCACACACACATAGACAAACACATAGACACACATGTGTGTGTAAGTGAGTTGAGAACTAACTGGCACCCACACACACACACACACAGAGAAGGAGGAGGAGGAGGAGGCTCATTGAATGTTTTTGGCATGTTGCCCGGCTCGACACCATTATTTCTGGTAACAAGATAATTGTATAATGAAATCCAAACAACACTTTGGCTTGACTTGTCTGCGGCAACAACGTTGAAGCATCTGCCTGGTTGTCTGACAGACAGATCCCCGTCATTCCCGCCTGCTAGTAGCATCCCAGTCTCCTTTTACACCCATGGCCATGGCCAAACACTTCAACTTCTACCAAACAATGACTTGACGGCAAAGTTCGCCGCTTTTTCCCCAACAGTTCACACAAAGACAAAGACTTTGGCTGATGCTTTGCTTCGGTTCGGTTCGTTTTCTATACTTATATTTTTTCTTCCATTTTTTGGTCGATTGAGTGGTAATACCTTTGGCTCTTATGGGGTATACTCACTTAACTCTACACAGCAGAATCGCAGGCTAAAAACCTAAAAGCATAAGGTGTCCAAGCTAAATACAACTAAAGAACTTATGAGAATCACATATATGAGTTACAGATATGCAAACTGAATATCTAAAATCAACTGAAATATAGTCAAGTTTTTCTAGTAACTCAAGTTAGTTATGAATAGAGCATTTGGTAGCGTAATATGTCAAACAATTGCCAACTAACTCAGCATCCTTAAGATTTTGTTTTTCTTGCATTCGTTTCTTCCTTTGAATGTTTTTTCCCTCAAAATGTTTCGTCATGCTCTGTTTCTTTTGTTTTTCGAATTTCGTAATTCCTGTTTTGTTTTGTTTTGTTGCCCGGCGAATGACAATTGATTGACAGCAAAAGTTAATGGCTTAAGTCCTCAGACGCAGGAATATATAATAAAGCAGAGTCATATATGTATATACTTCCCATGCGAGTAGAAATACGAGTATATATTGATAAGTTGGTAGAACTTGAAGAAAATAATTGAAACATTTTTGTTTTAAGTATTAAAAAGTTGCCATTGACAAGAGAGCGTATTAAGTAGAAGACACACACACACAGATACTCACAGGCAATACCATTACCCAGTCGAATAGCAGCCATCGTTCAACAGAAAAAATAATACACTTTTCCCACACACACACACACACAAACACACACACACACACACACACACTTCCCTGCTGGCAGGGCACAAAATAAAGACATAAAGCAAACAAATGCCACGTCAAGAAAGAAAAGTGGCATGGGAGAATGGATAGAAAGGAGAGAAATGTAGAATGTAGAAGGAGGAAGGAGGTAAGCAGGTGGATTCTCTTCACTCTTCTCTGTTTGACTGACTGGCATTCGAGTAGCTTTTAGTGCGTTCAAGCAGAAAAATATATAGAAAACAATAAACCGAAATTACAACAAAAGCACCACACACACACAAGGACAGCAAGGAAACAAGCAAAATATTGGCAAACAAAATGTTCATAAGCCATAAAGCATCCACACAACATACTATACAACAAAAATGAAGAAAGAAAAATAAATATATATATATATATATATGGTACATATTTGCATGCTAAATTTTGATGAGTAGTTATATTTCATTTTATGAGTGAAGCAGAGCCTTTCATAATATTTTTTAAAATATACATAATAAAGTTGTAACAAAGGATTTACTTTTCATATTCCCATAATGAAAAGAGAGACAGAGAGAGAACTATATTAAGCTGCACTTTGATAATATTTAATATTAACTATTTGCATTGCACAAAAATCCCAGACAGAACGAAATCTGCAATTTGATATACATTGGAAAAGGGGTGGAGAAAAAATGGAAGTAGTATCGATATCGATACGCCCAGTGGCAATCATTTTGCATGCACCAATAAGCTGAGCTGTGTCTCCAGACTGGGACACGTATTTGTCTCGCTATTCCTGGCAATCGATGCGAGTAAATCCCTCAATTTCGTATAGACATAGACATGCCAAGGCGCTCCCAAATCCAATTGTCGACTAGACAAAAAAAACAAGCAGAGAAAAAACTGAATCCTTGAGCACAATAAAAATCGGCAGTCGATGGCAACCGAACCTATTGAAAAGAATTTGTTTGTATGCCCGGAATTTATACATATATTTATATTTATATTTATTCAAAAGACTTTTTCATATGCAAAAAGTCAGCGTTTCAGCTATTTGCTTATTGATAGCAAACGAAAAAAACAGGCCAAAAAAAAGGAAATTCAAACATTTGGCTGACAGTCGCTGTTTGCCAAGGCATTGATATCTATGTGGAATATTACAAAGTTTGATCCCGACACATAAAATTTAATGCCAGCCACTTGTGTTTGTCGTCTGTGCCTTGGATTTGTGTCAAAAATATATTGACAGTTATTCAGAGCCTCTTTGTTGCCCAAAATCAGCAACTGGCACCCAGGGCGTATGTGTAATATGCCTTCGTCAGCAATTGAATGGTTGAGGAAGTCAAAGTGAGAAGTTGTACAAATGTAACTGCTTGTAGAAATTATATCGAAATGGTTTTTGTTTTCTCAAACCTTATGAAAAGGAGCTTAAATCTTTTGAAACAAATTATTTCAAATTTCTAAAACTACAGCTTTCACAATTAAATTTGATTCTGAGAAGTTTGTTTATTTTTAATATATATATGGACAATAAATTTGACTTGTCAGACAATCCTAAGGGTCAGCAGACTTCAAACTTCATAACTTCTTTCAAACCAGTCAGATTTTTACGGTCATTTTGATCATATTTATGATCTATTAACATTTTAAAAATTTCCACTTCTTTACTGACATTAGAGCTTAATCCGAATGTACATAATTTCGCTTTAAGTCGATTTTATTGACAAGTTGAGCTAATGAAAATTGGTATTCAGGTAGTCGCTTCAAGTCAGACAAGCAGCTGTGCCAATAAAACTTTTTCAATACGGGGCGCATTAAAAACCGAGTTGAAAATTGCGACACAAACTTTGACCAGTTGGAGCAAACTATCGGGGTAAGTACACAGGACAAGGCAAAAGGCTTAACTCTCTCTCTGTAGGAGACACACGTAAATAGATGTCCAGTGTGGATTTGAGTGTGTGCGTAAATCATGTGCGACAACAAATTGCTGTTGAAAAGTTTTAAAAATGCATTTGCGCCAACATCTTGAGGCAAAGTGCAATCTGTTTTGGTGTAGCACAACCTGATAGCATCAGCATCAGTAGCATCTCGAGCATCTCAGCAGAAGGACATTGATAAATGCATTACTCATACGACCCGTTGTAATGATTAATGAGTCGGCTGCCGCTGACAAGCGAGAAGGCGTCTCACAAAATTTTGAATTATAGCCGGAAATGGAACTAGCTATTCAAGTGGCAATGTGATAAGTCATCAAGGAATGCCACTGGACAGGTCAGCTGTACCAGACAGTTGTCATTAATTCTGGTCAACAAGCAAGCATCTGACCACAGGCAGTCGACAGTCGACAGACGACGGCCATTTCACGATGACAATTTAACGCAACTGTGCAAAGTTTTCTATTTGCCAACAACAATGGAGCAAAGCAAATAAATGTAATGAAAAAGCAGCCAAAAACATTCACAAGACGAGTGGAATGTTGTGTCCGGAGAGTGTAATCGATGCGGCTCACATTAGGTTGCCTTCGAGAACAGGCTGACCTCCTCCTTGGTCCACGGTCCTTAGTCCTTGGTCCTTAGACCAGCCAGCAGCATTTCGAGTGCGCCTTTGACTTGCCTTCCATTCTCTCTCTCTCTCTCTTTCTGGAACTGGTTTTTATCGTGTGCTGCTTCGTTTATCATTTGTTGTTCACTTGTCGAAATTTTATTGCTGCAATCTTGTTTGTCGTCGTCAAAGGAGCTCGCTTCTGGGGGACACTTCGAATGCCTCACATACATATACATATATCAACTTGAACGGCAGACACACAGAAGGACACATAGATACTTGAGCATGGACTGGACATTGTTGTTACGTCTTCTATTGCTGCAGGATATGCGTCTAATAAGCGTATATGTGCGTGTGACTGAATGAGCTGTAAGCGCATTACGTATACGTAATGTAGAAAATGCTGGCTGGCAATTTAAAGTGTAAGCTACGAGTACTGCGAAATTGATGGGCTGTCTTCCTTAGTTCATGACTTGACTTAAAGCTGCAATAATGAAGGCAAATATTTTTCGAAAAACAAACAATCAGAGAGTGGAAAAGGAAGAGCAGCCACCCTTCTTCTAAGGCATTTAATAAGCCACGCTTTAAGCCAATCTCTAGATCATCAGTAACAGCCCAAAAGTGTCACCGAAAACTATTTGAATTTAGGCAGCTCACGCACACATCCTGCAGGACACAATGTGCTCGGCATTGGCATTTATGACCCAGACAGATTCTGTTCTACAACTACATGTGTCAGCATCAATGGCAATGAATTGTTTTTATGTGCTAATGTTGCAGCTTTCCAACCAACTGGCCAACTGGCCAACTTGGCCAACTGTCTTAAGATATGTCGTCCTTGTGCCCCAGTTGATTTGTTTGCATGCCCAGCACGTAAAGTGATTTGATTTCAATTTTCCAGATTCAAGCGACCAGCGCCCAGGCGTCTACTTTTATGGAATGACCTGACAACATTTTGGGATAACATTGCGTATACGAAATAGACCAAAATATACGTAATACGAATGTATGTTAGCTTTAAGTCTATGATTTGGCTAATCGCTGGGAAAATACGCCACTTGACTCGGGCTAAGGGTAAACATAAATTTAGTCAAGTACTCGAGCGATAAAATTGAACACAATCAATTATCATTACGGCGCATTTCGTCTAATCAAATAGAACAATTTAATCAATCTGTGAATTACGTTATTTATTTACTCTCCTTTTCTCAGTTCACTTTTTATCAATTTTTCAATTTTCAAATTGTTTTCCCAATCACATGAATTGGTAAAAATTGGTAAGCTAAAAATATCATATCTCAACATAGCTAAAGTTCAGCACAGATAACGAAATCCATTCGCTTTTAATATAAAGATGTTGTTTCATTTATAAATTTCGATAAGAATTTCGCATGAAATTCTGATATTAAAATGGACAACGACCTTAAGGAATTTATTTGTAAGAGTTCATTAAAAATTTAATAAATGAACAACATTAAAAAGTGCAGCTTTCAACTAATTTCGTTACATTTATAAATATTATGAGGTTGGTTTAAAATTATTTTATTTTAAAATTTATAGATTATTTTGAATGATTTAATATAAATTCTTAAAAAAGAGTTAAGAGAATATAGTAAATATATTAGATTTGATTAATTCAATAAAAATAGAATAGAATAGTATTGCGTTACTTATGGCATAACAAATTGAGGCTACCCTCACCAAAAGGAAAGTCTTTCATACTATTTCTGGGAAGAATTTAACTAGTCATCAGACTGACGAAAATCGATGGACGATAATCAATTGGCGTCATAAATATCAATCAGTACGTATCACTCGAGTGCCCACGTTCCCATTTCTGCGGCACTCTCAGTTCTGAAGAGCACTTAATTGCTGACTTATCTCAAGAAATGTGGCAGATATGGAGTTTGTTTTGCCTAACTAAGAACCGGAAAGTGAATAGACGAAAGGGATATACTATATTGCAATTGAAAACCCAAAAGCTTTGACTGATAACAAATAAGTTTCGACTGCTGATAAAGCAGCTTTAAAGAGTATATAAATTGGCAAAGTGGTCAGTAAGAAATCATTCGTTACAGTTCAAACGATCAAGATGAAAGTGTTCCTAGTTCTGGCTCTGGCTATTGCCTCCGTATCCGCTGGCTTCATGCCACAGGAAGTCCCAGTGCATCCTCGTGACTTGCCCGCACTTGGTTCGATTGAGGGTCGCATTACCAACGGAAAGACTGCCTCCCCTGGTCAGTTCCCCTACCAGGTGGGACTTAGCTTTGGCAGCTCCAGCGGCAGCTGGTGGTGCGGTGGCTCCATCATTTCCAACCAATGGGTGCTGACTGCTGCTCACTGCACCAGCGGTGCCTCCGATGCGACCATTTACTTCGGCGCCACTGTTCGCACCAACGCCAAGCTCACCCACAAAGTGCCCAGCTCTGACTTCATTCAGCACGCCAAGTACAACTCCGTGATCCTGAGGAACGACATCTCGTTGATCAAAACTCCCATTGTGAGCTTCACCGCAGACATCAAGTCGGTTGCTCTTCCCGCTATTGCCAACAGCTATTCCGACTACGCTGGCGAGAAAGCCATCGCCTCCGGCTGGGGCAAGACCTCCGATTCAGCTGCCGGTGTTGCCAGCACTCTGCAATACGAAAGTTTCGAAATTGTGTCAATTCCGGCCTGCCAGAGAACCTACGGCTCAGCGATCGCCTCCCCGAGCGTCATTTGCATTGCCACGCCCAACAAGGTCTCTACCTGCAACGGTGACTCCGGTGGCCCATTGGTCCTTGTGAGCAACCACGAACTGGTTGGTGTTACCTCTTTCGTGTCCGGCGCTGGTTGCGAGTCTGGTGCTCCAGCTGGTTTCAGCCGTGTGACTTCCTACTTGGGTTGGATCAAGGAAAACTCTGGCGTCTCCCGCTAAACGAAATCCCACTTTTAACGAAATTCTTAAATGTGAAATGTAAAAATAAATGGCTCTTTTAAAAAAAACTACTTTGCTGTGTATATTTAGTTAAAATAAATCTTACAGAAATATTTAAAATTTGAATGAAATGTATTTCAAATGCTACTAAATATTTTATCAAATTTATGTAGTTATTATTATTATCTAAAGAATTTCAACCGAGTTTATTTAGCATAGTTAAATTGTTAAAGTAAAAGTTTCGTCACTATTTAGCACAACTATAAACTTAAATTCCCTTTCAAATATTTCATGTTTACTAACAATTTAAAACTTGACCTTTATAATGCCTAGAACGGAAAAACCTACGCTAAAAAGAATGCTTCGTAGTATTAATTTTAATGTGTTTTATTTTTTTAACATAGTTATATTGTTAAATATTTTCTATTAAATCAAAAGTGAAAGGTAAACTTAAAATCGTTTAAAAATAATTTATTTTTACTAACAATTTTATACCTTGAGCTTTATTTTACCTAGAACGGAAAGAACTACGCTTAAAAGAATGCTTTATAGTAAGTTTAATTTGTTTTAATGCAAATAAACATTAAAACATTTTTCAAATCCAAAAAGTATACCGGCAATATTAAATTATCTTTTTCTCAGTTATCTTATAATAATAATAAATAAATAAATATTATGACGACGTTGTTTTTATTAATTAAGTGCATTTTGTGTTTTGTTTACTTATTTTATTTGGGATTTGCTATCAATTCTGTGGCTATTTTTCTCAAGTGTGCATTATTCGATTTAAGTTTAAAAATACCATATCTTGAGATAGCGAGCATTTGCTATAAGTATATGAAAAATGTATTTCATTGATCAATTCGATTAAAACTTCATATAAACAATTGTTAATAAATATCTAATACTTTTATTATTATTACTACTTATTTGCAGAATATTTATTATTATTTTCATGTTATATTCTGAAATGAATCATATCTCTTTGCAGATTTTTCTCTATTTAATTATAGAAATTCACTAAAATCACTAAATTATAAATTTTGCATAAAAGTGAAAAGAAATTGATATAGTTTCAAGAGCAATTATCGGAGATATAGAATTGGTTTCAGCCGGCACGCTTCACTTTTGATAAAGTCTAAATATCGATTGGAGAGACAACAAGTTGGGAAGACGAGAGGGTAACTATAAATGCCACGTTGATCTAAGGGGTTTTGGCTACTGATAAGACCCATTTGGACAGTATATAAAAGGCCGCATTGGTCAGTAAAAAATCATTCGTTAAACGGCAAACGATCAACATGAAAGTGCTCGTAGTTTTGGCTTTGGCTATTGCCTCCGTCTCCGCTGGCTTGATGCCACAGGAAGTCCCAGTGCATCCTAAGGACATGCCCGAAGTGGCCTCAATTGAAGGTCGCATTACCAAAGGGTACAACGCCCAAGAGGGTCAGTTCCCCTACCAGGTGGCACTTAGCTTCTCCGGAAATGGCGGCGGCTGGTTTTGCGGTGGCTCCATAATCTCCAACCAATGGGTGCTGACTGCTGCTCACTGCAGCCACGGGTAAATTCAGAAATTCCCATGAATTGATCGACATAAATTAATGAGCTTGTAAATTTCCCTACGCAGTGCTTCCTCTGTGACCGCCTACTTCGGTTCCACTGTGCGCACCCAGGGCAGGCTCAGCTACACTATTGGTAGTGGAAACTTCAGACAGCATGCCTACTATAATCCCAGTACTCTGGCTAACGACATCACCTTGATCCTGACTCCCAACATTGCCTTCACCAGCTACATCAACAAGGTCCAATTGCCGTCTATTGCCAACAGCTACTCCACCTACGCCGGCCAGCAAGTTATCGCCTCCGGTTGGGGCAAAACCTCCGATTCAGCGGCTGGTGTTACCAACTATCTGCAGTATCAGTACTTCAATGTTATTACCGTCGCAGAATGCCGGGGTATTTACGGCGCTGCCGTCGCTGGTGACAATGTTCTCTGCATTGCCACTCCTAACCAGTCATCCACCTGCCAGGGTGACTCTGGTGGCCCATTGGTCCTGAGCAGCAACAGAATTCAGGTTGGTGTTACCTCATTCGTATCCAGCGCTGGTTGCCAGTCTGGTACTCCCTCTGGCTTCACCCGTGTGACCAGCTACGTGAATTGGATCAGGGACATCAGTGGCGTTTGGTATCAATAAATGCACTTTTCCACGATAATTGACATATAAATAAATAAACTGCAATCATAAAATATTTAATCAACCCTGTCTCATTCAATAACAAAAAAAAGCAGTAAAAAAGCCAAACTTTCAAAAAATACAATCGACGCTAAAGTATGCTATAAAATTTATTTATTTCTGCTCACACACAAAAACTATGCCTCAATCTAATTGAATTAATGGGAAATTGTTAGTTGTCGAGGGTCTGTCAAGGCACTGAATTAGAGAAGAAGAAAGTCTGGTCTGAAGACATCTCATATACTATGTATTAAGTATCGCCTATTAAAATAGATTCGAACTAGATCTGTGTCTGTCCTAGTCCTCAAATGTCTGTCAAATTCAGTTACCATTACCAAAAGTCACCTAAAAAGAGTCACAGCTTGAACAAAGTTATTAATTTTTAGGATCCGATAGATCCGTTGTAGAAATCACTTCATATCATACCATTGATACAAATGAACTTTGAAGTGGCACTTGTAGCGTAATCAACGGTACCTAATACAATCTGAAGAACAATAATCTTTGATTTAGATTATATTGTAGCCAGCACGCTTCACATTCAAAAAGATTTCACCCAACCGATCTGTCCCACAGAACGCTTTAATCTTCCCCTTTTCCCATTCAGTTACCCTATTATCTAGGTTTAAGTATGTACATTTCTATATATATTGTTGGAAATTAAATATACCACTATAGTATAAGTTATTATTGATAATGACAGTAGGCTATAAAAACAAAGAAGCTTCTAGCCCGTTAATCTATGGGGTTGTGGTCACTGATAACATTGATCAATTCTGTGGCTATTTTTCTCAAGTGTAAATTATTTGATTTAAGTTTAAAAATACCATATCTTGAGATAGCGAGTATATGAAAAATGTATTTCATTGATCAATTCGATTAAAATTATCAAATTAACAATTGTTAATAAATATCTGATATTTCTATTATTTGTATTATTTTTTTGTAGAATATTTATTATTATTTTGATAATGTTATTATCTGAAATTAGTCATATTTTTTTGCAGATTCTAATTTTTTTCCATTTAATTATAGAAATCCACTACATTATAAATTTTGCAAATACACATAAAAGTGAAAGAGAAAGTGGCTTTAACCTGTGGAAATTGATCTAATTTCAAGTGCGACTTCCGGAGATATAGAATTGGTTTCAGCCGGCACTTTTGATAAAGTCTAAATATTGTAGGTAATATGTCAGTTGTAGAGACAACAAGTTGGGAAGACGAGAGGGTAACTACTAATGCCACGTTGATCAAAGTTTTTTTGGCAACTGATAAGACCCATTTGGACAGTATATAAAAGGCCGCATTGGTCAGTAAAAAATCATTCGTTAAACGGCAAACGATCAACATGAAAGTGCTTGTAGTTTTGGCTTTGGCTATTGCCTCCGTCTCCGCTGGCTTCATGCCACAGGAAGTCCCAGTGCATCCTAAGGACCTGCCCGAAGTGGCCTCAATTGAAGGTCGCATTACCAAAGGGTACAACGCCCAAGAGGGTCAGTTCCCCTACCAGGTGGCACTTAGCTTTTTCAACAACGGTGGCGGCTGGTTTTGCGGTGGCTCCATAATCTCCAACCAATGGGTGCTGACTGCTGCTCACTGCAGCCACGGGTTTGTTAAAAAATCCTTATGAATTGATTGACATAAAATAATGAGCTTGTAAATTTCCCTACGCAGTGCTTCCTCTGTGACCGCCTACTTCGGTTCCACTGTGCGCACCCAGGGCAGGCTCAGCTACACTATTGGAAGTGGAAACTTCAGACAGCATGCCTACTATAATCCCAGTACTCTGGCTAACGACATCACCTTGATCCTGACACCCAACATTGCCTTCACCAGCTACATCAACAAGGTCCAATTGCCGTCCATTGCCAACAGCTACTCCACCTACGCCGGCCAGCAAGTTATCGCCTCCGGTTGGGGTAAAACCTCCGATTCTGCGGCTGGAGTTACCAACTATCTGCAGTATCAGTACTTCAATGTTATTACCGTCGCAGCTTGTCGGAATTATTACAGCGCTGACTTCGCCCATGATAATGTCATCTGCGTTTCCACCCCTAACCAGTCATCCACTTGTCAGGGTGACTCTGGTGGCCCATTGGTTCTGAGCAGCAACAGAATTCTGGTTGGTGTTACCTCATTCGTATCCACCGTTGGTTGCCAGTTTGATGCTCCAGCTGGCTTCACCCGTGTGACCAGCTACGTGAATTGGATCAGGGACATCAGTGGCGTTTGGTATGCCTAAATGCACCTTTCCACGATAATTGGCCCGTCAATAAATTGCAATCATAAAATATTTAATTAACCCTGACACATTCAATAACAAAATATATCATTCAGTCGAGAGAGCCCGACAGTAGAATACCCTGGGGTAGTAGAGAACACCACACAAATTTTCTTCAAAAATCAAAAACAAGATTTTTAAAGGTATTAAAGAATTTAAGCATGCTTCTACTGGGACTCAAACCACGATCTTCCGTCTACTTACGTGGCACCTTCACCAGTTGATAACTTTATGGGGTCTGCCACGCCTCCTTCTGCCTGTTACATACTTTTTTAAAACAAACTTAATATATTCCCAGGGTATAAAAAAAGCCGTAAGAAAGCGAATCTTTCAAAAAGTACAATCCACGCTAAAGTATGCTACAAATTTATTAATTTCAGCTCACACCCAAAAACTATGCCTCAATCTAATTGAAATAATGGGAAATTGTTAGTTGTCAAGGGTATGCCAAGGCACTTAATTAGAGAAGAAGTCGGTTGTTGGGTAATAATACATTTACTTATATAGTATAGTATATAGTATAGTATCGCCTATTAAAATAGATTCGAACTAGATCTGTGTCTGTCCTAGTCCTCAAATGTTCGTCAAATTACATTACCATTACCAAAAGTCACCTAAAAAGAGTCACAGTTTGAACAAAGTTATTAATTTTTGGGATCCGATAGATCCGTTGTAGAAATCACTTCTTATCATACAATTGATACAAATGAACTTTGAAGTGGCACTTGTAGCGTAATCAACGGAACCTAATACAATCTGAAGAACAATAATCTTAGATTTAGATTATATTGTAGCCAACACGCTTCAGATTCAAACAGAACAGAGAAACTTATAGCCTGTTAATCTATGGGGTTGTGGTAACTGATAGCACTGACTTGAATAGTATATAAAAGAGTCCACAGTAGTCGGTAGAAAATCACTTGTTAAATAACAGTGACCAACATGAAAGTGTTCCTAGTTTTGGCTCTGGCTCTTGCCTCCGTTTCTGCTGAATTACAACCACATGGTGTTACAGCACATCCTCGTGACATGTCGGTAGTACCTTCAGTTGAGGGTCGGATTAGTGAAGGGTTAAACGCGGAACAGTTTCAGTTCCCCTACCAAGTGGGGCTTAACCTTTCCAGTTCCAGCGGCAGCTGGTGGTGCGGTGGCTCCTTACTTTCCGACCAATGGGTGTTGACTGCCGCTCAATGTACCAACGGGTAAGCTTGAATCTAATCCTCAATTTATCTTTACTAATCAAATAAATTTAAAACACAGTGCCTCCTCTGTGTACGCTTACTTCGGTGCTCAATATCTAAGCTATCCGAAGAACACCTGGAATCTTAGCAGCATATACTTTACACAGCACCCCGGCTTCAATCCAAAAACACTAGCTAACGATATAGCCTTAATCTATTTGCCAGTTTCAATAGCATTAGATCGCCGTTTCAAAAACAAAGTCAAATTGCCGCCTATTGCCAGCAGCTACTCCACTTACGATGATCAGAAAGCTATTGCCACCGGCTGGGGCTATACCTCCGATACAGCAAGTAGTCTAGTCGACTGTCTACAGTACCAGACCTTCGAGGTTGTCAGCGAAGAAGTCTGCCAGAATGCCTATGGTCCTGTCGTGGCCAATCCCAACGTTTTATGCACTGCCACCCCAGACGAGAAGTCCATTTGTTATGGTGACTTTGGTGGCCCATTGGTGCTGGTCGGCAAGAAAAAAGAACAAGTACAGATTGGTATTTCCTCATTCGTGTCTAGCGCTGGTTGCGAGTCTGGTCAGCCAGCTGGCTTCACCCGAGTGACCAGTTACTTGGAATGGATCAAGGAAATATCTGGCATTTTCTACTAAATGTATGATCATATATAAAGAAATAAGTTTCGCTTTGCAATAATGAAAATATATTAAATACAATATTAATATTATAAAATAAATATTCTTATTTCAAGGAAAAATAAAGCGATAAACCAATAGCTTTCTAAAATTGCAAATGGACTTTTTAGTAAATTCATAAGCAAGTTTTAACAGCGGCCTTAAAAGTATGCTGCATAAAATTTCAGCTCATATTAAAAAGTATTTTTTCTAAAACTAACTTTTTTTATGAAGTAATTTTCGGTTATCTTTTTGCCAGCTTGAGAAGTTATAAATAGTGGTAGACTTGGGCTACATATAAAATATGAGCTATTACATTTCTACGAAGCCTTCGTAGGGTAATTTAGTTTTTAGCGTATTAAAATGAGTATTAAAGGAGCAAGTAAGATAGTAACGTGTAGGATTTTATATACAATTCAATTTATTGTTTCATTTGCAATAGATTTTAGTAGTAAGCGATGCCAGTGTGGTCGCGAATCCAGTCCAAGTGGTAGGTGACACGCTGGAAACCAGATGGACCACCGGATTGGCAGCCGGCAGCAGGTACAAAGTTGGTAACGCCAACCAGTTTGTTGCCGTCGTGTGTAACCAATGGACCACCGGAGTCTCCCTGGCAGGTCGACTTGCCATCGGTAACGCGCACACAGAGGATTTTCTCATGCACCGAGCCGTAGTACTGGGAACACTCATTATTGTGGATGATCTGCATGTCGACGCACTGCATCCAGTCGGGCAGAGGGGATCCATCATAGGTGCCTCCCCAGCCACAGGCAACAGCCCACCATCCATTGTAGTCGTTATAGCGATCGTTGTAGCTGGGCAGCTCAACCTTGTTGACCAAGTGCCAGAAGTCCACATGAGGAATGCGGATCAGAGAGATATCAGAATCATGGTGGTTGATGATGTCGTGGCGACCAACCCAGTGTGTAAACTGGGCATTAGTGCGCCAGGTGGCACCGAAGTAGACAGTCACAGATTCTGCGGAGCCGGAACAGTGCTCGGCAGTGAGAACCCAATTGTGTCCAATGATGGAACCACCGCACCACCAGCCGCCGCCATTGCCGCTGAAGCCCAAGCCAACGGTATAGGGAGCCTTACCCTCGTAGGCCGGATATCCGTTAGTAATGCGACCCTCAATCTTATCGGACTTTGGCAGATCCTTGGGATGGACCATGCCCGACGGAGGTGCCGCTGAGGCGGAGGCCACAGCCAAAGCCAAAATAGTTATGAATACCTTCATGCTACACTTGCAACTTGTGCCAGGTTGAAAAATTCAAAGCTTTTATAGCTAGGCAAAGTATATGTTTATCTTTAAATGTGATTGATTTACTTGCATTATCTTTAAAATATTCAAGTTCGATTGTAAATATTTACATTTTATCAGCCATTGAGAGTCTACAACTCTTTGGGGGACTACCATATGTATGAATACACTTACTAGTTAAATACATTTTAGCTTGTTTAGTTTCTTTAACTGATCGAGGGTATAGAAATACTAAGTCTCTCCTATTTATTTTCAATCTTACAGACACTTTTCGGACTCGACTTTACAGATAGATTTCCAATGGTATCTTAAATTTTCAGGCTCCAGACTTCACTCAAAATTCAAATACCCTGCTCTACCATTTAAGTGCGTTCATAGATCATAAATATTTACGTTTATCAATGAGAAAGAAAAATGATAAGAAATCGCTAAGGGCCTCTTCAGTTTTGCATTTAACATAACACTTTCATTCTCGCTTGTATCTTTAAAGTGCCCTGGCTGAGCACCCTGTAACCACAAAACTGCAATAAAAGGTATATTAAAGGTCTTTCATTTATAATTATTACCCCTATGATAGTTTTAAATATTTTTCTTTTATAGGAGAAGTAGCATTAATTAGTTTTGATTATAGGTAGGATTACTAAAATTTCTATTAATCAATTTCAAAGCAATAAAAAGTAGATTGTGCTCAATTTTACTTTTATTATTTATGTTCACAGTTTAGATCTTAGTAGGCAATGCCAGTCAGATCGCGAATCCAGCCCAAGTGGTAGGTGATCCGCTGGAATCCAGCTGGATGACCAGATTGGCAGCCAGCAGAAGACACCCAGTTGGTAACACCGATCAGCTTCTTGCCTTCATGGGATACCAAAGGACCACCAGAATCCCCACTGCAAGTTGATTTTCCATCGGACACTCTCACACAGATAATGTTATCCCGGACTGTATTTGTGCCGTAGACACTCGCACACTCGCCATTGGAAATGACTTGCAAGTCGACGCACTGCATCCAGTCGGGTAATCCACTGTTGTCATGGAGCTTTCCCCAACCGCAGGCAAAGGACCACCATCCATTGTAGTCGTTGGAGCGTTCATTAAAGCTGGGCAACTCCACCTTGTTGACCATGTGCCAGAAGTCTACATGAGGAATACGAACCAAGGCGATATCGTCGTAGTCATGATTGATAATGTCATGGCTGCCAACCCAGTGGGTGAATTGGGCTTGGGTACGCCAGGTGGCACCGAAATGGACAACCACATGGTCAACGTTTCGGGTGCAATGCTCCGCAGTGATGACCCATGTATGTCCAATGATGGAACCTCCACACCACGAGTAGCCACCGTTCTTGACCAAGCTCAAACCAACTGTATAAGGAGCTTGACCTTCGTAGGCTGGATATCCATTGGTAATACGACCCTCAATCTTGCTGACCTCTGGCAGATCCTTAGGATGAACGATAGACTCTTGGGGAGCCGCTGTGGCGACACCAACGGCTAATGCCAAAATAGCTATGAACACTTTCATGTTTTCAGAACAACAGTACTCTGGCATCATTTCTAGTTGCTACTTATACGATTCGACTGCAATTCAATTCTCATTATCAAATTCTTTTCTTGTCTAATTAAAAGTCTATTGTAAATAATCCCTGACGTTTTCTATATAGAAAGTAGCACCGATAACAATCGGTCAACTATGCGTGTGGTATTATTTTGTAATCAAAGTAAACAATCTACACATTTTACTCTGCAAATTAATTTAAAGTGGTATAATAACTGAGAAATCGCCAAAGAAATAAAAGTAGGAAAATTGGCTTATATTGTTGATTATTAAAACCAAGTGCATCTCAAATATCTTATTTTTTAAAAAGATCAGATAAGTAAGGAAAAACTGATTGGTGAATTTAACATTACCAAATAATAAATGATGAAAACGGTAAAAAAAAACAAAATTTTCAGGTTAGCACAGATTATAACCTCAAGAACAAACCTTATAAGCTTTATATAAAAATTACTATAGAATTCAGGAAGGCAACTATCGACTAAGAGAAACTAAATTACTTTAGGGTATTTTGAAGCTCATGCTCAAATGCTTTCAAGTTTAACCGCGAACGTAAACAAATTGTAAATAAAAAATTTTTAGATTTTAAGATAATTAAATTTATTTTAACTCTAATAAAACAAGCTCTTTACATATAGAAAGGCATAGATAAGAAATAATAAACTAAATCACAATAATCTCTGAGAGTTTTATTGAACTCAAGGAATATTTATGAGCCCTCTAACTAACTGATAAGAACAATGTTTTCGCGTGTTCCTTCAACAAGAAGAAGTATAAAAGACCTGTTTACTACTCAAAAAGACACAAGTTGTCTGAAACATGAAGGTGTTCATAACATTATTGGCGTTGGCTGTTGCCTCTGCCACGGCTTTCGAGGAGGTTGTCCACAACAAGGACATCACCAAGAGCAACAAGATCGAAGGTCGCATTACCAACGGCTACCCAGCCTACGAGGGTAAGGCTCCTTACACTGTTGGTCTGGGCTTCAGCGGTGGCTGGTGGTGCGGTGGTTCCATCATTGGACACAACTGGGTCCTCACTGCCGAGCACTGCACTGGAAGCGCCGAATCCGTCACTGTCTACTTCGGTGCCACATGGCGAACCAATGCCCAGTTCACCCACTGGGTTCACCGCAATGACATCATCAACCATCACAATGCTGATATTGCCCTGATCCGCATTCCTCATGTGGACTTCTGGCACTTGGTCAACAAGGTTGAGTTGCCCAGCTACAATGACCGAGGCAATGACTACAACGGATGGTGGACTGTTGCCTGTGGATGGGGAGGTACTTATGATGGTTCCCCTCTGCCCGACTGGTTGCAGTGCGTCGACTTGCAGATCATGCACAACTCTGAGTGCGCACAGACCTATGGTGGTCTTATTCAGGACAATATCATTTGTGTGAGAACTAACGGTGGCAAGTCCACCTGCGGTGGTGACTCTGGTGGCCCTCTGGTTACCCATGATGGCAACAAACTCATCGGTGTTACCAACTGGGTTTCTGCTGCTGGCTGCCAATCTGGTCATCCATCTGGCTTCCAGCGTGTCACCTACCACTTGGACTGGATCCGTGACCACACTGGAATTGCTTACTACTAAGAAATGAGGCTCCTAGCGAAATAAATAATAAATAATAATAAAACACTTAAAATTAAACCTATTTTGTTTTTGTTTACAAACCGATATTATCCCTTGAAGGACGAAATTTAAAATCGTTTTGGAAAGCAGAAAAGGATAAGTATGTATATGCTGTCTTTCGTTTTTAGCACATATTGAGTTTGTGTTAATTAAAACTTCAGAACCATAGAACCAGCTATAATTGAGTTTCTCAAACTGCAGCTAATAGTACTTCATACTTAATTTATTAATTACATTAAAAATTATCTAAGTTCTGTTCTAAGTATACTTTTCGCAAGTCGATCCCTAAGGTGTAGGTGAAGTTAGGGATGTTTAATAGTTGTCAACAATATTTGTAATTTTGTTAGTATCTCCAACTGAATTACTTATAATATTAATATACTTAATATCTAATTATTTGAACTATTTTATTGGATAAAAAAAGGAATAATTATTATTATACACTTAGGAATTTGCATAGTTGAAATTGCAATATCTTAATATATTCATCAGCTCTGAAAAACACAAACAAGAAGCATCTATCGCTTCATCAAAAAACGAAGAGCGAAGAGTTATCTTTAAGGATAGCGAAGGAGCATAGACTTTAATCACAAATTGTAAAGCCCGGGCACGACTTTCAAAATGGGAATATTTTCAGTTCGGGAAAAGCGAGTCAATAAATTTGTTTTAGAATAAGAAAGAGATCAGATTATTTTTGAATGAACTTTGTTTTTATTGAAGAGCACACTTATTAGTAAGAAATGCCAGTGTGGTCACGGATCCAGTCCAAGTGGTAGGTGACACGCTGGAAGCCAGCTGGAGCACCAGATGTGCAAGAGGAAGTTCCGAAGTTGGTCACACCAATAAGTTTGTTGCCATCGTGGGACACCAAAGGACCACCAGAGTCACCACCGCAGGTGGACTTTCCATTGGGAGTTTTCACGCAGATGATGTTGTCCGTGATATGACCACCATATGTCTGTCGGCACTCAGAGTTGTGCATGATCTGCAAGTCGACGCACTGCAACCAGTCGGGCAGAGGGGAACCATCATAAGTACCTCCCCATCCACAGGCAACAGCCCACCATCCGTTGTAGTCATTGCCTCGGTCATTGTAGCTAGGCAAATCCACCTTGTTGACCATGTGCCAGAAATCGACATGAGGAATGCGGATCAGGGCAATATCAGCATTGTGATGGTTGATGAAGTCATTGCGGTGAACCCAGTGGGTGAACTGGGCATTGGTTCGCCATGTGGCACCGAAGTAGACAGTGACGGATTCGGCGCTTCCAGTGCAGTGCTCGGCAGTGAGGACCCAGTTGTGTCCAATGATGGAACCACCGCACCACCAGCCACCGCTGAAGCCCAGACCAACAGTGTAAGGAGCCTTACCCTCGTAGGCTGGATAGCCGTTGGTAATGCGACCAGAAATGTCCTTTACATTGATTGGTTTCTCCGATTCGGAGGGAACCGCAGCGCCAGAAGCGGAGGCAATTGCCAAAGCTAAGATAGTTATGAACACCTTCATGCTGAATATGCAACTTATTCTCCAAAGGGAAATATGGCTACTTAAATACTAAAAACCAATCTCAACATGTTCCTCACCTTATCTGGAAGTGAATAGGGCATTAGAGTTGCAAACATAAATAACGCTATAAAAGTGACTTAAAAATCCGATAGTATAAAATTTATGATCACAAAAGTTCATTTTAATAAAAAAGATTTGAAGAGCTCGCATTTGCTAAGGATCGAAGAGGTTTCTAGAAGCTATGGAAATTTAATTGCAAAAATGAGTTAGATCATTTCCTGGAGCAATCTCTTATTCTCTGGAAAATATATTGAATCTTTCAGTAATCTGAATAAAGCATGAGGTTATGCTTATTAAGAACGATCGGCATAATTGTTTTGATTACAATTTCCTTTTATGTATCATATGAAACAGATAAAAATTTTCTGTCAGTGAAATAAATTCGATAACATATGTATAATGAAACATATATCGATCTTTTACTCATACTTTGTAATCATTTGTAGTCACTTAAAGTAGCATGTGGCACTTAACCTGATGACTTGAAAATACTTTAATTTATTTGCTTAGATAACACGATTGTAAACTTCTTGTATGTTGAATAAATATAATTGATAAGATAGTACATTATTTGCATCAATCTCAATATTCTACCAAAGTCGGGAAACCTGTGTTCAATATCAATCAGTAATAATCGCATCCGGTCCCAAATGTTTATGCCTTTAAGATTGCGCTCAAGAAGGTGAATTGACTTTGCATAGTCATATATTTATACCCTAGTAGAGAGTATAATAATATTGTCACGAAGTTTGTAACGCATAGAAGGAGGCCTTACAGACCGTCTGTTTCTATGCAAACTAGTCTCTAAGTTTTAAAGCTATCTTGATAAAACTTGGTACAGGTCTTTTAAATCTCTTTTTGAACCAAACATATTTAAAAGAAAACAAAACATGACAGAAGTTGCATGCTTCAACAGTCAAAAACAGGAGCAATATAAAAATGATAAATATAGTAGTAAAGAAATATAACTTACCCTTTTACTTAATATTTTATTAGATTTACAAACAATTTTTGCAAATTACTTCACTACACTGTGATCAGCAATCAACAAAAGCTGACTTTTAAACACCAAACAAAAACAAAAAAAAACTATAGCCTGACTAAAGCTGCGGGCTACAACACACACACTTCATAAGCGAATTTAAAATTCCGAACGCAGGCAATTAAAACGAAAATAAGCAAAGTGAACATACAAATACATACACGCATACATATGTATCATTGCATAAGTGAGAGCGCGGGAGTTAAAACGAGCAACAACAACGATCACAAGGAGAGCGCACACAGAGGAAGACGAAACATTGGCAATGCGTAGGAAGAGCGGGAGAGCGTAATATAAAATGGCGCCAAAGAGAGCAAAGAGGTGCTCCTCTGGCAGCTAAGCAAAAACGAAGCACTTGCAAAAATGAAAATTTAAATTTAACAAATTATCGCTGTTTAATTTAACAACTTTCATATGCATAAAGTGCACAAAACTTTGCTTGACCGTTTAACACACAATTTAAGCCAATTGGACCGATCAAACCACGATTTTCAATAAAAAAAAACGCGGAGCAAATATATAAGGCGAGCTTAAGAAAACCGATACGCGATTAGAACTAAACGATAGACGATTATAATCGATTATTATTGATGTAGCAAAAAAGCAAACTAATCTAAACTAACTATACTGGTTACATTAGTAGCAAGGTGAATACAGGTCTTGGCAAGGGTATTAAATCTTTGGTGTGCCAAATATTATCTTTAATATATTTTTATTGATATTTATTTGCAAAAGTATCAGGGAGTACGCGTTTAAAAATAGAATCCAATAGGTCTAAAATTTACAAGGTGATGCTGATAGAATTTTTAGTTAAATAATAATAAGCTTTCAGTTCTGCTTCGTATACTAATGACCTTGTACCATATAGCTGAAGTAGAAATGTTTACAAATTCAAGTTACTCTATACTGTTCTTTAAATTAGCATTAAATATCATATACACATATATATAACAAGTATACGTTTAATAATTGAAGCTAAGAAAATCACTAATATATACTTGATAAGCATAAACGATAAATGGTTCTCGATTTTTCATCAATCATTTAAACTGAACTAGTTTTATTTTTTTAATTTCTAGCTTCAGAATATATTTATTATTTATAGCTAGTTTTGCGATGTTGAAACACATATTATTTCTGATTCCAGCAGCCACCTAAATAATGCTTAAAAACGTCTTGCAGGGTATACAAAATTTACCTATCTCAATTAATTTTTCCTATCACTTAATAATTGAGGCACTTGAGTTATATTTTCGAATTTGTGTCATTGGACAAGCCCTCTTCTTGACGTTATTCTTATCGACCGGACAAGGCTTTAATAAAACTTTAAGAAAATTTATATGCCGAGATTCAAAAGATAATACGAACTGAAGTATATAAAAACGCAGGAGATTTTCGCAAATTGCATAAATTTCTTTTCAAAAATGAAGGTTTTCATATTGCTAACATTTGCACTGGCTGCAGCCAGCGCATTGCCGACCGATGAGAAGAAACCATTGAAGGTATTGGATGTGCCCAAAGGAGGCAGCATTGAGGAGCGCATTACCAATGGTTATCCGGCACACGAGGGAAAGGTGCCCTATATTGTTGGTCTGAGCTTCAGCGGTGGCTGGTGGTGCGGTGGTTCCATCATTGGACACAACTGGGTGTTGACAGCTGCTCACTGCATCAAGGATGGTTCCGGTGTGACCATTTATTATGGTGCCACATGGCGCACCAGTGCCCAGTTCACCCACTGGGTCGGCGCTCACGATCAAATCCGTCATCCTCATTACAATGATCAGCTGCACAATGACATTGCCCTCATCCGAACACCCCATGTGGACTTCTGGCACTTGGTCAACAAGGTTGAGTTGCCCAGATACAGTGATCGCTACAATAACTACAATGGTTGGTGGGTTCTTGCCTCCGGCTGGGGAAACACATGGACTGAGGGTGGCATCAACAACTATCTGCAGTGTATCGATGTTCAGGTGATCAGCAACGATGAGTGCCGCAGAGTTTACGGACAATTTGTTATAGATAATACCATCTGCATCAATACCTCCGGCGCCAAGTCCAGCTGCTTTGGTGATTCCGGTGGCCCATTGGTTACCCACGACGGCAACCGCCTTGTGGGTGTCACTTCCTTCGTTCATTGGGATGGTTGCACTGCTAGTCAACCCGCAGCTTTTGCTCGAGTCACTGGCTACTTGGATTGGATCCGTGACATGACAGGCATCTCCTACTAAATACTGAACCAATAAAAAGCATTCCAAAAACACTCTAACACTATAATCCCTTCTACTTAGTTACTTGAAGTATCATTGACAAGAAATCTTTTTCAACTGGGCATTAAAAGTCCACTCAAATGGACTTTGCAAAGAAGATTTTAAATTAATCATCAACTATGTATAAGTTGACTAAAAGTTCATTTGTTTAAAAATCTAAAAGGTCCTTCCTTATTTTGAAAAACTGAATTTCTGATAGTGAAATATATTTATATGTATTTATCAAAATGACATTCCACATAAAAATCTTTCTATTTTTGACAAAGTATTGCAAGTTTGAAATCTGTTAATCTGATGAGCGGCTTTACAAGTCAAATTTAGTATCACTTCTCTTCAGAATCGAACTATAAGTATTGTTTTATACCAATTTAGGCACTTGGGAGAAAAATCAATACCACTAGATTTCAAAATTTTAAATGGCAATTGCAGAATTCCAATTTAGCTGACTGTGATTTTTACTTTACTTTATTTAATTGTACTTCCGTGCATTATATCTTATCAAATAATATAATCACGTACGTAAATTTTCTTATTCACTTGAGTTCCCAATCTAATCTTTAGTTCCTTGTACCAATGTTATTTATAATCTTCTAACCAAATTATGACTCTGGAAGTATATTTGATTTTACTACGAGCTGACTTTCACGTACTCATTTCATTTATTCATTCATAAAAATTGAATTTTTCTTGCCAAGCTATTCTTGATAAGGTGACTAGTTCATTAACTTTTGCAAAGAATACGAAAAGTTCAAGCCCCTATTGTATTATTTCGCAACATTAGAAAGTAAGTAAGACATTCTATAGAGTTTTTAACAAAACTCCGTAACTATCATTCCTATACTGAATGGAAAAACCAGCTGCACATTGCTTTAAATGTTCTTTACTTTTATTGAAATTGTAGTTTAGTAGTAAGCAATACCAGTGTGGTCACGGATCCAGTCCAAGTGGTAGGTGACACGCTGGAAGCCAGATGGATGACCAGATTGGCAGCCAGCAGCAGAAACCCAGTTGGTAACACCGATGAGTTTGTTGCCATCATGGGTAACCAGAGGACCACCAGAGTCACCACCGCAGGTCGACTTGCCACCGTTAGTTCTCACACAGATGATATTGTCCTGGATAAGACCTCCATAGGTCTGTGCGCACTCAGAGTTGTGCATGATCTGCAAGTCGACGCACTGCAACCAATCGGGCAGAGGGGAACCATCATAAGTACCTCCCCATCCACAGGCAACAGTCCACCATCCGTTGTAGTCATTGCCTCGATCATTGTAGCTGGGAAGCTCAACCTTGTTGACCAAGTGCCAGAAGTCCACATGAGGAATGCGGATCAAGGCGATATCAGCATTGTGATGGTTGATGATGTCATTGCGGTGAACCCAGTGGGTGAACTGGGCATTGGTTCGCCATGTGGCACCGAAGTAGACAGTGACGGATTCGGCGCTTCCAGTGCAGTGCTCGGCAGTGAGGACCCAGTTGTGTCCAATGATGGAACCACCGCACCACCAGCCACCGCTGAAACCCAGACCAACAGTGTAAGGAGCCTTACCCTCGTAGGCTGGATAGCCGTTGGTAATGCGACCTTCGATCTTGTTGTTCTTGCTGATGTCCTTGTTGTGGACAACCTCCTCGAATGCCGTAGCAGAGGCAACGGCCAAAGCTAAGATAGTTATGAACACCTTCATGGTAGATGTACAACTTGCTGCTCTAATTGAAAACAATGCTACTTTTATACTAAACCCAATCTCATGTTATCTATAAGTGCATGGGGCAATAACTTTTGCTGAAATAATTCCTGCCATAAAAGTGACTTATGAAATTTGATAGTATAAAATTTATGACCGCAGAAGTTCAGTTTAATAAAAATTAAGATTTGAAGAGCTGAATATGTTGAAGCTCAAGCCTTGGATGTGTCTAGGTATCATAATTTCAGACGTACCTTCTACTTCACTTGGTTAAAGATCTTTCGAAGACTTCCAAAAGATATGAAAATAATAATATAATTATTAAAGACACTTTCATTTGCAATAATCGTAATAAAATCTCTTTCGAGATATTTATTGAATATTTCTTTTCAATAAACCCGTTTCATAGAACTTGTTAGTAGTAAGCAACACCAGAGTTGTCACGGATCCAGTCCAGATGAGCGGTGACACGAGTGAAACCAGAGGGATGTCCAGATTGGCAGCCAGCACCTGATACCCAGGAGGTAACACCAACCAATTTGTTGTGGTCGTGGAGCACCAATGGGCCACCAGAGTCACCCTGGCAGGTGGACTTGCCATTAGGAGTGGCAACGCAGAGAATACCATCGGGTTGATGTCCATAGGTCTGAGAGCATTTGCTGTTGCTAATAATCTGCAAATCGACGCACTGTAGCCAGTCGGGCAGAGGGGAGCCATCGTAGGTACCTCCCCATCCACAGGCAACAGCCCACCATCCATCGTACATGTTGTAACGATCATTGAAGCTGGGCAAATCCACCTTGTTAACCATGTGCCAGAAGTCGACATGGGGAGTGCGGATCAGGGCAATATCGTTACCATTTTGGTTGGGCCAGTTGCGGTTCTGGATGAAATTGCCACTTCCCACAGTGTGGGTGAACTGGGCGTTAGTACGCCAAGTGGCACCATAGAAGATGGTCACAGAGCCAGCTCCGTTGGTGCAGTGAGCAGCGGTCAGCACCCAGTCGTGGGCAATGATGGAACCACCGCACCACCAGGCGTTGTTGAAGCTCAGGCCAACGGTGTAGGGAGCCTTGCCCTCATAGGCTGGATAGCCATTGGTAATGCGTCCCTCGATCTTAACGGATTTAGGCAGATCCTTTGGATGCACCTGCTCAATGGTTTCAGCAGCAACCGCTGCGATTGCCAAGGCCAAGACAATGAAGGTCTTCATGTTGAAGAAACAACTAATATCAATCCATGAATACCACAAGTCTTTTATACCATTTCCAATTCAATACGAGTACTCGGGGGTAATCAGAACGGAGATAAACCAATTAGTTATCAAATGTATAAATAAGATATGAATAAGTAGAGTATATATAAATATATATTTACATTTATTTTTATAGTGATCAATCAGCACTTCAAGGAGCTCTCAAACCTTTGACGAAAATTTCCTGTTACTACTTTCTGATAATAAATTTTAGTACTCATGATGTGTTGCCAAGTTCTTGAAGAGAATATATATTTAAACAATTTTAAAATACTTCAACTTGTAAGCAATATTACAAACAAATTAATTGCACAAATTTACAGTCAGCAGCAATTCCTTTTATCTCAATTTTTTTAACAACAAGTTGCTAGTAGGTCTACAATTTTGATATTATATTGCGATAACTCCTATCAAATAATTAATATTTCGGGTTTTCCCCAAATTTCAAATCAATAGTGTTAATTTCCTCTAAAATATAAATAAAACTTATACTAAATAGAAATGTTCGTAAAATTAAATGATAAAATCTTGGAACTTCCATAAATTGAATACTATACAAGATTTAGATAATAGAGTTTTGGTAGGTTGAGAACCTTTATATGATAATATTGTATTTTCACTATATGCTACTAACGACTTATAGAAATCAGTAATAATCGCATCCGGTTTCAACAATGAACTTTAAAAATGGTGTATCTGCATTTAAATGACACGGGGGAATTAATGAATGAATAATTTAATCGATAACTCCTAAAAGGATTAGTTTTTAGAAAGATGGAAAAAGGATTTTCGCATCCCAAAACTCTTCGGCTTCCCAGTGGTCTGTTGAATTTATTCAGCATGTGATTTTTATAGCTACTTCCTCTCCTATAATCTTATCGAGCAAGATGATGTCGCGATATTCCGATTCATTTGAGTTAACAATCTAATCACTATGTTGCCTATGTCTGAGTTATTTTTAGTAGCGCCAGACGAGAATTTACTACCATCATTATATTAAATTTTCACGCACCTCAAGCACCCATTCATAAAAACCCAGAACAGTAGTCAAAGTTAATCAATGTTCTTATTCTACTGATAACGAACAGCTTCTGATAAGGCCATGATAATATTTGATGTCTAGACCTATACGTCGTGGAAATTAATCAAAAGGAAAGGAAAAAAGGACTAATTTACGCTCAATGATATTGATCAATTTATTTTTATTGCAATTTTTTAGTAGTAAGCAACACCAGAGTTGTCGCGAATCCAGTCCAGGTGGGCGGTGACTCGTGTGAAGCCAGCCGGAGCTCCAGATTGGCAACCAGCGCTGCTACCGAAGGAGGTGACACCAACCAGTTTGTTGTGATCATGGAGCACCAATGGGCCACCGGAATCGCCACCACATGTGGATTTGCCATCGGGAGTGTTAACGCAGAGAATACCATCGGGAAGACTACCATAGGTCTGGGCGCACTTGCCATTGCTAATGATCTGCAAATCGACGCACTGTAGCCAGTCGGGCAGAGGGGAGCCATCGTAGGTACCTCCCCATCCACAGGCAACAGCCCACCATCCATCGTACATGTTGTAACGATCATTGAAGCTGGGCAAATCCACCTTGTTGACCATGTGCCAGAAGTCGACATGGGGAGTGCGGATCAGGGCAATATCGTTACCATTTTGGTTGGGCCAATTGCGGTTCTGAATGAAATTTCCACTTCCCACAGTGTGGGTGAATTGGGCGTTAGTACGCCAGGTGGCTCCATAGAAGATGGTCACAGAGCCAGCTCCGTTGGTGCAATGAGCAGCAGTCAACACCCAGTCGTGGGCAATGATGGAACCACCGCACCACCAGGCGTTGTTGAAGCTCAGGCCAACGGTGTAGGGAGCCTTGCCCTCATAGGCTGGATAGCCATTGGTAATGCGTCCCTCGATCTTGGAAGTCTTGGAGAAGTCTTTGGGGTATTCTTGTTCCAATACCTCCGCGGAGACGGCGGCAAGCGCCAAAGCCAATACAACAAACACTTTCATGTCTTACAATCAACTTGGTTTTACCCGATTGAACTGAGGGGTTTTTATAGCAAACGCATTGACAATTTCAGTGTCTTAAATATACTAGATATACATATATATGTATATATAAATATAAACAGATAAGATGCAATTCCATTTGCTGACTTATCTAATATTTCTTTGGTTTATTTGCACCCACTCAATAACCTATCTAAAGAGTTTAAGTTTGCCATATCAACCAAGTAGAATTTTTAATAAGAAATTCCCCACATATTTTAATTAAATTGCTGTTTAAACCCAATAGCAATTTAATTTCCTTTTGGATACTAATATGCATTCAAAGATATGGAATAGTTCCGCAAACAAAAGACATCCGGTATATTTAAAGTTTAGTAAATGCATATTTTCTTCAATTTTAATATACCGAAAGATAGTGAATTTTTATTTTTTCAATTCGATCTCGTTTAACATAAATATAACGGAAGTTGCTTTTTTATTTCGTTTTCTGAACCAATCTTTTTTAGGAAATACATCTTTTGGCAGTTTTGAGAAACATAAACTCCTAAAAAGAAGTACGCCATCTCTTGTTAGTTTTGAAAAGCATAAGTACGCCATCTCATGTCAGCTTTGCAAAACAACAGTTGAACTAAGCAAATATACTAAGCAGTTCATTCGTTCATTTTAATGATCCCTTCACTTGAACAAATGACAAATTTGGAAAAGTGACGGAACTTTTGAGTAAATTTCAGAAACGAATGACGAAAATTTAGCATTATTATTTTAATTTGTTAAATAAAAATCATTTCTTGGTTAAAAGTAGATTACATTTTGGATTCGCGCTTGTTTTGTTAGCGCTGCCACTAATCACAATTTGAACTACAAAGCGCCGCCACATGTCACATTTTGAACTACGAAAAAAGACAGAATTCCCGCTGCCCGCTGTTTTCGTAACATTCACGCAATTTTACTTTGAAAAAAGCCAGATTTGACGGAAAATAAGCTGGACTGGCAGCACAGACCACAACCAACGCTAAAAGTAAGAGGGAAGTGTAAATAACAAACATATCTCAAGGGATAAAACAATTATAAAATCCTTAAGAAACACAGAATGGTAGTCATTGAATAATGGAAAACATTGTTCACAATTTCGCAAAAATAAGTTTTCAACCAAAGGAGGTTGTTTTGACTGAAAATCGGTAAGTTAGAGAAAGCAAACAACAAAAGCATACAGTCAAACTATAATATCTTTTCAGATCTGCCCCAATTTTTCCAGCGGTAAACAATTTAACCTACAATCTAAAGCCAATGGCGGATCTGTTGGACGATATGCTGGATTCTGAGAGTGGAGACACGGACCAATCGGATGAGATAGATTCCCAGCTCAGCCGGGCTGAGGACAATGATGAAAGCGACAGCAGTAGTTATAGCTATGGGCATCGTGGTGGCGTCTCTCGTCGTCGCATGCCAGCCCGAGTGTCCAAAGATAACTTCAATCGAGTGTGCAGCGCCATCATGAAACCCATCATGAAAAAGAAACGCAAGGAGCTTCACACCAACGAACAGACGCTCAAGAGCATCGAGAAAATTTACACTAGCAAGCGAATGAAGAAGTTTACCCCGGCAAATCTGGAAACCATATTTGAAGAGCCGAGCGATGAGAACGCGGCCGATGCCGAGGATGACAGCGAGGAATGTGCCATCACAAGCCAGGTGCGTCTGGTCAAGTTTAGTTCCCGCAAATATCGGCGTGCCATATCCTTTAACGATGGCACCAATAAAAACAAGAGTCTGATAAAGAAGCGTCGCTTGAAGGTAAAGAAAACCTTTGGCAAACGATTTACATTTAAAAAGATCTCAATGACCGAGTTCCATGATCGTCTCAATAAAAGTCTCGACAGTGCCATGTTTGAGGACGAGGATGCACCCAGCGGTAGCGTTGATTCCACTCCAAAGACATTCATGGATGATATGCAGCTGCCAACGCTGTCCTCGCAATCAACAGCTTTGGAGTAGACAGACAGTCAGTCAGTCGCGATGGCAAAGACTGAGGTGACCGACCGACCGACCACATGTATGTCTCACAGGGCAATTTGTAATTTGGTCAAAAGTACTGATACCAATTATTATGTTTTGTGTAAGATTTAATAAATATTATAATTTCAATATAGGAAGTACTGTCGAGCGTAAAAATATTTCAATAATTTTTGCGTTGAAACCTAATTTGTAAATGTTTTTATAGATAGCGTAAAACTTAAGCTAAGTAAGAATACAATTCTGATCAACATTATTAGTCCTAAATGCGTAGAATTGTAAAAAAAAACAATACAGTAGTTGTAATAAATTATCATCTTACCAAATAGGAACTGCGTACATTGTTTATTAATTTCACTGCCGCAAATAAATAAATACTATAAAAACAATTTAATACAATCGTCCAACGGCCATAACGTTTATATTAAGTCCGAGGAAAAGAGATAGCCTCATTACTAATACTAATCAATTGGTAAATATGCAGTACGATCGCAGTTGCTAAATTGAGTAACGGCAAATGCATTAACAAGTGCAATAATATAAACACCACTATGTGCTTTTTATTATTAAATATGTAAGTACGTACATCATGCAAGAGAGTGGTAATCATAATTCCCGATTATGCATTAAATATCGACGCACAGCACGAAATTAAGGCAAAGCAGAAAAACAAATCAAGAAAATAAAACATTTTTCAACTGAATAGAAAGCGAAGTGTTTATACCCTAATAATAATATTTATAATAATTTTATTCTAGTTGTAAGGACTTATGCTTTGATAAAGAATTTTAAAAAGTTGTCCCAAAAATTTAATTTTAAAAAATTCTTTAGATTAAATGAAAACTTAAAATTATTATTAAATTAAATTATTAATTGGATCTGTTTAAAATATCTCATTGTTACTTATCCTTCAATGCTCTTGTAAAAATTGCTGCCAATCCAATTAACAACTGCATTTGATATGTTTAAATTTAGAAAATTGATTTCCATATCAGTAAGTGTATCAAATAACCAACTACCAACAAACTCAGCTGCAAAAGTAGGCTTAAACGCGGGGCAAAGATTTGCATAATCGACGCCACTAGCTGTTGTTGCTACCATTGTTGTTGTTGTTGTCTGTTGTTTATTGCTGGTGGTGTGTTACTGTTGGCGCTGATTGTATTTTGTTATTGTAGCCTCATTACATTCGAATATATCACCGATCGCGAGACGATTTGATTTATTTGCTTCGCTAGTCAGACAAAGTAAGCCGCAATTTCCTAAATCGACAATAACAATGCCAGTTTGCAAAACCAAGAAATACTTTCAACACCAAATTAAAGTTATTTTAACTTAATTAATTTAATTAGAAATACATGCAACAAGTTAGTGAAGTACTTCCAACTTTGATTTCCTGCTAAGAATTCTCGGAATAAACACATGCAACATAATACCGTAAGTTTGTTTTGGACTCCACAAGTGGACCTGGCAATAACCTTGAGACCTGAGGCAGCAACTTCAAGAGTGGCAGATGCTGCCGGTACCAGTGGCTGTACAGTGGGCACCACTGAACTGTTAAGCCCTTAAAATACAAAGCAGACAAATGAACAAAACTCCATACGTAAATATGCATGTAATCGGTATTTGCGATACACAGGGGGATAGGGGAGAGAAGTAAAAGAAATGCAAAAAGACAAATATATGAAATTTTTCTCAATGAAAGCATTTTGCCGCATGCTGCGCATTATCCACATCCACACAACATACGCACACACACACACACACACACACACACACATGTGATGTAATAGCACCAAAGCAAGTAGAGGATAAGTAACTAGAGTTACAACTTTGTTAGCTTTTCATATTTAAATGGTAAAAGCAACAACAACCGCAACCGCAACAACAACGATCGTTGGCGACGCTTGTTAAGAGATTTACACTGACACACACACACACATGTGACCTGCTAATACGTATACGTAGCGTATGCCACACACACACATAAAGCACTAAGGGCACTAAGCACAAAATTTGCATGAATGACAAATCAGAGAAAGAAAGAAAGAAAGAAAGAAAGAAATGCGACAAAGATTTGTAAAAGCGCAAGCGTAACACTGTCAGCAGCAGCGGGTGGAAGGCGAAAAAGGAGCATAAAGAGCGAATGAAAATTGAAAGAGGCATGGTGACGTCGCAGTCGCTGTCGCTGTCGACGTCAAATTAATGCAGCAAAATAGACGAAATAATTAAAGCGGTTGCAAGAAATGGTAGCAAGAGAGTTTATAAAAATGCTTGCAACATGCGCGCGACGCCACAGTTGTAATCGAGACGCTGACCGCCACCGAGTCCAACTGCCAAAGAAAGTAAAAACTAAAAAGTTACAAAAAATAAAATACAAAAATATATAAAAATTACGCGTCCGTCGCCGTCAAGTGCGAGTGAAGTACGTAACGGCTTTTCAAACACAACACAACACACAAAACGGGAAAATTGCTCATAAAAGTTGGCCGAAAATTAAATGAAACATTAAAGTAACTGAGGAAACAAAGAGTGTGTGCAGAGGTGTGCAAATTAATTAAGTATTAATTGGAAATTAAATGCGTTCGCCGTTCAATAAGAAAAGGCAACGCAAATGTGTTTACAAACATCAGCAATTTCTTCGATTTCAATTATTGCCAAATTAACAACGCGCAGGCTGCTGCTCGGTTGCATTGCCAGCGTCGCATTGCTGCTGCTGTCGCATGTTGGCAGCGCTGCTGCGGCGCTGGATTGGCAACAGGTTAAGCCAATGTATTTAGTGTCCATGTATCCGGGCCCATTTGGCATGGCCTTGTCGCAGACGACAACAACAACTTCGTTGTCCGCCGAACTGGACGCGGAAATGAGTGCCACCAATGACGACGAGAGTCGCATCGATAGCAGCGCTGCCGATAGCAGCAGCAGCAGCGATGACAACATTCAGTCCGCTGATGAACGAGAGCCGCTGGTATTGAATTTAGAGACGACACCGTTGCTGGACAGCATGCTGCCCGATGGTGCTATGGCCATGGATCGCATCTTTGGCGGCGATGTGGGAAATCCGCATTGTTTTCCCTACCAGGTGGGCATGTTGCTGCAACGTCCCAAAGGTCTCTACTGGTGCGGTGGCTCCCTAATCTCTGATCAGCACGTGCTAACCGCCGCACATTGTGTTGATATGTAGGAGCATCTCAAAATCTGAATCTTCGAATCATTATTTAATAAGCTTCCTTTTTCGGTAGGGCTAAACGTGCCTTGGTTTTCCTGGGCGCCAATGAGATCAAGAATGCCAAGGAGTCGGGTCAGGTGCGCCTTATGGTGCCCAGCAGCAATTTTCACATCTATCCCACTTGGAATCCCAAGCGTTTGAAAGATGATATTGCAATAATACGCCTGCCACATGCGGTAAGCTTCAACGGTGAGTCTCTGCCACACACTGTGTGCAACACACATAGTGAGATTTGATGAGTTTTGCTTGCTTCCAGAACGCATCCATCCCATACAGCTGCCCAAGCGACACTACGAGTATCGGAGTTTCAAGAACAAGCTGGGCATTGCCTCCGGTTGGGGTCGCTATGCCACCGGGGTGCATGCCATCAGCAATGTGCTGCGTTATGTGCAACTGCAGATCGTTGATGATCGCACCTGTAAACGCAACTTTCCGCTGTCCTTTCGCGGGACGAACATCTGCACAAGCGGACGAAATGCCAAGTCCACCTGCAACGGAGACTCGGGTGGACCGTTGGTGTTGCAGCGGCGTCACTCCAAGAAACGAGTTTTGGTAGGGATTACCTCGTTTGGCAGCATCTATGGCTGTGATCGTGGCTATCCGGCAGCCTTTACCAAGGTGGCCTCGTACCTCGATTGGATTAGCGACGAGACGGGCGTCCACTCGCATCAGGAAACGACAGAGGCCATTTTCTTTGATCAGTACATCAAGAATTATGGCAAGGAGCGACACAATCACAATCACAATCACAATCATAAGCAGCGACCCAAACATGACTTTGACGTTGATGATCTGCCCGATGAACTGGACGTGCATCATCCCCAGTCCGATGAGAGTGAGGATGTATCCGAAGCCGTTAGCCGACGGCCTCATTCGAAAAAACCCAAGTCCACATATGATTATTATTTCTTGTAGAGAATAAACTTTTATTTTTAAGTCAACTTTTAGACTTTCTATTGATATTTAGACAGTCTCCCTTTTCACACCGGAAGTCTTCTCGATCCAGTCCAGGTAGTAGGTGATACGGGTGAAGACACCTGGCCAATTCTTCTCGCAGCCCAAAGAAATGCCAAAGGATGTGGCACCAATCAATTCCTGGTCCTTAACCGACACCAATGGGCCGCCAGAGTCGCCGTTGCAAGTGGAAGTGCCGCCGGTGGTCTTGATGCAAATGTGGGAGGGCTCAATGATACCGAAGAACCAAGTGCTGCAGCTGTCGTTGGGCATGACTGGCACCTCAATATACTGCAGTTTGTCGGTGACACCAGTGGCGGCTGCAAAAGGAAATTATAATTTAATAATCAGCTTTCTAAGAGTATTGGCTCTCACTTACAGTCGCTGGTCTTGCCCCAGCCGGAGGCAACAGCCTGCTCGTTGGCGTAAAGGTTGGGGGTCTCTGACTTGGCTGGCAGCTTAGCGAACTTAATGTGCTGATTCTCCTGCAGGGCAACGGGCAGTTTGATCATTGAGATGTCATTGCGCAGGGTTGTGGGTTCCCAATTCTCGTGGACAATCACATTCTTAGTCTCCACAAAGATTTTCTGTTGTCCTTCCTCCTTGTCGTCAGCGCGATTAAAGGTACCCACATAGACATCCACACCAGTGGTCAGACTGTCTGTGCAGTGAGCGGCAGTGATGATCCAACGAGGACTGACCAAAGTGCCACCGCACCAGGCAGCGCCTCCATTGACATAGAGCAGTAGACCCACTTGGTATGGGAACTGATTGCGACTAGCAATTTGACCCTGGGTGATGCGTCCCGTGGGTGTGCTATGACGACGAATCATCGGCACCTTAGGCTCAATGTCCATGGACATCACGGACTTCCAGTCCACTTCAGCGTTGGCGCCGATGACGGCGGCCAACAGAAGAACCGTTGCACAAGCGAATTTCATATTTGACTTCAACTGAAGCTATTTGGCCAACTGGACACTCTTTTATAGCCACATAGCTTTAAATGGCAACCTTGTTGGGTATCATATATTTTGGGTTATCTCTTATCACGGAATGAGACTAGAAAACATATTTGATTTACAATGGGGAACATAGTCGCTACTGATATTCGCAGAGATTGTACTAATCTCGTATAATTCCGATCATTGATACTGATAATCGCAATAATAATGATAAGACTAAGACTAATATTACTGCCACGTCCATGAATTGGGTTCTTTACCCTCATTCAGAAATACATCTTTAAATAGCACAAACTTTAATGTTAACTTTATTGTTTTTCTAAGAGCTTTGGGTCAAGTTCAGATGAACTGAAAAATACGGTTAATCGGTTAATCAGTTATTTTCCAATGTAAATAATTTAAATAAATATTGCTCCTCAAAATGTTCTAATTAGTTTGGCGACAAGTTTGGATATGTATATAATAAAGTGCTAAATAGATGTATATTTCACAATCGCACGTAACATTTGATTGTTTTGACTAAATTTGAGTTTAAATTTATATTTTCATATTTATTCAATTTCTTAATAATTACATTTTATTGAATTAGAGCTAAATTTGTACTCGTATGAACTAATCAACCTATGAGTTTGAGTGATAAGAACAAGACATTCCCGAGCTTTTTTTATGAGTGCAAATAAATCTTAGAGATACTCCTTTATATTGAGTGATTATAAATAGATTGTACAAATATATTTCCGAGCTTTTTTTATGAGCACAATAAATCAAACGATTAACACAGATTCCTTAAAATAATACCTTATCGAAGCACCTTTCTATTGAGATATTAGACGACTATATATTTTGATCCATAATGATCATTACTTGCACTCACTTCCTCACACCTAATTCAAATTGAAATTGAGTTTTAATTAAACGCTTTTTGTTTTTGCCCACAGCAAATGTTTAACTCATTGAAACTTTAATGCACATTATTTCTCTTGGCTATACAAATAATACTTAATAAACTATAACAACAACAACAATAACTACAAGAATCAAAACGGAAATGGTTTTAATACAACAATATTTGTTTGTTCAATTGAAGGTTGCATTAATCTAAGTACAGAGAAACAAAAGCCGTTAAGAAATCGACTTCAAGACGAAGATTATATGCTCTAGGAATTCCTTGAGAGATGAGATTTATATAATAAATAATAATAATTAATAAATTTAAAAAAAATTTAATCTGTATTACATCACCATATTTATTTTTAGTATTTCACTAATAATGATTATAAATAAAAAGAATCAGCTTCACATTTAATAATGTTTAATCAATTTATACACATACTAAGTGTCGTAAATAATTTATTTATTAGGATTTGTTAATAATAAAAGTTATTAAAGTATATTTTTGTTAATTTAAAACATATTACCATATTTATATTTAGGATTTCACTAATAAAGATTATAAATAACAAGAATCAGCTTCACATTTAATAATGTTTAATCAATTTATACTCATACTAAGTGTCGTAAATTATTTACTTATTTATTATATTTGTTGCCAAAATATGAGTAACTTGTTAAAGTCTTGTCAACCATAAACGAGTGTATTTTCAGTTGAGATATAATCAAAATGTGTTCCTGGGCAATAATAAGCTGTCCCTTGTTTACCAATTAATTAGCTGGATCTTAACGAGATCTGACGAAATTGAACGAATGTTATGCACTTTCTAAAAATTTGATTCGAGCAAATATATCAAAATGACACCTGACAGCCTGAAACATGCGAACAAAACCAAATCAAATCAAATAATTAGCCATATGATGCTATTTAGATCTCAATCGATCTCAAATTTCAACTTGTTCTCCGTCAATTCAAGTGCGGGGTGCTATGAACTCGACCGAGACAGAGGCACAAACAAAATGCCATTGTCCTTGAAATGGCTGCAAACGGCGCTAATTAAAACATTATATGCGTAGCAAACTAGCGAATTGTAACTAACTTTAAACAAAATAAAGAAAAAATCACACAAACTGCAACTAAAACGAGATTCAACTGGATTTTAGCCGTGCTTTTAACCGTAACAACTTTCGCACTTGTAAAAAGTGAGAAAACTACAGCTTAAAGTTGGTTAACTATAAGATATCTTTAAACAAATTCAAAATTTGTATAATTCGCAGTGGAGATTCCCTCTGCAAATTGAGTCAGAGCGGTTTCAATATAATAAATTACTATATGCGTTATAAATGCCGTCGATTTTTAGTTTTTAGGTTTGATTGGGATCAGAATGAGACTTAAGTATACAAAGTTTTAAGCCAATATCTTTTGAAGCAATCATTTTAGTTTAAAATCAAAGTTAATTAAGAATTTTATGTACCTAAAGGGATATCATTTGTTAGAACTTATACTCCCGCTTTTTAGCCATAATTAATGTCTACAGGGTATAATAAGAACATGTTTTCAGTAAAGCTTAAGCTGTCGCTTAATAATTCGCACAAATTATATATATCAGATTCCAGATATCACTAATTATGCAACCGTACCTGTAAGAAGAATGTGCTTATATCTCAAAAACACACATTTCAAAACGGGAGGCAAACACTGTCCGTTGTTTTTGTGAAAGATTTCATTTCGTTACGTTGTTGGGAATTTCGTTGGGCTGGATTCTGGGCGGGTTGTGTGAGTCAACAAATGCCTATGGCAGCTGCTAAGTATCAGGGGTTAATCCCCCTTGATATTTGCTGTTATACTTATCAAAAAAAATATGAATGGTCAGACTGACGTTTTAGAGTTTGTTGTCTTTTATGTTAATTAAACATTTGGCGGTTGGTTCATTGTTTGTTTTTTTCTTGCATGATTCACGTGCACACCCGCTCGTCCAAAGCTGGGAGCGTCTGTCTCTTTTGTCGCTTTTGGTACGAAAAGAGTCTAAAAATAATCTACCGAAGATGAGCCTCCTCCACGAGAGATTGCCGGCGGTAATACTGCGGGCGGGTGTTCTGTCTCTGAGCATTGACCATTAGGATCGATCGATCGATCGATCGAACCGGTTTACCAGCTGTGCGAAAACAGTTAACAGCTGTTCAACTTTCGCTGCCGGCATTGCCAATTTCTTGTTCTTAACAACACACAAGTACAAGTGCAGCCTAACTAACGACAAAGCTCGGGTCCGCTTGTCAACCGATTGAATCGGAATCGGCTTCACAGATGTGGCTTATTGGCTGGCTTACTGCTTTGGCTGTGGCTTTCTGGCTGATATATAAACGCCATCCGGCGCGCGTGCTCAGTTCAGTTGAAGAACATTAACGGAAACGCGCGCGTGCGCCGTCAGCTCTCGAGTCGAGTTCGGTTACGTTTTTGGCATTTATAGTAATTTTGATTACCGCCAAGTGAATTTCTTTTGTAACTACAAGCTTAACAAGTCTTTACAAGTGACATAGATACAAACAAGGTCGAACATGGAAGGTCAGGCCAACAAGCAGCAAGCATACTTCGTCAATGAAGCATATAATCACGAAGAGCAGCCACATGGAGCGGGCGGCGGCGGAGGCGCCACCGCCACAATGGCTGACAATTTACCACGTCGCCGGAGCGGTGGCAACACCAAAGAGTTGCAATTAAATTTGGCCAACAAAAAAGGGCAAGATCTACCAGATACTCCCACTGCACCCACAATTGATTTTGATGATATATTGCCATTGATTGGGGAATTCGGAAGATATCAAAAGATGCTATTTCTCCTCATGATTCCCTTCTCGTTCTTTGTGGCCTTTGTCTACTTCTCACAAATATTTCTCACGCTCATACCCGAACAACATTGGTGTCATGTCCCCGAACTGGATGCCCTAGATGTGGAAGCTAGGTGAGTTCTAAATGAGTGAATGAATATGATTCATATCCTAAGCCAGCGGGTTTTCCCGTCAAGGTAATTTTGGCAACAAAAAAACGTCATAGTCTCAGTCTCAGCTTCAAAACCTGGTCAAATCTACGACTTCGCCAACTTGTGAATTCACGTAATCGCATCGTATGTGTGTAAATGTGTGTGTTTTGGGGGGTTATTCAAATGTAATGGCTTTATAAAAGTTTATATACGACAATTTAATTACTGCAGTAGTTAAAATATACACACTATAATTTTCAAGCACAACACTTTCGGTTACTTGGAATGTCGTTTGCATCCAATTAGAAACCGAATGAGCATAATTTTATAGTTTTTATGTGAATTTTATGCTGATTTTGTTGGCTTTTATATTTATGATAATCGTTCTAAATGGGAAGACTCCAAATACTATAGACTCAAAAATACTATAGAAACCGTTAAGTTGGCGTGTATTTAAATTGAGGAAATCGAAAGTGGAACTATAATCCTCTGTATTTAATTCTTATTATGTTGTATAATACAACATTGGCCTTGAATGTAGTTAACAAAAAAAGAACTAAAGAACCAAACACTTTGAACTTTAAAGCACAAAAAAACAACACAATGAAGGTTGAATTTCTATTCTTATCTTTTCTAAAATTAGAATGTCTTTTGCATTCATAACGTAACGAGTGAAGTAAAATAAATCAATAGTTTTGCATAGCTTTTAAATAATTTATAACTTAATCAACAATTGTGATACATGATTGAGTTATATTGATAAACATGTTAGGGACTGTCTATTTAAACTGTCCTAATTTTAAACAGTCTTTCAATGTGGTAAAAGTTGTTCTAATTAAAGTTCAAGTAAAGGCTTCAAATATTTCAATGTAACTTCCCTCCATTAACTGGAATTGTCGTCTGCTTATCCGGAAATAAATGTGCGTAAATATTTTCTGGAGTTATGCGGTTCCGTAAACTTTCACAAAGGCAAAAATGTGATCGATTATTTACCTGAACTATTTAGATTGACTTTGATCGTCAATTATTATTATTATTATTATTGCCTTGAAATCGACCGGTTTTGGTTGCGTGCCCTAACTGGGCTGTTACCAGAGTTTGAAAATCGAATAGTAATTCAATTTCTATGTTAGTTCTTAGCCAAATTATACCAAACAAACTAGTTTTTGTTTTTGCAACTAAACGATTTTCAATTCAAATCGAAACTAAATGAAAATGAAAACTCAAACGCAAACGAAACAAATTCGAGTGTTCTGACCAAAGTCATTAACTCGTCTAAGTGCTCTAAGTTGGCTTAGAATGCCGACTAACCTTGTGTTATGATTGGTTTTTTTTTGCTAGACAGGCGTCGGCTTAATAAGGCAAAGAACCTTACGATCAAGCGGGCATCTTGTTAAAAGAGGAGGAGAAGTTAGGAAGGAGGGGTAATCAATGCGAAGGCAACTTTAAATTCAAATTCAAATACAGTGGCAGTGGCAGTGGAAGTTAGATAAGCAGCCAAGTCAAGTTGCCAACTTGGAAGTGGGCAGAGAAGAAGGGAAGGGGGCGTCTAATTAGCAGCGCATGTTGCGACAGAGAGCCAACAACAAAATAGCAACAAAGACGCACAAGTGAAATAATCGTGGTAGCAACAGCAACACAAAACAGTAAATGTTAACTAAATAACTGACTAGCTGACTAACTAACTAGCTGACTAACTAATGTTGTGTGGCGACTCCAAACACGAGCCAAAACTTACCGCACAAAAAAAGAAAAGAGAGAAATTTTATGCTGCACTTTAACTATTATCAGTCGAAAAAAAGTATAAGAATTAGGCATATCAGTTTCATTTCTTTTAGCAGTAATTAAAATTTTAAATTGCTACAATTGAAGTTGAATTAAGTGTAATAGAATCATTTAGCAGATAACATCAGCAACTTTGAAATACAATTATATAACAAGTCTTAAAGAATGTTACTTTCTAAAAAGACGTCGAAATGATTTCAAATCCAAGTTAAGATCAATCAAGCTAGAATTTGGATAGGGAACACAATTAAATCTAAGCAAAGTTCAATGAATTCAAAATTCGTCAACGATCTTAACTTTTAATTTATTGTGAAAGGAGTATGTTTCTTGATATTCAAATTATTTTATTTATTTAACTTTTAGTATTCAAAATAAATAAATAGATTACTGGGAGACTTTTATTTGCAGAAGCTTTTGAGGTGTTAAGTGAGTTGTTGTTGCTGATGTCATGACTGTCAAATAGCTTGATTTGATTGACACATTAAAATAATGTAAGCCAAAATTTAGCGAAGTTTATAATAAACTATAAGAAAATCAATAAGTTAACCACTCCCATAAGGTATTTTCATTTTCTTCTCGCACCTTCTCTTGTTGAGCTGGACTTTGAAGAGATTTTCTTTACATAAATGTTTATATCGCTGTATCTTTTAACTCATTTATGGAGTCTCTAGGCTTGTCGAGTTTGTTAGAGTAAATCCATAAATACGCTTATTGCTTATTGCTTAAAATAATCCCCGTCATAAAATTGACAATTAAAAAGAAACAAACTTTGCACATTTCCCGCATGACATATCAATCGTTAGTTAGTTGGGTCTGGTGAGAGGGGGGGGGGCTTTAACAATCAATCTTGCATGGTGTATAATTTAAGACATATGTATGTACATATGTATACAAATAAGTATATATGTTAAAAGTACACGTACACGATTCCAATCACAGTAGCCGTAGACAGCGGATTTTGTCAAGATCATGAGATAATTATGCTGTCTATGGTCTTTTGAGTTTGAAACTGAAGCTGAGGGGCGAGAACTACGACAATGCCCACAACTGACCCTGGATGAGTTAATGACTCCGACAATTCGAAAAACTTGAAAGTCAAGACTAACCCCCGTTGTGGCACCTTTCCCCTCCCATCCTTCCTCCCACAGACTGGCGCTATCGATACCCATGGTGAAGGGAGAGTACAACAATTGCTACATGTACGACGTCAACTATACGGAAGTGCTTGCCAAGGGATTGATTATGGCAGATCCAAAGTGGCCACAGGTCAAATGCCGCAATGGCTGGTCCTATAACTTTACAGAGATTCCCTATTCCACGGTTGCCACCGAACAGAACTGGGTCTGTGATGATGCCGCGCTGCCGACTTATGCCCAGTCCATATTCTTTCTGGGTGCCATTGTGGGTGGATTACTCTTTGGCTGGGTGGCGGATCGTTTTGGCCGCGTTCCAGCGCTCATCTGTTGCAATCTGATGGGGCTTGTGGCTGGTGTGGCAACGGCATTTGTTAACAACTTCTGGCAGTTTGCCACAATGCGTTTCTTTGTGGGATTTGCCTTTGACAATTGCTTCACCATGATGTACATATTGGGTAAGTGAAACTTGTCTCACCTTGAATCCTAATGAACTTCTCATTATACTATTCACAGTGCTGGAGTATGTGGGTCCCAAGTATCGCACCTTTGTTGCCAACATGTCCATTGCCATCTTCTTCACGGGCGCTGCCTGCCTCTTGCCCTGGATTGCTTACTATTTGGCAGATTGGAAGCTGCTGACGATAGTCACCTCGGCCCCACTGTTGTTGGTTGTGCTTACACCATTGCTTGTGCCAGAGTCGGCCCGTTGGCTGGTCTCGCAAGGTAAGGTGGACAAGGCCATCTCCATACTTAAGAAGCTGGAAAAACGCAATGGACGCCAGGTGCCTGCGCAAACTTATCGACATTTTAGCGACAGCTGCAAACGCATGCGGGATCAAGAGCAGGCAGAGAATGCCAGCTACTCCGTCTTGGATCTGTTCAAGTCACCACGTCTGCGTCGCACCACCTTGCTCCTCATTGTCATCTGGATGGCCATATCTCTGGTCTTTGATGGTCATGTGCGTAATGTCGGTTCTTTGGGTCTGGACATCTTCTTCACATTCACCGTGGCCAGTTTTACGGAACTGCCAGCTGATACGCTTCTTACTGTAACCTTGGATCGCTTTGGACGACGCTGGCTTGCCTGTGGCTCAATGGTTGCCAGTGGTGTCTTCAGTCTGTTGGCCACTGTGGTGCCCGTTGGCGTCTACTCTGCTGCTTTGGCCATCATGGGTCGCTTCTTTGTCAACATCAGCTACAACATTGGTCTGCAGTATGCGGCGGAGATTCTACCCACGGTGGTGCGTGCTCAGGGTGTGGCTTTTATACATATCATGGGATATGTGGCCAGTATCATTGCACCATTTGTGGTATACTTGGCCAACATATCGACGGCTCTGCCTTTGATCATATTGGGCCTATTGGGTATATTTGGCGGTTTGCTATCGTTGCTGCTGCCCGAGACACTGCATCATGATCTGCCGCAAACTTTAAGCGATGGTGAGGAATTTGGACGCGGTCAAAGTATTTGGGACTTCCCCTGTCTAGCCAAGCAGCTAGACGATGAGGACACCAAGTGCAACACAGATGTTGAGGTGCGTTCTCCGGCTTTTGTACGTGGCACCCAGACTGGAGCCTCTCTCACTGCTTCCACGCGTGGTGAGCTGCGCTCAAGTATCTTACGACGATCCATTCAATCCCGTAACTCCACCAAATTGTAAGCAACGCAAGCTGTGAATAACTTAAAGAACAGGAGTAGATAGATAGCAACGATTCATCAGTTATTATAATCTTGCATTTCCATTAGTTCGATTAGTTTAAGTGATTTATCCCACATTGTGATATTAATTTTAAGTAATATCGTTGCCATTTTGGCCTAATAAAAAAACGTTAACAATACAATTTTAAAACGCAGTTATCGATATTGACATATGCTAACACCATCTATCGCTTACCTCTGTTCAACGCTAGCTGTTACTGCTACTTAATAACGCATACGCCAGGTGGAGCTTTCTACAACGCTAGTCATTGCCGCTGGTTTATTACACATACGCCAGGTTGAGCTAATATCTTTACAATTGGCGCCATCTTAAATTAAATTTAAGCAATTGTTTAATTATACAATGATATGAAAGTTAACTACACAGGGTCAACATTTTAATGTATATGCCAAAAAAAGATAAGCGTGTTTCCAAAACACATACTCTTGACAAAGTGACGTCACAAGCCCGAGTTGTCTGGTTTTATTTTAAAAGTTGAGCATCTTGTTTACACTTGAAATTGGGCTAACGCCATTTTTTATAGTGTGTAGGCCCAATATAAATTACTACATGACAAACAATTATATTTTGCCAATTTGCTGTTGGTTATCTGCGCAGGTGGAATTCTATGAAATGCCAGAGCAAATAACTACTACGAATCGTTCCCGCTACAACTACAAATACGATTTTAACGGAAATATGAGCTTTATAAGAAGAACGCTGATTCGGATTCTGACTAATAGTAAGAATGGCGATGGCAGTCTACTTGGTGCTGCTGCTTGGAATGACTCTAGCCGGTGGACAAGCCTTGTCTGTCGGCGGAGACAACAGCAAACTTCTCGCGGTCCTGAATTCCTCTACTTCAGCATTGGATTTGTTGATTCACATCAAAGTTTTGTCTGGTGAATCTGCTCCATTGTCTACAACTACAGTGAGTCCACTTAGCCTGGAGTCTATCATCCGTGCCGAGATCCGTGGGGATTGGGATCGTGCACTTTCGGTACTTCAATTGGCAGGTCAAGCCCGCACTTTGGAACTGAAACATGCGATCTACGAGGCACTGTGGCTAGAGCTGCAGCAGACAAAGCATATCTACGATCCCATTAAACTGTTGGAATTCTATGAACTACTCGAGCATCATATGCCGGATGTACCGCCCGCATTATTGGATGAGATCTATAAGACATTCACCTCTCGGAGTGCTCAGCTGTTGTCGTCGCCCTTTCACACCTCTAGTCGTAGTGCTAACTTTCCTCTGGTTGACAAATTGCTGCACCGTCTGACTTTCAGCATCTTGGATTATTTACGTGATATACTGCAATCTCTCTTTGATGTGGTCTTATCTCTGGAATCTACATTGAGTGTGGTTCAACAGTTGGGTAACTTTAGTGCCAATTTGACTCAATTAGCGCTGGCCAACTTGGAATTGCTGAAACGAACTGAGCTTGAATTAGATTCAATGGCCCAAGCAGCCTTGCAGGACAATCTGCATGAACTGCTGGAGCACCCGGAATTTGACCAGGAAGTGGAACAATTCATGCGGCTGGAGGTATACGAACACCTGCCAACAAATGAGCATGTGTTGTACACTGCCGAGAAGATTTGCATCCGCAACGGGAGCAATGACAATTCCTACATCTACGAGTGTCCACAAACCTATTTGTTGTGCACCAATGACTTTGATCCCAAGAAGGCGGCTTTCCATGTTCAACGTGGACAAGGAGGCGCCAATAATAGCTTACAATTTGCCTTCAACAGCGTCTATTGGCACAATCGATATATGCTGATGGAGTCCGTCAACCAAATGGCCCCCAATTCCATCATAAAGAACGTGTTTAGTCGTGATACCATCTACTGGTGGCAAGTTATTGAGTTGCCAGGTGGTGGGATAGCACTTTACGATGCTGCCACATCCCAATCGGTGCTCTGTGGCGGGGATCCCAAGCGCTGGGATGGTGAGGAGCATCATGTTTATACACGAAGAGCTGAGGACTTTGCAGCATATCACTGGGAGTGCACCTGGAACATAGAGGATTGCAGTGATGTAGCCCTAAAATAAACAATTTAAGAATTAAATATTGATTACTCTTTACTAAAGTTTAATTCTCAGCAAAGATAAATCCTTTTCGATAGTTGTCATCTCCATATAACATTGTATAAATATAAATTGAATGCAAGTATATTATAAGAAGCATAATTATCAATGAACAAATACATGAATAATTTATTTATGGATTAGGATTTGGGTAGACATATCTGTACTTACGACTATATGACAATATATTGAGTATGTAATCTGACCTAATCTGTGTAATAATAATCTGTTGAATGCTTATTGTCTGTGAGCGATCATAAGGCACAAGAGAATTGATGTCGTCCCAAATGGATTACTTTTGCATAAAATCCCAGGGTATACAAACGATGCCATCTGTGAGTACGGAGTAATAATGGGATATATGCAATTTGAGTTGTTCAAAATGCTGTGGCCGGCAGCGTCGTAGATCCGTCAGTGCCGATATCATTTTGTCCGGCGTGACTGCATCATCTTTGGTTAAAGCCTGCAGTTTAAGCTCTCGCATACATTCATCGATTAGATTCTGTTCGAGGTATTTATCCGTGGCATATTTTGTCATACGTTCCCGGGCCAATTTCATATTTTGTGTGATGAAATCAACGAGTATGCCACCGGGGCAGGTGGCTGGCGTAATGAACTGTCCTGTTGGACTGACCATTAATGGACCCGCTTCCGATTCAACAACAACTGTGAACTCCTGCAGCTTTGCTGGCCAATCTTTCGGATACGCTTGTTTACTCAGAAAATCATTCAGCGACGTTGTCACTTTCATGAGATAGTTTGCGTAGCCGCGTGCCTGTGTCTTGGGCATAAACTTACGACGACCAATCTGAATGCCTCGCAAGACCTGAGAGAGCGCCAGCTCATAGAGCGGTACCACATTGAGGTATGTATCGTGCTGTGGAATGTTTTTGATAAAGTCAATCCAGTTGCTTTGTACATCGCCAGTGAAGAGCATCACATAGCCTTCCAAACTGATGCCTGTAAATGGTGCAAACACCACAACTCTATTCCGTAATGTGCTCAGCTCCGCGCGATGTGTTTGTGTGAGACGTTGCAGCGACTTTAGGCAGCCACGATAGTGCTCAATGTTCCAACCGCATTCGTAGCGAACATCGCTCAGCTCCAGATCTTTCACAAGCACATCTTTCAGCTTGTCAATCTCGGCCTCTAACTTGGCTGTCTCTATGGCCAGCTGTCTTGCTTTGGCAGCATTCTCCGCCACCCAAGTGGACAACTCTGGACGACGACTCGCCGCTTCCTGTGAAAGACAAAGGAATACATTTAATGTGAATATACATACATATATTGACAATTACACTTATTTACATTGCGAACGCGCCTTTCGAACTCGGCAAATTCCACGTTGTAGTGATAATCTTTGCTGGGTTGATTGGCCATGCTCTCTTGTGGCTTAGGTTGCGTCGTTGGCTTTACGGTCTTTATGTAGTCCGTGGAAAGATTGCACGACTCCAGTAGATTCTGAATAAACCTCTGTGGATCCCTTGTTCCCTTGTCCATACGTATCTGAACTAGCCTGAATGTATCCCTTTTCTCCGCACTTGTGCTGTCACGCACATAGAACTTGAGCACCTTGGCATCATCATTGGGATAGCTGTGGTGATAGAGCGCCTCCAGATGTGCGCTGAGCAATTTCAGTGAATTCTCGTTTGTCTGCCTTTGCTCCGGATGCTGTCCAAAGAGATCCGGATGTACGGCAAAGTAGAAGGGACGCAATGCTGTTGTTAAGTCACTGCTTAAAGCTCGACGCAGCATCCAAAATTTATGAACGGTCTGCGCCTGACAAAGCGAGACCATTGCAATTTCGCCGCCCAGGCGCAAAGCCGCTGCCATTACGTAACCTCTAGAGCAGCACGCTGCTCGCCTGATCTGCTGACACAGACATCCGAACACGGGATACAAATAACAACGACTGTTATTTGCTCAAAATTTGATTTACAAGTAAAAATATTACGAATTGATTGTCAGCTGATGGAAATACACAAACTGTTAGCAGTGCTGTATAATGTCGCACGATCTAGAGTAATACGCTGCTTAGACGCTAAAAATTTCAAATAACTAATCAAAATCTAGCCAAATTATCTTTAGGTAACGAAATGCAATATCTATACTAGTTATTGGAAACTTTAATAGGGACAATAGCAATACCAAGTAATTTAATTTTCTGTTTATTATCACCATACTGAATTAGCTGCATACCTATTTTAACATGAATAATAATGCCACTTAACAACACTTCGTTTGCAACACTTTGCAGATTTAACACCTTTTTGCAATAGGTGGCGTTTTATGTTGAAAATGGAGCGACCGTTAATTTAAAAATATTGACTTAATAGTTCAATTTGAATTTGTACAATGCGGTTTATTATGGGTGTACTCTAGAACGTGCAACAATTGCTCAACTTTCAACAATAAACGCCACCTTTGGCAAAAAAATTGACCAACTGAATAAAATACTGAATAAGTTCATTTGTTCATTTCGTTGACTTGTTCATTTGAACTTGTTCAGAACGAACAAACCAAACTAAATACTTGCTACAATCAGCTGTGCACAAATATTTCCTCTCCTTCACGCAGTTGTTTATTTTATTTCTAATTTTTAGACGCAATGTCCACATACTACTTTGTAATTGTAGGCCACAATGACAATCCCATATACGAAAAAGAGTTCAGCACCGTCAACAAGGAACAGCGCGTAAGTATTTGCCTATTGATTATTGTTTCTTCAACTTAGATTCCCATTTGCAGAAGGAAGATCAGAGGCATCTCAGCCAGTTTATAGCTCATGCAGCGCTTGATCTGGTGGACGAGCACAAATGGAAGACGGCAAATATGCAGTTAAAGTCGATAGATCGCTTTAACCAATGGTTTGTGTCTGCCTTCATCACCGCCTCCCAGATACGTTTCATCATTGTCCACGACAACAAGAACGACGAGGGAATCAAGAATTTCTTTAATGAAATGTATGATACGTACATTAAGCATTCCATGAACGCATTCTACAAGATTAATACACCAATTAAGTCGCCCATGTTTGAGAAGAAATCTGAAATCTTTGGACGCAAGTATTTGTTATCATAATAGCTGTAAGTGTAAAGAGTTGTTATAGACTATAAATAGAAATGTATAAATTTGATTTTAATTTATTTAGAAAACCAGTCTAATGACACAAAAATAGCTTAACTTTTCAATGGATTTATTTAATTCTCATTATTCAATGCGTCTTCGAATCAAATCTAAAACGATTTAACGCTATACTTGGCTCGTCGGACCCTCTACAATTCCAATAGGAGCTGTACTCTAAACTCTATGTAAAATGTGTGTTGTGGTTGTTGGATGAACGCATGGAACGATTGAAATTAAAGCAACTATGTTGTACGGAATTGTAGTGGGTGGAAAAGAATCTCTTTTAAAATGTTGTTCCAATACAAGAGACACGCTTAATGCTTCTTATTCTTGCCATAGCGCTCATATTTGCTCTTTGACGAGTTCCACAGAATGAGGGGAATGGCCAGAGATGGCAGTGTCATGATGGCAAATGCCACCCAGTCAAAGAAATGCGATGAAAAACGCTTGTTGTACTCATTCAGGTTGACAATGCCACCCTCTCCAGGCTCTGAGCTGATGGCCAGTTGAAGCTGCAAATTACATTAATTAGTAAAAACATTACAGATAAAACGAACACCTATTCGCTTACCGTCTCAGCTTCCTCGACGGGCTTGTAGGACACCTCGGCTGCTGTGAAGTTGAAATAACCGAAGGCCTTGGGACGCACAACTAGGACATGAGTGAAGTTGGTCTGAGGAGCAATACGTTCCACGGTAGCTGTGGGCTGTCCACCAACAACCTCAAATGCCTCGGGATGGAATCCGTTATCAACCAGTTGCACTTGTGTCGCAGCTCCATTGCCAACATTGAAGATTGTATAGCGCACCAGAAGATCACTCTTCTCAACCAAATATTTGTTAAGTATTTGCTTGGAGACAAGCAGGCGGGCGCGGGTTTCGTCCTCGGAAACACAAACGCTGAGCACAGCGAATAAAGCGCACAGAGCTAAAGTTTTCCTAAACATGCTGCAAGAAGATAAAATTTGGAACGTTTCACTTTTTTTGTTGACGTGGAAGGGCCGATTGGCATTGAAGAAAGCGGCACAATGTCTATCATTAAATTATGTATGATATTAGTAAAGAAACGGTTGACAAACACTTTGTAATCACAGCACAGCCTTTAAATATTTTTAATTAACAACTTACATGAATTTATGTTGCTTAATTTGCAGCTATTTTAATAAAACTAACTTAACACAAGCGACTCCGGCGACTACTTTCTCGTGGCTACTTCGTGACGTGTAGACTATGTCAAACTGTCAAACTTCGGGCGTAATCTAGTTGCAAAGGTAATCGACATTATGGTGAAGGCGCTAAGCAACAATAGGTGGCGCCAGTTATATAGAAACCAGAGCTGAGATTTTCCGTTCAATTTGTTGAATAAGTTCAATCGATAATTTTTCAATCGTGAGCTAAATCAGTCATTTAGTTCAGTTTTCTAACTCGAAATAAAAGAAATCCGCTTTAAATTTTTAAATTTATATTTAATTTGGTTTGCTTTAATTTAATCTTTTGCTTTTAATAAAACAATTTTATTTATTTGATTTGTAGAAGTTTAAATGAGAATCTATCGATATCGATATATCAATATAGCTCTAACAATTTTTTGTAATAAGTGGCGCTTTATTTTAAAAATTGAGCGCCTTTAAACCGAAAGGCTGTTCAATGCTTTTTTACGTTTATGTAACAATAAAAACAATATTTGTTGCTTGGAATAATTCCAGATAATGAAGACAAATTATAAAAAAAAAATAATTCACTAATGCTTGTTATTAAATGTTGATTCTTTGATTTCAATTTGTGCACAATTTAATTGCAATAATTGTTGAGAAAATACGTACAATTTGTTTGTGTTTTATATCACAGCACAGAAAAAAATTAATTTATCCTTATTCCTTGCGAGCTCAAAGGTCTGCACCGGACGGCAACTGAATTGCTTCTGAACGGTTCACACAACGCAAGCGGCCAACTAGCCTCAACAGCGGCGCAACAGTTGAGAGAGAGAAAGCGTCAAGTACAAGGAGACAGTTGGCAACAGCGAACATACACACGCACACCCTCTTAATCGTTTAACAGCGAACAAACACACGCACACCCTCAATCGTTCAACAGCGAACATACACACGCACACACTCTCAATCGTTCAACAGCGAACATACACACGCACACTCTCTATCTTTCAACAGCGAACATACACACGCACACACTCTGAATCGTTTAACAGCGAACATACACACGCACACTCTCAATCGTTCGATCGCTCACAACGCCTGCTCTCGCATAGCAAGAGCTTCGCTCACGAGCGCTGCTTACACCCATACATATGCAACGTGAGCCAAGCACTCACTATGCGAGAGCAGGCGTTGTGAGCGATCCTAGGTTCTTTCGTCGCTTGCCACTTACTTTTCCGTCTGCACGTACGCCGCTTGCCAGCCTCTTTTCCGTCTACACCACACATATGCATTGTGAGCCAAGCTCTCACTATGCGAGAGCAGGCGTTTTGAGTGATGCTTGGTTCTTTCGTCGCTTGCCACCCACTTTTCCGTCTACGTGTACGCCGCTTGCCAGCCACTTTTCCGTCCAGACTAGCATTAGTGCGCTTTTGGCCTTCGAAGAAGGTGGACGCGGTAAATGTTAAGCGCTGCGCTGCATCATTTGCCGGATAAATGCTGTGTCAACCGTTGCTGCTGCACAACTTAAAGGAGTTGTAATTTCTTTTTAAATAGATTCTTATACATTTGTTGGTTTATAATAAATTTAAGAAAACAAATAGGATGAATATCCTTGCAAATAATTCAATAATCTTAACTCTTCTTATTAATTTCAGCGATGTCGTGTTTGCACAGATTGTGGATCAAGAACACCCGGCGGAGGCAGTTCATCTCGATGGCATAGTCATTATACGATCTGTGACTCGTGCTATCAGCAGAGGAACAAAGGATTCGCTTGTCCAATCTCCCAAAAAGCGTATCGAGCAGCAGCATATAAGGAAATGGTAAAATGTAGCTGGTGTCACAAGTAAGTAAATACTTTTGAGGGTATTAATGAAATATATCTCTAATGTGTGTTTACCATCTCTTTCAGATTTGTTCATAGCATTCGTTCATAAATTCGTTGACGAACAATCGACTAAGCAAAGTATTCGATATAGTTAATAAAATACTGAATAAGTTCATTTGATCATTTTGATGACCCGTTCATTTGAACTTATTTAGAACGAAACGACCCAACTCTAATAGAAACGTCAGTGACCGTCAGTGAACGCTATATTGTCACGAATAGTTTGTGTCACAATACAATACAATTTTTATTTGGCGCGCAATTTAAATTAATTTACTCCAGTTGTTTCATTTAACAATAAGATTACATTCAATTAATCCATTTTAAATTGCAACAGACAAAGGCAATCTTTTATACGAATGTACAGTGCTTGTAGCACTAAATTTAGTTATGTGCCGTTTGTTTCAAGTTAGTATCGTTATAATCGAGTTTTTATGACAAAAGTATCGAAAGTCTTAAATGGCGCTATCATGGTTATCGATAGACGTACTGGCTCTTAGCGGCAACTCTGTTTGCACAGCTGTGAGACAACAAAACAATAACAATACGGTCAACAAATTTATGTTTGCGCGCGTTGTTTTTAACTATTATTTTCAGCTTTTAATATACATTGAAATTATTCCTGTTACTTAAGCTTACTTATGGAAATGTTTGCAACATTGTTGTCCCTGCTTGCTTATGCTGTGTGGGTGGGAATCAGTGCCGGCACCTGTCAATGCCCTTGAATGACATTGTCACCCTACACAGACTGGCGACACTTATGGGTTCCCACTTGCAACTCACTTTAAGAATGCAAAAATTGTGTATAAATAAATAATTGTTATTGTTTTGAACCTCTGCTGATAATAATGACAACGCAATTTCATCATAAAGCAAAAGAACTGATAACTGTGACGATTTGTTTGGCACGCCTTCAGCATGATAGCGCTTATCAGAGTCGTTACCGCCGAATCATAAGCTTATCAGCGCGGCGACGCGACGCAGCAGCTCAGTTCGCTTTTCATCACACGCATACACAAATTGGTAGAGAGTGCTGCCGCCAAGTCGCACGCAGTCGGAATTTAACCAGCAGCTGGAAAACTACAATTAAAATGTCCCTAAGCGTGGAAGCAGTACAAACAACGCCCTACGAGGGTCAGAAACCTGGCACCAGTGGATTGCGCAAAAAGGTCGAAGCCAACAGAATTAATAAGAAATGAGAGTGATCTTTAATTCTGATTGAACATTGTAGGTGAAAGTGTTTAATCAAGCCAACTACACGGAGAACTTTGTGCAATGTATTCTGGATGCTAATGGAGCTGCCTTGTCTGGTTCCACACTTGTTGTGGGCGGCGATGGACGTTATTTCTGCAAGGAGGCAGCTGAACTCATCGTCCGCATCTCTGCGGGAAATGGAGTTGCCAAGCTGCTGGTCGGTAAAAATGGAATACTCTCGACGCCAGCCGTCTCTAGTCTTATACGTCGCAACAAAGCTTTGGGTAGGTACCGTTACTTAATCACCGTGTAATCCCCTTAAGGCAATAACTGATAATCATCTAGGCAAAAACATATTTAAATACTTATACTAAGTATAAGTACATGTCTCAAGGTCAACAGAAACACAGTTGATGACTTGACAACTTATCTTAATTGATTATATCAGTTACAAATAGAGTAAGGGTATATTGGTTTGGCAGACCCCATAAAGTATATAGTATGTTCACGATCAGTATCAACATTACAATTTTTGTTTAGGTGGCATCGTCTTGACTGCATCCCATAACCCCGGTGGCCCAGACAATGATTTTGGCATCAAGTTCAACTGTGACAATGGCGGACCAGCTCCAGATGCCTTTACCAACAAGATTCACCAGCTGTCGACTGTGATTAAAGATTATAAACTGGTGCGTGGCCTACAGATTGACATCTCTAAGCCTGGCGTGAGCACTTTTGATGTTGCTGGCAAACCATTTGTGGTGGAGGTCATCGATTCAGTGGCCGACTATGTGCGTCTCATGGAGGAGATCTTTGACTTTGCCAAGCTGCGTGACTTTGTCAGTGGCAAGTCCTCGGGCAAGCCACTAAAGATGCGTATTGACTCCATGAATGGAGTCACTGGCGACTATGTGCGCGAGATCTTCCTAAATCGTCTGGGTGCTGCGGAAGCTATGGTGGTGCACACCACTCCACTGCCCGACTTTGGTGGACTGCATCCGGATCCAAATCTTACATATGCCAAGGATCTGGTGGATACAGTGGCCAAGGGAGATTACGATATTGGTGCTGCTTTTGATGGCGATGGTGATCGTAACATGATCATTGGCAGCAAGGCTTTCTTTGTGACTCCCAGTGATTCTTTAGCCGTCATCGCTCACTACTTGGAGGCGATACCCTATTTCCAGAAGAATGGCGTACAGGGCTTTGCACGTAGCATGCCCACAGCCTCCGCTGTGGATTTGGTCGGCAAGAAACTGGGCAAGGAGGTCTTTGAGGTGCCCACTGGCTGGAAATACTTTGGCAATCTCATGGACGCCGGCAGATTGTGTCTTTGTGGCGAGGAGAGCTTCGGCACCGGCTCCAATCACATTCGTGAAAAGGACGGCATCTGGGCAGTGTTGGCATGGATTTCCGTTATGCAGCACACGGGCAAGAGCATCGAAGATATATTGAAGCAACATTGGTCCGAATATGGACGCAACTACTTCACCCGCTACGACTACGAGGAGTGCGATCTTGAGCCCTGCAACCAGATGATGGCCACCATGGAGAAAAACATCACTGCAGCCGCATTTGTGGGCAAGAGCTTCTCAAGCGGAGGCAAGTCGTACAAGGTCAAGTTTGCTGACAACTTCCAATACACTGATCCCGTGGACTCGTCCCTGGCCACCAAGCAAGGACTGCGCATTGTCTTTGAGGATGGCAGCCGCATTGTCATGCGTCTCAGCGGCACAGGCAGCTCCGGTGCCACAGTTCGGTAATTATAGAAGATATTCCAGGTTTATTTGCAATTTTAATAAATTTTTGCCTCTCACCTGCAGCTTGTACATCGACTCCTATGAGAGAGAAAATGTGTTGGGTCAGGCCAGCGTTATGCTGAAGCCCCTGATCGACATTGCTCTGGAAATCTCAGAACTGCCTAAGTTCACTGGACGCACTGCACCGACAGTCATCACATAAATAAAGTTTACAAAGGAATTAACTTGTCCAACTGCCAATTTGGTATCTCATCCGTTGTTGTTCGAATCTATCCATTTGGCCCCTCCAAAAATTCTCTATTAGCTTAAACCAAAGAATGTCAACAGTTGAAGCAATTAAATAAGTCCAAAAAACCTTCAAACAATTGGCCATTTAAATTATATTTGTTAAATATATGTGCACGTCCAAATTTGTTTAACAAATTTTATTTGATATTTGAAATTTATTATTATTTATATAAATTAAAGTTTATTTTAATTCTTTTTCTATCAAAGTGAAACGATGCGTTGATTAAGAACCAAGGACTAAATATGAAAAATAGATTATAAAGGAGTTGTTTATTAATTTATGTTTATATAGTTTCTTAATAGATATTCCGTGTGCCACAAGTTTTACTTGACAGGCGTCGCTAGATAATCAAACTCGCTTAATATCATGTTTGGTATGCGCTGCTCCAAGACACTCAGTGGCAAGCGAGCCATGCGCACGAATGCCTGCAGAAAGTGCAACATGGTGACCACCTCGGGTCCTAACATCTCCTTGTCTCTAAAGGGAAGAGAAATGATTTTAATGTGACTACAATTCCAGTTTCCATCCTTTTCTACTCACGTGAGTTGTGCCTCCGCAACTGTGACCACAAACTGACTCATATAGGAGATGTAGAGCATTTTAACATTCCTGTGGAACTGCTGGAGTATGGTAAGAAGACCCATAATTAAAGGCACACAGTCAATGGCATCCTTGGAGGATTTGGGCAGTAGACTGTCTGTGTTTTTGGAATGCTGCAATCGACCAACGTGGGCAATGCTGAAGAGGAATAGAAACAAGGATACGTTGTGCGTATTCTTGGTAGTCACAAAGATCTGTTCCAGCGGCTCATAGTTGCCAGTGTACTGGAGTATTTCCCGGAGTTCAGTCAACATGGCCACGCCCTGTTCATCACATAGTTTACTGTTGCACGAGAGCTCCAGCATTAAGGCACTGCAAATTAGAAGGATACTTATTACTTCTGATACTAATCCTTGTGGACTCTATGCTTACCGATTCAATGTATCCGTGGTGTTCTCCAGCAATTTGGCATCACATTTGCTGCTAAAGCTCAGCTCGCTGGCAATTTGCTGGCGCAGCAGTTGCTTATGTCCTAGGGATAAAACCCAATCCAGGAGCGTGGGCCACACCTTTAACCATCGCTGAGTATAACTCTGATAATACTTGATGGGTTGCTTGGCCAGCTCACCGGGAAAGTCCCGTGATTCCAGCTCTTTGGTCATGCTACTCAACGTATCGCACCACATGCGATCTGATGTCAGATTCTTTTGTAGTTTGTCCAGATTTTGCTTCAGTTCATCGGCCAATATGTGGGCATAAAGACGCTCCAAACCCACCATGCCAGCTGGAGCCATTGCCTCGCGTAGTACGCTAAAGAATCCAGAGCCGGCGAGGAGTTCAGCATGTGGAGGACGCTTGTCATACCAGGTGCACTTCAAGTCCAGAAAGATGGTCTGACGCGGCTCCGTGCAGTGTAGTATTTCATGTGCTAGTCTTCCAATAAAGTTATTGGACTTGTTTGGATCACCTTGCAATGGCAGGAAGTTGGGAATGGGTATAGTCTGAGATTGGTAGCGAGATTGCCATTCCTGCACCTTGCTGCGCAGAAAACAATTGCATTCCTTTTCTACATTATAGTTGATGATACGCTGCGATTCCTCCAGTAATATACGTAATCCCTGAACTCGCAAGTAGTCCTCGATGTACTCGAAAGATCTCCGATATCCTTCAATGGTTTTGGCCAGTGCCTGGAGTTTTTCTTGGAGCAGTTGCACACTCGTTTTGCCCTTCTCTGGGGTAAAAATCAGTCCCAAATTATAGGCATTGGCCAGATGATTGACGAGTTCTTTTCTAATACCATCCTCCAGCAATTGTTTGGGATCCAGTTCGATGACGCCGACCAATGTCTTCTTCATCATGAGAATACCTTTGGTAAAGACTGCTATCGAGTTGGTCCACTCTGCAACCTTAGCACGCTCTTCAAACTGTGCATATTCCCTTAGCTTATCCTTCTCCAGTCGCGTGGGAAATTCCTTGATGTCATTCGTCAACAATTGTATAATTCTGGCCAGTATGCTGAACATAGTTTCGGGCACAATTTGAAGAACGCGGCGCAGAAAATTGGCCAACTCAGTGCTGTAATAGTTGGACACGGAGACAAGATCCTCGCTTTTGGCCTGGTTAATGCGCATCAGTGGCACCTCCAAGGTGCTGGCCAGCTTAAGGAATACCGCTCGTATGCAAATGACTGCCCGAGGTTGTCTTTTAATGTGATCCTGCATAATTCCAATGAAATCTCGTTGAAGTAGCTGCCAGGCATAGCTAAAATCACTTATCATTTGAATGTGAATCTCAATGTCCTCCTTAAGGTTGATCAACTGTGGAATATACAAACTTATTAACCAGTTTAACTGATGTATCTAAGTGTGCCTCACCTGAGCCATCCGATTGAGCAGATCTCGTGTCTCCTGCAGCTGCTGTTTTACCAGCATATTCGCATGAAGATTATGATATTCCTGCACTTCATCCAATGCCTGCATTACTTGAATGATCAAGCGACCTGCTTTTTGTGGCTTGCCAATGTCCAGTTTTTGTAGACGCTGCGCCACTTGACCGAACCATTGTTGCAGGTGGGGATTGGCCTCAATCTTGGTCAGTGGACGTGAACCCGCAAATGCTTCACTAAGCTCCCGCAGATATTGCATTGCTTCCTCGCGATTATTTGTCCACCGTTTCTCTCGATCCTTTTGCAACTCCACCAGCAATTCTCTGACAGTCAACTCAAGCTGTCCACAGTTGAGCAGCAGATTGTAGAGCTTGCTCTGATCAAATTGCAGCTCCTGCAACACCATCTGATGCACCTGTGCTGCCGCCTGACCTGACACCACAAATACGGCGGGACTTGTGTGCAGACAATGCCAACGAAGCAACACGTTTGCCTGTCGCATCAGCACAATAATCTGGTTAGCATGTTCCAGCACAAAGGAGTCGTCCAGGACACCCTCCCGCACAATCTCTTGGGTCTTTTGCAGCGTTTTCTGTAGTTGTTCCCGTTGCTGCTGGCAAAGTGATTTAATGGCCACTGGAGTCACCACATTGGTCACTGCATTGCTGGCAGCTTTAAAGTGCGCCCAGGCATCAATTAAATTAACTGTGATTCCCATATATATAGACAGTGTCCAGTTCTCACAGAAGAACTTGTCCACAATCTCACGCATTTGGGCTCCTTGTGTGTGCAGGACTTGGGGCGAGAAGTAGAGGCAAACGTAGAGCATAGCAGCCTGTGTGGACAGCGCTGTGGTGCGGTGTGAAGGATGCGGATAGATGGCCAACTGATTGTAAATATCATCACAACGCAGACGAGCCAATACCAAATCAATAAAGTTTGTATCGAAGGTAAAGCGGGCAAAATACGCCTCCGGATATTTGGGCACTGTTACGGGTACAGCTTGCTTTCCGGCAACCAGGGATTGATTATGCGATGGTTGGACGTAGCCTGTGGAGCGCAGAAGCAGGCACACATCATGGATATTGCTTTCATCGCCACTGGGCGTGGCATCCCCGCCACTGTAGCGATAGTAGGCAATTAGTAGACGCTCCCGCACATCTCCAGGTATATGAAAGTCCAGGACGAGCAAAATAACGCCATATAAATACAAAGACTCGCACTGCCAGTAAAGTTAATAACTATTTACGATGTTTGTTGTATTAGTTCGACTTACCAGCAACTGTTTGCCCTCCTCATCCTGTAGCACCGTCTCAAGGGTCTGTTGAATATAGTAGCCAGTATTCAGCTCCTCAATATACTGCTTCAAATCTGTGGCATAGTGATGCACACTCTGGAAGGCCGAATAAAAGCGGGTAATTAGCTGCAGGTGATTCGATCGGGTTTCCTGGTCCAAGTCGCTGAGTTCCTTTAAAAATACAGATAGTAATTCACTTTCATAGTTCTTTTGCGTGTTATACTTACTTGACTCTGTTCAATCTTCTTTTCGTGCGCCTCGGCCACTTTAAAGTAACTAAAATCCAATATAATTTGGGCATATTTTTGCCTATCAGCTGCGGTTTCCAATCTGCGAAAAAAAATCATGAATCTCATTTGATGTTTATAGTAGTGGAAGTTTACCTGTATATGCTGGGAACGTATTCTTTTAGGCGGAGTATTTCGGCGACTATAGAGTTGCCTACGGATACGATATTTAGCAAATTTTGCCCACACGCATTATTTTCCGAAAGAAATTCGCTCATTTTTGCAAAAACATTAAAACACCGCAACAGCTGTTTATTATTTACGACTAAAAACTAGGATGCACAAAATATCTCTAACTATTTTTGACATTCACAATAAAACGGTGACAATCGGCAGCTTCGATAACGATATTATCGTCAGATAAAAATATCGTGGTCGTTGAAGGTTCACATGTGAATGTCGACGCGTCTGTCGCCGCGCATTTTTTTTGCGAAACCGCTCGTCTGGCGGAATTTGCGATATAAATGTGTTAAATTATTGAGTAAGACGGTCAATTTAATTAAAACGCATTAAGTTTAGAACGGCAACATGTCGAGCTTTGTGCTAGATAAAGAATCATTTGTGCGTCGAATAAAACGCCTCTACACAGAGTGGAAGGTAAGTCTTACTCTGTCCCTGTCCCTGCCGGGGAAGCAACACCAAAGTTTCTTAGGTATTTTGTTCCCACGTTGTTTTGAGACCGGCACGGATCATGTCGATTTACTATAGATTAGCAAGTATTGTGAAATTACCGGTCATATCTAACTGAAAAGAACAAAGAACAAACAAAAAACAATTCCGGTAGGAAATTAGGTTAGAATGCGGTTTTTTAATTACAATAACTTAAAAATTTTGAACTATCGACAGGCGCCGAGCACGGGTCACGATGATGCTCTTAGTAATCTGGACTGTATTATGAGCGTGGTGGGTGTGGATGAAGATGTTATGTACTCAAAATCAATGGCCCTGCAGCTGTGGCTACTGGGCTACGAGTTAACGGATACAATTTCTGTGTTTGCCTCGGATGCCATCTATTTTCTAACCAGCAAGAAGAAAATCGAGTTCCTGAAGCAGGCCCAGAACATCAGTGAAGAGGGTGTGCCGGAAATAAAGCTGCTTGTTCGCGATCGTGTAAGTATAACAATCTTTAAGTAATCAACACTCAGTTTCTAATAAATTTGTTAATTGTTAATAGACGGACAAGGATCAGGCGAACTTTGAGAAGCTTATTAAAACCATACAGAACTCCAAGAAAGGCAAAAGGCTGGGCGTTTTCACCAAGGATGCGTTCCCTGGTGAATTCAGTGAAGGCTGGAAAAAGATGCTGACTGGCGCCAAATTTGAACATGTTGACATCAGCACGATTATTGCGTATTTAATGTGTCCCAAAGATGAGTCGGAAATAAACAATATACGTAAAGCTTCATTAGTATCCATGGAAATATTTAACAAGTATTTAAAGGATGAAATCATGGATATTATCGATTCGGATCGGGTAAGTGAATAAATTCATATTAATCTAGTTGAAATAACCTGCTTAATTTTGTTTTACAGAAAGTGAAACACACCAAACTGTCGGATGGCTGTGATGCAGCTATTGGAGAGAAGAAATATACTAGTGGTCTGGATCCACGATTACTTGATATGGCCTATCCACCAATTATTCAATCGGGCGGCGCTTACAGCTTAAAGTTCTCAGCAGCTGCCGATAAAAATCATTTGCATTTTGGAGTGATTGTTTGCTCGCTGGGCGCGCGATATAAATCCTATTGCTCCAATATTTCGCGCACCTTTTTGGTGAATCCCACAGAGGCAATGCAGGAGAATTACACGTTTCTGGTAAACGTGCAAGAGGAAATACTTAAGCTCCTGGTACCCAACGCCAAGCTATGTGAAGTATATGACACAACATTGGCCTATGTGAAAAAGGAGAAGCCCAGCATGGTGGATAATCTAACCAAGAGTTTTGGCTTCGCCATGGGCCTTGAATTCCGCGAAAACTCTATTGTCATTGGACCCAAATGCCAGGCGCTCATCAAGAAGAATATGGTATTTAATTTGCATGTGGGCATCTCGAATTTGACTAATCCCGATGCTGCCGATAAGGAGGGCAAAACCTATGCTCTGTTTATTGGTGACACGGTGTTGGTTGGTGATCAGGCGCCGGCCAGTGTAATGACACCATCCAAGAAGAAGATTAAGAATGTTGGCATCTTCATCAAAGACGAGGACGACGAGGAGGAGGATGTCGATGACAAGAAGGTAACCAAGCCAGATCAGAGCACAGAGATATTGGGTCGCAGCAAGCGTAACGCTGTACTCGAGTCCAAGCTGCGTAATGAGATCAATACCGAAGAAAAACGCAAGGAGCATCAGCGTGAACTGGCTCAACAGTTGAACGAACGTGCTCGGGAGCGTCTGGCCAAACAGGGTGACTCCAAGGAGGTGGAGAAGGTGCGCAAGAACACAGTCTCCTACAAATCAATGAGCCAAATTCCACGAGAGCCCGAGGTTAAGGAGCTGAAATTGTATGTGGACAAGAAATACGAGACGGTCATAATGCCCATCTTTGGCATTCAGGTGCCCTTCCACATCTCCACGATCAAGAACATTTCCCAATCTGTGGAGGGCGAGTACACTTATCTGCGTATCAATTTCTTTCATCCCGGCGCCACAATGGGTCGCAACGAAGGCGGACTTTATCCACAGCCCGAGGCCACCTTTGTCAAGGAGGTGTAAGTTTCAAACTTCCATTCAATTATTTGATTTTTTAATAATTATATTATAATTGCAGCACCTATCGGAGCTCAAATGTAAAGGAGCACGGCGAGGTAGCAGCTCCATCTGCCAATCTCAACAATGCTTTTCGGTTAATTAAAGAGGTGCAGAAACGTTTCAAGACCCGTGAAGCGGAAGAGCGGGAAAAGGAGGATTTGGTGAAGCAGGATACGCTCATACTGTCCCAAAACAAGGGTAATCCCAAGCTGAAGGATCTGTACATTCGTCCCAACATTGTGACCAAGCGCATGACAGGCAGCTTGGAGGCACACACCAATGGCTTCCGGTACATCTCTGTGCGTGGCGACAAAGTGGACATTCTGTATAACAACATTAAGAGCGCGTTCTTTCAACCTTGTGATGGTGAAATGATTATCCTGTTGCACTTCCATCTCAAATACGCGATCATGTTTGGCAAAAAGAAACACGTCGATGTTCAGTTCTACACGGAAGTGGGCGAGATTACCACAGATCTTGGCAAGCATCAGCATATGCACGATCGTGATGATTTGGCCGCCGAGCAGGCCGAACGTGAACTCCGCCACAAACTGAAGACCGCATTCAAAAGTTTCTGTGAGAAGGTCGAGGCTATGACGAAGGCACTGGTCGAATTCGATACACCCTTCCGTGAGCTGGGCTTCCCCGGTGCTCCCTTCCGCAGTACAGTCACACTACAGCCCACATCCGGATCATTGGTCAATCTCACAGAGTGGCCACCATTTGTAATAACCCTAGATGATGTTGAATTGGTGCACTTTGAACGTGTGCAGTTTCATTTGCGAAACTTTGACATGATCTTTGTGTTCAAGGAGTACAACAAAAAGGTGGCCATGGTGAATGCCATTCCCATGAACATGCTGGATCACGTTAAGGAGTGGCTAAAGTAAGTAATCTGTTTGTTTGTTGACTTCTTTCAGTTTTCTAACCTGTTGCGCTTACAGTTCCTGCGACATTCGCTATTCGGAGGGAGTTCAATCTCTCAACTGGCAAAAGATCATGAAGACCATTACCGATGATCCCGAAGGCTTCTTCGAGCAAGGCGGTTGGACATTTTTGGATCCTGAATCAGGCAGTGAAGCCGATAATGAGTCGGCCGAGTCGGAGGAAGATGAAGCCTACAATCCAACGGACGCCGAGACCGACGAGGAAAGCGATGAAGATGATTCCGAATACTCGGAGGCTTCCGAGGACGAAAGCGAGGATAGCGATGGTAGGGAAAATACTAAAGTAATCAAATTTAATTTATTAACTAATTGTGTTTTGATTTAGAACTGGGATCCGATGAGGAATCTGGCAAGGATTGGTCTGATCTGGAGCGCGAGGCGGCTGAAGAAGATCGTAACAACGATTACAATACCGATGATAAGCGCAATGGCAAATTCGAAGCGAAGAAACAGGGCAAGAGCTCCAAGCACAGGTATGCACTGATTACTTATTACCACCTTGCTGATGTCTTTCTTAATCCCACAGAGCGTATTCAAACCAATCCTCTCTCTTCTATTTATTTATAACTATTTATCTAATAACTACTTATTTCGCATCACGCACACTTTACAGTCGTCGCGAGCGTGAGGAGCAGCGATCGTCGCACAGTAAAAAGCATAAGTCGAATTCCTCCTCTTCTTCACATTTAAAATCCTCCAGCTCCAAACATGGCAGCTCATCTAGGTTTGTTAACGTATTCGCCACACACACACCCACACACACACTACACTTCACGCACACACACGCCTTCATACAACAAAGCATTTACATATTCAATTATTCCAACTAAAATTAACAAACAATTGAATATTCCGGAAATTAACATTGGAAATATGATTTGAATTTTATGAAGCTATTTTCCAACTTTTTTTTTATTTGATTTTTATACAGCTGAAGAGTTGTTCTTTTGAATAATTTTGATTATATTTTCTGAGAACATCTTTAACTATGAGTATTCCTTAAAATTTAATTAAAAAGACATACTCATAAGCGAAATTAGTTCTGTTTTCTAAATTTCTTCTATTAAAATCATGTGAAAATATCTATTTTTTTTATTGACACCTGGACTGAATTATAATTTTGTTTTATATTTACTTGGACTGTATTATACTTTTGTTTTTTACTGCTAACATTTTTATTAATCAATGTTTAACAGTCAAAATTAATGTTTGCACCTGCACTTTAAATATTTACCGAAAATACTTCATAAGTTATGCGAAATTCTGCTCAAAATTGTATTTTGTTTTTACCCAATATATTTCTACTTTTGCTTTTGAATTAACTGATTAATTTGTGTTGAATTTTTTAATTATAGCCCATCGAAATCGTCCAAGGATAAGTATCACAATCGCGACAAGCATCATTCCTCCTCGTCAGCGGGACACAAGAGCAGCAGCAAGGATAAGGATCGCAAGCGATCCCGTGAGGACAGTCGAGACAATGGTCACAGTAAATCAAAGAAGTCCCGGCACTAAGAATACACAATTAGCTGTAGTACACACACACACACACACACACACGTATACACAATAGCACAGGAACACACACACACAACAGCATTCAAAAGATTGAGTTCTTTTATTTCAATAGCTTTCAAATTTGGACTAGTCTTATTGATAAAGAAGTTAAAGAATATGACTAGCTCCAATTAAGAAGATATTGAAATAGCTGAACACTCTTAAACACACACATGAACAGAGATCAGGCGAAACGCAGTATACCTTAACTTTAAGATTATATTTTTGTCTATTGTATCAAACTGTACATTCGGATGACATTGTAACACTCGAAACACACGCGATTCACATCCCTAAACAATATACAAACTACTGAATGTCTGAATAATATACTTGATGTAATTTCACTGTTGAAACTCTTTCACCCTCCTCCTCCTCCTTCCTAAATGGCTTCTTCTGTCCAGCGCATTCAATATGAAAGTTCTATTACAAATTAAATAATTATAATACGATTATATTTGTATGTAATAAACTAGCGTTTTAAGCTCGTATTCTTTCTACTTGTTCCAGCTACCCAAAAGATGTCTATAAGTATGCACCTCGTTGCTGTCACGCCGTCGATTCAACTGATGTTGCTGCTGCTGTTGATGCTGATGATGCTGGTGAGGATTGGGACTGTTGACGGCAGCAACACTTGCTCGCCTTCGTGTCGTGTCGAACATATTCCGTGTCTTGTTGATGGGATAGCGCATCTTGTTCTTCAGCCACGTGGTAAAGGCACGCTCATTGTCCTGCATCTTCTTGAGCTCATTCTCATTGCGATTTAATGTTTGCTCCATGCTGAAACGTTGTTTCCTGCGCAGCTGTTGTTCCCGTTGTTGCAATTGCTTTACACTCAATCCGTACTCGGACATGTAGCCTGTGTATCTGGGAAGTTTGTCCTGCAACGCATTTCGATGCTCACAGCAGATTTTGTAGTTCATTTTGATGTCCGGTTGAACACTGGGCGTGGGTCTGCTCCTCCGCCTGAAGCTGAAGCGGCGGGAATTAAAGAAAGTCTTGGTGCTGGTCGTGCTGATGGTGTTGCTGTTGTCGGGCGACGTTGTCCTCAGATTCTGTTGCTGCTGCTGTGACTCGTCCTCCTTTTTGTAGTAAATGCTGCGCTCGTTTAGCTCAAAATCATCGGGAATATAACTAGCTGCAATTATGGACAAATCATCATCTTCCGCTTCCGCTTCCTCATCGCCATTGGCAGTCAACCTATTAAGCTGAGCTTGCTCCTGGGCATCCATTGTTTTGTAAAGACTCTTGTAGGCTTGACGTAATTTAAGGCGTGCCTCATTCACGGCACGCTCATCTTCCTCGCAGTCGGATTCGGTCAGCAGATTCGTGAGGCTTCGCTGATCCGACTCCCCTTCCGCCTGCTCATAGTTGCAGTCGAAAGTATTCTGACGGGTAATGCGATGCTTCTGGGTGTCCGTTGCCAGATTTTCACTTGCAGCCGTTAGATCATCCTCATCTACACCTGAGAAATCATCATCCTCATCGTAGTCTATGCTCACTGGAACATTTGTAGTTGCTGCCGGTTGTTTGTTGACTTCCACTTCAGTTAGCTCTAGAATTTCCTCACATATTTCCTCATCCACTTCGTCCTCTTTGTCAATCAACTCTGGTTGTTGCTCCAGCGGCACTTCAATTGTTTTCTCCTGCTCCTTGGTCGGTTCCTCAGCAATAGGTGCAAAACGTTCCCGATCCGGTTTCAGTTTCAGCTGTGCCAACTGCTGAAGTAGTTCGCTCGGTGGACTAGGAATCTCCGGCTCCTGCTCCTGATTCTGCTCAACATTGGCTTGTTGTGATGACGGCTCATAATTCTCCAGATTCAAGGCAAAGGTCACCTTGCGATTAACATTACTATCGTTGCCAACAGTAGTCCGATCCTTATCATCATCATCATCCAGCGCAAACAGCTCCTTGTTGGCCTCCTTAATCTTGTCCACAATGTTGTACTCGTTGACGGGCTTGAGGACTGCGTAATCCAACATAAGTGACATGTTATTGCCAGCAACTATGGAAAACGACTCAGAGCTATGTATATTTACTTACAATAGACTTCGCAATCCTCGTCCGATTCCGCCTCGGGTTCATACATCTCTGCTGGCTTCGATTGCGTTACTTATTTTTAGACATTGGCTAATTTTTGGCTAAAACGGATTTATGTGCGGCAAAAAGAAAAAACTTTCCATTTCGTGCCGTTGAACGCTTTATGTCCCCAGCTCCTGGTATCAACCCATTATCAGAGTTTGAGGCAGAGACAGTGACAGACGCAGCGAGTCGGCCATCAAAGTCTAATGAACTTGAGGATATGCACTACTAAAATACCTCACCTCCTGTTGCGGTTATGGTTATGCTTATCCACAGACACAGACACAGTTGCTATTCTACTGGCGCCACATTGTACCCGTTGCCAGGCTACATCCCTTCTCTCCCTAACACTGACACTGAAGTGCTTTGAGCCGGTCGCTGTCGATGTTTGGTCGATGCCTGGTGACAATTTGTCTTCCCAGCAACAATATTTACATATATGGTATGTATAGAAATGGGCATATTCGAAAAACACCTAGACTAAGTTGGTCCCAAAAATAGAACTAAGTTTGCAACTACTTTGAATTTCTTTTGATTTTGCTAAAAAAAAAATTAGTTTTTATTTATTTGAAAAATATATAAAAATCAAACTCCGCTTTTCGAAACTTTTCCGCCTTGAGTTGGTCTAAAAATTGAACTAAGTTTGCAACTACTTGGAATTTCTTTTGTTTAAAAACTATATTAAAGTCAAACTCCGCTTTTCGAAACTTTTCCGCCTTGAGTTGGTCTAAAAATAGAACTAGGTTTGCAACTACTTTGAATTTCTTTTGTTTAAAAACTATATAAAAGTCAAACTTCGCTTTTCGAAACTTTTCCGTTATTCGTTTAACCCTTTTTTTTAAATTAAAAATAACATATGTATCATGCACAGGAATCTACGGAATCATATTAAATATAACACCTAAAGGATGTTTACTCTATTTTACCTATTTTTGATACTGATGCTACTGCAGTTTTATTAGTTCTTTTACAAGGCGAATTTAATAGCACATTATTGATTGTTTGATTAAATATATAATTAACAATTAGTTAAGTTGCCTACGATTAAAAATTTAAAATAGTTTTATTTAAATTGGAAGTTGAAAATCGATTAGTTTGTGCGCTATGCTTCGGTTTCTATCTACTAGATGCTTATACTACAATATCACAATATCTGGATATTATCTGTGTACGTACTTGTGTTTCGATTTGAATTCTAGTAAAAAAACTACGCTAGTTTATTGAAGGTACTCGATTAAGTCTACCATAGTTATTAGTTCAAATAATTGTAATAAAATTGTGTCCTGTAATGTGGAAGTATTTGGTTATCTTTCTTAATTCTAATCTAGTTGAGCTTGAAGCCTAAGTAAGCATATCTTTAGTAGTTCCATTAATTAATCAATTAGTTAGTATCACACACATTTACACCTGCAGATAACGATAAGTGGCACTGGATCCACCAGCTCCTCCATTGCGATAGTTGCATTCGCTTAGCTTTATATATCGACCCAAAAGGTTAAGGACGAAGGTGCTGCGACAAATGTTATGCAGATTTCCCAATAGATATGGCGTCAGTACAGTAATAACAATATAGGCCACTTGTGGCAAACGATCCGTGTCTCCATAGAATGGCCACAACCAGTATCCCCGCCTCACAGCGTCCCTTGTGTGATGCGTAATGAAGGCACAAAGCAGTGCACCCAATAATAGGCTACTGCGGAAGTAATTCAGGCACGCGGTGCAAATGTAGAGCAGCAACATGACCAGCACAATGCTGGAGCAGTGAAGAAAGGGACGACGCGACAGATTGGTGGCATCCTGCAAAAGAAAAAAGAAACACTTAATAAAAGATAGAGAATTACATTTCTGGTCAGCCTACCTCCAAGTAGAGGGAACGCGCCTCCACAAAGTGATCCAGGTCGATAAACGAGGACACCACAAAGCAGGTGAAAATCAATATCCAACCAAACAATTGACTGGTGCGCTCATAGAATTGCATGGCAAATGCGATTCCTGTCAAGGCGCCAATTGCGGCATGCGTTGCATTATCGGCCAGAGCCTTCAACAACGGATGCTGTGTGAGCTCCACGAAATTATCACCGAGGAGGCACGTTATTATCACCAAGGTTGTAAGCACTATGCGCATATAGACCATTGTGTGGCAATGTGGCATCGATTGCAACTTTGACTTTGTGTCTAATATTCGTTGTGGACGGAAGCAGTTTGGCCTTTTAGATATTCAGGTATTCGTAATTGCATTCGTTGTTGTTGTTGTGACAAAGTATACGCATATTGCACAATCAAGACTAAGAAGTTAATAACAAATTACAGTCAAAGGTTGCCTGCAAATAATAGAAAAACAAATTTACTATCTGCAGCAATTTAGTGAATTTTTAATATTAATACTCACGTGTTTTCAACGTACATTTGCCGCATGTAACGACAGCAACTGCAATGCAGCAGTGTGGCGACGACTCCTTGGGGGTTGCAAGTACACGTAAACCATTACGTTGAATCGTTTATTTCCAGCAACAACAAGCGGCATAATTGGGTCCAAAAACCCCCACAGAATTGTTTTGATTTTGCGTCACAGAGACGGTGCTTCCTCTTTTAGTTGGATATGTTTATATATATACTTTCTTCACAACTACAACACATGACATAACCAGTAAACTCTAATTAATCTCACTTATATTTAAGTTTGTTTTTTAAATTAATAAAACAATAGTTTTTATAAAACAAAACAACTAGCCGGGAGAGTTGCCACCTTTCTAAAATAGAACAGCTGTAACAATACTTGTAGGCTGGTCACCCTAAAAACTCAACAGCTGACTGAATTGCGCTTAATTTGTGTACGAGTTTAAAATTCATATATCCGGCGTTTGTGTAAATTGTTTGGTTTAAGTTTAAAACAGCATATCTGCATATCTGCAAAACTGAAATGTATCACTAGCTTTATCATTCGCAGTCGTAGCAGCAAAGGAATTTTCTAACTAAGAGTTGTATTAATATAAACAAACTGACAAAAGCTCTCTCCCAATAATGGCGCAATATTCAAGATCAAGTATACAAGTGTGTGTGTATGTGTGTGCAGTGTGTTGATAACGTGTGGATTGTTTTGGATTTTAAGCTCCTACGAGCTCTCCGTGCCAAGCCTAATTGAATGTTCAAATTAGATTTATATTTACGTAGGTGTATGTGCTTGTAATACCAGTGCAGTTAAAGCTCAACCGCGGTTTATTTATTCTCATTTTATAATTATGTAAGCCTGTAACCTAATACAGATGTGTATACATTTTGAATCGAGGAATTTCTATTAAAATTCCAGATGGAATGGATAATTCTTGCTTTTGACTGCATGCTCCATTTTAATGAGGCGTTCCCCAGTGTTGTAAGTGTCCAGCACTGCATGATCAGCCGCATCCAATTTGAAATCAAAGATCTTGAAATTCTCCTCGATGCGCTTGGGATTGGATGACTTTGGCAATGGCACAGTGCCAATTTCGATCTAAAATGAAGGTCAGAGAAGGTAAGCGTCTAAGAAACTAATGATAAGAACTTACCAGATAACGTAATACCACTTGAGCCGTCGACTTCTTGTACTTATCGGCAATGGCCTGAACTTTATCATCGTAGATGAAACTTGGCTGCTTCTTGGCGGGATCTGGTCTTCCCAGGGGACAATAGGCGGTAACCACGATATTGTGCTGCTTACACAATGCAATCAATTTCTTCTGATTCAAAGCTGGATGACATTCGATCTACGAGGTGTGTATTAAATATTATTAAACTAAATATACTTTAGAAATGAAAAGACATTCACCTGGTTATGTATTGGCTTGATTTTGCAGTTGGCCAGCAGACGCTTCAATTGCTCGGAATTGAAATTAGAGACGCCAATGTTTTTGGTCAAGCCGAGTTCTACGAGCTTCTCCATGGCACGCCAGGTGTCTAGATAATCGATATCGCTGAGGATATAGAAGATTATGAACTATTCCAGTTGGATTAAATATGAAACTTACTTGAGTTCCACTTCGCCCTTAGCATCAGTTGGCATCATTTCATTGTCGCCGCGATAGACATAGGAATAGGGCCAGTGCATCAGGTAGAGATCCACATATTTCAGACCAAAGTTTTGTAGTGTCTTACGGCAAGCAGGCTCAACCCTTTCTGGTTCATGGAAGTGACACCAAAGCTGTAAATATAAAACTTCGATTAGTCCTCTAACTGGACAAAGGTCATCTGACAAGACTCACCTTGGTGGTTATAAAGATGTCCTCGCGTTTAATGACACCCTCGGAAATTTTCTGTTGCACCGCCTTGCCCACCTCGCCCTCATTCTCATAGAAGTAGGCGGTGTCTATGTGCCGGTAACCCACGTCAATTGCATGCAACGTCGCCCTCTCGCAATCCCCTCCCAGTGACTGTAAAAGTTAATTGTAAGTCGTAAACGTATCATAATTGTTGAGCTATTATTCTCTCTGACAAGCTTTAAGCTGATAAGGTTATCTATAGCTCGAAAGTGATCGGGAATCTGTCTGTAGTAGCTTACCGTATATGTTCCCAGTCCAATTGTCTGGACTTGGGTGCCGTTATTATGCTTAACGTATGGAGCTTTCGATGCCGACATGTTGCTAACTCTCTCGCAGCTGCGTTTCAACTGTTGCTCTTCAGCCGTGCTCGCTTAGCTTTTATACTCAGTCAGCGAAAGCTTTAAGTGTTCTAAAAAAAGCTCAGACAACTTCAGGCTGTAGGCGAACGCGGCAGCCGCTATGGCAGTTAATATTTAAAATAAAATACAGTCTTAATAACTATAATTATATTACCTAATTTACATACTTATTTATTAGTTTATTTAAATTTAAATTTCTAGCTTTAGCTTTGGGTATGCTTTGCAGGCTTTTGACCGTTAGGCGGGCGCATGAGCAAGCTTTAGCAGCTGAAACGATGTGGCAATGGAACAACATCTGTTATTCAAAGTGGCACAATGTAGTAGTCGTAGTCCTTGCCCACAAACCGTCACATGCCAGCACATTGGATGGAAAACGCACATTAAAGGAATTTATTGGTTTGCTGGTGAGTTGATTTTCCACTTCACCACGTGAAATGTTTATATGCAGTTAGAGAAAAACATAAGAAAATGATGTTAAAAGTTTACGTGTAAAGTTTAGAAAACTAGGAGAAAGTTTGAAAAATCTGTGCATCTAAAATGTCTATAAATATCCTGCAGACACACGAGTTACACTTCTTGTGGGTAGATACAAAGTCTATCAATTAATCCATCTGTTAATTGCATTTGCATTAGTGTGAAATATGCATGTGGGAATGCTCATTAAACAAATTGATTTAAATTGTATGCAAAAGCAATGCGCAGCTGAAAAATTATTTGTATTGTAATTTCAGTATACGCAGCACGCCTACAACTGCGCATGCCCCAGCCCCCATCCCCCAACTAGTCGAGGCCGAGACGCAGCAGCAGCAGCAACGACGGCAGCAACAGCAGCGGCAGCAGCAACAGCGGCAGCAGCAGGTGACAGCAACATCGACAGCGACAACAGCCATTCAAGGCTATTTTTGGGAGCAACTGTTTCGACATGGCCACTGTGGCACATGGTTGCAGCAGTCCACGACAGCGTTCGTGCAACGGCAGCAGCTCACCTGGCGGCCATCACAATTCCACACCCGCCATGTACACCACAATGCCCAAGTATTCCCGAGCTGCCAGCCAAACACTTTATGCCACCAGCCAGCAGGTTTTTGGTGGTGCTGCCACATCAGGTGGCATGGCCAGCGTAGAGAGTCAGTATAATGGCCATGGAGGTGGTGGTCTTTACATGTCTGGTGGCACAATGTCACAGCGACCGTTGTCGGCGTCGGCTTTGCCAGAGACAGCGGCCGGTTGCCGCAACTATTGGAGTCAGAGTCAAGGTCACAGTGCGGGGCACAATTCATTTTACAGACATTACAATTACAACAAGCGCAAATCGGCCGTGGAATTGTTGGCGGAGTCAAAGCCTTTCTATATTAAGTCGGATGCGGTCTTTGAGCGATTGCAACAGTCCGGTTATCGCACTGCATCCGCTACTGGAGGCAATGGAGCCGGAGCTGGCGTTAAGCGTGGACGTCGACCGGATGAGGGACACTACAGTGGCAGTTCCCCATACGATGAGCTGGAGGACAGACGATACATGAGTTTGACACGACAACAGCAGGCACAGGTGCAACAACAGTATTTGCACAGTCATCATCAGCATCATCATCACAGGCATAATCCTGGCCAGAGTCAGTCGCATGGTTTGCCAAGGGAACGCTCTGGCTCGGCAGTAAACAACAATCTATTGCAACACAAGCTGCGCATGCTCCTCGGCTCGGAGGCGAACAAGGATCGCAGCAACGGGGGGACTCTTAGGCGTCATGAGGACAACAGTGATCTGTTGCCTGCCGAGTACGGGGAGGAGGAGAGCAGCGCTTTGAGGATTCCACCGCCGCTTTATTTGCCAGCACATGCCTTTGGCAGGGATTCCTCCTACGCTGGATATCCCAGCGAACCAACCAGCGGCGGTGAGGAGCCATTGGTGCTCACCGAGAACTACAGGCCCATCAGTCCGCCGGCTGAGTATGCGGCCAAGTCAAGTCAGGCGCACAACGAGCGCTACAGGTGAGAGAATCCTCGGAAAAACCCATTCCACTGGCTAACAATTGTCCTTTTTTAGGTACAACTACCAACGCTCCTATTCGCACTCGCATGAGGTGGCCAATCCGGATGAGCGTGCTCCCTACACTGCCGGCGAGTTCAACATCAATAGCCACAAATCTCTGCCGGATCTGCACACACAGATCAGTCGACACTCGCCGCACAGCGAGATTTTGAGCTGTTGTAGCCGTGGCAATCGTTCCATCAAATCCGCCGGAGAGTCATCCATTAATCGGGACTCGGGCGGCAGTTCAGGACACTATACGCATCGCAGCGAGCCGTGTTACAAGCGACAAAGGGATACAAATCCGGGTACTGCAAGTGGCACCATCAAGAACTGTTGCAATCTGGTGGCGGCCACACGGCGGGACAGCGGCTCCTCCACACAGCACAGCGCCAACTCGTATTGTGGCTATGTGACACCAGCTGGCGGAGATTATCCGCCTCTACATGGACGCAACACGGACTGCATTGACTGCCGTTGCAAGCAGGATACGGGAGGTGGTCCGGTGACAGGTTCCACCAACATGTCAGGCTATGACAATGCAGCTGCCGATTACTTGCTCAATTTCACTCCCACTCCGGAGGTGCCAGAGGCATTCCAGGATGATTATACGCCGACTCCGCCATCGCCGCGATTAAAGACCCAGACCACGCCACGCTACTCGAGCTCCTCCAGTCAGCAGTTGCACACCAGTTCCCAGGGCTACACGAGCATCAACCACTCGCAGAGCTCGCTGGTGCAGAGTCCTGGATCGGCGCCATCTGTGGATGACATTAGTCCACCACCCATTCAGTTCAAGCGGCAACGTTGCATTCGCTTCAAGAATCGCAACCGGCTTCCTGTCCAGCCGCGCACCTCTCCCATCAACAATACCGTGGAGTGCCTCAGCGGCGGAGGAGGAGGAGGTGGCTCTGCGGGCTACAAGCGCAACATGGAGCACGAGAATGTGTTCTTTCCCAAAGGTTTCTCAGCGGACGGTTATGCGATGTCGCAATCTCATGGTCTGGAAATGGAAAGGGAGGCACTCAATGCCAGCATCTCTGAGCTGGAGAAGTTCTTTGATCGTCTGGGCCTCAATGATGAGGCATTTCATGAGATATATAGCCATCCAAGGCGACGACACAATCCGGAAACCGATTCCGATGATTCCAGCACAGTGTTCTTCTCGGATGTCAGCACCGTGGACTCGATGCGATTGCCGGACAGCACCGAGACCCAACCACAAACCACACAACCCTATCGACCATCGGAGCCACCATCGATTGTGGAGCGCAATGCGAGAATTATCAAATGGCTCTGCAACTGCAAGAAGATGCAGTGCACCTGAGGATTACCATAGTCCCGACCATATTGCAGTAGTTGTAGCCGGCAATAGCCGTAACTTTCATATTGTTCGATTTTGTCTCCCCCCGATCAGTCGATCGATTGATCGATAACTCAATGTCAGTCAAGTACAAGTTCTAGTTCGATTACGATTACGATATCCAAGTTCAAAATGTAATAGAAACACTAGCATTACTAGAATTACTAGACTTACTAGAATCACCTAACTGTACAACTGAAATATAATGCTTATTAATCGTATGAATGTGCCCCCAGTTTACTTAGTCCTGTTCTTTTGGAGGCCAATTACAACTAATCAAATAGCTAATGAAAATGATCATAATAAATATTAAATGAAAAATGAATAAATACATATATCTTATATACAATTGTATTATTAGATGAATTATTGTACAATTAGTTCTTGTAATGTGCATATATCGTATGTATATCGTATATATACCTACTATATAGTCGCCAAATGAATCAAAATGTACTCGTAATGGAAATCGAACCTACCTATTTATGTAAGTGTAAAATGTATAATGTAAAATGGTTTGCATGATAAATAAATATTTATGATTATCAAAAAGAAATCGAAAAATGTAAATCTCTATGTTCCAGAAATTTAACCCATATAGAGTGGAATCTTTGTTTATTGCCCTAGATATGTTATAATAATAAAACAGCTGGACTTATTGTTAACTGTGCCTATAAAATCGGTAACTGGGAGAGTTTCAACAGAGTCTACCGGAAACTTCGGAGATATGCGGAATTTTTTATTACTCGCCGTAGGTCTTGAATTATTGGTGTTGGTAAGTCTTTTTATTGGATCAAAGTGATTTAAATAATGAGTTCTAATTGATTTCAGGTGTGCTGCCATACCGTAAGTATTGCTTAACTGAATTTCTTTCGGACTTTATAAAATTTTCATTTTGGTAAAGCACCATGAGCAACCCAAAAGACCAGATCGCCATCCTCATCACCCCAATCGTCATGGTGGTGGAGGTGGTGATTTTGGAGGAGGCCCTGGAGGAGGAGGAGGTGGAGGAACCGTCATTGAGAGCTGTCCCCGTCCATCACCGGAGAGCATAAAGGTAAGTGCAGGAAATCCAGAATTCATCTCAAGTTCAGTATGAAATATCTAAGAATTTTGACAAATGCATTTCACAGTGCCTGCAAGAATGGGCATGCCAGCAAGTCATACGTCTGGATCTGCGGTAAGTGACTCCCACTCTCCTCCCTTTGGAACAGCTAGTTTTCACTTATGCCACACACACACACTTTGACAGCTGTCTACTGAACCTGAATGGCAACAATTTGCTGGGCAATCTTGTGAGCGTACCCGGAGTAACTGGTGGTGGCAGCTCTGCAGGTGGCGGTGGCATCCTAGGTGGTTTGCTTGGCAAATAACCTGGCTAAAATAAAATAAGGTAAAAATGAAAACAGATAAAAAAAAAACAAGAAATATGCACATTAAAGCAATAAAAAGCTAAGTAAAAACGAGATGGCCCCATCGAATCTCATTTGGTAACTGGGAAGTGGGAACTGGGAGCTGTGTTAATGGCTGGCCAATGATAATAATAATAATATGAGTGTAGCTAACATGCGATTACTACGGTTATTGGCAATGGTCGATAATCGTACCACATAACAGTTAACTCAATTATTGTTTAAGCGCTCGTTTTGGCCATCACCAATGCAATTAAGCGGGCAATTTTCAAATTAGCCAGCAATTTATACGAGTATCAGACACTTTTCCCACTTTCCATTTGTCATTTGCCATTTTGCCTTTAACTCGCAGTGGTCAGCAGCCTCCAGTTAGAGGAGAGAATCCTTCAGTGGTAGGAACATCCTTAAAGCTAGGCGAACTTGTAGCGCATTCGAACAAAGTCGCAAATCATTGAAGCATATGCAATTATTCATTTTGAGGTTGAATGCGCTCGAACGCACACCGAGATACAAACGCTAGAGAACATGAGCTTACTCAACTGCCTCTCTCTCGCTTTTCTTCTCCCCCCGTTTTTCCCCTTTCCCTACTCCAGATGCCCTTTGCCTGGTCCTTTATCTGTGGCATATATATTCACTCGTAAACGCAACCAAATTTAAATTCAACAGCAGTTCTTAAGCGGCAGGCACCATAAAAATCGCTTTTACTACGCGTAGTTTTTTCTTTCATTCCCTTTGTATACCCTAAACTCATCAAAAGTGCGTAGAGGGTATTTGAAATTTATATAGATTTATGTAAGAGGTATTACAATTTAATTCAATCATTTATAAGTTTTCACAATTTATAGGTGTTGTTTACAGACTATAGGTTTTTTTTAACAGAATTTTTGATCCATACAGTGCTTGGGCTATTTTTTAGCTTTGGAAATCGCATTTCCAAAATAGCAGAATTCTTTAAGCATGTAATTGATTTATAACTCATTTTGTAATAATTGTTAAGCAAAAGAATTGAGTAATTTATTCTTTTCTGTTTGTAGCTGAAAAATATTACACATACGCAGACACAATTACAAAATCTGTAGCCTTTAACTTCATTTCCAAAATATTAGAAATAAGAGCACTTTTTTCTTTAATCATGTAAATGATTTTAAACTCATTTTAAAAAAATTGTTAAACAAAAGAATTGAGTAATTTATTCTTTTCTTTTTGTAGCTGAAAAATATTACGCATACGCACACACAATTACAAAATCTGTAGCCTGTAGTCTGTATTTAATGTAGGATATCTTCAAGTTAAGCACACTTGATTTGCTTTGTTCTTCTTGTGTTCTGTCTGTTGTTGTTTTTCTTCCTTTTTAATGCCCTCTTGATTGCAGACATCTCTTGGTAAAGTTTCTCGCTCTTCATTTAGCTGATATCGTTTTTGGCCAAAACCCCGTCGGTTGCCTGTTGCCCCGCCATCATCAACAGCCCCTCCCTTTGGCAGAGTCTTGACTATTTTAGCTTAATCCGTCACTTGCATCGACAGCTCAATAGTCTAGATGGTAGCTTCAATTTCCTTTTGCCCTTTTATAATTAACTTTATGTGTATGTATTTAGTTTTATTGCTCGTTAGACAGCAGCGTTGCCTTCGCAGAGCAGAGACAAGGACAATGAAACAACAATTTGTGGCTGTGCCTTCCCAAAAGAACCGCAATGTGTGTAGGCCATTTTGGAATCGCCATTGCCATTGCCATTTCCATGGGCATCGCCATCGCAATTTCCCATTGCCAGTGCACAGCCGTCGCCATTATATTAATTACAAAACGTTTGCGACGCCGCATCTTCTAGAGAGAGAGATAGACAGAGAAGTGAGAAAGAGAGGGGGGGGAGAAAACGGGGCCAGTTCCTGTCTCACTAATGGGGCCACAACAAGTAAATCACACGCAAAGCTCTAAGGCGATTTCTGGCCAACGAGTTGCCCCCGATGAGGGAGTCCCCCCCCCCCCGAAAAAGGCACTTAACGAGCAGCAGCAACAACCCAACGAATATTTCATAGCATTAACTCAACTAGAAAGTATCTCATAGATATATATTCGAATTACTCGTATTTATTGAATTGCATTCATTATTCATCCTTAGCTTTGATGGCATCAAAACTGGCTATATCCGATACAGTTGAGCTCTGTACATTGGGTGTCGTTGTTTCCTGTTCAGTTGGTGATTGATTTGTGGCCACCTCTTCCATAACCAGATTCTGCAAGAGATTTTCAGAGATAAACTTGAGTTAACTTTCAAATTTGTTGTTGATTTTCTGGGCACAAAACTTACAGCCGCTTGGAGTTCGTTGAAGGCCTCCGCCAGACCGGGATGTATTTTGCCTAGAGACTCATCCCCATGTCGTATGTAGACGGGCACATGACCTTTGCGGGGCTCGAGCTCCTGATAGGGCGCAGCTAAGAAGAAAAATTTAATTACAAGCCATTAAATCATTGCCTGGCGTAGCTCTTTCCTTATCAGCCTGGTAATCTGCTATGACATACAACCGGAAACCTTGAATCACGACTCCAAGCGACAGCGTAATTATGACTAACGAGCTTGGAGAGCTCATTCCCCCCACCCCCTCTTTGAAACTACGCCCCTGCACGCAAATGATTTTTATAGAAATGAAAACCTGTTTTAACTCAGTTTATCTCAACTCAACAGAAAACAATAGAAAATCATGAACAGATGTGCAATAAAAATCAATTCGCATATTTAAAATCAAAAATATTATAAAGATTTATTGCATATAACTTACCTATGACCAACAAGCATAAGCTCAACATAATCAGAGCGCTTAAAATAGTACAACTTGGCTTAAACATAGCTAATAAAAATTGTTTATAATTTGATCGTTGGCAAAATTTCTTTTTTATGAGGTGTTCTTTGATTTGTAGCGGAAGACTGAAGATTGTAGACTGAACTGAGATCGTACAGCAGCTGTGCTTAAAACCTTATATCGCTGCTTGTTCTAAGCATTCACTCTTCTCTCCTCTTCTCTTCTCTCCTCTCCTCAACTCTTCTGTTGATGCTCTCCAGCAGCCGGCATCATCAACAGCTTGAGCTGTGCTCCAGCAACAAATAAACTTTTGTTGGGGCAAATTACTCATGGGTAGATGATGATGATGATGATGGCTGTAATGAAGCTGTCGGCATTGGCGAACTTTTCCAGCTTTTGCCACAAGCTGGAGCCAAGGGGATTGCGGGGGGTATATGTATAACAAACACTTCTCATCAACTTCTACTTGGAGCAAGTTTACTACTCGCACAATTGCCTTAGCCAAAGTAGCTGAAGCTGCAGCTATTGAGGAAACAGAAGCTGTAGATGAAGATATAGATGGAGACGGAGATGGAGATGGAACTGGATGCTGGAGCTGAAGCTGGAGACGGCATTTAGTGGCCTGTGGCGTTACCCAGTCTGTGGCCATAAAGCAGTTGCCATTGCCGCTTCTTCGAATTCAAACGCTCATTGCGTTCTTGATTCTTTTTTTTGCATTTTTTTTATTCAACTTTTTATACTTTGTTTTTTTTTTGTTTCAAATTAATTGGGTCGTTAGAGAAGCCATTTGCGCGGGTTCCTCTGCATCTCTTTTTTGTTTCCCTCCCCATTTTCTATTTCTTTTTATTTTTTTGCTGCTTTACATTTTGCTTGTGCTCTCTGTTGAATTGTTTGCCCACTTTCGTTTTTGTTGAGTGTATTCAAATCGAGAGAATTGCTGACATCTGTAGAGCTGTTACGAGTACATTGAATACCCGCCAACACACACTGACTATTCACTATAAGGCATAGGGATTGGGATTGGGATTGGGATTTGCAATTGCACGATGATGATGGGATGATGGTGGGATGAGGAGGTGGGTTGGGGTGCTGTTTTATTGCTCTTGTTTGCCTACTTCGATTGTTCCGTTGAACGCGTCCTTGGTACAATTCCATTTAGATGTTGTACAAGTGGCATGTAAGGGCGCAAGATTTCAAATCAAATTGTTGAGCAAATATTCAACAGAGTAAATATGTTTATGCCGAATCAAGCAATTTCATTTAAACACACTCAACACCCGCCTCCCTCCAACTTCTACTCTCCTCTCTCACCTCTCAATCGTTTTTCCTGCTCATACTTATAGACACAAATTTTCGATTATGTCAGATAAATATATATACTATAAATGCTGACATCGAATTGTTGACTCTAAGCTCATGTGTCTACTTGTCCAATTGTCCGATTGTTCAACCTGAACCTGAAATTATATTGTTAAGTTTTTAATGTGAGCTGACATGAGCCACAAAATGGCACTTAAATTTAAGAGATGGCTCAAAGTGAAACTTGTTACTTACGAGGGTCGCTTAATGGATTGTTGACAGTTATGACAACATTTTCTGGCGACTCGTTTGATATTTTTAAATAACTTCTTTAAGTCTTTAACCCAGCCAGATGAGAGCTCTTACTTTCTTTTTACTTTACTTCAGATTATGGGTTAACTTAATTAGCTCCTTTTCTTTACATTTAAGTGAAGTTTTTAATTGTTTAATTTGTGAGTAATCTAATAACAGAGAACCGAAGAAACTTTAGAATGTTGGGAGCAGACATATAGAATAAGTTTAGAGTAATTTATCCAAGGGAAATCTTTTCAATATATTTAAATGTTATAGACTCACCTCCTTCTTGATTTTTTCATCTTTGTTCCATAGCCAACCATTGAAAGATTTATTAAGTTTTGTTCTCTGTCGTTTATTTAATATGTTTATGTATTTTATGTATGTATGTTTTATTTCCGAGGCTCTAAAAATAGTTACATGGCTGCACTAATGTGGAGGTGTAGCTATAATAAGTAACTATATCTAATTAATATTATCATTTTTGGGATTTGACTTCTTTTCATTTGCGTTTCGTTTCGTTTAATTGCATTTTCCGCTTTTCATTCTGTTTTTATACTCGTATGTATGTATGTATGTATGTAATGAATGTATGTATGTACTATTATTCCGTTATGGATTCTGTGAATTTTCTTAGTTTTTCGTTTTTCATTTGTCATTTTTCATTGCTTTTCATTTAAATTTAAGAATGGATAAGCATTTTGAGAATATAATAGGTAATACGAGTATACTCTACATATTTGCCATAAAAATTGTAGTATGGTTATGTATGTAAATGTATGAATGTATGTATCGCTGTTATGTATTATGAATGTAAACGAGTATGAGTACGATATCGATATCGATATCGATAATACGATAGCTCAAAGTACGATCCATTTTTGTTGTAAGTATATAGTAGACTGGGGAGTATTTTGGGGCAATTGCTAATTTCGAGTCATTCTAGATACATTTTGTGTGTGTTGATTAATGGTAGTTTTTTAAGTATTCTTTTTCATTGTGTGTTATTATAAGTATGTATATATATATTTAATTCGTGTTTCATTTAAATTCCTACAAAAGCTGAAACTATTTAATTGTTTGCACATTCCCACATTGTAGAGGAAAAACATTATCTAACTAAAAGTCGATAAATCGAACAAGAACGAATGCTAAGTATAAGTACGTAAGTAAGCGAAAAATGCATTGCATTTAAAAACGCTGTGGATCCTACATAAGTATTATAATAATATACTAGTACAGTACAGTACCACAATATTGTAGTTGCGATAACTTATAGGGTTTTTTTTTGTCATCTGGCTGTCGGTCGTTTTCATTGAAAAGAGTTGACTAGATGACGTACTTAGTTAATTTGTCTGGTAAGCTATATACGTATATGTATATATGTATTTGGTTGTTCATCAACTGTAAGCATGTATGGTACGTATAAATAATCAGATATAGGGTTTGTGTGTGTGTGTGTGTGTGTGGGGTGGTAGTAGTATATGTATGTGTATATATCCTTTAATGAAGTTTACAATATATTGCAATTTAAATGTATATATAACTGTTCAAGTCTTTTTGCATCTCTAATATATGAATATATAAATTAATATTTTTACGTTATATACCTTCACTTTTTTATGCATTTGCATTTGTTTTTCATTTCCATTTTCATTTTATTTTCATTTCTTTTGTTTATCGATTATAAAATATCTCATTTTGTATAATAATTAAAAGTTAATTGGTGTCATTGAACTTGTTCTTATTCTGCACGGATTACCAACCAATTTCTCTGGGGAGATTTTCAGGGATAAGTGCACACTTCTCAGGGTTTCATTTTCTGGTCGAATCAGGACTCTAAGGGGCGGGGGCGGGGGTTAACTTGACGTATGCATGTCTTAAACAAAGCTTCTGTGTAAAAATATTTTGTTTGCATTTTTTTTTATATTTTTTTCTTTACTTTTTAGTTTTTTTTTGTCATAATATGTATAAATAAATCTAACTTGTAAATGAATCAATTAAACGTTTGCCTCAATTTACAATATATTTTTTGTTTTTTGTTTGTTTTGTTCGTAATTGTTTTACCTTTTGTTTATATGTATATATATGTATGTATGTATATATATTTTGAATGTAAAATTGCAAATCACATAATTGTTACCACTACTGTTCAATGGAATTTATTTATTTATTTATTAATATTAATATTAATTTATTTATGTATATATGTATGTATGTATATATAGGCATTTAATGCTATTTAAAACGCTATCAATAATCATCAATAAAGCCATGCATAAACACGATTTCGAACTATGGCCCTATAAACAATTGCACATAGCACTGTGGTCTAAATTCTAATCTCAATTTTTTTCTCATTTTTTTCTTTTATTTTTTTACTTTTTTACTATTTAATACGGCATATGGCAAATGTACTTGTAATTGAATGTGTATGTATCTATGTATGTATATACCATATAATAATTCCTTTTTTTCCTTTTATTGCTATAAAATTTTGTGTGTGTCTGTGGGTGTGTGTGTGTGTATGTGTGTGCCTGTCCATGTACCTCCGAAGTTAATAATTAATATATATTTTTTTTTACTTTTCTCGTTGTATAATTAAGTTCGAATTGTTTTCAATGTTTTTGTTTGTGTTTGTTTTTCATCGTCTTCTTTTTTATTCACTATGCTTAATTTTGATATAAAACTGCCTCTTTTTTTGTTTAAATATATATATACTTCTATATATATATTATTTATATATGCATTAAAAAATAACCTCTATCAGCGTCAGCTTTTCAATTCTTAAATTATGAAATAATTTTAATTGACAATTTAATTAAATTGTTTGCTTTTTTAGATTTGTTTTTTATCTTCTTCTTGCTTGTGGTTTCAGAATAAAAACTACGCGTAAAATAAATACATGTTTGTTGTTGTATATATATTATATATACTTTTTTTTCGATTTCATATATAGAGTTACAATTTTTTAAAACTATGTCACTTACTTTTGGAATTGCTTTTAGTTATCATTTTGTTTTACAAGTGCTTCATCTACATCTCCTACTTCTCCTACATCATCATCTTCATCTTGATCTCCACCTTCGCATCAACATAATTTCCAGATGCTTTCCCCAAAACTTTGGGTCTGATTCCGCGCAAATGGATCTCATTCATCGGACATTTGCACGGAATATTGAACTTTGACATTTGCCAAAGTTGAATTTATATTTTGGGATTTGTTTTGGTTTTGTATAAAATTATTATATAATCTGGATTATATATACATAAGCTAAGTCTAGTAATAAAATAACTATGTTGCAAATTGTTATTATTATTGTTTTTTTTTTGCGATTTCTTTTTTTTATGAGAATGTGTATTCAATGTTGTTAATTGATTCCATTTTTTTGTTGTTGTTGTTGTTGTTTATATTTAAATTTGAATGTATTAATGTTTAAGTATTGTCCTTGTGATATGTTTCTAAATTGTATTCTCATTAATTTTAATCATTTCTAAGTAATTGAAGTAGTTTTTTGTTTATCAAGTTAGAGCATATTATGGAAGTTATTCATCTTAAATAGGGTAAGAATGTAAAGTTTGCATTGCTGTTTAAAATTGTGAGTATTATTCGATTTCAATATCAATTTCAATTGCTAATCTTTTGCTGTTGGCCTACCGAACTTGATGCCTTGTAAGTGTATTTTTGTTTTGTTTGTTTTGTTTTGTTAAGTAAATATTCAAAAGACTAGGAGCGAGAGAGTTACGGGAAGTGCTAAAAAGTCCACTAGTTGATTAGTTGCTAAGATTCGAAATGAGCTTTTTTTTATATATATATTTGTTATATTTTGCCTAAGACGCTGCCTTATACGAGTATTCGCTATTTACCATAAGCACGAGTATTTTTGCTACCCAATCAACTTGAGATTCAACCCACTTGAATTGAAATGCCAATAAGTTAGGATCATCTTTGGTTGAATACTCGTTATACTCGATCTAGTTTTTAGCTAGTTAATGTGTAAGTAGTATGTATATGTAGTCACCCTGTACCTATATAAATCTCTAGAGCCCTAAAACGATGCCTTAATGTAAGTATTTGTTACCCAAAAAACATGCAAATTGGTTCTGCTCGCTATGTACTCAATATTATTCATATAGATAAGTATATATATGTATGTATATATATTTGCTTATGCTTTTGCTTCTTGTTGTCTTGTATATATGCTTCTTATTTGATCTGTGATTTGTATATATATAGAATTTCTACTTATGTTCCATAATATTCGTTGTGTCAGATTTTTACTATAAGTTACATTTTGGATTTCATTTTAAACCTTTTGTTTTTGTTTACTTTTTTGTTGTTTGTTTCATTCAATAAAAATGCCTAACGTGAAAAGTATTGCTCATTCGGCTATTGTACCCAAACCGGAAATAGTTTTTTTAGTATAATCATAGATAGATAGATAAATGTATAATGGATAATAATTGAGATAATAATAATCAGATAAGTACATATCATATCATATCGTATTGAAATTGATTGAAATTATGCTATTGACTGAGATCCATGGCATCATTCCTAAAGTCCTAAAGGTTCATCATGCTCAAAACTACTCGTATAAGCTGCTAGTTGACTTCTTGATTCGCATTGATTTGCATTGATTTGATTTGATTTCTGGTTTCTTAAACATGCTTAATTCGATTCGATAAGGGTGCTCAAGTATTGCTTCTAGGAATTTTGGTATAAAGTTTTGTTTTGTTGTGTTTAAGATTAGGTAAGATTAGATTTTGGATATTAGATATAGATAGATGTCTTAAGCTACCACAATATCCTGACTGTTCTCATCACTGTCCATCTCATCTCCCTCCAGATCGTCGTGCTCCTGTTCGTTATCCTGCCGCATTAATTCATCCTCATCATCCTGATCATCGTGATCTCCATCCACACTCTTTCCCATCGATATAGCACCAGCATCCCGAAGACAAGCCGACTCCAGATGCTTGTTCAGATACGATTTGAGCGCAAAGGTTTTATTGCAGCGATGGCACTTGAAGTTCTTGTCCCCGGAATGTGTTTGCATGTGAGCCCGGAGATTGGAGCGATCCGCAAATGCCTTGCCACAGTGCACACAGGCGTAGGGCTTCTCGCCGGTGTGGGAACGCAGATGTCCTTGCAACAGCCAGGGGCGAGAGAACAACTTGCCACATATGTCGCAGCTGTGCGAAAGTTTGTGCGTTAAAAGATGCATCGCCAAAGCCGGCATCGATACATAGGCCTTGCCACATGTGTTGCACTTCTTGGCCGACTGCGAGTCCAGCGAACGATGCGTTTGCTTGTGGCGCGAAAGATTGCTCGATGTGGCATATTGCTTGCCACACTCAGTGCACTTGTAGCAGCCACGTTTGCGTTTCGCATAATTCTCACCACTGCCCGTGGCGCCACCACTGCTTGCACCACCACCTGAGACAGAGGCACCACTGGCCACGGCAGCAACGCCGCTATTCGATGATTCACTGACTGCAATGCTGCTGCTGTTGCTGTTGTTGCTGCTGATGCTCTTTGGTCGCTGCTGATGATCCTTGTCCTTGCTGGCCGCCTTGCTGGCCTTGGTGCGACCATCGAGCATGTTTAGACACATCTTCAATGCTGAGGCACGTTGTTGTTGTTGCTGCTGCTGTTGGGGTTGTGCTTGTTTGTTCCAGTGCAATTGGCCGGATTCGGATGAGGAGGACATATCGATGTCCACATCTGAGCTGTGATCGGAATTGGGCGGCGTCAACGGCGAGCAATTGTTCGATGTCTCCGGTGTGCTGTGCAACATGTCGTATGAGCTGCTGCCAATGAATCTGATATTGGAGCTGCTGCCACCGCTGCTGTTGCTGCTCTGATATTGCATCGCCAGTGGCGACTGTGGAGACTGTGTCACCATGGATTTATTGGAAGTATTCGAGATTTCTTGTAGATGCTCTGGCTGTGGTTTATTGTGTGCCACCTCCTGCTTCATAATGGTCACCACACAGGGCGGTATTAGCGGTGGCAAGCTCTGTGATAACGATAACAGATCATGCGCCGCCTCCGTCTCCTCCACACTGCGTCCCCTATAGATAGCTGCAGCGGCGACCACTTGTTGCTCTCGCTGTTCACGTTTTATGGCCATCGGTTGTGGTTGTCGGGCGGCTCCGTTGGCACTCGCTGGCGGCGCATAGAAGATCACCTTGCCATCCTCGGCTGGGGCGCGACCAAAGGCCACTGGACGGCGCATTGATACTGCAAAAAAACGTTTCAATAATTATTGCAAAATAAAAATTAAAAACAAAAGAAGTTTCAAAACAAATTCCAAAAGTAAAAACTTTAACAACTGACAGTCAAGCGGCAATTCGCGGTACTTTTCTGCATTGTTTTCCGCATTCAATTCAATTTCCATAATTGTTGGAATTCTTTGATTCGTTTTACAAAATATTAATTATTGTGCGACAATTAGAGAGTGCCAAAAATTGACAAACTCGTTGAATGAACTAGTTCCTATATCCGTTATTTCAATTACAGGGTGGTTATATAAGCTTATCAATTGCGATGACCAGTGTTGAAAAAGATTTTTTCCTTAATCTAACTGAAATAAGTTGAAAATCAATCAGATGGGAAATACTTGATTAGATCGGAACCGATATTTCTATAAACTGACTGAATAATTTCATAATTTATGGAAATATTAAATAAAATTATTATTGTTGAACGTTTTGTGTTAATTTTAATCAATTAAAATTTGTTTAGGAATCTATTAGATAGATTAGAAATATTATAAAATGACACCAGATTGAAATATAATTGTATATAGCTGATACTCATTTGATGTTATTGAAATAATATTAAATTCTGTAAAATCTTTTCTACTAAAAGTATTTTGATAATACTTTACCAAACAGAAATTGTATCAATATACAAATAATTTAATAATAGTATTTTAAAAAACTAAAAATCTTTCTCAATTTCAGCAAGTTTCTTTCCTTCACAAAATCAGTTGACTTTAGCTACTTTTATCCGATTAGTCTTAGCATTAGCTATTTTTATCTAGACAAAGAATTCAATTGAAATGCTTTTGAGTGTGACCATGATTGGCTGTGCATAACCAGTGTCACCCCAGCGATTATATAAATCAGCCCTTTTTCTCATTTTCATTTCATTTCAGTATAGTATAGTTTTTTGTTAGCTGTTGCTTTTTTTCCTATGTTGTTCACTGACGCCATTATTTCTGTCATAGGGCTGACCTGTTACATTTCGCCTTCTCAATCGATAAGACTTGTGACTACAAGTAAAGAGCGCAAGACCCCACCGTACCCATCCCATCTCCTCCCCTCAGCGACCCTCTTTAGCCCTATCTCAGGGCAAGTCCCTCTAGAATCCCCCTCCCTCCCCAAACAACGACCCCATGACAATGACGCGTGTTGGTTTTCGTGTTTGCATTTGCTTCTCTGCCTTTTGTCAAGAGCAACAAGCAGCGACAGCAACAGCAACAACTACACCAACAACAGCAACAACGACAGCGACATCGACAAGAAGGCAAACATGAAAAATGCCAACATACGCTAAAAAGATTAGCTAACGGCGACAATGTCAAACACGCGCACGGAGCTGGCAAAGCGAAGGACGAGCAATGGCGTCCAATGGCCGTTGTTGTTGCTACTGTTGTTGCTGTTGTTGTTGGCGTTGCCATAGCCGTTGCGGAGCCGCAGTGGGCGGGCCCATAAAAGGTGGGCGTAACATTGGGGCAATGGCTACTAAAAATAAATACCAGTACACGAGTACACAAATTGTCGCAGCCACCTGTTCACATTGTTGTGACGCAACTTCTTTCAAAAGGGACCTGGGAGCAACAGCTAAGGTTGGGGGAACATACCAATGGGAAACCCAAAACGGAAAGCGGAAATGTGGTTAACTGTTGCACCTACCTGCGGCTGCTGATACTGTTGTGGTTGTTGCTCCAGCTCCTGCTGCTCCTGTTGCTCCTGCTCCTGCTCCTGTTGCTGCTGCTGTTGCTGTTGTTGCTCCTGTTATTACTGCTCCCAGACGTCGCTGTTTCTCCTGTTTGGAGTTCATTTGCACCAGCGACTGTGCTGCCGACCATTCCAACTGTTCATCAGGTGGCGTCCCCACATCATCATCAGCAACATCATTATCATCATCATCATCCGCATCATCATCATGCATATCAGCATCGACATTGTTGTCGTCGTCCAGCTCGATTATCTCACGCTTCAGTGCAGCAGCAGCTCTTCCGTTTCGCTTGGTCTCCTTTTGCTTGAGGCTAGACTTGAGCGTCATCTTTCCTTGGCCATTGTTACTGCTACTGTTACTGTTATTGTTATTGGCATTCCGCAGCACCGAGGACTTGTCCTCAATGGGACTCGGATTCGCATTGGGATTGCAATTCTGCGCTGGTCTCAGTTTGCGCAATGTTGTCGTCAGTTGATGCTGCTGTGAATGTGGCTGCGGATGATGTGGAGGATGTAGAGTCTGTCCGCCTCGGGGTTTCGCCTTTGGCTTTGTCTTGGGACGTCGCCAGCTTTGGAGCTCGGTGGCAGATGCCGCATACTTCTTGCTCGCAAAGGCAATCGTTTGTATCTTGTTGCGATTGGGCAGTATAAAGTCCACAGACATTGTGTCGTCTCCTGCCACTTGCCACTTGCCAGTTTTGGACCGTTCGATAAAATTGTTATAAACTACTTATAAGAGTGTATGCCAGACCTTATATCATATACATATACATATGCTTGTATATATATTTTATATCCTTATACCCTTTGGGCTTTTGTTGCTCTGTTGTTTGTATTTGTATTTTGTATTTATATTTGTATTTGTATTTATGCTTTTGTTGCTTATGCTTATGTTTATGTTTGTTATTTATTATTTATTTACTTTATTTACTATTTAGATATAGCACAACCTTCTTTCACATCGACTCCAGTGTCGTCTGCAGTAAAATGCTTTCACTTTGACTCCAACTTTGACTTCGACATTGACATGAGCTGCCTTGTGAGTAGCGCTACTTCCGCAGATCCTTTTTCCTTCCTCTCTACTTCTACTTCTATCTCTATCTCTATTTCTATCTCTTCTTTTTCTTTCTCTAACTCTAGCTCTAGTTCAACTACTGCTGTATTTTGCCCGTTCCTGTGCCGACTCCGGCTAGCGGGCATCCTTGATCTTGATTCAATTCTCTGTCTTTCTCTGACTCTGGCTCAGGCTCCCGCACTGGCCCTCCTAGCACTGCCAACTTAACTCAGCCTCCTTTTGTCTTCTTCTTCTTATAACATTTGCAGCTTCTTTTTCGTTTCTCGTTTCTCGTTTCACGTTTTTTTTTTATTTGATTTATATCACTTTTCTTACGACGTTTGCCAAAATCACTTTGAAACTGTTTAAGGTATTGCTTTCGTTGTTGCGTTTGCCGTTCCCGTGAATATATCAAAGTTCTTTATAGATATAGAAAGAGAGATTTATGTAGAGATTAGCCATAGTTGAAAATTGAAAACTAACTAAAAATTAGTAGTACATGATGACTGGTTATTAATCAGAATTAACAATCAAAATACAAAATCACAATTATATGTAATGTAGATAGATAGATAGATTAAATATATATATAGAAAAGAAAGGGATACGATTTATGTTCATTTATATTCTGATTAAATAGTTTTATACTAAGTTTGTTGGCTCGTTCAGATAAAAGATTAAAAAAACAAATTTATTTATAAGAGTCTAATGTAAATATAAATCATTATTTTAAGTAGAAGATAGATTTAATTTAATTTAACAGATATTATTTAATTTTATAGTATTCTTCTGGGAGTTTAGACACAAAATATTATAATAGACAGAAGAAAGAAATAAGTTCAGAAATAAGTTGCATTTCAACAGTTTTAATTATTTAGGCGCGTTCCGTAAAATCATAAAAAATTCTTTGAATTACTAATTAAAATTTTAATTAAGCACTAGTTGCTAAGTAGTTCCTTTTTATTTGTGTGTATGTCGTTTACATTGTCTAAAAGTGCCATTAACTAAAACACATTTGATGGTTGTCTCTTAAATTGCATAATTTAGACGCTGTCTTTGGTTTAGAACTGTAAACAAGTTCGTGCACGCACTGGTTTCTCCCACTCTCTCCCTCTCTCTCCTTCGCTCTCCTTCGCTCTCGTTCTCTTTTCGGTTCGCAGATGCTGTTCACATAATAAATAGAGCGTAGAGAGGTTTTTTCCAATGAAACTTTGTAACAAAAAACACAAATAACGACACTTTCTAGAAATTATTCAATTATTAAACAGATTTGCGTTGATTTTGAATCTTTTTTCGCACTTTATTGCAGCGTTTAAAATCAGTTTATTTATTATACTGTATGTGGAAGTGAATAGTGAGGGAAAAACGGGGGGACTATGTGTGGGTGTTGGGTGTAGAGGTAGCAGTAACGGTAACGGGTACGGTAACGGTACTCTTCCAATGGAAGGCGCGCACGCACGCACATGAAAACTATCTATCCCTATCCCACTTTTTAAAATGGCGCATGGCTCGTGGACTCGTTGGCTTTGTTTAGGAAATGCAGACTTTCAATTGCAATTGCCATTTGTTGTTGTTTCCGTTTTGTGTTGGTTTTTTTGTTCTTTGTTTTTGCACATTCAAGGGGCACGTAAAAAACACATTCACATTGTTTATTTTTACATATTTTGTTATATATTTACGTGTAACACGCACTTTTATCAATTTTTTCCATGCGAAAATTCGTTTTAATTCGAGGCGAAAAAAATTGTGTGGAAAATTTTCTTCGTCGTTGTTCGCTGTGTTTCAGCAACAACAACTTGTTTCACTCTGCACTTGTCGAATGTTTTGTGAATTGAAAACGCGAACACACACGCAGAAAGAGATGGCAGCAGAGAGGGAAAGAGCAAGAGCGAAAGCCCGAGAGATTGAGAGCTAGCACAGAGCTTAGCGAGAGAATGAGCAAAGAGCAAAGTTTATGGGAGTGTAGCGAGTGGCGAGTAACGAGTGCGGCATACATGCAACAAATAGTCAACTGTTGGTTGCCTTAGCCTACCTCACTGTGCTCACCCACCCCAACCCCAACCCCCACACACACACACACACACTTGCCGCTTGTTGCCCTGCCACCACCACACTGCTTCTGTTCCTGCTCCTGCTCCCGCTCCGCCTCCTCCGGCTTCTCGCCCACTTCCTTTACCATGCGCGTTGCACATAAACAATGCGAGAATTTATTGCATACTTTGCAGCGCTCGCTGCTACAGCGAGTGGTCGTTAGTGTCTTCGCTGTCGTTGTCGTTGTCTTTGCTGCGGTATACGACACACACACACACGCACACACACACACACGCACACACACTGCCATGCATTATTATGTTGTACACACATAGATACGGCACTTTGTTGCATACGTCACATGCAACAAAAGTTTACAGTCCGTACATTGCCGCAGCAGCGGAAAATCAAGCCATGCATAAATTGAGTTTTCTTCTAGTTTAAACACACAACGAACAATGTGATTTTCAGCGTTTTATGACAGGAAATGAAAATGCCAAAAAATAAAACGATATATGAACTTTTCACTCGCTCTGATTTCACATAAAAAATACTTATGTGTAACATATTATAGCCTGTTGAAAATTGCACACCTTCTTCCGTTTGTTATTGCATTTGGGTTTTGTTTTTATTCAATTATTAATCTTTTTGGCGTCGTTTGTTGCACTTGCTTTTTTATTGTTAATATAAATATATTAATTTAGTTAGTATTATTTTGTTTAAAATATGGACTTTTGCTGCCGCTGTGCGTCAGTTATTGACGTACCACTCCCTTCTTCTACTCTGCGCTTCGTTTTCGCAGCTTTTTCGTTGCCGTTGCCGTTGCTGTTACCGTCACGTCACAGTTGCCGTCGTGACTGTGATACACACACAGCAACATGCCACCAACACATACAGTGTGTGTGTGTAATTTACAGCGAGTATGCGTGATTTCGGGTCAGCAGCGAAATCCAACAACACCAACATTTCGGTGGTGGTGGCAATGTTGTTGCTGTCGCTGTTGCTGTCGCTGTTGGTGGTGTCGATTAATGCCAAGCCAAAGGAAATTTTGCAGAGCGAATTGAGCGCATTAGCCAAAAAGGGTTGCTCGCTTCTAGACTAAGACTATCATTAATTTATTTACTAAGAGCTGTGATTAATTTGTATTTTCGAACTAAGATCGATAAGCCGCGTTTTGCGATGGTCATACACATTTTTGTTTTGGTCTAGGTTGTTTTTTTTTGTTGGTAGGATTTTTAGGCAAACCAACACAAAGACACAACAAGTAGCAACAGAGGCAGCAGCAACAGCAGCAGCAGCAGCAACAACCCCCGAAATAACAAATCAACAAGAACTGCGCCGACGCAGACGCTCCACAAAATGTTGTTTGCCACAAATGTAACGAGAGGCACACGCACACAGACGCAACAGCAAACGAAGGCGAGCACACACACTTGTGGATTGCCGAAAATTATGCAACAGCAACAGCAGCAGCAGCAAAAGCAACAGCAACAGCGGCAGCAGCAGCAGCAGCGGCGGCAGCAGCAGGGGGTGGCATGTTGGTGTGGGGTGTTGGGCTGTCGCAGAGGGTTGCTATATGAACAGAAAGGGGGTTGTGTTTTGATGTCTGCCACTTGGCTGCCTGCCTGCCTGCCTGGATGAATAGATGGATGACTGGTTGCCTGCCTGCCTGCCAGCCAGGTTTAAAAATAAGCCAACAATGTATGGCAGCGGGTGGAGGGAGAGGTGCTAACTTAAGCTGAATTATGGCCAGATTTAAAGTAAAGTCCAAACACTCCACACACACACAAATACACACACACTCATACACAAGTTTGTGTAGAGCGTTTAATTTGATTATTTTGCATTTGGATGCGAACAATTGTCGCATAGTTTTCGGTAACCAAAAGCTGACACACAAGTTGGCCAAAAAGCGGCAGTTACCAACAATGAACAGCCTCTCATTCTCTGAGTTACTAACTTCCCGTTTCCCCCTTCCCTTCCCCTACTTCCTTTTTTTTTGGGGACTGTCCTTTTAACATTTTGAGGTTTTGGGCTTTATTTCGTTACGTTACGTTTCGTTTCGTTTGGTTTCATTTGGTTTTTGGTTCTGTTTGCACAGCGCAAACCAAATCAAAATGGACGGGGAGACAGAGAGACAATAACCAGGACGAGAATGAACAACAGCAACAAGGACATCATGGCCCGTGGCCCTGTGGCCCATTGCTGTTGCTTTTGCTGCTGCTGTTGTTGTTGCTGCTGCTGTTGATGTTGCTGTTGCTGTTGCCTGTTATTGCTATGGGCCGAGTCAGAAGTCCAATGTCCCTTGTGGTTTATTTGGGACGCAGTTGCTCTGTCTCTTTTTCCCAATCCCCACCTACCCTTCTTGGCCTGACGTTGTCATCAACGCTTCCGTCGCGGGCTTCCTTATTATTCCTGTCACTAAGCCGCCCTTTAAATTCGCAATGAATGCCAAACAGCCAAACAGTTAAATGTTTCTTTTTTTTCGCTTTTCGTTTTTCGTTTCGTTTCTTTTCAGGCTCTTCCTTTGGAGCGTTGCGGAAGTGCAAGCAACACCCCAATGCGAGGGGAGCTACCCCTCAAGGTTAACAGCAACAATTCCACTTGGGAAGGGGATGGGGGAGGAATAGAGGGAGCGGGGAATGTCCTGCCGCGTTGCGGTTTGAAAACCCGGTTACATTGACCCTTTTTTTTGGACTCATTGGACTCCCTTTGGGCTGCCTTGTTATGCTTTCTTTCGTCAACACTAATGGAGCTTAAAAAGTTGTCAAAAAGCGGCGCAGGATTTATATTTTAATTTCAGAGTGCCAAATAGAAAATGAAATGGAGCAGAGTAAAAGGAAGACGGATGGATGGAAGGATAAAGGAGTAGGGAGAAAGGCATCACATCAAATGAACTTAACGCTGCCAAACACAAATCAGACGCCAATCGCCGTCAGTCATCTGTCTGGCCTCCCTCTCACTCCCACTCCCAATTTCTCTCTATCTCTCTCTCTCTCTTTGACACTCTGTCAGAGTCCTGGCGAGAGTCCATCGCATTTATTGCCATATGCTGACAGTGTTGCTGGCTGGCAAATCGCGTCTACAACGACGGCGACGGGGGCCAATTTGAGCTGTCATAAAAATGTACAACAACTGGCTACAAAGCAAACAATGCGACGAGTGCCAACAGCAACACAAACAGCAGTAGCAGCTACTGTTATAGCTACTGCTACAGCTACAGCAGCAACAGCTACAACAACAATAGCAATAGCAGCAACAGCAATAGCCGCATTCAGCAATTGTGCAAACAAATTGCTGTTGCACTTTACTTTTATTTTACGAGTGCGAATGCGATGTTTCTCTGCTTCTTCTTTTTGCAAGTTGCTGCTGCTACTGCTGCTATTGCTGAGCCGGACCCAGGGAAGACCCAAAGCATACCGAGGGATTGCTGCCTGTCAGCTAGCAACAATCCTCGCACCATTCCCCACAACAACATGCCGCCCAAAGGCCACCCAATTTGCATTTTACTATCGTTGCAGGTTTTTATAGTTGTTGCTCGTGTTATTCATGTTGTTGTTGTTGTTGCTGTAGTTGTTGCTGTCGCTGCTGTTGTTGTTGCTTTTTGATGCCTCACTTTTGCGCTGGTTTTATTTGCACGCCGCAATTTTCTTTCGCTTCTTCCTGGGCCCAGAAGAACTGTTGGCCATAAAGTTTACTTAACATGCTGCTTTTTTTGTGGAAGCTGTTGGCATTCGGATTGCAAAGTCAAGCAGCTTACCACACACAAACACACACACACACACACTGGGACACACACAATATGCTAGAAATTCATCGGAGGTTGTGGCACCGTGTTAATTCCGAGTCCCGACATTGCTAATGTCCTATGCATTTGTATTTGTAATTCTATTTGTTTTGAACTTGTAACTGCGTTCCATAAATTATAACAATGTAACAAGTAACAACTCCTCTAGTTTCCTTACACCTTTTTTCCCCTTACATTTTCCTTATTCCATTTTCCTTTTTCCATTTCGAGTTTTTGTTACTTGCCACGTTTTTTCTTCTCCATCTTGTGATAAACATAAAACCGTCTGTAGGCGAACCACTTGATGTGGTTTGGTTTGGGGTCTGGTCTGGTTTTTGCGGTTCTAGGTTCCGGGTTGCTCCACCAAAACTAATTCCAACTCATTAAGAGACCTTTTAACAACAGCTGCACCTAAATCTACTTAACTGTATCAACATTTTAACAAATTAAAGTTGTGATTATGAGTTAAAAGTTGACAACCACTTGGCCTGGACTCTTGTCACCATATTTTCCTGATTGAAGATGTTTTAATGTAGATTTAGCTGCGACAACTTCACTGAAAGAATAAATTATTATAATAACATTGCGTTAGGTATTCCACAGATCCTTTAAGCCACTTCTCAAGTTGTCCTTGAGAACTTTTAAGGCACTTGAAGAAGAAACTTGTTGAAACTTGTGTGCAATTTCTTAAGATAATGTTTGGGAAATTGCAATAATTGAATTATAAAGATTATAAACACGGAAATAAATGGTGGTAATTGATTAATAACATTAAAATATTCCAGTAGAAATTATATACTAATTAAAGTGAGCTTAGCGAGTTGCCACAGAAGTTGGGCTTTAAATTATGTAATGTATAAACTATCTATATACAAATTTGTGTTAAGTTCTCTCTTATAAGTATAATAGAGAATTCGATTTTAAAGCTTAACAGATTTAAGAGATTTAAACAGTGTTTTATCAGATACTGACAGTAGAAAAGCAAAATGTAAATTCTTACAAATGATTGTTTGAAACTATCTACATATCTTAGGAATATAATAATAGGAAGAAGTACAATCCAGAATAAAAAGTAGCACATATTTTTACAATAGTCTAAAGTGGACCAGCTCTCAACAAAGGAGACAAGTTTCTATTGTTCTAAGGGATAACGGGAACAAGCTGTTTTTAAGTTGATCAACTTTCGAATTCAGAGTATACTCCAGAAAATATCTCACTGTTTAGGCCAAGTTATCTAATCAGAACTTTTTAAACGAATCGTAAATCGTTTTACTTGCTAGTTTCCGGTGCAAGTATCTCTCTCTTCTGTGCCGCACACAATACACAATTCAGTTTGCAACTTGTTGTGTTGTGCCACAGAATTTTCTTAGTGTCACCACCTTGTTGTTGTCCTGATCCTGGTCCTGGTCCTGGTCGAGCAGCTTTTTATCGTTTGCTTTTGGTATCAGAAACGGTTTATCCTTTTTATTATATTCCATCCCCCCTTTTGTCTCCTTTTGCTTTTCTGGTTCATTTTTATATCATCCCCCAGCAATTTAGAGCAACATTTTCACAATTTTCAACATTTGTATTTATTTGCCGTCATGTGTTTAAGATGTTGTTGATATATGTTGTGTCACACACCCACACATACGTATAGTGATAGAGAGTATGCCACATGAGGTGGTAAGTAGACATGCCTCCAGTGGCAACACACCGGGTTATACGGGTAAGTAAATTAGGATTTATGCTTTGTTCTATTTGAGCGCTGCAAAGCCATAAACGATTTTTTATGCACAGGCACTTGCCACACACCAAGGTGGCAAGGTGGCAAGTCGAAGTCGAAGACGTTGGCTCTTGGTTCTTGCGTTGCTTGCGAAAATCCGGTAGCAAGTCGAGAGTTCGCACCTTTGTGCCTCACAGGACGATTTACGAGGCAACGCATGTGAGAACGTAAAATTGTTATAAATTTGCATGTGCATTTGCAATGCCCCCCTTACCCCCTTTCCCTCTTACCCCCTTTTTAAATCGATGTATAACCGGATGTCGGAAGTGGCTGCGGAAGTGGAAGTGGATGTGGAACTGGAACTGGATGTGGCAAGGGCATTGCTGTATGGACCATTAAGTAAAAGCAAAGCCAAGATCAATCGCAACGGCTTGCTACTTAATGGCACATGAAACACAGCAAGCTCTTCACCGAATAGAGACATAAGAAACGAGAAGAGAAAGGAGAGAGAGAGAGAGAGAGAGAGAGAGAGGGAGCTAAAAAAAATGGTAGCCAAGCTCTTAGTAGCCAATTTTTGCTATACATTGCTTGCCTTTTGAAACGTTGCGTAATTAATGCGCAACAATTTATCAAGCTGAATTTGAGGTTGGAGGCAGCAGATTTGAGCCAATGAATGAAACCTGTAACTCATTTTGTCACAGCCAAATCAACAACAACAACAACAACAACAAGAGGATATAGTAAACTGTTGCTAAGCCCCAAAACATTGACAATCATCTGCAGTTCCCATTCTATCCACCTGGCATCATCCACATCATCATCATTGCGTGTGCATATGTGAAATGACACAAACTGTTAAATTTTTGACCCACTTCGAGGTGGTTGGGTGGTTGGAGCAGATGATGACGCAAATCTTAAAGCCTTGGCATTGCCACTTAGATTGTTTGCCAGCAGATAGTCTACACTGGATTAATGCTGCCATAATTCCACTGTTGCCACTGCCACATCAGAGTTGCTGTTGTTGTTGTTGTTGTTGTTGCCTCGTTGCCTGTCGCATGTGGAGTGGAGTTCATTTAATATATCCGATAAAAGTATTTGCAATAAATCCTGTAAAAGCTAATGATTAATTGCTCTGTAGCTTTTAACGTCAACGCCGCATAGTAGGCACGGATTGTGTCAGCCACGAATACAGAGGACAGAGAACAGAGGACAACGTGGCGTATGAGTAATTCGACTTTGACGCCGCAGCGCCGCCGCGCGTGGTTTGCCTACAGCACACACATACTGTCACACACACATACTGTCACACACACATACTGTCACACACACACACACACACACACTGGAAAACATACAGACATTTGTCTTGTTGTACTTCTGCTGCTTTTCATGTTTTGCGTTATTGTCGCTGCGAAGTAAAAACACAAAAATATTTATTTCAAATGAGTCTGTGTACAACTGGGACTGCTGTGACTTTCCTCCCTTCCCTTCATCCCCCTTCTGTGACTGCGACTACGGAATTGCGGAACTGCGGAACTGGTAAACAGTATGTTGTTGTTTGTATTATATTTTCCTATTTTCTTTTTTTTTTTTGGTCGTCTTCTTCGTTTCTGTTTCTGTTTCGGTTTTTTTCTTTTTTCGGTGGGTGGGAAAAAATTACAGTCAAAGTCAGTTTTTGGGGTGCGACGTTGGCGCCTTTCCTGTGCCAGGGTGAAAGACAGCATTTGCCATAAATTGTGAAAGTGTCAACGAAAGGCAAAGACACACAGATAGACAAACACACACACACACACACAGAGAGAGAATATATGTATTGGTGTGAGGAAGCAACACGCACGCATATTTATTTTGAGCACATCCTTTTTTGGCCAGGACACGAGAACATTCAGCGTATAAATGCGATATATAAATACAATATAGAATGTCCTTACATATTTACGCATATTGTTCTAATCAGTGGCGCTGTCCTCGGCTTTAATGACACCAGGACAACACACTACCCCCCGTTGGAGTCCTCCTCCTCCTCCTTCTCTTCCTCAATCGAGAATGTCAATTTTTTTGTTGCCTAATTTATTTGGCTGGTTAGTCGCCAACCCAATGCTCATATTTGTGGCTTGACTTGAAACACAAAACAGAAACTACCACCCTCCAGTTGGAGGAGGACTGCCCCAGTGGCAGTGGCACAGAGGGGAGTGGCATGGAGGCAGAGTTTTGACACCACGCAGAGACACTGCTGATTATTGTCACGACAAATTCCAGCAATCGTAGAAGGAAGAAGCAGTTGAGTCAGGAGAGAGAGAGAGAGAGAGAAGGGAGAATTGTGGTATATGCTAACCGCATATTTGTGCCCCTGAGATTGCCTAAAAGGGCAGGAGGCAGAAATACAGACGACAAGGGAAAGCTGTTAACTTGGCCACTTGGCATTTTGCATAGGCTGCTGTTGACACAGATACAGCTACGGTTACGACTCTGGCTACGACTAGAAGATAGATAGTTTTAGCTGGAATCTGTAGATTGGTTTCAGGTACAATCAATATGCCAATATTTATGGCCCGTTAGCTGACCTACAATTGACCGCAACAGGGATCCAGATTGCATTTCATTTTGCTCAGCGGCTTTAATAAGCTGGAAAATCTCCTTGAAATTTGTGGGGTTGCAAAACAATCACTTTAAGCAATTATTATATTAATTTCTTAACCACACCACTCAATAGGAAAAAAAGAGAAAAGAAATGAGAAAAGTCTGCTCTAATCTTAACAATTGCAGGACATAAGTACCTGGAAGCCATAACTCAGCTTAGCTCAGCTCAGCTCTGGGTTTCTCTTTTGTTTTTTGTGGGATTGGACTTGGATGCTGGATGCTGGGTCTGGCAGTTCCACTAAATTGGACACATCTGCAATGTTTTTCTTTCTCCTGCTCAGTATCTACCCCTGTCCAAGCGGCTTTTGTATGTTTCCTCGACACTTTCTCGCCGTGTGCTCATGCACGTCCTCGATTGCTGTACCCTCTTTTATTTTCCTACTCCTCCTCCTGCTCTTTTCTGTGGCTAGAAGCGTTTTAGCAGCGTGTCAATCTTGCAAGTCAAATGGCGGCACGCATGGCGAAGTTTTCCATGCTGCCACAGGAGCCGTGGCAAATCCCCGCACGTTTCTACATTTCAACATTTCTGAATTCACATTCACATTTGCATGTACATCCTACACACACACACACACACACACACAAACACACACCTTCTCTCGTACACACTCTCTCAATTTGAATGCTTAAGTAAGCCGCCTGCGTGCATGTTTCTAATGGGCGGTACAAAAGGTTACCTGATGCTGGCTAAAAAGAAGAAAAACAACAACATCAAGAACAACAACAACAAATAGTAGAGTGAGGGAATGAAACCAAAACTGGAAACTCATTTCAGGCCCTCGGGCGTGACTTTTATAGCACTTTGTTTCGGGGGGGCTGATATCCCCACATTTAAGAAAATATAAAAACAAATGGTTTTTTTTTTTCCGACAGCCTCCTTCGCCTCCTTTTCCTCCTCCTCCTTCACATTGGAAAACTTTTGGCTGTCGCATTTCCAAATGCGTTCTACAATTTTTGTTTTGTAGCTTATAGTTGTAGTTCCTGTTGTTGTTATCCTTGTTGTTCTTCCTGCTCTTGTTATCGTTGTTGTTGCTGTTGTTGTTGTTGTTCTCGTTGTTGAACTTATCAACACGCCGATCACTTGCGACAGTTTCCGTTTCACAGCACAGCCGCCTAATTGCCCCGCACTCGTTATATGTACCTCGTTCTCATGTAGCCCAAAACTCACTTCCATTCAAGGTGAGCAGTGTAACAGCAGCAACAACAACAACAACAGCAGCAGCAGCAACAACGACAGTAACAACAACAGTAACATCAACAGTAACAACAGCAAATACAAAACTTCCTGTGCACTCATTTGGCATGTACTTTTACTCCTACTGCTCCTTTTGTTTATACACTGACATTAATTAAGGAGATCGTGTAGAATATGGTCTTATTGGAACATGTTTAAAGACACAATTGAATAAATAAAAGCAAATAATTAACAATACCAATTTTTTAGCAATATAATTGCGGCAGATTAAAATAAATGCTCAAGATTTTAAGAATATTGTCTAAGAATTAAAATTATATTTTGAGTTCGTTTTTAAATGACGTTAATTGTCGAAAACATATAAAAGATGAAAGAGATGGCAAAATGTTCAAAAAAACAATCATTTAAAATTAAAAACTAATAATTAATTTTCTTTAAACAACAATTAAAATTGTGGACTGGAAAATTTTCGAGAAATACATTTATAAGTAATAGTTAATTTTCTTTTAACAATATAAAAGCTAAAATTGTAAAAGAAATGTACAAGACTTTAAGCTAATTTTCTGACATAATTTGGCATATTTACGAAGCTTCATAACGTAAGATGAAATATTTAAAATTTATAATTTCTACATATACTTATGTATGTACATATGTGTATACTATATATCTCATTCTTTTATGTAAAAGTTTTTGTTATCATTATCATTACTTATTTATTAATCATTTTAAGATCCTAAATTTGTCCCTTAACTTATAGTTATTTAAAATAAATTAAGAAGGTTTTTGAAATAATTATTTTAATTTTAGAGCTCTCAACTTTTTTGTCAGTGCAGCCAGTTATTCTCCTTACATAAACATCTTTCGCTCTCTTTCGCTTTTGCTTTTGCTTTTGCTGACTCTGTTACACCTTGCAACTGAACAAGGCGCAAAACCAACAGAACACACAATACAAAAAACGGATATAGAAATTCAATACTTTGATTCGTGCCACAGTGGCAACAGCAACAACAACAGCAAAAGCAGCAACAGCAGCAACAGCAGCAACAGCAGCGACAACAAAAGGATAGGAAGTGCAACCATACAAGGTAACCAAATAGCAGGATAACACGTACCAAAAGGAGAGCACTTGCTATTCCTCAAGTGGTGAGGTGGGGGAAACATGTTAAGGGGGGAGTAGAAGGGAGCAGGGGGAGCCTTTATGGGGTGTGTCTACAGATTTGCAGCTGCAGTTCGCAGTTCGCAGTTTGCAGTTGCTGCTGACTAACTAACTGGTAACTGTTGGTAACGTACGTTTATTTGAAAAGCCACGTTTAGAGCATTACACAGTTAATACCAAAAAAAAAAAAATAGTAGGTTTGCTTCGTGGTTTCCACATGATTGATGCCATATGTCCCTGCACCACCCGCTCTGCCCCCAACCCAACACGAAAAACAAAAGGAACAAAGTTCTACGATCGACAATAAAAACAATTGAGTATTTTGTAATTGCCGAGTACACACAACACGGACTAATAAACAGAGCACGCAACGTGTCCTGTGTGTCCTGTGTGCTGTGTGTCCTGTGTGGGAACGTTTGTGCTCTATGGGAAAGTTGTGGAAAATATCGAGGTACTGCCACTATAATTACTAAATACTTAGTACCCTTAGTACCTTTGGCCTGAGTCCTTCGTCCTTCGTCCGTCGTCCGTCTGGTTATCTAACAGACAGGCTGGCATCCGGTTAAGGGAAAGCTCATGGCATATACTACAACTCACATGTCTGCCAATTATAAGCAACTAACCGCAGATAACGCTACCGAAGAGGATGCTGTCGTTTCCATTTCCCACATTCCCACATTGCCACAATTCCCAGGCTATAGCTATAGCTATAGCTATACTCCTTCTCCATCTCTGCCCATATCCATCTCCATCTCCATCTACATCCACTCTTCCTTCCTTCGTTTTTGCCTCCACAGGCTACCCATCGACCTGTCAAAGCGACGTGACTAAGTGGTGAAAAATGATTTCATGAAAACGTGTAGCTCTCAGTGGGGAATGCGAACTGAATGCAAACCGGGAACCAAGTCTGGCAATGCGACTGGGAATGGAAATACTAGCAGGAGCAGGAGTAGATGGAGGACGACCAACAGTAGGGGATCTTGTGTGGAGTGTATGGGAATGGCGTTAAAGCGTTCACAGCTTCCTTCTGGCCCAGCGCCATCGAGAGCTTCTCTTGACGCGCCCGAGTGTGCTACCTTGGAGTCTCTCTCTCCCACCCCCTATGGTGTCAAAGGGAGAGGGTGTTTAGGGGGAGGGTGGGACAATCGTCAAAGGATCAACATTTTGGGACGCTGTCGTCGTCACGCTGCTGCTGCCAAGTAGCACTTCAAGTGAGTTTTGCGACGCATTGCCGCATTGTCGCTACTTCATCAGTGAGCGGCATCAAGTGCAAGTATCATGTCGCAGTCGGCGTCGCAGTCGACGTCGCCGTCAACGTCAGACGTTGTCGCGAGCAGAGTGCACTTGTGCAGCATCTCGTTGCAGCAGAATGTTGCCAGTTGGCAACTGTGCGTCCGCAGGAAATGAATACGTGTTGAATATTTGTCGAGTGAAGCACAAGGACGACGTCTTGCCTCCTTCCCCATCCCCTTCCTCTCCCAACCCCTCCAACCATCAACCATGCCCCCTTTTCCGCCCACTTGATGTTGCCGTCTTCGAATAAGTTTTGCCATTCAGTCACATTCAGATGCCGCAGCAACATGCATGAGTATGTATATTCAGTTTACGAGTACTCGTATGTATTCGCATATCTATGTACTTATCTATCATGTATGTGTCTCTGAGTGTGAGTATGTGTGTGTGTGAGTGTGTGTATCTCTCTGTATGTGTGTGTGTGCTTAGCCTTGCCTTGTCTAATGCGCGGCCCAAATATGATAGACGAGAATGTGAATTTTATGTATACAACAGAGATTTGCAAACGTTTCATATTTACAACACACTGCGGCAGCAACAAGCTGCAACATGGCTACACATAGTATTGTATAGATGAGAGAGACGGGGCAGATATAAGAAGGGGGAACCCCGCCAGCTGCTGCAAATGGCACGCATGAAAATGAAAGGCCCATCGAATGGGCGCGTTCATTGAGAATTTATTTCAATAAGAGACCCAAAGAATAAAGAGACTCTCACTCACTCTCTCTCTCTCTCTCTCCTACACTCTTCCTCGGTGTCCCTTCAATGCAGCCAACAGATGAGGCCCGTTGTGGCAGATGAGGCAGATGAGAGGCTGTTGTGGCAGATGAGAGACTGCGCTGCGGCTTCTGCCCAACAACAACAGCAACAGCAGCAGCAACAACATCCGAAAAAAGGAGGTAGCCAAGCACTAAAGGACATCGGAAACTACTATACACTATGCATATGTAAGTCCTCAAATGTATGTATGTCTCTGATTGTGTGTGTGTGTGTGCAGCAGGCTGTCAGGATATTACTAAGTGCTCTTGTTGCATGCTGCCATCGAGAGGCATCCTCTGTGTCTGTCTCTGCATACATACATACATACATACATACATACATACATATGTATGTGTGTGTGCAGTCTCTAAAATGTAACAAGTAATTAGTATTAGTGCTTCAATATTCAGACATGCACATTATACATACATATGTATATACAAAATACTTGTACTCACATATCATAATTTAATATACTTGATATGTAACTTAAAGAGTTCAGTAAATACTTAAGAGATGCAGAGATGGAGTGAGAAAAGGACTCTCTCCGAGTTGATTGTACATCTTACGTATAATCAATTATCTCCCTCTATAAATTATTTTCATTTGGAGCTTCTTGCAGAGACTCAGAGACAGATAAGGAGAAAGGGGAAAGCAGACAAATGAAATTGCTTAAGGAAGATGGAGAAACAGGGAAACCGAATTATTTTTGAAATCTGAGCATTATATTTAGAATCAATGTAGAGGTTATTTAATATTAGAAATAATATTTTGAATAAAAATTGTTTCATTTTAAACAAAGTTTAAATCTGTTAACCCTTTGGACTTTACAAGTACAAATTTTTAATCACTTTCATTTTTTTCAAATAAGAAAACTCTTTAGAATTTAAAGTGTAGTTTTAAACTAAGCAGGAATTAATTTAGAGTGAAAACTTAAATTTTAAAAGTTTGGAGAATTTTTTCTTTCAAAAAAAATTCAAAGGGAATTTTTTTTATAAATATTTCCAAAAAAAAGGAAAAATAGTTTCGTATAACAAATAATTTTCAAGAATAAATTTATAGACTAAACTGTTTAAACTGTTTAAGTTCGTTGCAATTTCGTATTTCTTTTGACATATTTGTAGACCCTGTACTTTAATTTAATACTATATCTATTGACCTTCTTAGCTTACTTATATCCCATCAACCTCTCTCGATCCTTTTAGAAATCGGTAACTCTACCTGAATCTCTATTATTTCCCTTAACTTTTCGATTGCATTAAGAAACCTACAATAAAATAAATCAATTTAGTGCTTATTGAAGCCATAAGAAGATCCTTTTTAAATAACAAGCCCAAGTCATTGTGTCCTTAGAGCTACCACAAGAAAAGGTTCGACAATTTTAATGGAATCAACTGCTTGAGTGATCAATGAATTGTAAATGCAGCTCTAGGAGCCATATTCAAATTTTTGCCTGACTCTTTACACAACAGCCATTAGTTGATGAATTCAAAATACAAAACACACACACACACACTCAGTGGCACAACAAATATGCCAGAGGGCACTAACCTAAGACCTGGCTTGAAATGAAATACAAGAACTCTGGGTGCAGCCGTCGTTCACAGGACACTCCAGGCTGAACTCGAACCTGAATCTGAAGCTGATGCCGAACCCAAAATTTAGAACCAGTAACCAGGGTCAGGGAATCAGCTGCTGTTACCTTTGCTCTTCCTATTGCTGATGGCACACATAATCATAATGCAAACGTGGACAGCTGTCGGAAAATTGAAAAACTGAAAAGCGAATGAAAAGCCGCGCGCGCATACGAAGACGAGCTCGTCTCAGCGCCCTTTTTCCTATTTCCCAAATAATTTTTAAAACACAGTCCTAGCATCCACAATCAACAATCATCAATGGCAACAGCACCACCAAAAAATAGAAGAATTACCAGTTGTTGTTGTTGTTGTTGTTGTTGTTTGTATGTAGATCGTCAAATGATGTCCCGTCGACAGGATCGTAGGACAAGCCACACAGGACTGCTTTTGTGTAAGCAATATTACTACCTGGATTTTTTGGACCCGTCCTAAATGTCCTGCCCCCTGCCACACATCATCATCGATAAGGTCTTTGAACTCAAACTCGGGCTCATCTACTATGATGATTTTGTCCTGCGGCAACAGCTGCCTCCTGCTGAGGATTCAAATTGAGAGAAATAGAGAAAGAGAGAGCGAGACAGAGAGAGAGAGAGGGGTAGAGAGAGGGAGGGGGAGAGTGAGATTCGTATTGCGAAATGTAATTAAAAATGCAGTTGGCAAAAAGTTTCATATTACCGGAATGAAAACTGAACGTGTGTCCAGCTAAAAGAATCCACACAAGTGTGCAAAACTTTTGTATCCTGTTGCAGGACATGCTAATAAGTCAGTTTGTGAATTCGCCCCTCAACCCCTTTCACAACCCCCTTACTTGTCTCAAAACAGAAAAAAAGGGAAGCAAGTGTAAAGCACAATTTGGCGATGACGTAAACTGGCTGCTTTATGCTTTTATTTTTTTTTGGCATTGTTGCTGTTGTAGTTGTTGCTTTTATTGCTAATGAAACAGGCGCACGAAATGTTGCTGCTGTTGTTGTTTCTATTGATGTTGCTGTTGTTGTTTTACCTGTTTGCTGTTTCTATAGTAGACAGCAAATGGCAAGCGGCACGAGGGGGTTGTTGCTTCACTGGGTGGTGGTGGTGGTGTTGCTGATGGCGTTGATGATGATGTTGTTGCTGCTGCTATTACTATTGCTGTTGCCGTTGCTGTTGCTGTTGCTGATGACGATGATGATGATGATGGGGTGGTTGCAAAAGCCGTTTCAAAAGGAGTAACAATGAAATTATAGCTGAACACAGGAACAAATAGCATTTGGGAAAAACTCGACAGCGAGCGTCCAGAGAGCGAGAGCACAGACCGACAGACAGACCGACAGACAGACCGACAGACAGACAACAACAAGAAGAGTAAAGAAGAACAAGAACACAACTCGTGCTTGTTTCCACTTTAATACATCATTTGAAAAGGAAAAAAAAAATAAAAGAAGAACAGAAAGAGCATGCCAGACACCTGGTTCGTTTTTCGGGCTCGCGTCTGGTTTTCCTTCAAAAAAGGCTGATTGGGTGCTACACGGGGCAGGATCAACAGTTTTTCGGTTGCTTTTCGAATTTTCTCTGTTGCTGCTATTGCTGCTGTTGCTGTTGCTGTTTCTGTTACAGCTGCCACTTCCTGGCCCGTGCCACGCGAGCGTCACACTTCGCTCGATACTCAGTCGTATGTACAATGCTATATACGAAAAGTACTAGATATATATGATGTGTGTTTGTTTGTGTGTGTGTGTGTGTGGCGCCAGTGCACTATGGGGAATTTGACCGGTTTTGGTGGCATTAATGTGTTTTTCACAAGTATACAAATTAACAATATTTTAATGCAAATGTGTTATAAAAACACTAAACTGTTATATTATATACCACATATATTTGTTTAACAGCCCTGTCTTTAAATATCAGCTGTTAAAGTCAGCTGTTGCAACGAAGCGCCACGCGCATTTTTAAAGCTTAATTTTGCACTGCATTTTAATATTTATTAATTTCCAACAAAACAACGTAAAAGTAAAAAGTTTGAAATGGATGTTAATTATTTAGGTTTTAACTATGTGTAACTACTAATATATTGCTTGTTTTGTGCGTGTATTATTAATAATTTGTAATTTTAGAAAGTGGTATCCAAGTGTTAATTTCGTAAGGAAAGTTCAACTTTGAATGGAGTTACAAAAAAATGTTTAGATTTGTTTAGTGAGTGGCTATATACATGTTATAGAGGGATCGATTCCTTATCCAGAACATCCAGTTTCAACTGCGAATATCTGCGATTTTTTGCAAAATTTCATTTTTAAAAAAACAACCTCAAATTTGCTAACATAGAATTGTTTGGCAAGTGGAATGAAGCGATAGGAAAAAACGCAAAAGAGCACTTTTTTATTATTAATTTTAATGTGTTTAATTATTAGATACGCAAATATTTTGAATTTTATTATGTAAACAGGTCAAGAAAGATTTCTTTTCCACACAATAACCTACCTCTCGATCAGTTGCTCCTATGGCAGCTATATGCTAATATGGTCCGATCTCAATAATTTTTGGTAAAAACATTAGGAGCATAATATTACGTATAAATTGTGTGTTTGGTACGGATATATTGATAAACAAAAAAGTTCTTCATATAAAAATTGGAATTTTAACCGATAGTTCCTATGGGAGCTATATGATATAGTTGTCCGATTTGAATCATTTCTTGGGCCAGTGTTAATTGGATGATGACAAATCAAACTTCTAAGTTTGGTCTGGATCGCTTGGAAAACACCGAATTTGCATACTCTAATAAAATGAAAAAAGGCGGTGCCACGCCCATTTGGCTGGCATAGCTTCCTATTGATGTTAGAAGCCTTATGCAAAAAACTAGACCAAAATATCTTGCGTAGCTTGCGAGTTATTAGTTTATGCCACCAAAACCGGTCAAATTCCCCATAGTGCAGTGGCAGCCAGGAGGTTTGGTATTTCGCTAGGCAACGCCAAAAGCGTTTTGGCAACCACCCACACCGACCAAGCAGCTGGACATTTGTTACTTGGGTATGAACTCCTTTTTTGTTTTTGGCCAAGGCAGCTGCACTTGTAGAGCATTTCCTGTTTTTTGCACGCTCGCAAACGCGCTCAACTGAATCCCTGGCAAATGGGTGTTGCGGTCCTTACTGCGGTGCTGTGGTGCCCTGGTGCTGTGGTGCACCTTTGTTTTCATTCCCTCTTCTGCTTCTTCTTCTGCTGTGAGTGTCTGTTTTTACCCTTAAACTAACGCTAATAACGCTTGGTACAGGAAAAGCTGTCGCTACTTTAACCATATTGTCCTGTCCTTGTTCCAGGTGAACGAATCTTGCATTTGCCGCGGCCGCGGCGGCTGCATAATTTTATTTCCTGTCGTGACGCGTGGCTCCTACCCCTACCACTATACCCTATACTCATATACTATACACCTAGCAGGACCATATGGTCCTTGCTAATGCCTCAATGCATCTGCGTTGCCTGCGCGTGCCTCACAACGATCGCGATCATATTTTGCTTTTCTTTTTTTGGTGGCACCACCCGCCCCTAAAGGCGGCTAACGAAGCGCAACAATTTCAACTCAGCTCAACTCAAAACTCAAACTTGGGAGCCTTACAAAGGGTCGCGACAAGTTTGCTTTTAGCTGGAAAAGCAGATTACCATTTACGAAAGCGAGTAAAGTCCTCGCTACCATGTGTGGTTTCCTCTAAGAGAACTTGGCCCAGTCCCATCACCAGTCGCATATTTAGGGCTTCCACTTCCACTTCCATTTCCATAGGTAGCCCTGAAGCCCAATTGTAATTAGTGCAGTCGAATTCCACAGATGGTCTGTACGTTACTTTTTTTCCAAGGAATATGCTAAGAGGTCCTTAAAGTCTGACAGTTAGATGGATTGGACATAACGTGAACCACATTTCTTGGCATTCATTCTTCTTCTCTTTTTATTTTTTTAATAACAAACAAACAATCGTTAAGTACCCAAAACTCAAGAGGCCATATAAAACGGGGGCTTTCAACTGTCAAACAAACTGCGTTATGTTGTTTCTTTCATCAGTCAAATGAACCCGGAAATTGATATGCTGTGGGAGAAAAATACAAATAAATATATTTATATGTAAGCCATAATCAAACAAATCATATTTTGGCTTCAGCAAAGTTTGGCTTACGCGTAATACAACTTGACAGTTGGTCTAAGAAAATAATAAAAGTTCTTTTGCCTTAATTTTTGCTGGCCATTCATGTCGAACATGATTAGCCAAGTCTTTCCGAGCGAAAGCTGAGAAAGTGAATTTGTGTAATAATAGAAAAGCAACTGGTCATGTTTGCCAATCTATTTGAAAGCGGTTCCTTTTCCTGGAATTCTATTTAACGATAAAAATGTATAAGCTTGCAATTTAAATGGCATTTTTAGATTGAATTGTTGAATTCTAAAAACTATCAGTCAAATACTTGGAATTACTTTTATATATGTTTTATTATTCTTTCAGGCAAAGCAATTCCTTGACTGAATTTCTAAGTATAATTCTTGTTAAATGTAACCGAAAAGAGAATTTATTAATTTCCAATCAATCTCAGCATTTTAGAGTTCATTCATACATTTTGTAGAACATGAAATTTCTCCGACTTTGGCCTCATACAGTTTAGATTCAATTCCTAATTGAATTTCCGAGCAGAGATATATATATGTATATGCTGTAATCGTAAATTGCCAACATGTCCTGACCTTTGATATATGAAAACCTACGCCCCAGCAAAAGGCTTTAATCTATTGCTAGCCTGCTCAACTTTTACTCCCCCAAATCGGTCCGTCCGTCTGTCCGTCCGTCCGTCCGTCCGTCCTTCTGTCCATACACAGCATGACCAGCTAGTAGCAATCAACAATGCCACAATCCAACGACTGTTGCTCTCTGTTTGCCTGCCTCCCCCATTCGCTACCCCTTCCCCCTTTTGGCCCGTCATTTTTGGCAATTTGTTCAAAATCAAAGTTCAGCAACAAATGCAATGCAACAGCAAGAGCAATTAACTCGGCACAACTGCCACATTCGACGGAGTCGGCAAAAGGCGAAGGCGACGCTGTTGCAAAATCCACCCCAAAAATTGTTCAATAACAAAAAGGAGCCATGAGCCAATTCAGGTACGAGAGCCGTGGAGTGGAGAGAGGGACGCAACAATTGGAGGAAAAAAGGCATTGCGAATTGTGGAACGACCGGGAATGGAACACTTCCTGATTGCTGGCTCCCTGGGGCCCCTCTACACCATCAGACTAGGTCAAAATCTCAGTTAAACTTACAGATTAACAAATTTTTTAATTACCTAAAATTAAACATGGAATATAATTAGCAGTAATTAGTATTAATTTATGGAGAATATAAATTAAATTTTTTATTTTCATAATATAAGCATTTCCCCTTTTGCGACGTATGCAGCTGGCCCGAAGACACGCAACAGCTACGTTGTTATTTTTTTGGGGGTTGTTTAAGGGATGTGTGTTTTGTGCCATGCTGTTCCATTGTTTCGCTGTTCCATTGCCGTTTCGTTTCGTCGGCTCGCTCTTCCATTCCATTTCATTCCATTTCGTTGGGCCACCCTTATAAGCGACGTTTCGTTCAGTTGTATTCTCATAAGCATTCAAGAGTTGCTTATGTTCGGTTCGTTCGCATTTCTTCTCTATCTTATATAATATTATATTTTCTCCTAAATCAATTTTTTCACTACCAACAACAACAACAATAATTCAAACTTAACTCAACTTTTCAACAAACTCGCGTCAACTAACTTAACTTTTACAACTCTAAGGTCTATACTTTCTATTTTATAAACCAAAAAAACTAAATGCAAAAACAACAACAACAAACCAAAACTTATTTAACTTGACACATCAACAACAACAATAAAAATATTTTGTTTGAAATTGTTTCCAAAAAATATTAATAATATAATAATTACACAAAATTGAAACCAATAATAACAAATAAAAATAAAAACAAAAACAAAAACTAACGCTTACTGAGGAGCGTGAGAAGCCAAAGGATATATATGGAGCAATACAATTACCAAATGTACCCCCCTCCCAGTTGAGCGAGCCGTTATGTTTTAAGCCCCGTTGTGTAAAAACAAAACGTAAACGTAAACGCAAATGTAAAAATCGATAAACCACACGCAGCCAACGCAAACGCAGCAAAACGTGTCCCTGTCCAGAGTCCAAAAATACAAAAAGAGAAACCCCAAAAAAAAGAAAGAAACGAAAAAACCCCCCCTCCCAAACCAAAACCAAAGTACGGACCAAAGTTGACCAAAAAACACACTAAAGTTGGCCCCCAGTGAGAGACTCGACAACAACTATTACAACAAGAACTACAACAACTAGAACTCCTAGACTGAAATAGCGGTCGGAGCAGAAATGTGTAAAGTGGCTGTGAAATTTGAAGTATCCTAACCAAAAACCAACAACTGCAAAACTGAAAACCTAAAAACCATAAACCCCGAAAACCGCAGAAACCAATTTATCATCATATAAAACAATAAAATGCAATTTCAAATAGAATTTTGAATAATGATCAAATAATAATAGCAACAACCAACTTAAGCAACAGTCAAAAAGAGAGAGCGAACGGGAGAAGGAGAAAGAAAGAGAGAAGAGAAAAAGAGGCGCAACAATGCGTATGCCAAGCAATAAACTTTATAAGTAAAATCTAAACTATACTATTTTCGGCGAGCCAAATCTATTTTTCACATGCGTCAAATATTGCGAGATAAGAACTGCAACATTTCCTTTCCGCTTTGCCACAAAAAGATACCCCCTAAGACGGTCTTTGCTCGTACGAAAGAAACCACTCGCTTCAGCACTTAACACTTAACTTGCCTACTGACCACTGACAACCGCTAAAACCGCTCAACTCCACTCCACTCAACCACTGAACAATTTAACGTAACCAAACTCAAACTCAACACAACTGAACCACTACCACATTATGCCGCGCTGCCTGATTGCCAAGAAATGGAAGGCATATCCTTGGCTGGATCGTTCCGAGGATAATGCGCAGCACACAAACACAGCCACAACGACGACTTCCAGGGATGAGGAATCAAATCTTAAATCCCGTCGATCCACACTCGATGATGATGAGGAGATCGATGTTGTTGGCGATAAGCTATTGACCAAGTCGGAAAAGCAACAGCAACAGCAACGCACAACAACACCAGCAACAGTAACAGTAATAGCAACAGCCGCCGCAGCAACAGCAGAAGCAACAAACGACAGCACAACAGCAACAGCGACAGCAGCAGCAACAACAACAGCAGCAACAACAACAACGGCCAAGTGTTGGGGTCCCAGCTCACCAACGGCAGGTACCACAGCGCCAAGTCCGCCGCCACATTCACCAGAGGCAGCAACACGAGTGGCCAACAATGTCTACAACGGTGAGTAGAAACAGTAGCAACAGTAGTTAATGAATGAATAAATTAGTGAATGAATGATTGAATGAATGAATTAAATATTTATTACAAGTGTTAGCTTTAGGACTAACTAAAGTTTTCATTGAGATTATCTTGAGGACTACAATTATTGGCAAACTAAAAGTAGCTTTACTGACAAGTTTATTTTTAAAAGAGGTTCAATTTAATTTCGCATGTTATTTTAATTATAAGATTAATCAATTATTGATTTATGGGGACTAGCTCCTAAACTTATAGACTTTGTTGGATCAAGTCATATATAAAATAAAGAAATTAAATACTTAAATTTATGTTCTAAAAAAACTTTCAAAAATGTTGTTGCCTACTTTTAGCGAATAAAATGGCCGACAAGAGGCCAAAAGGTGATTAATGATTTAGAGAATGAATTAAATATTAATTACAGCTGTCAGGGCTAGGACTAAGGACTATGTTTGATTTCATTGATATTATTCGCTAGCTAATAATTATTTGCATACCTAAATAAAACTCTATTAATAAAATTTTGCCCCTCGCAAAATCGTGAATTTTATGTTGCATACTTGTAAGCGCTTGCTTGAAAAGAGTCTCCTTGGAATACCTGTAAAATTTCTGTTGCCTACTTCTGGGCAGCTAAGAAAATTGTGCTCTAAGTAAAAATAATCTGCAAATATTGATATTTAATGACTTTTATGAACTCAAAGAGCACTAATAATACCAGTTTATGAAGAATATTGCTCTTTACTCCAATTTTAACGATAGAGTGCTCCCAGAAAGCATGCAATCACGACAATTTCAATCGATTCTAATTCCAATTATCCTACTATCCTTTTAACCATTTCCCAGGCTATACACGTGAGCTGTCACCGCTGCACTACACCGCGTACCTGCCCCGAATGGAGAGCGAAATAACAGTTATACGTGCCGCAGCCACAGCGCTTGTGGCAGCAGCAGCCACCAGTGGAGCTGGTGAACAACATTTGGCCGCTTATCAGACACCGCCTTCGTCCACCACATCGTCGCCGTCGTGTTCGCCGAGTGGCGCTGGCCACAGCGATCGCTATAGTCCCAGTATGCACATTAAAATGGAATCCGGACAGACATCCAGTGAACGCAAGTGCTTTAGCAGTACGGGTGCAACATTGTCGTTGCCACCAAAGAAAAAGGACATCTACAGGCCGTATTCGTTGGACGATAAACCAACACATGAATATCGCAGACGTGTGCCTGCTGAGGAGGATTTGCATGCGGCACATGCTATACTAGATCTCAGCGCATCGACAGCTTTTCACCCGCCCACGCAGCCACATCAATTGCAGCAACAACACCAGCAGCATCAGTTGCCACTGCAACAGCAGCAGCAACAACATCCGCAGCAGCAGCAGCAACAGCAACAGACGGAGCACATGCACACACATCACAGTCACAGTCACATTCATACACACCCACACACACATGCCCACGCCCACACCGCGCCGCTTTTGGAGGCGCATGCGCATGTGCGGACAACGTCATCGATTGCCGAACTGGCTGCTGCAGCGAGCGCGGTAAATGAACAACGCCCCTTGAGCAATGCCTCCAGCAGCGCAAGCAGCAGCCACATGCCACCCAGCAGCCCCGCCAGCAGCAGCAACAGCAACAGTAATAGCAGCAGCAACAGCAACCACAGCAACAGCAGCAGCAGCGGCGGCAACGTGCAGAATGAGAACAGCAACACCACAAACACCAATCAACTGCGTCCTGGCCTCGGTCTGGGTCTGAGTCTTGCCCAGGAATGCGATGTCGATACCGATGGCAATGGGCAACCAGCTAAAACGGTTGCCTACACCTACGAGGCCTTCTTCGTAAGCGATGGTCGCTCCAAGCGAAAGCATGTGGCCGACCCCGCTGCAGTTGTTGTCCAGGATCAACAGAAGACCAAGTACACGTGCTCCGAATGCGGCAAACAATATGCAACCTCCAGCAATCTATCACGTCACAAGCAAACGCATCGCTCCCTCGACTCACAGTCGGCCAAGAAGTGTCACACCTGTGGCAAGGCTTACGTCTCCATGCCCGCCCTGGCCATGCATGTGCTGACGCACAAACTCTCCCACAGCTGTGGCGTCTGTGGCAAGTTGTTCTCTCGTCCCTGGCTGTTGCAAGGTCATCTGCGTTCCCACACCGGCGAGAAGCCCTACGGATGTGCGCACTGCGGCAAGGCTTTTGCAGATCGCTCCAATCTCCGCGCTCACATGCAAACGCACTCGGTGGACAAGAACTTTGAATGCAAGCGATGCCACAAGACGTTCGCGCTCAAGTCGTACCTAAACAAGCATCTGGAATCGGCCTGCCTCAAGGACGAGGAGGAGCTAATGATGGCCATGTCGCTGCACGGACACACCGATAGCAATAGCGAAAGTGGCGCTAGTTTGGCGTCACCTCCACACGAGTTTCTGGAACGTGTCAAGGTGGAATCGTCGGGCAATGGAATGGGAGGCACGGCTGGTGGAGGAGGTATGACCTATGCCATGTAAAATGTTGAGTAAGTGTGCAATGCAATGTGCTGGCAATGCCAAAAAAAACAAAAACAAAAAACAAATCGAAAGAAAAACAAAACAAAACAAATCCCTAGTTAATTTACCGTTACAAATGTTAAAAAGTTATCGTTACCGATCGATCGATAGCCGATAGCCGCGTTATCGATAGCGACATCAAAACCGCTAACAGTTTTTATATAAATACTAAATACGATTACATACTTGACATCACAATACGTCCAAAAGCAAGTGTAGTAGAGTAACACAGAGACTGTAGAAATTCGCATTAGACACATTAGGCAGCAAAAACCATAAAAAAAAAAACAAAAAACCACAAAAAAATAACAACAACATAAGAAAACGAAATGAAAAAGCGAAGAGAAAAATACACTTAGTAAACCTAATCTCGTTCTTCTTTTAGTCATATAAGCGAGTTGAACATTCCTAGACCCAAACATAAGCATTCCAAAAGAATTATACACTATACACCCAACACACACCCACACACACACACACATATACACTGAAACACACATCTACACCACAGAGAAAGCCTTTTGCAAGTAGGTGTAAACCGAATGCAAACCAAAACCTGAACTTGAGCAATTCTACGCTAGAAATAGCGCTATCTAATCTATCTATCTTACGATATGCATTACATATACTATATAATGATGTACTATAACCTGTAGCCTATCAACAACAAACTTTTAATCTTTAGCTCTCCTCTCTAACTTTACCTAAGCTAAACAAACAAATGAGAAAGAAAGAAAAAAAACCAAATATTGAAAATTAAAAACATTCTCTTTAATCCAAAAAAAAACAACGTTGACGAAGACGTAGACGAAGTGATTAAAATTAATGCAACGAATACAAAAGCAAATGCAATGTTTCTCAAACAACGAATTAGGTCGTAAGGGCAGCCTATCTATAAGCAGTATATAGTAGCGCCACAGAGCAGCAAATTTAGCTGCGATTTTTTCACAACATTCTTAAACTAAGTCATACACATACATAGCTGAAAAAGCACTAACAAAACATTACGAAAACCAAAAAGCACTCGAAAATCGCAAAAAATCAATCCCCGCCCTAAATTCAAAGCAATCCCCAGAAAAATATTTACAAATTTCAAGAAGCAATACTATTTTAGAGAACATCAACAAATATATTGGAGCAATTTTAATCAATTTTTGGTAGAGTTTTGAATAAAACATTTTGTTATTATTTGATGGCTAGAGAAACATTGGAAAGGAGGGGAATCTGAAAACACAATTTGGGCATTTCATTTGCATTAACAGCACGTCCCAATTTATAATATAGTCAATTAGCATTCCAGGCAATTACCACACAAAAAAACCAAAAAACCAAAAGAGAATGAAAGCAAAAATTATTTATTAATTCGAATTCGAATAGAAGGCAAAGAATCTAGTCGCTGTCTAACAGCAACATTTATTATTTAAAAATAAAACGGAGAAGGCAGAGTTTTTTCTGATATGTAGAGACCCCAGACCCCAGTTATACATTTACAAATACGAATAGTTTTAGAGCATTGCATTCTGTTGTGGCCCATCAACGAGTACATCCATATAGCGACAAAGACCAAAAAAATTGATTTGATGCTTCTTCAAATCAAATCCGTATTCGCATCGCATTAATCGTGCCCCTCAAAACGAATCGAAATCGACATCGAAATCGAAGAACAACAAACAAACAACATTATCGAGTGTGATCTAGTCTCAAGCATTTAACAGTACACTTCGTCCATGCGTAATAGAACAAAACATAAAAATGAAGGAACAAAATACTTTTGCACTTTTCAAGAACTTTATCGTAACGATCCTAGTACGATATTACTTAATCCTAACTTATATTATGTAGCTCATATGTTCATTTATTCGCACTTACACCCACACATAATACTTACGAGTACGCTGCACAAACAAAAAAAACAAAATAAACAAAATAAACAAAAAAAACCTGTAAATACTTAGTATTTAATCTGAAAATCAACACAAATACTCGTATTTATCACTCACACTGAAAATCAGCTTCAGCGACCGATCTCAAAATATATATAAATTATATATATATATATATATATATATATATATATAAAAAAGTGCAACGAACTTTTGTGGCCATAGTCATAGAGAACTTAGCCTAAAGAGTAGCAATGTTTAGATCAAAAACCCCAGTCGAAAGTTGTTGGTATGTCTAAGCGAGTGAAGAGGAATCTATATATACATGCATATATAAATATATATATATACAACATTTAGAATACGTATGTAGTTGCTTACTATTTACAATATATATATATACTATATATATATATTATATAGGCCTAGTATACATATACTCCTAAGTTAAACTAGTAAGTATAATCACGACAAAATTATTTTTATACTGTTGAAACTGAGAAGGCGCGAGAGAAGTGAAAGTTTTGTGAACACCCCAAAATAAGAAAAGAGGGGCGCAAAACTTTTATGGATTAATCGAATCGAATCGAATCGAATCGATATCGAAATATCGACATCGAAATCGGCTAAAGTACCAAAGCAATACTCAAATGAACAGCAAAACAACAAAGCAAACAATGCGAACAAATATTCAATTATAACTTTAAATAAATATGAAAACAGTAACAGTAACAGTAACAGTAAATGGAAAAGCTACTTATAGTCATAGTTACCAACTTATTATTAATATGTATATTTATTTGTATTATTTTCGCTCTGAAAATATATATATATACAAACATATATTTATTCGAATTACTTCAATTTGTTTGTTTTTGTATTTGTCGATGAAAGTTCATTTAAAATTTACAAAAGAAAATTGAATAATGTTTAATTAAAGCCCGGCAATAATATTAAATTTTGTATAACAATGTAAACGAAAAAAAAAACAAAATGCATAATTAATTATGTGAATGAAAGCAATAACATAACGGTTAATCAATTTATTAGAATTTAAGTAATCTAAGGTTGAAACTATTTAAAATTAGTAATGACAGCACACATGTATTTAAACAAAAACAAAAAACAAAAAACCAAAAACCAAATAACAAATTTCAATTACATGAAACAATTATAAAGTTATAAATATACAATACATATACATAAATACTTACACTATGAAACACAAACCAATTGTTTTTTATTTTTCAACAACATTTAATTATCAATTTTATTTAACCCATACTTTGAGTAACACTTTTGTAACAATTTCACAAAAAAGTGGAGTAAAGCACTCATCAAAGTACAGAAATGAAATTGTATCTAAAGTGAATTTGAAAATGGGATTATAATTTAATTTAATTTTTATTCCTTGGGTTTTATAAAGCAGAACTGGACCCGATTACTTTATCTTATCATTTTCCATAAGTGGAGAATTTGTTGTTATTTTTTTTAGAGTATAAAATGGAACCAGGTCAATAGAATCGAAGAACCCAAAAGCAATTCGTAAATTGTGATATTCCCACACAATTATAAAGCTTACATGATTATTATACGGCAGCGTATCCATAATTTATTCATTTTGCTCAACTGATAACAAATGAAAATGAAAATATAATGAAAATTTTATTGAAATGAGCTCCAGAAACTATAAATAGCATAACGTGTATCGAGAAGCAATAAAACGTAGTTGTAATCCTAAACAAATATAAATTTGAGATATACTTTTCGAGTATGCAGCAAAAGGAAATATTTTAAAATTTTGAGATTTTTAAATAATCTAAAGACACGTAGTAGATAAATTGCATAAAGGCATTATAGTACATCTATACTATTGAACTATATATACATACATATATATATATATATACATATATTATATTTGGAAAAGCTTTACTCCAACCAAAAAAAAAAATAAAAAAATCGGCGGTTACATTTTTGTTTTCAAAAAGTGCCCGTTTTATGGTTTTCATTTGATTTTTTGGGTAGGTTTCGTCACAGCCACGCACACACATGTTATAGGTTCGTCCAAGCATTATAAGGATCATGGCATTATTGTTAGAAAAACAAAAACAAAAGGAAAAAGAAAACGAAAATGAAATAAAAATTGTTAAAGTTGATAAATTTTTAGCATAGCATATTAACGACATAGTTGTATATCGGAACCAGCGCAACTTTAAATACTTACAATTGTTGAATTCAGTATTTGGTAGCATTAGGTTCATGATCCATTGTTTCCATTATCTGTTGCTATCCCCCAAAACCCTCCACCCCCCCTACGTCTCTTCCCCTCGCTACACTACGCATTACGCTCTGACAATGTTGTCCTTTTTGTGTCAATGCATTTTAACGAGCGCTCGTTAGGAACACCCAAACAAAGGGAAATGTAATAAAGAATATACAGCGAAAGAAAAAAAAAACGAAAAACGAAATACTGAAAGAATAGGGAAAAGAAAAATAAAGTGAGACGCGAACTGCGTCAGCGCGTTGCGCCCCTCCCCGCCCCGCCCCAACCAACCATGGCACTTCCCCCTACAAAAGAGAGAACCCAACCCTTTGTCCAAGACCAAAAAGTGGCAATATTAAATTCTTAACAATTTAATTTGCATTGGGTCTGTACATAGCGTATTTTTATTAGCATTATTATTAATATTATAATTTCCGTTTTTTATTTAACTGGCCTTTTCCGAATTCCAGTTTCGCAACAAAATTTGATAAAGTGAGCAAAAGCATATCGTCCTTTTGGGATTAATTATGTGAAGCTGTAGCTCCAAAAAGTAGACTATGAAATTTGTTTCGAAAATGGAATTCGAGACAGGCTCGTATTTTTATATAAATACACACCGCAGTATTTACACAACAAGCAAACGCGTAGTGAAAATGATAAAAAATGATAATGAAAATATTGTATAAATAATGAACAACAACAGCAATGATTAAACAAAATGAAAGACTTAGCACGTTAACACAAATATAAACAAAACAAAAAACCAAAAAAAGGATATTAAAATTAAAATTAACATTGAACAAATTATTAACTAATTAAACAAGAAATCTATAAATACAACAACAACAAGATGAAGAAGTACAGTAACAGTAACAGTAACAACAACAACCAAAATAAAAGACTTAACACTTTGAATATTATTATGAAAAAACTTATTTACATCTATTGTATATGGTATATAATAATACGAGTACTTATAAACATAATTAAAAATAAAAAAAAGAACAACAACGAAAAAGAGCAACAGAAAAAGAGCAAACAAGCAATAAATATAACAGCAACGAAATAGTAAACAATGAGCAATGAGCAATAGAGCATTACGACTAAGGTAACCAAAAAAGTATTATAGCGCATGTATCTATGGGTAAATATTTGGAAATCGTTAAACTATTGCGATAAGTAAGCGAAAACCAAAATATTTATGGCACTATATACACACACGATATAGCATAATAAATACTTATAGTATATATATATACATACATTATACATATATATATATTATACATATATCTATGAATACAAATTTAGCTTTTAGTTTACCAGCAACAAGAAACAAAAGAAAGAAACAGAAAAAGAAAAAGAAAAAGCATAAGAAAAAGAAAAAACGTGAATGAATTAAGCCGTAGCAACTTTTTGGATTTAGCTGCATAATGAATTGATTAAACGATTATTAGTTATCGATATATACATACATAGTACATATAACGGTAGAGTTGTTTTTTGGCATATTGTTATCGCAACTTTTGTGCTGCTTTTGACGAGACCAATTGATGTACTTTATACAACGAAAAAAACGAAAAACAAAAAAGATTTAAACATTAACGAAAAACAAAAAAAAAACCAATTAAAGAAATTGAGAATTGAAGATAACTCATCTTATGTTTTTGCATAGGTGCATATTGTTGCGATAGATTTACAAACAAATAAGCAATACCTATTTTGAACCAAACACAGATACACACACCCACACCCACACACATATACAGACAACACACACACACACGGCAATACATAGAAGAGATAGTGGATGAAGTTACTGAGTAGTATATAAATCATTTAAACTTGTACTTAGAGCACACAACGTAATGTAGCATTGTAGAAAAGTAGCGTTGCAATTAATTATTATTATAAACAACAACAAGAACAACAAGAACAACAAAAACAAGATACACAAATCATTACAGAGTGCGGTTGCGTTTAAATTCAAGCTTACAATTAGAGTATGACTAAAACAGCACCTTAGTGAGCCAGCAATGAATTCTGTACCTAGAACTACAACAAACAAACAAATAAACAAACAAACAAATAAAACAAAAGCGAAATAAAAATGAAGAGCAAATAAACGAGAAAACAACAACAACACATACATAAATCTACTGTATTGATTACAACAACAACAACAGCATGAATGAAAACTAATCGCATATACATAAACGAAACTATTATTATTATTATTATTACTGATATACACGAAGCGAAATGCGTTTATTATGCGACATTATACATACATTCGGCATGGCATTATGTATATGACATTCATGTACATACATGATACACACACACATAGACACAAACACACACACACACACATATACACACACAAGTCCAGGCACAGGATGTCAATCACCTGAACGGGCACGTCAGTTAAATCAAACGGAAATCAAACGGATTTAAAAATAGTTTTTAGGCCTGTCACGCGATTCACAAATTAAATGTAAAGCATACTTATAGGAGCAATTAAATAAAGTATGCTATGGAATGTAAAGCATACTTTTAGGAGCAATTATGTAAAGTATGCTATGGAACTAAAAGAAATGTGAATAAATTAAAAGACGGCCAAATTTCCGAATCCCGAATCCGATTCCGAATCTGATGTCAGCCTTCGAAAGTCAATTTGCAAAATGGTCAATTTCAATTAAATTAAAATAAAATAAAATCGTTTCTGTATTTAACGCTAAGTTGTTGAAATTGTGCCGCTAATTAAACAAGAATTTAAATGAAAAGAAATGAAATTATGAGAAAAGAGAACACGAAAATGTCTTCAGTTCGTTGCGTGGTTTCCATTTGGGTTAAAGTACAGCAATATATATATTTTGTGCTTTAACCAAAATTGATTTGTATAATTATAATCCAGCATTATAGATTCAAAATATATACATACATATATGCACATAGTTATTAACCCCAAAGGAAATGAAAACACATACATAATACATAAACACAAAACATACAAATACAAATGAAAGTAAAGGCAAACATTTAAATGCATAGTTACTAACTACTTAAAGAACAACAAGAAAGACGATGAAGAAGATAAAGTTGAAGTTGAAGACGAAGACGAAGTGAAAAAGCCAAGCATTCTGTAAAACATAAACGTACATAAGTATATTATATTATATTTTCATAACACATGACAAATTTATACATGAAAAAAAAAGTGAAATTGAAAATGCGACGAATGCAAAAACAACTTGCGTAGTAAATGAGAAAAAATAAGAAAAACCAAAACAACAACAAACAAAACATAGTAAATAAAAATAAAAATCTGAAAAAAATAACTTGCAAAGTGTGTTTCATTTAAGCTTTAAGAATAACGAAACGAACGAAACGGAACTCGGCAAATGGAAAAGCTGCCGGGGATAATGGGACGATTTGCAGTTGGGTTTTGCCAATAGATTACTTCAATAAGTAGAGCTGTCAATGTGTACGTCAAGCCATTTGAAATTGCTCGAAAGCAATTCAACTGCCAAAGAGAAATCAATAAAAATTATTAAAAGAAAGGAAAACAAAAAAAAAACCTAAAAAAAGCAGATGAGCAAAGAACAGTTATCATTTGCGCTGCTGCAGATAAAATTCCCTTACAGTATCCATCTACACAGCTGTCAGTAAGTGCAAAGCTGTGCTTTACTCAATTTTCTTTGCAGTATTTAAAGCGTACTTAAGGCATAATAAAAACGAAATTAAAGTGCATAGATAAGCAGTTTTGAATTTTCAAATATCCTTTAGCAATTTAGCTAGAATTCTGTTTTTATGACATAATTGTACTTGACTTAATTTCATAGCAATTTTTAAAGCTCAAGCTCGAGAGAAACGAAAATAACTTTACAATTTAACTAGAATTCTAACATATCAGTCTCTTTTTACTTATATGATTGTTGAACTTCTGTCAAATATCTCAGTAAACAAATAAGTTTGACTGCCAAGACCTAAATTTCTGATCGATTATGACAGCAATTGATATGTTAATCCAAATAAGAACTTCCTGTAGCTACAAAACATCGTTAGTTTACTTGGATCAATTAGACTTACTTACACTGTATACAGAGTATAAAGACTCTTTACTTCAATCTTGTCAATAAGAAAGACACTTTAAGGAATATGGCATAATAAATTCGTGAATATCTTTATTTACAATTACATATAAAAAAAAAGAACTTTAGTTTCCTCGTCGCTTTAGGTTTGTGTAAAATTTGATTGCATACTTTGAGGGGCAAACTTTATAACAGCACTTTTATTAATGTTTTTATATTTTACAATATATCTTTATTATATTCTGTGCATGAAATTGAATTACAGATCAACACAGTTGAATCTGTTGAAGTCATGAAAATCTACAGTTTTCAGTTTGTTTGTTATACTTACCAACTGTTGTTGTTTTCGTTTGGTATTTGTTTGTTTGTTGCGCATATTTTCACATATCATAAGTTTTTATGCTTATTAAAAGGCAAAAAGGAGGAGAAGGAGCAAAAAAATTGAGCATAATTTATATGATTTGCCTATGTGAGGCAATGGCCAAAAATGCTGTTTATGGCCCCCGATCAATGGCACGAGGGGACGATGCTTGTGTTGTTAGATTGTCGCACAGACACACGATGGCTTATTTAGCCACGCTAGTAGCAGGGCTACTCAATTCCGTTGGCCTTACACATAGATTGCCCAGTGGCACACATATATATACAAATATACAATATATATTCTTACTCATAGATATACGATATAGTTTTGGGCCTAGAGGGGGGAAGAGAGTATGGGAATGAGCAACCCTTGGGGCGGTGGCATCATTGAATGGCGACATCCAAGTCACTGGAATTTTTTTTTTTTGGGACATTGCCCGTTGTTGTTGTTGTTGTTGTGGATTGGGTGGTGAATGGGGTACATGATGGGCAACAGGGTTTGGCCCGTTTGGCTGTTGCCCGTTATCCAGCAAAACAATCAACAGCGCGCGTTTTTAAGCCATGCCAGATATATTTTCTAATGCTTTTTTTCTGTAACTTTCCACATTTCACCCTTGTTTTTCACGCTTCGAGCGCTTTATAGTAGTCGTCGTCGTTGTCTCCATCGCTGTTGCTGTTGCTGTTGCTGTTCCTGCTTTTGTTGCTCTTGTTGTTGTCATCCCCGCGGCTAGAAATGGTAGGCTCAATTGAGGTCCTGGGATTGCTATTGGCATTGGGACTTTGTTTTGTGGCCATGTCTATGTCTGCGTCTATGACTGTGACTGGGTTTTGGGTCTCGCTTTGAGTTCTGGTTTTCTGTATTGTATTCGTCTTTGTTGCTTCTGCTGCTGCCGCCATGTGTCGGACTGTGAAGCGACGTGGATGTATCTACAAGTACGTGTATCTTTGCCTTTGTTGCGCGTGAATTGTTGCCTTGTTTACTATGCCCTTCAAATTATGCACTATCTGAGGAGGATGGGTCGAAAAACGGGGAACTAGGAACTGGGGGCTGGGGGCAACAGTGGTGGGACGCTTGGACGAGCGGAGATTGCATTAAGATAAATTTAACTGAATCAATTTGCTTAATAGCCAATTGAAGAGCAAGCCAGCGCAAAGAGAATCAACAACAGCAACAACAACAACGGCAGCAATGGCAACTACATTAGCAACAACAACAAAAGGAACGCCAAAAAAATGGCAAAAACAAAAACACTGTCTCCAGTTTTAGTGTCATTTATTTTAACGTTGATTTCTTCCTATCCATTTATTTACATTGCACACTTCTGAACGAACGTTTCTCCCTCTCGTCTCCGCTTTCCCCTTCCCCTCTTCCTTTGCTGATAATGAAACGTCGTCCAGCTGGCTTAATACAAACGCTCTTTAACAGCAACCAAAAAAAAGCAAACAGCTAAAAAAAAGCAGGGAAAAAATACAAAAAGCAGCTAACGAAATTTTATAAATCTCGAAAGTGGCGGCGAAATTATATAAGCGTTACATAAGCTACGAAAGACATTGGCTTTGGACATTGGCAATAGGAATGGGAATGGGATGGGGATTGGATTGGGCTTTGGGTTGGTTGGTTGGATTGATAATGGGAGAGGTATCCATAGGGGAGGTTGATTGCGTCGCTTTGGTCAATTTTAATTTCAATTTAGACGCTTTGCTATTGTAACCCCATTGCATAAGTAACCAATAACCAAGTATCAGCTACCAACTTCTATTGGCCAACCACTGGAAACTGGCCAGTGGTCGGTGGTCAGTGCTCAGTGAACTGTGGACTGTGCGTTCAGTGGCAAATGCCTGGCATTTAGAAGCGGATGTTCCGATTCACATTTTGCAACGCAATGATAAACTTGGCCAGTTCCGGCTGCTCCTGGTCTCTAGACTTTTCAGCAATTCGCTGACAACGAGGGCTCAACAACAAGTTGACTTAGTCTCTAGAAAAATACGTGAAATATTGAAAAATATGACTAAAAAGTTTCAACTAGCCAGACCTAAAAGTTGGGATTTTACGCCTTAAATCAATGCACACGATGGGAAAAGGTTGGTAAAATTGTGGATAACGAAGTTTTTGATTAACGTTTTAATTTTTCATTTAATATTCAGCAAATATTTTGAATTTTGAGGTTCTTTTTTTTAATATCCTTAACAATTGAATCCTTAATTCATACTTTTGATAGTTAAAATAAGATGAAAAGTTGTAGACCTTTAAGACTGTTTCTCTCTTTGTTTAGTGAAGAACAAGTTTCCTAAGATTTATGGATTGTTGTCCAACTCTTCAAAATTCTAAAAACTTCTAAAATAAAAACCATTGAGATCATTATAAATTTTTTTTATAGTAATCAAAATTTAAATATTTGCAATTCAAAAGAGTATTTAAAATATAGATTAACATTAATACCACACTCATATTTTTAACATTTTTTTAAAAAATCTTTTAAAAACGTTTTGAAAGTATTTAAAGGAAAATGGTCTAACTATTTGGATTTCATTACGAGAGACATATATTGCTTATGACTCAAAATTTAAATAGATTTAGCAGTATTTTCAGGAACGTTTCTATTCAGTTAATCAATTAAATGACGATTTTAAATATATTTAAAGAGTCTTAATCGATATTGTTCTTGAACTGCCCTCGCCAACGTTCAAAAGTTAGGGGTGTTGTCTGGTCTGGTGTGGTCTGGTCAGGTCAAATCACATTATTTAGTAGTCCTTACGCACGTGTGTGTGTGTTAAAAAAGAAAAATAAGGGAGAGGGAGAGGGAGAGGGAGAGTGGGGAATTGACAGAGTATGGGTAGGTCCTTGGCCAGGCTTAAACTGATTTGCATGACGCGCAAAAGGTGCGTAGGCGGTAACAGACGGAACTAAAAAATAACTTGACTTAAGGCTGTTGGGGCTGTGGCTGTGGCTGTTGCTTATCACGACTGATGAATCTTTTCGAGCTGTTTCGGATTGGAAGGTAATTGCCACGAAGCGCCCATTTTTCGCACGGATCGCTTACGCACATGTCTATAAAAATAGATAGCATATAGCGTAGCCGGATATGAGAATGAAGCGTTGCGAGTTGCGAGTTGGAATGTGATTGTGATTGGAGTTGGTTGCTTTGGTGGTTGTTGTTGTTGTTGTTGTTGTTGTGAGTTGTGTTTAGACTATGCAAATAATTACAGGGCGCGTAACGGATTTTAATTATCACACTGTGCGCTCAGCTGTTGCCTTTTGGTTGGGTTCTTGGTTCTCGTCCTGGCTCTGTTAACGTATTTCCAACTCCTATTTCTATTTCTACGCCTACTCCGATTCCGTAATTGTTGCTGTTGTATCGCTTGGTTTTTTTCTGCTTCTGCTTCTGTTTCTTTTGCTTTTTCTGGGTGCAGGCAGGCAGTTCGTCCTGAGCCTAGGCACGCCCTGAACGACAGTTACAAACAGCCGGTCGGCAATCGATTGATTGTGGCCAAACACGCAGCGTTGGACAGGATAAATCAAGCCCCTGACATTTTCTTAGCCTCTAGCGTGCGTGAATTTCGTTAATGCACGAAATACAGCACAAACAAACAGAAAAGAATAGAAAAGAACAGAAAAGAACTGAATACTCATAGTCTTGCTCTTTATAAGAGGCAACAGGCCCCGGCCATATCCACACATATATTAAAAGCCAATATCCAATTCCTACCAAAAACTCTGAACGTAATGGACTGAAATCCAATACAGAAATATGCATGAAACATGCAGGGTATAGTATAAGTGTATGTGTGTGTATGTGTGTGTATGTGTGTGTGTGTGTGTGTGGAGGACACTGACAGACACAGACTCCCACACAGATGTCAAGGAAATATGCGCCGTTTAGTCACAACTGTCAGTTTTCAATTGATTTGTCGAGCCACTGACTGCGGCATCCTACATAGAAGAGAGGGGAGGTGAAGAAGAAACAGAGGAGGGAATGGGATTCAGATTGAGGCAGCCAGTCATATAGGTTGAGAGCGTCCATCAAAGCCAACAAAGCAAATGTGAAAACATTAAAGCCATTTTGGTCGAAATATGAAATATGACTGCGATAGTTTCAATCCTCACCCTCATGGCCATTCGCCCATTCCCACTTTCCACTTCCACTCCCATTCCCTTTTTGCCCAATTGCCATTTTCATTTCCATTTTCATTTTCCCCAGCGTTCTGTGTGTTGGCCACAATGCCCGCAGCTTTTCTATCCTTGCTGTGCTTCTGTGCGTTTCGCTTGGCCGCCAAAAACTTGTTTGCCAGTCATGCAGCAAGTCAATTTTCGTATCGTCATTGTTAACATCATCAATTTGTGTGCTTAATTTGGAAACTGACGCGCAACAAAAGGGAGACAAAGGCCAAGAGACGCGGACCAGAACCAGAGAGCCATGAGACCGGGCCAAAACGAAGAAGACAGAACCAGGACATCACATCACCTTTAAATGGAGACCAAGACATAAATTGAGATGCTGCTGCTGCTGTTGCCATAAAGCAGCGTCAATTGTTTATTACATTTTCCACACTTGACGAGCAAACGGCGATAAATACGAAAGTGCCCAGGCAGGATACGTGAAGGATATGGTTATGCTCCTCTATGTCCTTTCCCTTGTATGTGATTGTGGATAAAACGAAGGCCCCGGGGCCAAAAATCAAAACAATTGCAGCTCAATTCAATTGCTTGGCACTGTGGATGAGTAGGAGAGTATGAGGAGCAGCAAGGACCAAAGGACCAGCAAGACCAAAAAGACCAAAGAACCAAGGACCAAAGACCAATGGACTAGAGCAGGCCAAATGTCATACCTTGGGCTGAAACTCACTTACGGTTTTCTTCTTAAGGATGGGCACGAAAAGTTCATGAAGGTTATGATTTTTTTTTTTGGTGGCAGGGGGAGGGGTGAAATTGCCAGCCCCAGAGTAAACAGTTACGATTGTGTTACAATTTGTTACATCTGTAAATGTGTGAGGAAAGCTGAAAGCTCTCGAGGGACTTTTTAGCCAATATAAATTTTGATCCTTCTTGAAAAATGGAAGCAAACATAAATAGCATCAAGTGGAAAAACTGAAACGTTAACGAACAAGCTAAAGCAGCTGTAGCTGCCAAAAGGGGGTCGCAGTCGCAGCGGGGGGTGAAGCATGTGATTGAAGCGTTCCAATGGAAGAGAGGAGGGGTTGAACTGAGTGGAGGGTGTGGGGTGTGGGGCGTTGGCACATCGACGACATAAATGAGTGGCGAACTGAGCGCACATTTAGCAGCAAACAAACAGACTTACACACACTAATACACACACACGCACACGCACACCCAAAGAGAGTGACAGAGTGACAGAGTGGAGAGAGAGAGCGACACGCACAGCGGCTGTGAAGGACACACAATGTTAGAGCTTCCCACATGTGTCAGTGTGTATAAATACATACACACATATTTACAGATACATTTATATATATAAGATGTGTTTGCTTGTATTTGTAATAAAAGCGATGAAAATGGCAACAACAACAATGACAGCAGAAAGGAAAACGAAATGGCAAAATAAATTGAAAGAGAAACAAATAAAAATCAACGAGAAAGGCTGCAAAAGTGGCGGAAAAAAAAGAAGGAAGCACAGTCAGAATGAGAGAATTGTAGCAGTAGCAAGCAAATATTGAACACACACAACAACAACAACAACAACAATAACACACACACATTCACAAATATAAGGAAAATAATCGTCGATAAAAAGCTGGCGCCAAGATACCCGTAATATGAGCTAACCACTGCCCCCGGCCCAACCAAGACGTAAGCAGACCCAAAAACCCCCCCTCCATCCTCCATCCTCCATCCTCCCCGTTCATCCTTCATCCCTGACTCCACTCCACCCCTGGGCGGGCAAGTGGCTTCGCACATCACAGGGCATTATTGGGTGACATGTGGAAGAGCTCTAGGCTTGAAGCCTGAACGGCTTTGGCTTTAGCCCTCTTGAATTTGTGTTTTACAAGATACAATTCAGCTAATTCCAAACAAAAGTTAGTCCAGCGTGACAATTGAGTAGCTCTTTATACGACAAGAATAAATAAAAAATAAAAACACAAAACAAATAAAATTTCTATCAAGTGGGAGCAACAATTTTACTACTTTATTTGGTCAGTCCCCAAAATATGCCATACTTTTGTCTAGATCCTCAGTCAGGTTTTAAATTCAAACAAGTATTTTCTTTTAACAAAAACGCAATAAATCAGAGTACAAATCCAGATCAAAGAGACATTCCATGTGGAAATCGATCAAATTCTGACAAAGTTATGGCAGTTGGAAGTCTAGTTAACTATGTATAGATTCCTCCTGCCGGATACTAACCCCGATCCAATATTTTTGGGAGCCGGCAATGAAAACATTTAAAATTCGCCATCCAAAGCTGACGTCGCGTTTGAGTTCACGTTCACAGCTCCCAAATGGCTTAAAATTTATGACATAAATAAAAAGACTGAACGGCAGTCACCCAAAATAAAAAGAATAAAAAAAATGAGAAGTAGAAAAAATAACACGCGCAGCAGTAACAGGAAATGTTTTCAGGGCCAGTTCGATTTCGATTGGATGAGCAAAGCCACACAGCATGGCTCACACAGCTCACAGCACCGCACTTCCCACCCCTCTAGTGGTCAATCACCTGCCAATGCGCAAGAAATGAAAACACAAATAAATTAATATTTGGCTTAGTGAAATTCAATTTCTTTACGAGTGAGTATTCAGTGTGTCCGGGAGCTTCAGAACTCTGGGGAGACGCAACAGAGGACGACTGAGGCCAGGGATAGGATAGGATAGATAGGTATTGGCAGGACGACTGTTCGCTGACGATAAAACGCTTTCGTTTTCAGGTAATTGCTTGTAAGTGGCATAAACATAAAACGAAAAGTGAATATTTATGACATTGGAATGCTAACTTTAATAGCTAAACTCACATTCGACACTCTAATTCAAATGCCAACGGTCAGCAGAGCGAGCGTCGGTTTATCGCATGCACAACAAGCAACTCGTGACCGTTTCCGGTATTTAAATGTTAGTTTTCATTTCGGTATTTTGAATATACAATTCGCTTAAGATTACTGCATTTAATCAAATAAATTTTTACGCTGAAATTTTATTGAATATATTCCAAAAATAACGGCTTACTAAAATGTTAAGCATTACTGCATACAAACATTTATATTGAAATTTAATTAAATATATTTTTTAAAAATAACGGCTAACAAAAATATTATAGTATTTTACTTCTTGGTATTTCTGCATTTTGCATCTTCACGCATGCGGTCACACTGAACAGCTGATTGCACTTGAAGCCGCTGCGTTCTTTTGTTGTGCTATCACAACAAATTGTGCACAAAATCGTTTTGTTCATACATAACTAAATTCTATGTTTTCAATTAAAAACTAAACAGTTTATTCAAAAGGAATGCATTAATGTATTGATCGATCAGCCAGCATGAGTAACGCACTTCAAGCCAAGGAACTTTTGATTCGAGCCGTCGAATGCGATCAGAGTGGTCGAATTCTAGAGGCGCAAACACTCTATCAAGATGGTATTACATCGCTAATGTCGTTTGTCAAAAGCGAACCCGATGAACAGAAGCGCAAGGGGTTTCTCACACGAATCAAGGAGTATATGGATCGAGCAGATGCCATCAAAGCCCGCGTCAATGGGAAGCTGATGCTTGGCGAGGTGGTTACTCACATATCGATCGAGGAGAACGATACGGGCTATGATTACGTTCAGGTATTTGGGAAGTATATGACGAATCAAACTGTAGAGATTCTGGTAGAGGAGCCCTACATGACCCAAAACTATCAGGTATATTGAAAATCCCCTCACCAATCAGCGGCGTATAATGAAAGATCTTCCTTGCAGTATCAAAATTTCATAAGATTTCTGGAGCTGGCTGTGACAAATTGTGAACACTTGAAATATTGCCGACTGATTACCAAAAAAGACTCCATTAACTTTGAGCAGCAGAAGACCAACATGGGTCAGATCAGAGCGGATCTGGAACGCAGGAACATTACCTTCTACATCAAGTACGAGGATTCTCTACATGATCGTAAAATATTGTAAGCAGCAAAAATGGTTTGACTCAGCGTCAACAAGTTACTGACTATCTTATCTCTGTATGTTTTTTAGCTTAAGCAATGGATACATTATCAAAATCGGACGTGGATTGCATTTTTATAAGGCCTCCAATCCAATGTATTCCATTGGCCTGACCAATTACAGATACCGGAAATGCCTGCAAACGGATGTGGACATCTGGCGCACCTCAAGCACTGCCAATTAAAATCAATTCCAGAATTTGATTCCAGAAACGTAAGAGTAAAGAATAAAGTATTTTCTGTGTGGGGGGCGCATTAAACTTATAAAATTTAATAATAAAGTTCTCAGCGATTTTTGTACCTTTTGTCCGTATAGTATACATAAAATGCCCAAACCAGAGTTGTAGATTCTCGTATGCTATAAATTTGCAGTTTTGCAAAGACACTGTACGGAATATATATGGATATGGCTGCAGGGGCGTTTTTGCTGGCGCAAAATGTTTAAAATTCATAACTTTCATGCCACTTCGGATGCGGAGGCAGCTGCACAGCTGGTGAGCTCCCTGGCTGCCAGTCTGTCTTACTGTCTGACTGTCTCAGCTGCCTGGATGGAAACTGGCTTCTGTCTGTTTTGAATGCCGTAAGCAGCGGGCGGCCAATGCAGTTGCATAAAAGACAGAAACGGAAGCGCGCTCGATACCTCCTCAGTAGCATCAGTAGCAGTAGCAGTGTAGCATCAGCCATTGTCGCCAAAAAAGGGAGCTGCCTTCCTGAACGTTCCTTGCTAACGTTTTTGGCTTCCTTAAAGCCGGCAAGCTCAAAGTCTTCTACCATGTTGGCAGAGACATGTGCGTGGATAATTAGAACTTCGACACAGTTGGCTGCACATTCTCATTGCCGTGCAGAGTCGTGGCCAGAATCATGGTCCACCTTCGCATCCACACACACACAGAGAGACAGAGAGAGAAGATATATTTTCAATTTACTTGGTGCCTTGCCAAGGATTTATCAACAGATGAAGGCAATTGTTACGCGCCGCGATGAGCTGGCCTAATAAATTGCACCAGAGCTAAAATGCTTTGCTCGCTTTTAAATTTTATGGCGCGTAAGAAGGGCACACTAATGCGACTGTCAAGCCAAAAACCGATGCCCCCAGCCCTCAACCAACAAACAAAAACCTAAAACACCCTTAATTTCAGTTTTTAACACGAGTCCTGACTGAGAGCTGGGATCTGGGAGAGCTGCAGCTAAGCTGGCTATTCATTGCTGGGGATCTTCTAAACAAGGCAACAAGAGCAAAACCATTTCCAAATTGCGTAAAGTAGTAGGCTGGTTTGGACTAGCTGGATTTGCCTCAGCCTCTCAGCTCTTGTGGTTTAACCTGACGATGCACAATTAGATGCTTCAGTTGTTCCACACACAAATCTCTATATAGATACTCGTGGCAGATATTATAAAAGGGGTTTCATCAGACCGACGAATCATATCATATACAAATGCGACTTATTAACTGAAGACACAGGAGCAGCTGCTGTTGCTGCTGCTGTTGCTGCGACAGGAAACGCTTGTTGATGTTGCTGACTTGGCGCAAACAAATAAGTAAGCAATCCCTCACCTCCCCTTCCTCCCTCCCACTACTGATCCACCGTCAGGAACAACAACTTGTGCTCCAGGACAGACAGGGCGCAACAGTTTAGTATGGCTGCAAATCCTTCAACGTTGTCTGCCAATTTGTGCGTCCATGAATGCAGGCTGTTAAATAGAAAGGAAACTACAATACATGCATAACCAGGGAATTAAACATAGTCCTGGCATAAACGCAAATAACCTAACAAAAACCAACCAACCAACCCCCCGAAACGGAGGAAGGCGGAACCAAAGCATAACTAATCCGCATCTTTTACTCCCTCCACAACAAGAAGAAGAAGAAGAGGCAACAAGGAGGAGGAAAAGTAGTAGGTGGATGGAGTACTTTTCTATTACGACGAGTACGAGTAGCAAACGATATGAGTGGTAAATGTTAAGCGGAGTGTTTTAGGTTCAGCACTTATGACATTACATTTTATGCGAGGCATACGCCAAGAGAGCGTGTGTGTGAACGTGTGTGTGTGTGTGTGTGTATATGTATTCTCTATTAATTTGCAATGGGCTGAAATAGCAAAAGGCACCACGCCCATGCCGCCCTAGAAAATGCCTACGCACACGATTGTTGTGGCAAAGATTTGTGAAAGCGCCACGTAATTGACTTTGGCTGATGGTTGTCGTTGTGTTGTCCTTGTTCCTTGCCATTGTTGTTGCTGTTGCTGCTGTTGTTGTTGTTTGTGCTATGTACACATTGTTGCTGCTGCTTAAAATTATCATAGAACAGTTTGAGGGGACAGCAGCAACTACTATGTATCGCATTATGTACACATATACTTATTGCCGATTTACGCATAAAACTTGGACACGGAGAGCAAAAGGCAAAAGTCCAAGCCAAAGGCAAAAAGGCACCAACAAAAACCAAAAAAAAAAAGATGCTCTAGAAACAACAACAAGAAAAACAACAAAATGGAAAGCTAAAGAAAAAAAGGATGGCGCCTAGCGAAGTAAACATTTTTTTCTGTTTTTATTGCTGCCAGCAGCAAGAACAACCAACAACAGCAGCAACAACAGCAACAACAACAAACAATGGCAAGCAACAGCAACTGGCAAATGTCCCACTTGTTACAAGAACTCTCCTCATTCGGCTCCTGCTCCTGTATTTTGGGGTTTAGTGGGAGGCGGATGGCGGCTACAAAATTGGGCCATAACTTTTGTTTTGCTACGTAAAATGGCGCCAAGCAACCTATATAGGCCAGACAGCACAGCACATAAAGCCGATGCCTAACTCGCTCTATCTCTATCTATTCTCTCTCTCTCTCTCCCTATCTGTCCCTTTCTCATACTCTTTCCTGAGCAATTGAAATCAAAAAACGTGCCATCAACATTCAAGTTTCAACATCTTTCGATCGGACATTGCGTATACGCAATGTTGTCCATCTCCCTACTGGAAGTCTGCTCGACTGCTCTGAGGGGGAGGAGAGGAGAGGGGGATTCGACTAAGCTGAGGTCAACACGGAATGCTGAGTAAACCGCATCATTAGCGCCCTGGACCGCAGCCCCATTAGAGGACTACAGTGAATGACAACTGGCTAAAGTCTCAGGCACTGTCCGAATATGAACTAAAGTGATTTTCAAATATGTATGTACGTCTGTCTGGCAGTCTGTCCGTCTGTCAGTCAGTCAGTCTGTTTTGGGACGGGCACTTTAGTTGTTGTTGCTGTTGCTGTTGTTGTTGCAGTGCCTCGTGCTTGGCTAGATTAAAAGCTGTCACAGGCCAAACAAAGGCAACCGCAGCGCCAACAATTCACAAAGGATGAGCAACAACAACAATCATAGCAACAACAACAACAATAATAATAACAACAACCACAATAGCTACAGCTACGTTTTGTTATTGTGTGCGCTTTAGATTTGCAATGTATGCCGATTTATAATCAATCAATGTCAGCGCAAAATTCGAAATGGGTGGCAAGCGGCAACTTGGGCTTGCCACTCACCCACCAGCGTGGAGCGTGGCAACAACGTGAAGCGTATGCTGGCAAAAAGCAAAAAAAAAGCGAGAAAAAAAAGGCGTTCATTAGGATACAGACGTCATGGCAAGGATCTACGCAAAAGGCGCGTTATAAATAGTGCGTGCATAATCGACGTCAATCTAGGCATATTAAAAGAGAGACTAACGCATCTTAACCAATCTCCTACTCACTTCACTCCCCTACCTCTCTCATACCCTCCCTTTATCCAGCCTCCCACCAAGCTTTGCCATTTTTATTGATAATTTTTAAGCCCAGAGTTGGCAGCAAAACAGATAAGCTCCGACTGGAATCGTTTATTAAATCGATATAAAATAAATTTATAATGGCATTGCAAAGGGTTGTTTATACAATTTAAAACTGAACTCTATCTATAATTTATCAAGCTGAGAAAGCCAACTTGAAAGCTGTTTTTTAAATTCTAAATGGCAACCGAAATTTTGGGGCTGAAATTCGTAATCATTAAATAACTTATTAAGATGTAAAAATGTCAATAAAACAATTTTTAATAACAGAATTATTTTATTAAGCAATGTTCTTAATGATAGCAGCAGAATGTCTATAAATATATTTTTAATGCAAAGATTAATGATTAATTTATTGAACAACATTTATAATGATTGTATAATTTATTGGAATTTACAAAAATTTATAGATTTATGTCAATATGGACTCTAATTATCCTTGATTGCTCAGCTGCTTTTGTATATAATAAATGGAGCTGAGAAAACTAAGAAACAATTGCTTCGACATTAAACAAATTAAAATAATTTTACTGTATTATCCAAAGAAACTCAGCTCAGTTCTACTACCAATAGCAGTTACGATAAAATAAAAGAAAGAGGATTTCTTGCCCAATCTTATATAAGTATTCTTTATATAGTCAAACTTGTCACTTGACTAACTTTATAAACACAATCCACCAATTTTCAATATGAAACGTAGTTCAACAAATCAAAAGATTTAACTTTAAAGTTTGAACCAAACCCAAATACAACAAATCAGCTACCGGCCTTAAACTTAAATCAAGTCCAACACATTTAACCTTGGAGCTTTGTTTATTATTTTGCAATTAAAAGTTGCCCCCCCCCCCCCGCAAACTTGAAAATGGCCAACATCATCATTCCCTTGGAGTAGGTCAATTGTTTATCTTATTTAAGAGGGGCTTTAAATTCACGGCCTGTGTTTTTGTGGACTTACAACAGGAAACAACTGTCGACAGGACACTGACAATTGTAGGCTAGAGGTGGGGGGAAGTTGGGAAGAAGATGTTTAATGACCAGGAGGAGCTTTGACAATGTTGACAAGTTGGCACAAAAAGTAAGACGCACGGCATTAAAAGCCGAGCTGTAATTTGAGTAATTAAAATTTGACACGATAATCGAAAGGCGACAAGGAGTGAAGATGGAGGAGGAGGAGGAGGAGGAGAGGATTTTTCCTCTGAGATGGATGGGGAAAATGGCAGGTAAGCCAAGCCACAGAGCCCTTTCAACAGTTTACAAACAGTAGGCGCATAATGCGCTATATAAAAGATATATAATATATATACTTACTCTATATATATAGGTAGTATAACCAGGCAGTCAATGTCAAACCACAGACTATTAAATACACACGCAGAGGCACGCAAAAGTGCTGAAAAACAAAACCCCAACAGAAGGCAGAAGTAGGGGGTGAGGTAGGAAAGCGGTGGTGGAGGGTGGAGGCTGAGACGTAAGATGAAGACGCTGGCGCGGCAGCTTCCATAATTCGCTTGACGACTTCGTGGATTCGTGGGGAGTAAAAGCCATTAAAGTAACAACCAGGCACAGCACGTTTTTACGGCATCCAGTCTATGAGTCTATGAGTGGGGGAGGAAGTGGAAGGTGGTGAGGGGAGGGGGAGAAGATTGCTGGCAGAACTCAATCGTAAGCGCAGCGGCAGCATCATAAACGACGGCGTTGGCATTTAGAAAGCGCGCAGATATTCCTGTCAAAACGATAAGCGCGCTCCTTACGGCACTAGCAGCAAGGAGGAGGAACAGGAGTTTCAGGACCAGCAACAGCAGCAGCAACAGCATCAAACAGGGCGACAGCAACTGACAGGATTTTTATGCCAAGTGCTGAGCTGCGTCTTTAAACGTTTTGTGGCTGCCACAGTCAACTCGAAAGTCTTGTGGCAGAAGGAGGAAAGGGGTGGCAAGGAGTTAGGCTTAAAAAGGGGGTAGGTAGCTGGTGGCTGGTGTCGCTGGCTGTCTGGCATTGTCATTTATGTATCTATTCGAAGAGCCTGCTTCTTGCATTGCTTAAATGCCTTACGGTAATTTCATTCACTTACGCGCACATAACTTGCAGAACTCACGTATTCACATTCACATACGCATTCACATTCGCATTCACATTCGCATTCACATTCGCACATTTTGGTTAAGACTTTGAAGGAGGAGGAGGTGGAGGAGGAGGGGCAAAAGGAACATCAAAGCGGGCGGGTGCGTAATGATATTCGTGTGATAAGGCAACGCCACGCACAGGTGCGCCTGGAGGACATGATGCCAGGACACAGGCTAGGACTGCGACAGGACTTTGAAATGCAGCTAATGAGCCTAAAATAACAACAGCAACAGCTACAACAAATATGTACATAAATCTTAAAGGCACTGTTGTGGCCAAGACGACGATCGTCCAGCGTAAGAAAAATATGGATTGCTGCCTAATCACCTACAGCGCCAATTTGGCCCAAAACAGCAACACTTCCTCACAGAAAGAGAGAGGGGAGGGGCAGGGGCAGGGTAACGGCCTAAGCCGCACAAATCCCAAAATATTTCACAAGTTTATCCCCTTAGGTGGCATTTTGTGGCCAAAAAAAAGTAACAGAACAGAACAAGTAACATCAGCATCGGCATCAGAGAACGTTAATCAAAATGTAACGGGCCCCAATCCGTAGACGTATCCGTATTTTTCCGTATTTCTCCGTATACTTTCCGTATATACTTATATATATCCGTAACCGCAATCGCCAGACACTTGAGCTGAGGCCGAAAAATTTTAATGGCTCAATAAAAATGCCATTTGCGCTGCTCTCTATCTCACTCTCCCATCTCAATCGCTCGCTCTCTCTCTCTCTCGCTCTTTCGCTCTCACTTAGTTGGCCCGCAGAAAAGTTGGCTTTAAAGGAACTGCCACGTTTTGGTTAGCCCGGCAAAACAAAAGCCAAACAAAGCTTAACACATTTCCCCAAATGCTTATCTAATCAGCGTAAAGTATCCTGACACCTGAGATGCCTCCAGCGGTGGCAAGTTAGCTGTGGCAAGTAGCAGTGGCAGCTTCCGTTTTAGCTTTAGATCCAGCCAAGCAGCTGTCAGGGCATTAATCTGCAATTGCCAAAGATTTCCGCTTGAAATCGAATCAAATGTAAATCAGCAGCAGCAGCAACTACAACAGCAACATCTGAGATGGAAGAAGAGGCAACAACGACAGCAAGGGCATCCACGTTTTCTCTCACTGTATCTCTGTGGCATTGGGGGCAAGTTGCCCAGAACTAGTTGCACATCGTCAATGCCGTTTATTGGGCATTTATTTTTGCCACCCATTTTGTTTGTGGCGCGCTTTATCAAACAGAAAATTTAAAAAACAAATAACAAATAACAGCCTCAGCCACAACAGCAACAGCAACAATGGCAGCAGCACGAGCAACAACAACAGCAACAACAACAACAACAGCAAACAACAACAACATCAGCAGCAACAACAATGCTGCCATTAATTTTTTATTGGTTCTCCGAAAACCGATTCCGATGCCTTTTACACAGATTTCCCAAACATTTAAAAGTGCGAAAAGATCAAAGCGAATTCCAATTCCAACTTATTGTCCCCGCTCGTTGAAGACCTCCCCCCTCTTGGCAGTCCATCCCGCTTAATCCCTACAGCTACTATCTCTTCCTCACAGTTGCTACAGTTGTTGCTGCTTAACAAGACGTGCCACAAAAATTATACATAAATACATCTTTAGCTCTAGTCCACAAAATGGAAATGGGAACGGCAACTAAAACTGTCCCTGGCCCTGGTATCTTTACTTTCAATGGGGTTATTTAGAATTACTCTAGAATTAAGTAGGTTTTCACCTGATCCTATTCCTCTTTATGGCCCTGTTACTAGCACTCTTTCTAGTCCTCCTAGTTTCAGACCTAAAACAATCCCTGTTCCTGTCCCTCTATTTACTTATTTCATTGTTTGCTGGCAATGTTTCTGGTCTAACAACAATCTTTAACTAGCTCTCGCTAACTTTCTCCTTGTACTTATTCTTCCCCACTGTCCTAATTTCTTTCCTCTTGAAGGCATAGATGTAAATCTGATTAAGCCCTGGGCTTTTGTACACTCCTTCATCATATTAATCCTATTTACAGGTGTCTTTCTGACCCCAACTCTCTTCCTGATAAAATCCCCACCATTCTTCAACGCCTTAGTTCTGAATCTAGTCTTAGAGCCTCGCAAGGCTCTTTCTCCTATTAATTTCTCTATTTTCAGGATCCACTTTCATTTCTTGAAATCTCTTCCTATCTCTTCTCTCATTTGCACTCCCCATTTCTTTTGATCCTATCAGTATCGTTTGTTCTAGCTGTAGACCCAGACCAAGAATGTTCCCCAGGCCTCTTATAGCCCAAATCCCAAGAACTATTATTGGCCCTGTCGACTTCTACACCCTTTCCCAGCTAATGCCTCTAACACTGTCCCTACCTACACAATTTCTTGGCCATTAACATTTTCTCTGGGCCCCCGAATCCTGTTCCCAACTATTACAACTATGACTTCTGCTGACGCTTCGCTGTTGCTGTTGCTGTTGATGATGTGGCGTATTTGCTTGTAAACATTTGACGAGCTCTTTTCTGGAAAAAAAAGGAAAAGAAAAAGAAAAGAAAATAAAACAAATAAGTAGTAAAAAAGAAGCCACCCAAAGTGTAACTTCCCCTAGCTGCAAAAAGTCGGCCATGGTTTTGTGGGCCTTGGTTACCGAAATTAAATCAGCAGCAACTGGCGGCCGTTTCTGTTGCTCATCCTCCTGCTCCTGCTGCCTGGTCCTCCATCTGATGATGATGCTGCTGCTCCTGCAGCAATGGCAAACAGATATTTTGCTGGCGATGCCAAACCGCATATCAAACTGTCGACCATTTACCATTTGGTTGCTGCTCTCTGGCCGTACAACGTACAACGAGGTGTGGACCTTGCCAAGTGGTTTTGGCTGCCTCTTGTTTTCATAACAGCTTCACCGTGGCACACCCGTTACCCATCCTCCTCTCTCTCCTCTCTCTCTCCCTCTCTCTCTCCTCTCTCTCTCAGGGCCACAACTCGACCCAAACTTTTGACGCCACTCTGTCTGGCACGCCACGCCTTGGCGGCCTGCATTCATATGTAACAACAATTCATAGATGCCCTTTTTTTATCCCAATACCCTAACAAAAGGGGTAGCTTCAGTGGCTTGAGATATTGGACAAAGAGCTATCTATCTTAGTACTGCTTGAAATGAATCAGAAAAAATAGTAGGTAAGGCATACCATTTGGAAAGAGAGAAGACAGAAAACGACAAATGGAGAAAAATAATAGCAAGAGAATTAAAGAGTAAGAGACAGTGAAAGAAAAAGAAAATAGCTTGAGAGAAGAACGAGAAAGCCAAAAAAATTAATTGACATTAGCATGAAAAAAGAGGTATAGTATAAGGCATAAGGTCCAGGTTAGAAATGGAACTTGATAAATGTGCCTAGCCAAAGAAAAAATTTAAAAAATTAAGAAAGAGAGAGGAAGTTGTAGATTTTAAAATAGAGAGGGAATTCTTAGAGTTACAGTAGAAAAAAATAAAGCAGTCACGATAGAAAAGAGCTAAAAATGAACCGAGTTTATTAATAAGCCGTACTTTCTCTTATAACAACTATCCTGTAGAAATGTAGCTCAAAAGTCTGCTTAACACTAATGCTCTATTTTAATAATTAAATAAATGACAGAAAGAGTGACACTAAAGTGCAAAATCGCGTTTCCATTGACAGCAATAAAACTGTGGAGACTGCTGGGACTTAGAGACCTCCTCATTCAAATAGAGGTGAGGTTTTTATTTCAAATCTACTTATTACTTTCTATGCTTAAGAAGAGGTTGATTAAGAAGAGGTTACATTTAAAAACATTCTATGATTAAGAAGAGGTTGATTAAGCAATTGTTACGTTTAAAAACCCTCCAATAAGTTCTGCCAACTAAAGCTATTTTTCTACAGAAAGTTACAATATCTGCATTAAGTATACGCCTGTCTGTCACATAATTGAAATATTTCAGTTTCCCTGACTATCCTTTTCAACTGCAACAAGCAGTGTATAGAAAGTGCGGCATGTGAATGAAGCAACAATGACGCTGTTGTTATATCGTCAATTGTGGGGAGCTGATGCAGCCGCTGGATGTTGGATGCTGGATGCTGGATCGGGGGCAACTAGTTCGAGTTGTTTACACGTGCCTTTGTTGCGCCGCTGACGCGATGCGTGTGTTCTGAATACCCCCTCTATATCCCCCCTTTATCCAGCAACTTTAACCATTCCCCAAGCACTGCATGAAGTTTTGCGTACTCGTATTTACACACAAACACACAAGACACATAAACAGGCAACCGATTGCCAAGTGCAGCAGCAGCAGCGGCTACAGCAATAGCAGCACTAGTCACTTGCCCCTCCCCTCACTTACCCCTTGCCTTTTCACCCACTTCACCTTTCCCCTGTGGCCTCCCCTGTGGCCTGCACTAGCTGACTTTTTCCCATGAAAATAAACACGAGCTGACTACGTTAGTCGCCAAGATGTCTGCGCTGTGCTTATGCCTGGGTCGCACCTGGAGAGAGTAGGAGGAGAGAGAGATGGGTAAGTAAGTACTTGGAGAAGGAGTGGGAGGAGTAGGAGGAGAAACTGAAGTCTGGCTAAGGATGTGTCAGGATGTTGCCGTATTTTAATAATGCATCGAAATGAAAGTGGCTGTCAACTGGAGATTTGACAGCTGCTTTGTAACTCACGACAAGGATCGATGATGGCATGTCGACAGGTGCGTAACGAGACAGAGAGCAACACAGACTGCAAAAGAGAGACAGAGAGGGAAAGAGAGAGAGAGAAAGTGTGAGTGAGACAGACGGCAAACTCCAACTTCATTTATTTCTTTTTTGCGTACTTGGCAGCATTGTTGGATTGTCTGATAATTAGCCAAGAAGTTGAAATCTATATCTGTATTGGTATCTGAAGCTCATTAGCACACAACCCGCCTCATACCCTCTTTATTCAATTCCCCGCATCTGCCCCTCGTTACTCATAAATGCCATAGATCTTTGGGGCACCACCAGCTGGCCCACTTGATGGCATAAACATGCGCTGCTTGGGACTCTTTGAAGTGCAAATTACCCGCGGGGTCAACCAGGCATTCTTCCAGCAATTGGAGATACGTTTTCGGGGCGTAAAAACGGGGGTGTGGCCATGGACTGTGTTGTTGTTGTTGTTCAACAATGCTCACTCTGTCTGATTCTCGCTTTGGCCATAATACATCTTTGGAGAAAATCTGTTTTAATGGCTCTTCCGTCCACTTGAGAAGCTTTTGAAGCTGTTGCTATTTTAATGTGGTCGATATTCTAAATTTAAACAAATAAACAAACACAACACACACACACACAAATACTTTACTTGACTGATTGTTGTTGAAAGTTTATTGTTTTTAAACCTGAGCAGAAAACTATTTGATATTTCTCTTTTGAGTTTCTGTTTTGAGTACCCGTTAATTTGCCACTCGAATCATGCCAAATTCATTCACCATTCATTTCCCTGTATTCACAATCATTCTCAACAACAACTCAATGCTGAATGAGTCTTCCGTGTTCCGTAAACTAATCATGTAAATCCCCCCTGGTGAATCAACAATTGCAGATCAATTTGATCCAAAGATAATTCGGCTGTTAATTATTCCTTATTAATTACGCATTAAATTACTAATTGATAGCCTCTAGAGGAATTGATATTTAAAAGATCTAGATGTAAATTACATGTTATATGTGGATATTATTATGGATCCCCCCTAGATAATCTCACTTTTAAAGATATTTTCGAATTACAATAGAGAACATTCAAGCTTCCGAAAAAGGTTAATTATTCCGAAATTTTTGTGAGCTCCAATATTTTGTGATAGCTGTGAAATAATTTCTGCATTATAATACTAATAAACAATGTTACCTTATAATAAAGGAATGTATTTCTAATACAACAAATTCATTTAGAACAACCAAACATGTAGAAAGTAGGAAAGGTATTCTATTACTTCCCGCTTTCAGGGAAAACCTTTCTTTTACGATCTTTACGTCTAGCAAATTGGACACTGGAGAATTTGGCTACGTTACGGGATTGTTTCTCAGGAATTCAATTAATAGACTCAGCTAGAACCAATACCATAAGGACACAATCGCTGTTGATAAGACAGTTTCTTTAATTTAACCCCTAATGTTTCTAATCCGTGTTTCGATACGTATAGCTTAATATAGGATAATCTTTGACTAAGAAATAAACTGATTTAAAAACAATGGGATATTTGGCTTGGAAGTTTAAAACATTAAAAAATTGTTCTTTTTTTTATAAATCTACCATTTATTTATTTATATAATTAATGTTGACTAATAGCAATCGACATACAATTATAAAAGTTACATTAGAATTATATATTTATATTTTGAGCAAGTTCAATTGAAGATCAATAACTCAGACTTTATTGATTTTCTATACCTCAATAATTACCTTTCAAAAACTATTTTATTATTTTTAACAAATCCCTTACCAATAAAAATAAAATTCTATATCTAGATTCGACATAAATGAACATATAGGTGATCAACTGATTAATCGAAAGTAAATAGTAAATAAACTGTAATTTCTTTTATTTGATATATATCTTACTCTAAAAGACTCTAATTGACTTACTTAATAGCACCTGTTCGTCCTGTTCGAGAGCTAAGGTCAATATGCTCACAACGTGTCACATTCTAGAGTTTATTAAGAATCCTGATGCGGATTTAACATGGCTTTCGGAATGTGCTCAGGCCAGATATAAGCAGTAAAAAATTAGATAGTGAAAAGGGGAAGATAGAGAGAGTGTGTTGGGGGAAGAGAAGAAAGATAGGGAGGTGCTACGCAACTAGTGTCAAGAATCGCATAAATTTCCGATTCCGGGCAACATACAAATGCGTTGACGACGACTCAAAGTGTGCCATTTAATGGCCACCAAAGGTCACGTTCACACCGACGTAATGGCTAAATGGGGCCGCCCGGCTCTGACAATTCAGGTAATGTGGATAATTTGCTGTCAATGATGTGTAACGCCGCCAACGACAACAACAATGTTGATGATGATGACGACTGTGATGATGATGACGATGATGATGATGATGGGAAACAAAAGAAGAATGAGGAGTTGGAGGGCAGCTCCTTGTATTTGTTGTCAAACAACACGGCACGCAGCTAATAGCTCTCTGCCTGCATTTAACGGCAATGGGAGCTATACTATAAATAGGCATCAAGTAGATGTTAATGTGCTTCCCGAGAGCGGAGAAGAGGGAACATTTAGTGGGGGGGGGGGGGGGGCTGAAGTTTTGACAAATCACCCCACAAAATCTCGTAATAACAACGATGATCGATGATTTGTTGTTTGTGATTTAAGATGCAACTGCCACGATGAGTGAGCAAATCAAATTTTGACAATGTGTTGATGGTACAAATACAAGATGTAGATCCCTAGATCTATAGTTTTCTCGATCCCTTCGATCCCCATACATAAATCAGCTTAGACATCGATCGACAAGATGTCACGCACTAAACTATAACTGCAATTGATGTTTTTGGTTTTTGGGGTTTTGATTAACTTGCGGCGTGGCAACTAAACAAACAATCGGAGAGGCGTTTTATGGCTTAACGTGATCGCTCGATCTTTGTTCAGCGATCAGTTAAAACTAAATAGAAAACATTGTTGTTTCAGACCTTGTGCAATAAAAATGTAAATCTATTTGTTTCCAATACTATTCATGGCATAGTTCTAAAAATAAGCAAAAACCAAAACACACAGCGACAACGACAACGACAACATGCAACAATGTGGCACGTATAGTATGTAGATGTAGTATAATCCTCCCCTGGTTAACAGTGCAACAGACTTACTTCAATTGTCTTCGGCTGAGATCTCTCTGTGTCTAGGATAACCCATTGTTTTATGACCCATTTTTGGCCGCGGTAAAACGATCGTAAAAATCTTCTCAATGATCATGAGAATCACCGGGAGAGGGACGGGGAGGAAGTTAGTAGTGAGAGCGTGAAAAATCCTTTGTATCATGGCGAGTTCATAGATCAGTTCGGTTCAGTTCTCCATTTTCCGACTCCGACTCCGACTCCCGACATATGTGGATTGCATGTGCTCAAAAACTTCAATTGGTTTGTATTTGATTGTTTTTATTTCTTTCAAATGAGACTCTGCTTTCTACTTGAGACCAACAACCATCGATCGGATCGTAAAACAGATCATCATCGTCGTAGTCCTGTGTTTTAAATGTATACAACATTATTTTACGACCTTCCACGATATGGCTAAAGACTTTCATTTCTTTCATTTAAGAAAACATACAGCAAAAATGGCGCACTTGACTCTCAACTACCACATACGTAGTATCGTTTGTTGAAATTGTGAAAAGTCGTAAAAATCGAAAGGAAATTGGATTATATTCCAGATAGAGCTAAGCGACACAGTTCAGACACAGGAGATAAAACAGGCTTCTCAGGCTTCTCAGGCTTCTATTTCAAAGATATTCTCTATGTGTAGAGAGCATCTTTCACAATGATTAAATTTCAAGTTCAAGTTGAGCTCTATCTACAATTTCTATGTTCTCTCTTTGAGGACCCAGGAAGTATTCTAAATAAACTAATCTATTGCTGTTGCTTTTACTTAGGAAATCTTCTTTTTCTAGACACACTGTGAGATTCTTTGATGATTCTTTTCCAACAATTGAACACTATAGTTTTTTTAAAATTATTATTTTACTGACTTCATTTAAATAAACGAATCTATCGTTGTTGCTTTTACTTAGGAAATCCACTCTTTCTTTTGCTGTTACTGTTATTATTATTTTACTGTCTTCATTTAGTTTAGCTTGAAGGGAAGTATTTTAAATAAACTAATCTATTATTGTTGCTTTTACTTGGGAAATCTTCTCTTTCTAGACACACTGTGAGATCTTTTGATCTTTTTTTGTTTTAACTATTACTATTATTTTACTATCTTCATTTAGTCAGACTACATTATTTCTTTAACTCCAATTCCTATTCAGGATTTTCTTTACTTTATACTTTACTTTTTTTTCTAAGAAAAAAATCTTAATAACTTCCTCATTCCTTTAGCATTATTTTAACAACAATTCTATACTAATCTCAATTTAACTCTAACTAAAACTTAAATAAACATAAAAATTACATTGTTTAAAGATCAATAGATCAAGATCGAATACATTTTACATACCAAATTCAATATGTAAACTTGCTCAATTTTCATTTGTTGAAAATATTTGAGCTATATATTTGATGAATACTTGAATACTTTTGAATACACCCACACGAAATGCTGAGGCTCCGCCTACCAAAAGAAATTCTCCGGAAAATGAGCAAACGAACTCACTGTGAACATGAGTGTTGTGTATGAATGTGAGAGTGTGAATGTGTGTGTGAGAGCAAGAGTGTGTGAGTGTGTGATTCTAAAGAGAGACGCCCTCTGCTGGAACTGGATAAACCAATCAGGCATCTGCATTAACCCTACAACGATGATAACTGAAGATCTGAGAGAACTAATGATCTCATTCTGGTTAAATGATATTGGATGGATTTAGGTAGTGTTACTTTTATAAGCATAATGATTTACCAATTCTCGTAGATTTTTGTCATCTTTATCATAATCTTCAATGGCTTTGAATCCTAGATTTCCTTGTTGTCCAGTGCTACTTCCTCGGCCACCAATAAATTTACATACTCTCATAGAAGCACTCATGTGTGTGGGAGTGTGGTGTGTATTGGTGTGTATTTATAGTACATTGTGCTCTCCCCGCACACACACACACACACTCATTCATTCACACTCTGTGGAATGCCACTTGCAAGTGCCTCTATCCGCTACAGCCAACCCACAAATCCATATCCATTTATTTGTCGATCGGATCTCTTCGAAGACGCAACAAATCGTGGAGCGCGGAAAAACTTCCCTGGGATACGGAAATTCGGCATAGAAATTTCAATAAATTGAATCCTTATCATAAACCAAAATACCCAAAACAATAATCGAGTTAAGTGTAGTGTCGTGTAGTGTTTACAGTCACAGATATATAAAAAAGGACTCAAAACTTAAAAATAAACAAATATCGAAAAAGAAAGTGTTAAATCTGTATTGCAATAAATTATTTAAACAAATATAAAATATGCTACCTACATCTTGTTATACGAGTGCAACGGCTCTACCGGATAATGATCAACTGGTCAACAGCCTTTTGGCCTGTCCGGAATATTTGCGAGCCAACAATCCATTAGCAGCAGGTGCCGTCGGAGCCGTCGGAGCAATGAGCATGGATGGATTGGCTTGCAGTGGTTTCCCGACAGCATTCTATTACCAGGGCATGGATAACTTTCTCTCGCTGCACAACAATATCTGGAATTTACCAATATCATTTTTGCATAACACCCATCGACCGGAGAAACCGCCGTTTTCCTATATAGCCCTAATCGCAATGGCCATAAGTAGTGCTCCCAATCAAAGGTTGACTCTGAGCGGAATTTACAAGTTTATAATGGACAAGTAAGTTTCTTTATAGAAATAACAATCGAGATTTATTTAAGAAATTTGATTAACATTAGCTGAAATAAGAAAGTACGAAATTCTACAAAATAAAAAAGAATTGTTAAATAAGAAAGAATAAAAGCTCTTGATTATAGATTCATAAAGCTGATTGAAATTAAACCTTTATCTAAAAAAAACATAAACAAAAAGATAGGAAAAGAAAAAGACTTTGAACAATTCTAGGACTAAATGTAGAAACGTAGAAATAATACTGATTTAATTTTTAATTATTTTTAAAACTTTAACTTTTGAATTGTATTCCATTTTTTAAATAAGCCAGAAAATTATAGTTTTTAATTAGTAGTTGATTAGAAAACGGCAAGAACTAGAAGTTTTTAAACTAATATTTCATTTGTTGTTATTTTTAAAACATTAACTTCTGAACTGTATTCCATTTTCTTTAACTAAGGCAGAAAATAATATTTTTTAATAACTAGTTGACTAGAAAACGGCAATAATTATAATTTTGATTACTAACATTCTATTTTAAAGTTACAAATGATAATTTTCATTAACAATTTAAGCATTTTACTCTAAAAAAAAGTACTTTAAAAATATTTATTAAACATTTTAAAATTTTATTTTATTATCATCTCAACCGAAAAATGTATGAAATGTATCTTATTTTTGAAACAAAGTTTCACAAATAGTCGCATGCTTATTTATTGTTTATTGGTGCTGACAACAAGTCATAATCCATAGAAAGTAATGTTAACTCATATATTTAACTTCTCATTAAGATATATATACAATGCAATAATATTTTATAAAAACAAATTAAAATCCCCCACATAAATAATTATATAAATGTCAAAAAAATTTGAACTGTAGTCCAATAATTTTGGCGCAGTTCCAGTTTTGGGTGCATAAACCCAAGAAAAGATTTTCTACATGGTTCCAACTGATATTCATAACTCTTTCGATCTATCTATATCGCAGATTTCCTTACTATCGTGAGAACAAGCAAGGATGGCAGAATTCCATCAGGCACAATCTTTCCTTGAACGATTGCTTTGTGAAGGTGCCGAGGGACAAGAACACCATTGATGATAACGACAGTGCTGGGAAGGGTAGCTACTGGATGTTGGATTCCTCTGCCACCGATATGTTCGAGCAGGGAAATTACCGACGGCGACGCACCCGTCGGAGGCACTGCGCCAACGTCGGACGATATGAACGTGACGGGAACTCGCGGGTATGTAGTAAATCATCAAAGAGCACATAAACAATATATATTTGTTTGTCTTTAAATTTTGCACATAGGATGCGAATGCAAACAACGATGGAGAGGTCAGATCCACAAGTGATTCACTGGCCGACTTTGATATATTCTGCAATGACAGCGTAACAGCGACCAGGCCCAATTATTCGGATCGTATAACAGAACTCCATCGGCAGTATCTCTCGGTATCCTTTGGCTTTAACAACCTTTTCAACACGAACGAATCACGCAACTCGCAACGTTTGCCAAGTGGCGGCAGCGATGCCAAAGATGCCACAGCCTTTAATTCAGCCGACAGTCCGTGCTCCAGTCGGACGGCACAAAGTACTACGGATAGCGCCCTTCTTCACGACGATTTACATTCCCCGAGTGCCTTTACTTCGCCAACGCCACCGCCACGACGAGCGGCGGAGCAGCCGGCGTTCGATGCATTTAAAGGGTTGCAGGAATTACTGGGCGTCGACACGCCCACAGTGCCTGCTGCTGCAAACAATAAATCAAAGACAACAACCCTATTTACAATTGAAAACATAATAGGCAAACAGTAGCGTTCCGCAAATTGGAGCGTTTCGCGCATAACATTAAATTAATTGTTAATATGGTACATATTAAATTTATTGTTTGTTTTACTATTTGAACCCACATAAACAAAACACTATTAATTGGATCTTTTTGGATTTTAACGTTTTTTATTCTCGAGTAGAAAAGATCTTCTCAATTACACATCTTATTGAGAGCGCAGAACGGCGGAGGCGCGGCGGAGAGCAGCCTATAAACAAATTAAAGAATTGGTTATAATCTATCTTATAGTCAATATTCAATTACAATTGTTATAAATGTGAGGTCAGAGGATTTTATCAACAAGACAGTTCTGAGATCTTGGTGTAGTAGTAAAAAAGATATCATCAGAGCACGTGATATGAAGTATTATCAAGAAGCATGTTTACCTGCAAGTAAATATAAATATTTATAGATTAATAACTGATGGAAAAGGTAAATATATTGTTGAATAGTAAAATAAGTCAGATGAATTTATCAGCAAGACAGTTCTGAGATCTTGGTAGTTAAAAAGATATCATCACAACAAAAAAAGAAACCAATTGGATTGGCAGTGCATTTTTACCTGGGTCAGATCCTTGCGGTACTTAGAGCCAATCAGCAGGTTCTTCAGTTTCTTCAGGGACCGACGGGGACCAGCCTTGAAGTTAACACGAACGGTGTTCTTAACGGGACGCTGGCCATATTTGCCCTTCTTCAGGACAGCAGTGAATCCCTTCTTATCGGCAGCGGGCACAACACCAACGGTCTTCTTGTGCACAACTCCGCTGTAACGGTAAGAGCTGACATTTGTCAGATTGTTGGGCTCCTATAAGAAATGAAATGATATATTGTTAATAATATTGCTGCGTTTTTCAATTACGACTCATTATTTTGTTCAATTTGATCAGATTAAAGTTACTATCATGTTGTATTCAAATATCATTGTGAAAGTATATAAATTGGCAACATCATTGAACAAATGTAGAGTGATTTGACAGAGCAACTAGAAGGACTTACTGTGCTGAAGGGTTTCTTAACATCACGCTTCTTCAACAAGAAAGCGTTGTTGTTGCGAATGATCAACCAATTGAGGTGCGAAGAGGTTGCCATCGTACGTCTGCAAAGAATTTAATTATATTAGATTGAATTAAGCAAAATAGACAGTTGGTTATTGAATCCTTTATTCAGTCTTGGGTGATGAATATAGTCTTCAAGAACTCTTCTGCCAAAATCAATCATCATGTTAGCCATCTTCTAAATAGCTCACATATCTTACAATTGCTTACCTTTATTTATTAATTGATGATCAAATGCAGCAACAGGCAAAACATGAAAGAGATATTAAAATCATTGTTAGTTTGTACAAAGAGTAGGCATTAAATATGTGGTTTTTTTGATTGATATCAGTCTTGGGTGATGAATATAGTCTTCAAGAACTCTTCTGCCAAAATCATTCATCACAAAAGGCAGCGTTACCAATACATCAAAATCTCACATGTTCTCACCTTTATTCAAAAGCACCCACAAAGAAGACGCAACAGCACATGAAATAGAAATGAAATAAAAGGGAGTTAAACAGTGTCACATGATTAATTAAACTAGGACAATTAAGGTATTTCATCAGTCTTGGGTGATGAATATAGTCTTCAAGAACTCTTCCGCCAAAATCAATCATCATGGAATGGGTCACCAACTGAGCCAACGTGCACGTGTGGGGTTAGCACACAAATTTTACCTCCGATATATTTCACATTTACGGCCATGGCAGGTTCAGCCACTTTACGCACATGCACCAGATTTTAAATGTGGACAGTATTGGTGCCCTTCACTGCACTCAGTAAGCTATAACTCAACCAAATCAAGACGAAATGCAAAATGCATACCTTTTCTCGTTGAAAGACAAGCAGGAAAGAAATATGGCAGCCGCAAAGAAACGCAAAGTTGGCTGCGATTAAGCACGCAGTGTTGCTTCGTTGCCATACCGATAGATTGCAGCGTTTCACAGCACTCCTTTTTTTAATAAACAAAATTGTTTAAATAAAAATTTAGACCAAATTGAAACAAACCATTGGTAATTATAAATAAGATAAGTTTTGATCGCTTTTTTCATTCATTTCCGAATTGCCGTAGTCGCAACGTTTCAAAACTGTGGTGGCGCCATCTCTAGTGTAATAGCGCCGCCAGATGTCTTGCTGTTTACTTCTAGAACCATATTAATATTGAAGTCTGGCCATCTTCTCAATTTAGAAAGCGCAAGGGCTTCGTAAACATTGCTCTTATAAGTGAACGTCTATAGTTGTTTGTTTTTTTCAGATGAATCAATTTACTTATATTTCTTTCTTCACCTTCTTTTAAAAGAAACATTCCTGAATTTTCAATTTGCTAAATATATTAAGAACTGAAATACTGAGCAATGATGAGCAACAATTAGGAAGGAGCAGGTTCACTAGCTCCTTTTAATGAATAACTCATTTTTGTTCACTTACTAATGAGCAACTCAACATCCCTGGTTGTCTCTTCATCCCTGCTTGTCAGACACATTTCCGAAGCTCTTTCGCATAAAAGTTAAATTACAGTTAATATAAAGTACGAATTGTATCGCAACGTTTCAGAAAGTTTTTATTTTAGGCTGTGGTTTCTTTTTATCGTCGTATGTCCATCCAGAATTTAAACACTCGTGGTAAGCAAGCACGCTTTTCATTTCTACTCAGATACACTTGCACGTCGTAATTTACACATGTACGTTTGTATGTATGTATGTATGTACATAAAATGGCTGCTAGTCTAGTCATCATTGTGATGCTTACATACAAACATACATATGTAAATATGATGACATGGGACATGCAAAGGGGATGTGATTACAGATTTTCGTGGATTTTCATATTTTTGTTTATATTTCAGACCCCTTTGCTGATGCAATCAAGGGCAATGATGATGATATACAAGACGGACTCGTGCACATAAGAATCCAACAGAGGAACGGTCGCAAGACATTGACCACTGTTCAGGGCTTATCCGCAGAATATGACTTGAAAAAAATAGTCCGCTCCTGTAAAAAGGTATGTACTTAAAGGTCAAGGCCAAATAAATATAGATTAAATGAGTTTAAGCCAATGATTATTGATCGCTTTTGTCTTTAGGAATTTGCTTGCAATGGGACTGTAATTGAGCATCCAGAGTATGGTGAAGTTCTCCAACTCCAAGGCGATCAACGTGAAAACATCTGCCAATGGTTGACTAAGGTGGGACTAGCGAAGCCTGATCAATTGAAAGTTCACGGCTTCTGAACTGATGCCAAGGAACAAACAAAAGTGTGGATTTTCATACAAGTCTTACATATATAACATACACACAAATATATATACCAAACTTGCTAAAGTTATTTGTTCCGATTAACTACACAAACTCTTCTTGATAAAAACATTTATATAAAGACAAAAGCAATAGACCATTAACAGCGAACAATGTTGATCATACAAGTTAAATAAAATTAGATGTTCATTTTAATTAAGTAAAGAGATCTTTTAGATTTTTATTACGTTTCTCTATTCTACGTTTTATAGCTATTTTTTGTTAGATTTTTTTATTGGATTAATTGGTTTTCTTTAAATTTTCGCGCATTACAGTAAATAAATAGTTCTAAAAGTAAACAACATCATGGGTACGTCGCAAACAAACGAAAGAAAACGCCACCACCGTTTTTAAATGTAATTAAAATTGCGCGCAAATATTTGATTGCTCTTTATACATCTATCGATGACTTAAATATTTACAGTCCGCAATAAGCTATCGGTATGACCGATGTATTTTCAATTGCAGCCATCCCTAGCTTTAGTTGGACAAGATTATCGTCTATCGCCCAACCACCACAATCGCACATTGTGATTTTGACGACAGCAGTAAAATAGAAATTCATAAATCACAATTACATTGATATTAATCATTAGGTGCACAAATAAGGTTGTGTAATTCTTAAGTTCATTATAAAGCGCTCAACTACTCTGTGTACGTGTATCACGCGGAACGGTTGGTGTTTCTTTCGTTCAGCAATCGCAATCGCTGCGAGTTTCCCTGGCCAGAACACACACATAACAAGTGGTTTTCAATTTATGTCGACGACGGCGTATGAAAAGTGCTGCAACCAAAAATAATTGGTAAAGAGAAATTGGAAAACGAAATAATTTTCGGAGTGGTAAGTACATACTATTGAGTCAGTGTATATTTTTTCAAGTGCCTTTTACTACTGCTGACGCAAACTGAGTTTATTTTGTTTAATTAGCAGCAGAAAAATATTAAGTTCTCAGGTTTCGTTTCCGACGTTCCCAGCGTAGCGCCACGAAATTACGTGGGCTTTGCAACAGCAGCAATAACATTCAAAATAGTTATCGTTAGTTAGTTAATTAAGAATTGTGGTGGCCATTGTCATTCAATATTCAAAAAGCGTGCGCGTGTTCTTGCTGTGTTTTTGGCTTCGCCTTCTCTTGTCCGTCAGTCGTCAGTTGATTTTTGCGTGTTTTGCGCCGCATGCAACCATGCAATCGATGGTACATATATCGAAACGATTGACAAAAGGAACGGGCGAAAGTTTTTCTATAACGATGAGACGTCAAATTTTTGGCTTTATAAAAAAATTTTCGTGTGGCGAGTTCGTTGTCGAAAACAACCAATAAATATTATTTAAAACATTTACAACGATTAAGTATTTGGTGTGATTAACTTTTGCGGGTGCGGCGGTGCAAATTGGTAGTGAAAAACGAAGAAAAAAAATCAATTGCTGGTTCGCTGCAATTTTATTCTGCGTATTTTGGTGTGCAAAAAAAAAAGAAACAAAAGGAAAGAGGAAAAGCGAAAATAGCCACGGAAAAGAAAATTAAATGAGAACAAAAATTAAGTCATTGAAGCCACAGACAATACGGAAAAATAGACGACAAACGTCGAAGTTGCAAGAAAATGAGGCACGAGCCGAGATGAGAATCAGAAGAGACAGAGCAAGAAACAGTGACAGTGACTAGTGCCAGAAGTAGAAGCAGTATAAATAAATAAATAATACAAGCACAGAAGGGAGCAGCGTTCGTTGCAGATTAGTGTGCTCTACACTCGCATTATAATCAAGTTTCATGCAATAAGAATATATATCAAGTGAAAATCAAAAATTTCCAATTAAAAAAAAGTCTCAACTGGGTGGCAGCAGCAGCCGCCGTGTGTGTGTGTGTGTGCGTGCGTGCGTGTGTGACTGTGTGTGTGTGAGTGAGCGAGTGCAAGCTTGCGTGTGTGTGTGGTGTGCGCTGGGTGTGTGTGTGTGTCGTTTGTGCAAGTTTTTGGGGGCTGAAAGAGGAGTAGAAAAAGAAGAGCCGAGTTGTGTCTTTAAGTGTGTGTGAGTGTGTGCGGAATTCTTGACAATTCCCCAACATACGTTACCATGGAATATTACCTAGGTTAGTAGAAATTTCAATTCTCAATTTGGTAAATCAAACAAAAATATGCGGGGCACATAATAAATATCTACATAACTATTTACAAATACAAATGCGAAAAACAATGCCCCCGCACTTACGCATACATGCATATGTTTCAAATGCAAGTATATAGGAACACACACACATACATACAGTACATATACTCATACTCTCATACATATCTTATATATACTACATATCGTAGCGTATGCTGCCTGCATTACTTTAAGGTGAGGCCAAAACGCAAAGTTTTTGCAGCAGCAGCAGCAGCTCCCCCTCCTCCCCACCCAAACCCCCTTATTTCCCTATTGCCCCCTCTTCTCCCACACTCGTTTGTGGTTATGTTTAGGATCAAATTAGCTGGCGGCGACTGTTCATTTGTTTGTTTGTGCAATACTATATATATTTTTTATAAATCCATTGGAAAAACGCATCATCGTCGTCTCGCCAGCAATATAATTCCTATTGAATTTTCCGTGTCCGATTGGAGCCTCCAATTACAACAGGCTAAGGTATCTGTATACCCTGTAGGCATAAAATAAACTCAAGAGATTGTGCTAGAGTTGTGTAGGTTCTTGATTTTAATTATCTAGTTAATGTACAAAAATATTCACAACAAAATTATAATTAAATTATAAATAATATTATTAAGTGGGCCTGTTCGAGGTCATTGTGTTCTATCCTCTTCGCAAGTTAGTAAGGCTGATTTGGTTCGTTTTAAAATTATATTAATAGTTTTTAATTCATATTAAGTTTTTATTTGAATTACACTAAAACAAACTCAAAATTGTTAATAAAAGTACCATTACTAATTTACAACTTAATTGTAAAATTACAAATTAATATTTAAATGTATATTTATATTCATTGTCAGATTACGACTTACGATTATGTGATTGTTTTTATTATAATTGTTACTCTCTTATTTAGCAGGAGGTTACGTCTATATGAATGGAGATGCAGTCAAGATTCAGCCGCCAGTTTATACGAATGTTCCTGTTGAAACGGCAATGTTAGCCACCAATTTGTTTGGCACGACGACGCAAATTGCAGCTCCGACCGCAGCCACTCATATACCGTTGATCACAGCAGCAGCAGCCGCCGCCGCAGCAGGAGCAACAACAACAGCAGCAATAGCAACAGCGCCCCCATCAGCACAGCCCGCACAGCATCCACAACAACAGCAGCAGCAGCAACAACAGCATCCACAACAGCATCCACATCAGCAGCAGCAACAGCTCATCACTCATACGCACGCTTCACACGCTCACGCTGTGGCAGTTGCCGCTGCAGCCGCCGCACAGCAGCAACAACAACAACAACAGCAGCAGCAGCAGCAATCAACACAGACCATCCAAACGGTGCAGGCGGTAACGCCGGCAACAGGTCAAGTGCATCTGCAAGCGCATCCACATCCGGCCCAGCAGCATTTGCAGTACGGACATCCGGCTCAACAGCCGCCACCGTCGCTGCCATTGCCGCTGCCGTCCACTGGCGAAAGCATTCAGGCAAACGCAATTGACAATACCGAATACGCCATCATGAATGGAGCAATTGCTCAGACTCAGGATGGCAACCTCGTCTGCTACACTACAGAGGCCCTCGTACCTGGTGTTAACACTACGAATTTAGTTGCCCTAGAGCAGCAGCCGGCGCTGCAGGAGCTTGTGGCACAGCAGCAACAGCTGGCGGCAGATGAATGCGGCATGCCATTGGATAAACTAAAGCAGATGCTGGCCACTCAGCTTGACTATTACTTTTGCAGGTAAGACAGTCGATATTAAAAAACAATCATAGATTGTATTGATTACTTATTTTTTCCATTTATATTTCAGAGAGAATCTGGCAACCGATACTTATCTGGTGTCCCAAATGGACAGCGATCAATATGTGCTCATAAAGACAGTGGCCAATTTTAATCTTGTTAAGAAACTAACCAAGGACATCAATTTGATTACCGAGGTGCTGCGCGAATCGCCCAACGTTCAAGTGGATGACGAGGGATTGCGCGTGCGCCCCAACCACAAACGTTGCATCATCATATTGCGAGAAATATCCGACAACACGCCACTCGATGACGTCAAGGTAACGACTCACCCACTTACACTAACACCACTAACCACACCAAACAAAACCAGAAAACCAAAACTCAATTAAAGAGGAATGCTTTTAATTACTTATTATTCTCATAATTATTGATATGACGATCACGTACTACAAGCTGGGAATAATACAGGAACCGTTAACCAAAAGTAACCGTTTCATTTGTAGTGCCGTAGCCGAAACTAATTTGTTTATCAAGAACCATAAATCGAAACCAATTCCCAGATATTTATATTTGTTTTTTTGCATGCTTATGATTTACAAATTTACTTGACATACATTCCTTAAAAAGAAGAATAGAATAGAATATTTTTATCAATATCAATTAATTGAAAATTATCAAATTAAATATTATTATTATTATACTTACAGAGTCTCTCGACTGTAGCCTGTATTTAACTTTATCTAGTCTTAACTTAATTTGTATTTAATTGTTTTTTTTCAATATCTGTTTTCCAGGCGCTTTTCAGCAGCGACAACTGTCCGCGTCCCATTTCCTGCGAATTTGCTGCCAACAACTCGTGGTATATCACATTTGAGTCGGATGAGGATGCGCAAAAGGCTTTCAAGTATTTGCGCGAGGAGGTTAAAGAGTTTCAGGGGAAACCCATAATGGCACGCATTAAGCCCAAATCGTTTATCAATAGAATAGCTGCAGTACCAAATATTAAAAACGGTTATCGTCTCAATTCACCACCAACTGCCACAGTTTATGATCCAGCTGCTGCTGCAGCTGCCGGTGCAGCGGCAACAGCTGCTGCCGTTAACTACAATCCGGCACAACAGCGCTTTGTCTATGGCAATGGTGCGACTATAGCCGCACCGCCAGTTCCCTACAGTGGACATAGTATAGTGATTGTAAGTCATTTAAAAAAACCAGACATTATTCAAGAAACTTTTAACTAACGTGATTCTCTTTTGCAGCCCTTTCAGCAGCAACAATATTACACTAGCTTGATGGCAGCGCCCTGGCAGGCTGCTCCTGTGGCCGCTGGAGCGCATGGACAGAATTTCTATGAGATTGGCAATATATTTGCTGCCAATGGTTTGGCACCACAGGCAGTAGCTGCCAATTTTACGACCGCACCACCACCCACCGCACAAATCGTTACCAATAAGCCGCAGGGCGGCGGCGGCGGTGGACGGTACAATAGCAATCATCGCGGTAATCCCAATCCCAATAATATGGGAGCAGGACCACGTGGTGAGCCCCGGAACAAACCACCGCGTAATGCACAGCAACAACAACAGACGCCATCGCATATACAGGGCAGCAATATAATCATGTCTACCGCTCTGCGTTGTGTGGTACCAGCAACCATTGTGGATCCCATACAGCAGCAACAGCAGGCACAGCAGCAACATCAACAGTTGCAGCAGCAGCAACAACAACAGCAGCAGCAGCAACAACAGCCAGCGAGTTCAAGTCACAGTGGCCAACAAGTGCAGCAGCAGCAGCAACAACAGCAGCAGCAACAACAAGCACAACAACAGCCACAGCAAATGGCAACGGCCAATTCAGCTGGATCAGCGCGTTATGCCATCAAGACCAATTGGAAAGGTGGCATGCAGAAGAATCTGGACAAGGGCTATGGTGCACATCATCACTATAGCACACAGGTGCAAACGTTGCACCATCAGCCACAGCAGCAACAACAGCAGCAGCAACAACCTACCCACTATCAATTGCCTTCCTCGAGTGCCGCGAGCACAACACATGCTACCTATGCCAGCAGCACACAAGCAAATACTGCAACACTGACGCTAGCACCACAGCCGGGACAGCAGCAACAACAACAACAACAGCAGCAACAACATCATCACTTGGTGGTGCATGCTCAGCCTGTTGAGCTGCAGGAAGCAGCTGCTGGTGGCGACAGTGTGACTGTGGAGCATGCTGCCAATACTCACAGTATGCAACAAAGTCGCAGCAACATGTCGGCCAGCTCCTCATCCTCGCTGGCCACTTCCATTAGTGGCAAGGAGCCACAGCCATTGCATTGGCAGACACGTCCACGCCGTCGTCGACGTGATGAGGATGGCGGTGGCATTAATTACTCACCTGGCGGACGTGTTAACGTAAGTGCTGCACAACTGGACAACAACAACTATCAATTTACTCACATATTATACTCTGATTGTCTGCAGATCTATGGTGGTTCTCAGCCCCAGCAACTGTTATCCTCATCGTCCGCATCGTCCACCAGCAATGTGCAGTCTGCGAGTCATCGCGAAAATCACTACAGCAGCCATGATGCAACAGCAGCACCACCGCCGCCTCAGCATCGTGGCAATTACAAGGGCAACAACTATAATCCCAATTACCATGCCCAACAGCATGCCCAGAACATGCATCATCATCATCACAATCACAGCCACAGCACGTTGCCGTCCCAACAGCAGCAACAACAACAGCAGCAGCAGCAACATCATATGCCAGCTGCTCAGCAGAGTTCGGGACATCCGTATCATCACCATCATCATCATCACAACTCCATTGGCAGCAATGTGGGCAATAGTGGCGGTCTTGGTGTCAGTGGCAGCAACAATGGCTCTGGCAGTGCTGGCAGCAGCAACAGCAATAACAACAGCAGCAGCAACAACATGTCCAGCAGCATTGGCAGTAGTGGTGGTGGTGGTGGCGGTGGAGGTGGCAGCAACAACAATGAACGCAACCTGCATCATGGCAGTGGAATGGGCTATCAAGGTCACAATGCACATCAGCAACAGTTGCAGCAGCAACAACAACAGCAGCAGCAACCACCGGCTCCAGTGCAGCCACCTCAATTTGATTTAGAGGCTTCGGCCTTTCCACCATTGCCAGCGACTTCTGCTCCGGCACATGCTCCAAATCATCATCATCATCCCAGCAACGCTTCCATACATAGCTCCAGCAACAACTCCTCATCGACGACCGGCGGCTTGAGTCACAAGCAGTCGTCAAATCAAACTCAGGCTCATCATCAGAGTCACAGCAATGCATCCAGCTCCAGCTTGAGTGCCGTAGAGAGCAGCAATAACAGCGGTGTTGCTGCTGGTGAGGAGTCGCGTTCTAGCAATCATCAGCATGCCGAGGGCAATGCGCAAAGTTCCTCCAACACCACCACCGCTAGCATCACCACCGCATCCACAGTGGCTGCAACTGGTGGCAACTGGGCAGAGAATCGTCTGTCGGATGTGGTGCGTACGGGCAAAGGCAAAGCCCGCAAGGATGCCAATGCTGCTGCACACAACAGACATCAGCAGCAACAACAACAGCAGCAGCAGCATGTGCCGCAACACTATCAACAACAGCAACAGCGGAATCTGGCTATTAGCCCCACGCCAGCAATGGTGGTGATGGTGCCCGCTGAGGAGACTCCACGCCCATTGGGCAACAATACTAAAAACTTTACTAAGCAGAGCTCTAGTAATAACCCGATCCATGTGATAAAGTGTGTAACACCAAATATCAATGCCAGCAACAAGTTGAGCAACAATGCGTCAACATCGACGTCAGCAGCAACAACAACAGGAGCAGCGACAGCAGCAATAGCTGGCGATGATTCAGCTGCAGCTGTTGGCGGTGCTGCACAGCAGCTGGATAAATCAAACAAGACTGAGGATGAACTGCATCCAATGCACGGTGGCGGTGGCAAGCACCAGCGTCTAGTCGACGGCTATGGCCAGCAGCAGCATCAGCAATCACAGCAGATGTCAAACGACTATGGACGTGGCGGTAGTATGGGTGTGGCCGCCAGCTCCTCCTCCTCTGGTGGTGCACTGCCTGTTGCCGGGCATTTGCCAAGCTCGGGCGCTGGCGCCTGCAGCGTGGCAACCTCCACCGCAACGCTGACCACCGGCCTCAATGAGCTTAGTCTGAACCCGAGCCAAAGTCAGCACAAGAAGCAAGCTTTGGCCAGCAAAAAAGAGCTCAATAGCGCCGGCAAAGATGTCAGCAAACACAAAAGCGTGGCCACATCCACATCCGCATCCACCAGCACCACCTCCAATTCAGTGTCAACGGAGAACATTGCCGCCGCAACGGCCAGCAAACTGAGCTATGCCCAGGTGGCACAGCATCATAAAACCTCCGCGGAGAGCAAAGACGGCACTCTATCGCCAACTGGCAGCCACAGCCACAAACTGGAGCTAGTCTTTGGCGATACATCATCAGCATCGACAGGGTCGACTGCTGCCGATAAAATAGCACTGACTGTTACAACTGATAAACGTCTGGCGGCGGGATCAAATGCAGGTGGAACGCTGGCTGGCAAAGCTGCCAGCGGCACACAGACAATGAACGCCAATCAGTCAAGCGGTAATCAAGCTGCCAGCGCCAAGGATAAGGGTGCGTCTATATTAATTTAAATGTATATCTATGATTATTATTATATTATATTCGTTTACAGATGCTGGACAGCGTGAATCGCGTCCAAATGCTGCCATGATTGCGGGCACCATGCGCCAGAAGAGCAAGGAGAAGCCATCGCAACAACAGCATTATGGATCATCCGCTGATCACAATACGAATGCCAATCAGGGTTCAGGTGGAGGTCGAAAATCGAGAGCAAATAACTCTTAAAAGCAAAGCAGGTCGCCGAATCCGCGACAAATGTGAAATATACTTTGCTAGGATGCACCCAAACTCACTCACACACAGTCTTAGTGAGAGATGCATCATCAACCCACAACTACCACCAGAACAACAACAACACCCCCACTCACTCCTCAGCCAAGCCCTCAAACCCATTGTACATAAATTCCAATGTGTAAATACAAGCAAGAGCCGATTTTTTGTTATATATCTATAAGCGCTATATAGATATTTACAAGCTAACCAAGGAGGCATATATAAGGTGAGTGAAGATATTAATTAATTTAAATTTGAATGATTTCTAATCCTTATTGCTTTCATAGTTGTCGTCGCACTGCAGCAATTGGAGAGGCGAAGCAGCTTGGACCAGTTATCATAATATATAATAAATAGTAGGCAAAGGAATAATGGTGCATAACATTAATACACAACTATCTATATACAGACATATATATATAGCATATATATCTGTATAATCAGTTAAAGTTAATCTAAACTCACTCATACACACACACTCACACAACAACAAACGAACACTCACACACACTCTTCTATACATACTTATGTAGTTTAGTGCAACATTTGAGAGAAGAAAGAAAAGGAAATGATATGCCCAAGTTAAGTTTACGATTACAATTAATCTAATCTAGCCAAGTTGCAATCAATTGCAACGGTTGTTTACACAACAACAACAACGACGAAAAGCAACAACAAAAAGATAATAGCATTACTCATTACTTATTACTCATTGCTTAATGTGTGGATCATGAAATGAATTGAAGGTCATGATGACAGCATGTTGATTAACTATATTAATTTTCATTTGCTTATAAAAAACCTACAAAAGAAAACAAACAACATTTTAGCCAAAACACACACACACATACACAGAGTATATAGTTTGTTTTTTTATGAATATGTAAACTATATACACTAGTCCCACACACAATTTTTTATTGTTTATAACATTTGATAGTAGACGATCATTGAAGTCTTTTGTTTTAGTTGATTTAGATCCCTTTTTTTAAATATGGGATTCTTGTACTTAGTTCACGTCATAAGGGATCCTTTAAAATACAAAAACACACACATACAGACTGGCACACCTCACACACACACAGGCACACCCACATTTTATACTTATATGTATATGGAAATACTTGCATACATTTTCAAATTGCATTTCTTCCACATATACATAAACAAGGCAATTTTCTCAGTTTGATGGTTTCACATATTTTAACAACAAACAAACAAACAACAATTACAACTACAAACAACAGCAACAAAAAGAACAAACAAACAAACAAATCTAAATGCATTGCTATAGCAACTAAAACTTTATAACGCGTAGACAACAAAAACAACTAACTAACTATCTAATGTTAAACAAACAATTTAAAGTATATATAGTATATCTGTACATATGACAACGACACACACACACTTTCACACACACAAACACATACACGTACTATACAAAAAAAAGGTGCCATAAACTAAATACACACACATACACACAATACAATTCTTTGAGGTTTAGGACAACACAAATAGGCATTTAAAATTACAATATATATAACACATATATATATATATATAATCTCTACCAACATTATAATATTAAAATTTGATTTTTCTCTCTTTGGTTGTCCTATAAACAAAACGATAAAAACAATATTGTATTGTATTTAATTATTTTATTTTTTGAAATTTCTTTTTGCTTGTCTTTATTTTTTTTGGTGTATTGCTTAATTTGCATTATGATTTTGTACGCACAACTTATGATTTTGGATTGAAGTTCAAGTGTATAAGCATGTAAATTAAACTTAAGGCATTAACAAAAAATGGCAGTAAAAAGAATAGATGAAAAATAATCAATATATAGATATATATATATATATATGAATATAGACTAAGTGCATACGATATACATAAACTATACATAATGCTAAAGCTATAGCTATGCTAGTGTTAAGTGATATGTTTAGGACTATCCATATACATCTACTATATATCTAGAGTACATACTACAGGCGAGAGATATTCACACTTGCAACATGCAACATTGCAACATAGGTTTTATGTTTCTCGGGAAATGAACGTACGTCTCCGCCCTTTCACTTCCAATCAAGAAACCAATCAATCAATCAATCAACCAACAAATTGAAAAACAAAACAAAAACAATTTGCGTTTTGTTTAAACATTCTCATATATATTTTGTTTATTTTATTTCATTTTTTTTTTAGTAATTAGCAAAACAATTTAGCCAGGCTAGAGTCAAGCATACAAAAATACGAGTGAGTGCTCTGCAACTGTTTTAAAATATATATATACCAAATGAAGAGAATTCTCTACCCAACCTTAACTCTTTCTCTCACTATATCTTTCTCTGTTATTTTATTCTCCCTTAGTAAGACTTCCAACAACAATCAAACACATACATATATATATAAATGCTACAATTTATACGAATATATATGTGTATATATATACATGTATATTTATTTAAAGTAATATATATTTTGTTTCTATGAAAACAATCGAATATGCTAAGTGCCTATACTAAATACATGTATATATATATAGAATATATATATGAGTGTACATTATATATATAGTATATATTGAAAACTGTACAGTCCGCTCCACTGAGCCAAGGTCGCTGTTTTTGGTGTTATATCTCCTAAGTTGATGAAAACTGCTGCCCCTAGAACATACCATATACCATATATTGTATACCATACTATACTATAAATAATATAATATCATTAACTATTTGTTAGTCTATTGTTCGTATCGCCAGTAGTAAGTCCAGTGCCAGTTCTAGCTTCTCCTGGATGTATCTTATCCTATCTATGGCTAGAACTATAGCAACTGGGTCTCTCTTTGACTGCCGCCTTGCTCAGTGGTGTATCACAGTACAATCACAACCACACACACACACCACAAACTCACACACACTCACATCCACTTTAAATAATGCATAGCTTTTAGTTGGTCTACCTCCTTGAAAACCAATTTCTCTACATACTCTCATCCTTGCATAGATTTCATTTACAAAGCTCTCAAATGGTTATTCCTTTTTCTTTTTGTTGTGCCCACTGTACAGTTGAACCACGCTATCGCGACTGCTTATAAAAAGGGGGAATTGGATGAATGGTAGGATGGATAGCTCTGGCAGTCAAAAATTCAGCACCCTTTTTTTTGATGTGTGATATTAATGCAATTGAGAGGAGAAGGACTTTCCCATCTCAATTGCAAAGCGAAAAGTTGGAATATTGATTGCCAGTTCGATTGTACTCACTGTAGAGAGAGAGAGAGAGGGGTACACCTAGGCTATTCAAGAGTCCCGGACGAGTATAGAGGTATAAAGTTAGCAAAACGAAACGAAATGATAAGTAATTGAAATGATAAAGATAATGAATGATGATGGAGGATCTAAAATGATAATAGAGATGAAAGAAAGTGAAACATTGTTGATGTTGAATAATTTTAAGATAAAATAAAACAAACAAACAAAACACAAATGAATGGAATAAATTAATTAATTAAATTGTTATTGTAAAGCCTCAGTTCTTAAGTTATTTATTTTGTATGTTTAAGCAGCGCATATGACACTGAAGAATGACACGTGTGACACCTTGTTAAATATACTATACAAACTACAACTACTGATGATAACAACAACAACAACAAAAACAATAATAATAATAATACACACCCTCTACATAACAATACATAACACAAACACACACACTATAGTATATGTATACTATATAGATATATGTATGTAATTATCCTCAACCCCCCCACACACACACACACACCCACCCATACACACACACAGCCAGAAACACTTTCAAAAAAGCTAAAGCTAAACAAAAAACCAGCCAGAACTAAAGAAATTTCTTGTTTGTTTCATATATATAATATATATATATATACACATATATCATATTGTCGTGCAGAGTCATTTCAAATAGCTTTCAAGACATTATTATTATAGATACTATATTATTTTTATTTTATTTATTATGATTATCGGAAGAGTTTTAGCCTTTCACACAAGGGCGGCAGGGAAATGCCTCAATTTTTATTTCATTTGGCACTGCCACAGATATACATACAGTATATATATATAGGGTTCTTTCTATAACGATTTTGTAGAACTTTCCCTGATATATATATACCTACCATATATCTATAATAGAAGCCCGCTTTATTTTCCCTTTATTCATTTGGCACTGCCATTAATATTTCAAATTAACAATTTTAGTTATAGCCTCCCCTTCTTATTGATATTCTGGCGATCATTTATTGTTTTTTGCTAAACGCGTTAAATTAGTTAACTTTACTTGTTTTCTGATGCAGTTGAAGTGTTTAATAATTTTTATTTTTTTATTTGATTTTTCTGTTTTAATTAATTGCATAGAAATGCTTACGCACATTGTTATCACTAAAAGAAGAATAAAAACAAAACAAAAACGAAAAGCAACAAACAAAAAAAAATACAATACAATACGAAAATGTCTGTTAATGCGAAAGCAAACAATGTAATAAATATATCAAGAGTATATGATTAATATATATATTAATTGTACCAAAATTGATAATTGTAAAGTAAAACAACAAAAAGCGAAAACAAAACAAAGCAAAAAAAAAATGGTTTATAAAATTGCATATGATTAAACTATAAACTAAAACAAAAAATGGAAACCTAACTATAACTAAACAATATCCCTATGCCGAAAGTAAAAGAAAAAGTATAAATAAATTATAATAAACAATACCATTACACTGAGAGACAACAACAAAAAGTAAACAGTAAAACAACAGCAACAGCAACAAAAAGCCGCAAACCATTTTCATTATTTCTGTATATTTAAGAGTGAAATTTTGTGCTCGTTTTAGTAAAGAGATTTATATACTTACGAGCTGAAATAAAAAACAAAACAAAAAACCAACTGAAAAACTATAAAGAACTAAAGCAAAAAAGGGAAAAGAAAAAGAAAAAAACCATCTAATGAAAATCATAAATGCATATTTTATTTTATTGTATGTATCATATAAACGAGAATCAAATAAAAGAGAAAAACCAGAAAACAAAATGCGCATATGTAGATTAAATGTAGTTAGCTGATGAAAAATGGAATCGAAGCGAAAAGATAAAACGAAATGATTTGATTTGATTATGATATGATGATAACATGTCAACCAATAAAACATTTAACCAGCAAAATGCTGTACACAACATCTCCCAATCATCTTGCTTCTAGAAGGGGGTATATAACTGTAACTATATCATCGAATCCAATCCAACCCAATTCCAGAAAATTAACACGTAAGTTCATATTTGGTTTTGTGTGTGTGTATTTGAAATCTCATATTATATCATATCATATATTATTGCGATGTAAAAAGGCCTCTAAGCATGACTACTTTGGATTAAACCCGTAGTTATACCGTATACTTAATGGAATTTCCAACGATTTTTTGGGCACTACAAAAACATTTTTACTTTATTATTATTACAATTACGCTCAGCTCTTTTATCTTAAATTTTTCTTATACTTTTCTTTTTTTGTTGCTAACATTTAAAAGACCAATCCCAAAACACAATAGGTCAAAGTATAGGTACAATACATAAATACTAAACGATTAATACATTTTTTTTTCTCAATATTTTCTGACTGAACAAACAATAGTTATTAGCCCTATCGGGAGGATTACATTCTTAGTGAAAAAGGGAAAGGGGCAAATAGGTAAAACAAATTGGTAAGGATTGTACGAGTATGTGTTTTGTAAACTTAACTGAAAACAGGCTCGTTAAGTACACATGTTCACCTTGAATGGCATTGTAAGGCGCTCTAGAAAATCAAGTTCATACTCAATTACAATTTCATTTGAAAATCAACATAAACAGATTTCAATTTAGAATTTTCACCAAACAATGCAAATTTCTTGCGTAAAAATGTTTAAATTTAATAATGCCTTTGGCAAAATTATAAACTGAAATCAGTTGTGTTTTGCGGAAATATCAAATGGAATTGTAATCAGGAAAAAGACATATTTTTTTGAATGCTGCCAGCAGCGAATTTGCGATTGTTTTAAAGTTCCGTGGTTCCCTGGTTTCCTTCACATGTGTTTGTTTCCGTTGCAGCTGGCGTTGGTTCAGCATCAGCTTCAGAACCAACGCCAGCTGTTGTTACTGTATCCGCATCCAGACCGCTTGATGATTTGCTCGTACTCGCACAGCGTTGCACCAGATCACTGTAGGGCTTATCATGGAGCAGGCATACCAAGACGACGGTCATGTTGTCACCGCCCAAACCACCCATCTGGCAATCCGGCGCCAGACAATGATTCATCAGCTCTTCACAGATTTCCTCCGGCTGCATGCCAAGACCAATGCGTGTACGACAGAATTGCAACACTTCCTCATTGCTCATCACATCCCAAATGCCATCGCATGCCAGTACAATAAATTCCCAATCTTGCATAACTTGACGCGTCTCCACGTCCGGGTAAGCTATTTAGCAATGACAACAGATTAAGAGAGAAAGGTGTTAACAATGCAATTTGTAATTGAAATTGCAAATTGATGCAATGTTTTTTTGTTTTCATTTTTGTTCTTTGTTTCATTCTTACCTGTGACTATTTGGTCTTCCGGTTTTTGTTCGCCCGCTTGAACACAAAGTCTCCAAGTGCACGGGAGAGGGCAAGATTACCATTAACACGATTAAATTCCACCCAGCCGCCACCCTCGATAATGCGTTTCGACTCGGATTCATTGTTTGGCTTGTGATCCACAGAAAGGGTCTCCAATTGCCCATTTACACTGGCAATTGCACGGGAATCGCCGGCATTGGCGCAATAAAGCATATTATCTTTGACCAAAACGACAACGGCTGTGGATCCAGCCATTTGTTCGCCCCATGACTCATTGTGCAACATTTCATAGTCAATATCCAGAAATGCCTGCAATGCAATGATGAAATAGATTTCGAAATGAGTAATATGTATTTAAGAAATGTTAACACACACTTGACTCACCTGTTTTAGGGCCTTGACAATATCATTGGCATTGTATTCGGGGCGCTTTAGAACAAATTTATGTAAATGCTTGCCCGCATATTGGGCAACTGTGGCACCGCCATGTCCATCATAGACGGCAAAGAAGGCAGCTGTCGGATCATCCGGCAACGAGAGTATATGTGTGTGTGAATCTTCCATATTGATGCGCCATCCTTGCATACAACTACTCCCCACACGATACTGTTGATTCTGGCAATATGACGACTCCTTGGCGGTCACCGGCTCCGAGAGCGTCTGTCCCATCTTAAATGTGTGTGGTTAACTGTTTTGGCTTATCAATGAACGTTGAGTATCTTTATCTGTAAAAAGTAAAGTTCAGTAAAAACTGATAGTGAACAAAATAAAAACTGATATATTCTACGTGTACATATAGGAAGATAAACCGATGCACATGTGAATGTGTGTGTGTGTACTCTGAGATTATTATATCAAATTAATGATATGACCCGCATAAGCTTAAGGCAAACAAACGTCTAGATTACAGTTACTCTTGACTCTCAAAACTCACGACTCTGATTTTGAGAATTTTATAAATACATTATATATAATTAAATAATTTATATATAAACCAATGTGTCATGCGTTTGCGATTATAAATTTATTTCCATTTTGGAGTGACCGTACTTATGTATGGGGCAAAGGGCAAAGATCGAGGCCAAAACCAGATAAAATGCTGATAAGACGCTGACGATCGTCTGTTTCTGGGCCTTGTAACGAGTTTAAAGAAAAACTACTAATATATAGTTTAAATTTACATATGAGCAAATGCTTTTTTCTGGGAATAAATCATCTCAATTGCAATTGCACAAGCTTCGCAATTAGCTGACACACTTGACTATAAACGAAATATACACCTACATAAATCTAAACATGTGCAAAAACAAACAGCGAAATCTTTAGAACAATGACAATTGGGTATATATCATGAAGTGTTTGTTAAGCCTACCTGCCGCTGACGCTGTTCCAATACATTAATAACTTTAGTTCGCTGCACGTATTTTTTGTGACTACATAAATTCTTACAAAAAATAACACGATTGTAGCTGCTTGCCTCTTTCTTCCTGGGGCTCGTTGTTTGGGGTTTGTTTTGATTTTTGGGTGATGTAGCTGGCTTTTCGATCTGGTCAAATGCGGCACGTGTTCTCTTGCGGGCGTTTCAATTGCTGTTTTGCTTAAATTAAGTCTTTTATACAAAATGTTTAATAAAAATGTAATAATCGTTATCGATAACAATATAAACGCAAGCGTACATCTGCAAAGCTAATATCGATACTATCGTTGTTATCGATGCGTTAACTGTTTACTTTAGTGGCAGCAAGTAGTTTATATGATTATATTTTTGGAACTCGTTTTTTATGCATAGTTCATAAATATTGAAAATAAAACTAAATGCCTTTAGAATTCTCAACAATATATTCTACTTTTTATCGATACTTGGCGTGCAAGAATGTCATAGCATTGAGCTTAAAACAAACATCATTGAGTATTTCTGCCAACCGTTAGCTTTAAAGTTCATCAAAACTTGATTAAATGGTAAACCCCGCTGAAGCTAAGTGGCTAAACCTAATTAATATATATTCATAAATCAATTTATTAACATTTTTAATTGCTTGACAATTACTTCATATTATGAATATATTCAAACGTATGTTTTATTCTAAATGTATGCTAATTTGTTTCTAAGTACACAATCTTCGTCGGTTTAACTGTGCTCTGCCGCTTTCACTCTCTCAACTCTCTCGCTCCAGCACTTTATCTTATTGTGTTGTTGATGTTTCTCTGCTTCGCTTTTTTGGTTTTGTGTTTTTTTGGGGCTGCTGTCGACGCTGCCAAGTGCATTGAATTTTGCGAATTTTGTTTTGCGGCAAATACACGAATTCAAGGACAAATGACGTCAGCTAAACATTTTTCGTGCTCTCTGTTGTTGCTGTTGGTCAGTGGCGCACGTCATAAACTGTGAGGGGACCTAGGGGCAAAGCTCTTTGGTTGCTATCTGCGCCTCTGCTTTTTGCGCTTAGTCTGTTTTAGTATTTTATTTTTTGATTTTTAGTTTAAAAAAATAAATATTTGCACAGCAGCAAAGACTCCAGCACCCAGTAAAAGAATTCCTGATAAAGAACTGTACCGTATGGCGTATGCTTTCTCTGCTTCCCCTATTTCCCTTTCACTCTTAGCTGTTTTTTTTATCAACATTACAAATGTCAATGAAATTCATTTGTTTTCTGAGAAGGGCGTGGTCGAATGCTGCCATTATGTAGCCAGTATGCTATCATAGCGTAACTCAGTGGTCTTCCCACAGCTTGCACTCTCTCTTCTATTCTCACTCTCTCTTTCTATCTTTCTCTCACTCTGTTCATTTTTGCTGTGCTTTTATCGCCTTTGTCGTTAGCTTCTGTTCTGTTTTAATTTTTTTGTTTTAGCTCATTGAAAGTGCAATTCAGTCGCAGCACGCATTTTTATTATTTTTGCAAACCTCTTGAAAGCGCATTTATTATGCATTTAACGTTGTCGTCGTTTGCAACTACAACCACAACTTCCCCTCTCTCTGCACAAAGCATTCACTCACTAACCATCATCATCATCTTCATCATTGCGCTAACCATTTGCCTCGCCTCCTTCTTTCCACGCATTTCGCGCGCTTAATTTCCATATTGTTTGTCAACGGACACAACGAACGCATCCAGATCCCGATTTCGATTCCGATTCTGATCCCAAGCTCAACAGCGACATTATCGCTAGCACTTTCCGACCGTCTCAACGTATGCAGTCTGCATGCAAATAATGCTGACGGGGGAATGGGGAATGCGGCGGGGCGTGGCTTAAGCTCGCAGATATCGCAGCAGTGGCAGTTCAATCACATTGCACAAAAGTTCGAGGTCAGTTATAAAAATAAAATTATACACACGCATACAAATGTGGTTGGTGTGCTTGTGAGCCTGTGTGTGTGTGTGTGAGAGCTCTCATTCGAATTTGTTTTGTATTAATTTTTGCATGCGACAAAATGAGTTTCTTTGTCTTTGACTGGCCACAGGATCGCTCTTGGGGTTGGGGTTGCCTGCTGGTCTGCTGCTCTGCTGCTCTCTCCTGCTCATTGGCACAAAAGCTTTTTGTTTCAAGCGGACAAGGCGGGCGATTCCCATACCCCACACTCCACACTACATATTTCATATCCCTTTACTAATTTCCATGCCCTATTCCCATTCCCATTTGTTCCATTCAAGTGGAAGTAGGCCACTGGAGTTCTGTGTAACTTGAGAGAGGCGAATTCGAGATGCACAGTTCCTGCTGCTGCTGCTCGTGCTGTTGTTGTTGTTGTTGCTGTTATTCCTGCTGCTGCCGCCCGCTGCAATTGTGTAATGCGAGACGAGGGCATTGACTTGAGCCTCAAGGATAATGGAAAGTTAACAGAATACAGTACGCTGCAAAGCCACCATTTCTAAGCCAACAACAACAACAATAACAATAACAACAACATAGAACCGGGTCCAGACAGACAGTGGGGGCTGGTCGGAGGAGCACAGACTGTAGACTGAAGACTGAGGAACCAGCAAAAAAAAAAGAACCGCCGAACCGGAATGCTGTTGAACTCAATTTTTGTAGTTTTGTGCCGCGTCGCGACTTCGCAATGAAATGAAATTTCGATCATTTCCAGAGAATTCATGCCACAGATTTTGGTTCTGGTTGCAGCCGTCGGGCACAGGCATGGGGCACAGTCCCGGACCAAACTAGTTGGACGACTTGATGCGAGGCGAGTTCAAGGATTGCGACGCAGGCAACGGGTTCATTAACTTGTTTGTTTCGTTCTTTTTTAAGCCCTGTACTTAAAAAGTTCAAATGGTCCTTAAAGATTGTCTAAAAGTTCTAAGTATTACCTAAAACTTTTTTTGATGAGAGAAAAATATTGATTTAAGGATAGATATTTCTTGTGTTTATTTCTTTAAGTTGTCTATTTTCTAACAATAAAAACAATCAGGACAGTTCCAGTTTTAATTTTTAGTAAGATTTTTCGGAGGAAACAAGATTGTTTTTAATAAGAATAAGTAAAAGGTCTAATGAAGTCGTGTTCTCTCCATTGTAGCCTTTCCCACTAGTGTGTTTTTTGAGCCGCCGCCAGCATCCGCGGCGAGACAATAATGATCTTCACTGGAAATGCGCGGACATTTCCCTCCATCCCCTTTTCAATCACTCCATCGAGCTGTTTGTTGTTTGTGGTTGACTATGGTGACTTAATTGCCGCACCCATTGCCTGGTCAAGAAGATTAGTAAGAAATACATTTTACCAGCCGGTTTCAGTTTCACGAATGAGAACTGTAGCTCTATCGATGGCGTAGAGATGCCACCAACAATTTGGCCATTTCTCAATGTCGCCGCTGATAAAGTGGAGCAGTGTCGTCTAGGCATTGATAGTGCTCGACAACCTTGCCTTGAGTTTGAAGTCATTGTCGCTAGTGATTCACTTGCTGACTCAGCAATGTCTGTCATGAGTAACTTTACTTCTGTGAAGTATCGAAACACAAAGACTCACTATATGATATCAGAACATGGGATAGTACACAGAAAAACATTTGGGATACAAGGTAGGAGCATTTTTTAACTCTTACTAAAATCAGAATCTCAAATTGAATTTTGTTTTTACTTTATATTATTTTATTCAATTGTGTATTCATATAAAGTCCTGGTTGTGTTAATTGGGTGTTTTACGTGCCAGAATAGAACGCACATCCCAAGTAAATCTTAGGGCGTCCAGAAAGGGCAACAGGTCAAGCAGTTTAGTGTCCTTGGTGCCGCATTCAAATGGCTTAATCTGGATTGTGTTGCCCGCATTAAATTGACTTGCCGAGGGGTCGTCATCTAACAAAACAACGTTTGCCAGATTTCTTTGGCATATCGAAACCTTTTTCACCAGAGTACCGTCAACAGCCGCACAATTTTGGCCATAAAATCGCTGATTAAGAATGTTTCGGCCAGCATCCAGATGATCCAATACCCTCGAAGCATAGATCTCTGCGGCGGTTGTGAAAACCGTAAGATCGTACCACTTGGAGACGCGATCCAAGAAGAAGTCGACATGGGGGCGCTTGTAGACATAGACTTTAGCATTTATCTCCGGTATATGGAAGCTGAAATCGTGTGACAAGTTCGGTTTCTTTCCGGACGCTCTTTTACCATTTCCCCTGTTAGAATATTCTATATACGAAAAGATCAATGTCTGATCCAGGTCTAAAACCAAAGTCTTGCGGTCCACCATCTGCAGACGCCTTATGGAGACGGGCGTTAGTTCATCCTCCTTATATTTTAGCGGCGTATAATTGATTACTTTGTTGTATATTGTATTCAGATAAAATTGAATTTGTTCACGAGTCGATTTAAGCGTCAAAATCATCATTATAAAAATGATTATAAGGGCTATTGCGCCATAAAAACTTTGAAATGTTCAGCTTAATATCAGAGATTAATAGCTAAAGGACTATATACTTACTGCTTTACGAGAAAGCTTTCCTCATATTCCATTTTGTATAATTCTTTTTTCTCTGATAATAAGATTGTGAAATTTGACGTTATAAAAGTTTTCGAGATGGAAAATCTTTTTATTTTTGAAACTTATTGTAAGTCAAGTGAATCAACAATGAATGAGGGAGTTCTAAATATTATTTATGAAAAGTCACGGGTGTAGAAAATGCCTACTATGTAGTATGAAATCAATTTAAATCTGACTGTTTGCAAACGGTCTAGATTAAGCCTACTTAGTTGATCAATAAAGAAAAATATTTGCACTCTCTTCAACTGTCTCTCAAAGACTGCATTAAGATTGGTTGGATTGAGATGAGTACAAAATTCAAATATTAAATACAGAATAGAACTAGAAATAAAAGAGATCCGATTTTGCCGTCCCCACCCTTATTGAAAAGCTGGATAAGCCCTTGTGAATATCATATCTTTGTTACAGTAATTGAAACTTGTTATTTATGAAACAAATACAATACTTAAGTTTCAGTCCTTGCAATGAATCTGAACACAGAATGAATCAGTGCGATTCGATCAGGTCCATAATTATATACTTATACTTATAATGAAATGAGTTTTGTTATCTGAGTAGTTTTGCCAGCTTTATATTTTATTCAATTCCCTCGCCTCTCTGTGTGTGGGCGTGTGTGTTGTGCGGGGACAATGACAATGGCAAAAAACGAATCTATATAAAAAATGTATGTATGAATGTGATCGTCAAGGCGAAAAATGAAACGCCAACCATGAAATGTGCAGCGCCAGCATTAAAATACGTTTCCATTCCCAATCACCATGTTGTGTTGCCTCCTCTTCCCCTGCGTCAAGATGACGCACTGGTCAGGAGATGGAACAGGGGCAAGTCGGAGCAGGCAAAGAGACGCTGACGGAAGTTGCCGACTGACGACGAGGCGACGTTACAGTGTAAAATATTGCACTGGCCTTGGAGCAGCACGCACGATGCGGTTGCCTGTCAAGACGATTAACAACGACAACAACATCAGCGACACCAACAACTTGCAACTGTGTCCCTGGTTTAGCGTCGTCCGGCAGGAGCTGAAAATTAATGCACCATATTGTGCGCATCTGTTCCTATACAAAGTATATATACTCATATATGCATATATATACTATATATATACTCGTACATGTTTGAAGTCTGGCGTCTGCTGGGTGTCAATTTGTTGAGCAAACCGCATCCCTTGCTGAGTCAGTGAGGGAATCGCTTGCAGCATTTAACACCCGCATTTTGTGGCACATGTTGCTGCTGTCTCGTGCGGCATGCTGTGGCAACTGCCAACTTGAACCGGAAAGCATACGAATTCCTTCGACTTGTGTCACTTGGCAGACTGTGGGTTGTTCCATGACCCCTACAAATGCATTTATCTGTTTGCCAGTTTCTGTTTTTTTTTTTTTTGGAAATTCCCGCAATAATTTAGATTTCTAAATTTGGTACTTGGTAATTCCCACAATGATAAAGCGGTTTCTGCTTAGATAATACTATAAAAGCTGTAAGTTACCAAATAAAATTGAATTAAAATTTGGTTAGCGAACAGGTTAAACTATTAACTAAATTTGAAGCCTCAAATAATAGCGCAATATACCGAACCGTTATTTATTAAAGAATGAGATGATAATTTAAAGGGTTCGGTTCATGATCCGATTGGGCGAATAACCTTGGTTTATTATATAGTATATTGACTATTTAGATACATAATACGCTGGAACATCTTTTCAAATTGGCGAAATGTCAAATGCAATTGCCCTCTTAACTATTTCGACTCATAAAATTACGTATACGTGTCGTGAGCCCGAACCTGTTACAGCTATTTTTGTCATTTGCCGTGTTGTTCTTATTGTTGTTGCTCGCGTTGAATTAACATTAAACAATAATTTTAGCTTTTTTGCCAATTGTTGTTGTTCTTATTGTTATTGTGGTGAATGTGAATGCAAAATAAATTGCGCATAAAGTTTAATCACTTTGACTTTGCGCACGCACACATACATATGTATGCAGAGACAGAAAGAGGGAGAGAGCGAGTAAGAAAAAGAGAGAGAAAAGAAAAGACGAGGCAGCAATCAAACAACGAGAACGCCAAAAAATAAAAACGCATAACAAAAGATTCCACACATGCATACATACATGAATACACACATGTGTTTGTGTGTTTATTTACGACAACAACAACGAGCAGTGCAAAAACGCAAAAAAGACAGCCTAAAACAACAACAACAACCGTCAGAGACAGAGTCAACAACCTCCAGTGCATTACTCACTTTTAAAGACCGTGTGTGTCCTTCAACAAAAACTTATCTCCATCTCGCACTCTCCACGCTATCCATCTCTCTCTCACTCGCTAGCTTGCTTTGCTTTTTGCTTGAATGTTTTTCTTTTCTACAATTTATAATTAAACAATTTTGCAGGCCGTTGTTGTTGTTGCTGTCGTAGACAGAACAACGTTTCGCCAGTTTCTCTTGCCTCCTGCCTTCGTTAGCTCTTCTTCCCACGTTGCCAGCCCAAAAGCTTGCTCTGCTCTTGTTGTGCTTTGAGCTTTGCACAAGTGTGCAGTTTTTAAGCTGGAGCCACAAGTTCTTTCTTTTGTCTCTCTGTCCCGCTCTCACTCCATCCTATCACTTCTTCCTTCATTGATTTCGTTTCAAATTCAGACTGTGCGTCGATTTTTGAAGCTGCTGCGCATTTTGGGGCGAGATGAATAAACTTTAGCACGCTTGCGTGACCTGTTGTTCGCTCTCCTCTTCCTCTCCCTGCCCACGCACACTGACACAGCACATCCGCTGCAGTGCTGCTAAATTCCTGTATGCATGTGTGTGTGTGGGGAGAGCAATGTCATTGACTGCAATTTTTTAGCAAAATATTTCAACTGATAAATAAATTCTACATGAAGCCAATGAACTCTATACTCAAAACTCTTTACCCAAAAATTGATGCTCTCTCTGGTTTTTAGGCTGTAATTTTGTAGTTGTTGCTGTTGTTTTTTCTCCTTTGCGGTTTTTGCAATTTGCGCCCCAATTGAAGCGTCAACAAGACTCCACACAGGTTGGACGCGCCATAAACAAAGAATTCCTTTTGTTTGTTGATTTGTTTTTATTTTTGTAAATTTGTATTTTATTTTTATTTTTAAACAAACAAGCGCAAAGTCGTTGCTGAGTTCATTGCATTCGCAATTCGTATATAAAGAAGGAATGAGGAGTGATATAAACATACATATGCATAACAAATAATCAAAAGCAGCGCGTGTTCATACATACACATTCAAACATGCATTTGTATGAGCATTTGGTTGATTTATTAAATTTATCGATTGGTATTAATTTATTGCCATATCGATATACTATCAGTTTGATTAATTATGTTTCAGTGTATCAATCTTAGTAACAGCAGAAGCCTAAACAGTTACAAAGCTTACAGTAAAAGCTCATTTACACAGCCTGTTTGTCGTCAGTCACCTGGCGCCTCTGTTTGGATCCCTTAAAAAGCATTAAATTTCATTGTATAGTATATGCTCTCAGGTTACAGCAAAGTCGGTCAATACCTTTGAGACAGTTGCACAAACGCTTAAGTAACCACAAACGAGGAAAAAAACAGCAACAATTTTGTTTATTCCTTGATGAACAGCATTTCACTTAAGTTTCAGATGCTGCGTTATTTTAACTGACCGGTTTAATGACTCGAACTTAATTTGCGCCCTCAAAAAAAGGCAGACAACACCCATGCAAGGGAGCAAGAATAAAAGCAACAACAACAAGAAAAACACAACATACCAGGACGCGGCTTAAATCAGCAAGATAGAAAGAGAAGAGAGAAAGAGAGCAGCAGAAGCGAGAACGACAACGACACGTCTGACAAACGGAGCGAGCGTATGGCTGGGAGAGTGGGCGGTGCAGGCTGCAGAAAGAACAGATATGTACATACATATATACACACATACACACATGTGTATGTCCCTACTTGTGTGTTTGTGTGAAATCGCCTAAAAAAGAAGCAAAGCAATTGACCGAATAAAGACGAAGCGAAAAACGGCAACCGAAATACAAAACAAAATGATGCTCAAGTAACTCATATTCATGTGTGTGTGTTTGTGTGAGAGTGTGTGCAGCAGCCATTGCCAATATAAACGACGATCGAAAGATGCAAAATGTTCATTCCGTTGTCGTTTCGTTTCTGTATGTACATATATATTTCGCTGGCCAAGAATTCGAATATAAAAAGTCAACAAAATAATAAAATGAAGCATACGAAAGCAGCGATCACGCACACACACACGCGTACAAACGCATACATACATATGCAGAATTCAACTTTTTTTCTGCAACGCTGCGTGTGCCGCCATTGGACGTCGACGTCGCTTGGAGAGTATAAAAGCTTTAACTCGCTTCACACTCGAGTTTATTAAAACCAAAACTGTGCGAGTGTCAAGATCGTTTGGGAGTCGAAAGTTGATTAAAAAGTGCACAATTAAATTCTTATGAAAAAGGCTACGCCCCAAAAAATCAAGTGATAAATACGAGCACAAAAAAAATAGTATTTAAAGCTAGGCGCACGCTTCACAGACGCCACGCGACGCGCGCCGACGTCAAATAGAAAAAATCGAAAGTGTTCGTGTTCTACTGACATGGATTACTTCTGCCCCAACAACAACTATAACAACAACAATGACTAAAATGCCAGCAAAAAGAAACTAGCGTTAGTTTCGTCTATGACGTACGTACGCAGGTAGATAGACGGGCCACAAAGTGAGCGCCATTGAGAGCGGCAACGAGAGAGTGCAGCAACAACTTCGTGCCCGGCAAGCTTCAAAATAGAAAGCGACTAGACGACGGCGCCAACGACGACTACGACCACAACGAACGATCGATTCGCGTGTACGTGCACTTTGTCAGGGCGATTGTGTGGGTGTGCGCATGTGTGAGTGTGTGTGTGGGCCGACGACAGTTGGAGAGCAAACATTAGAGCAAACACAAGAGCAAGAGCAGGAATTCTAATGCGACGCAATCAGCGGGAGTAGCAGCGACCGTAGCTTTGAACTTGAACTTTAAAATGCACTCACACACAGCAACCATCTGCATAACTGCTTATGTATGTATGTTTGTGCATATGTTGGTGCTCGTATATGAATTTATCGCTGTTGTTCTAGTTGACAACGATGGGGCGCGACTTTAGCGCTCTTCCATGCTCTCCTTCTCCGTCTTCGGTCATTCGCGTATCGTCCGTCGGTTGCTTCGCATGTTCAGTTTTTCGCTGTTGATATTTTGCGATTTGCCATTGCAATTAATTTAGTTATTTGACGAAAAAAAAATAAATGCGAGAAAAAAGTGAAAGTTGCTATTTGCTATGAGTGAAAAGAGCTCGTTGGCCCATGTCATTATTTTCTATACAAACATAAAACATGAACCGATGCGTACGCAAAGCACGAAATAAACGACAGCAACAACTTAATAAATAAAATCGTAAACGCGAAAAGTAAACGTAAATGAAATGAGAAGAAAGCGGCGCACTGGGCAAATGGCTGTTGCGCAGTCTGATTTTCTTTATCAAAACGCCTTCGAATTTTTGGAATAACACATCAAGTGGGCGTGACAGTAAATTCATAAAATTCCATATAAATCTAGCCTCTACTAGGCTTTGTCTGTGTGTTTGCAATGAAATCAGACATAGCCTATGAGAGGTTAGGTGTACCAAGGAAGCAAAGCAGCGTTAAATGAATTGTCGATAACCGTAACAAAGGCACTAAGAACAGAGAAACGAGAAAAGAGAGAATGATACAGTTAAATGTGGATAAGCATGCTCATATGTACATATGTATATTAAAAAATACAATAAAATGTATACATACATATGTATGTGTATGTGTGCATACCAAATATGGCGATTGCTACAATCTTGTCTTTTATTTTACTATTTTATTCACAGCCAACTGTCAAATTTTCTGAACACTTCTGGCGATTTCTGATGCCTTATGCTTATCGTTTAACTGTTTAGACAAATCAAATTATGTTCTATTTGTTTATAAAACTATATTTCAATAAAAGCTATTTTCAATTTATGATGATTTTGCAATTTTTATTGTTTAAGCATTCAGAAAAAATATATTGCGGTTACATGGAATTTTTTGAACACCCACAGCTCATTTTAGTTCAGAATCGGAGCATCGGATTACCAGATAATTGTCGTCAGTCAAGCGAAAAAAGTTGGGATAAGGAACAATTTATAAACTATCACATTTTCAAATAGAAGCAAAAAATAAATAGATCACTATATGAAAAATGACATGTTCATTAATGTTTGCTGACGTTTGCTCTTACTTGTTGTTACAGTATTGATAGACTTACGGGTTTTGTTAGTAGTTGAACGTGATATACCAGATAAGCTGGTCTATTTTTAACGCTTATATTGTCCGATTGGATTAAACTTTGTAGTAATTGACCGTAATTAATACACACTACTTAGGGCAGAATTTCCAGATTCGCACGTCTATTATAACAGATTAAAATCAAATGATTTTGAACTGCGTGCTAATTAACAACCAAACGGGCTCAACATCATCTGCTTTCTTGGATGAGGATATGGACAATATATATCATTTATATGCATATGCATTTAGTGTCTTTTCAAAATCCAGTTCCGAAGCGGAAAATCAAAATTTTTTGAAATGTTTTTCGTAGTTTCCAGTGTGACCAGCTGCGACGCTTTGTATCAGCCAGCTTTTTGACAGTCGACAAGCAGTGCTAAGCAGTGCTCATTTGAACGAACAGAGCTGCCAACTTAATAAAAACAATTGAACTGCTTTGCTATCGCTGGATTGATCGCTGCTATAAAATCGATCGCTCAACTGCTTGGTAAAAACGTAGGTGCGCAAGCAGTTCAGAATGTCGCTTCGGCAACAAGATTTTAATTTTTTTCTTTGCTAATTTCACGGTAGCTTTATGGCCGATCGGAAGATGAATGAGCAAGCGAGTCATACAAATTGCACAGAGCTGAAGCAACTCCCACAATGGCAATTCTCAGCTGGCAGTGCATTGGTTTATTTGTGAACGACAACCATAAAAAACGCTCAATGGCCAATGCGTTGTTTGTCTCGCTGTCTTTCGGTCTGTCGATCTGTCTGTTGGCCGGGCTTTGTGAGTTTTCTCACACATAAAACCAAAATCGAAAACATTAGCCAAAAACAGATTGCGATTGCTGTGGAGAAGGCAGCAGCAGCAGCAGCAGCGGCAGCAATAGCAATAGCAACATCCACTAGACATGTCTTCTCTAATGGCTTGCACATGGCACTGGCACTTGGCTTGTTGTATTTATGGCCTGCACTCTAACACTAACATTTTACCATTTTACCAAACTTACAATTTACCAATTTCCAGCTGCATTCGTTGCCTTTTGTTGCTGCCCGGCGGCTGCGCGCGCACTCACACACACATTTGGCTTATGCAATTTTGTTGTGCAGCTCATCATCAACATCTAACATTTAACCCACATTTTGTAGCGGTTCCTGGTCCATCCGATGACCTTCGCCAGCCACCAGCCAAGTTAAGAAGAAGACAGAGAAATACGAACAAAATGTGATTAAATTTGTAGGCAAATTGACGGCTGCGCCTAACAGACAAACAACACGCCCACCCAAAAAATGAAAACAAAATCAACTTCAAAGTTAATTAATTTTAGGCAACCCCCTATAAAAATGGCCTACAAAACTGAACACACAGTTAACCAGCAGCAGCAGCAGCAACGGCAACAGCAGCAGTTAAAAAATGCATTGCAGTAATAAATTGACCCACTTTCGAATCTGCAACCTGACCCAACTAGTAACGCAAAACCCAAAACCCAATACCCAAAAAGAAAAATAAAAAAAAAATATATAAAAAAAAACCAAAACAAACTCGGCTGGAAATCGACAAGCGCCAAACAACAACAAACAAGCCACAACAACAGCAGCAGCAGCTACAACACAAACACTTTAGTGCAACAGTTTAGTGTCAGCCAAAACGAATGACTTAAGAAACGAACGCGAGGCGACGACGCTGGTGACGACAGCGCTGCACTGCTTGCTATACACACTCCCCTCCCCCAGCCAACCACTCGACCAACCCTTTGCCAATCTGTAATGCAAGTCTGCACGTGAGCTGCATGTGTCTGCATGTTTGTCTGTGTGTCTGTTTGTCTGTGTGTGCATACACAATCAAAATTAGTCTTACCTGGTAATTTGAGTGGCGCGCAGTAGCCAAGGAGAGTAGGTATGGGGTGGGAGGGGGAGGCAAGTGGGGCAGTGGGGCTGCCACTCTAGACTCGGGCGGTGGCAGCACCAATCACTTCACAAATGCATTTCAACTTCAACTTTAAACTGCAATTGTTTTTGCAGTCGCTGCATGCGAATTGAGTAATTGGCCTCTGCAGTTTGCTTTCGAGCTCAAATCAAATGAATTCGCCTTGTTTTGAGTGTTGGTAACAAGCACAGCAGCAACAACAACAGCCAAAGCAACCACACCAACAACAACAAGACAAAACTGACAGAATTTGAAAGGTGTACTACGATAAGTATTTAAAATAGCGAGTTAAAAGTTTCTTTGCAGAAATCATAAATCCAAGGCAAAGAAATTCTGATTAGCGATAATTACTAGCTTGTTCTGATATCGATATATACAGAAATGTGATAGATTATTATCGATACATATAACGTTGACAAAAGTGCTAAAATACAAGCGTAAATATTAATGTGATTAATTAGGCAAAAGCAAACAGATTAATTGGAAGTCCAGCTACTTCAAATATACCTTAAACAGTTAATACTATTACTATGTTTTATTTATTAGACAATTATAAAATTTGAATACATTCTCTCTTGTTTGAAATGGAGTTTGGTAAGACTTGTAGAGTGTTTAACGAGCTTCGATTGTTATCTTCCTATCATTGATCAATATTTACGTAAAGTACATTCACCTAATTTACCTAATTCACCCACTTAAATACTTACTTAAGCTTGTAGCTTTTGTTTAAAATATGTATTGGCTGTACTTGCCATGCCCTGTAGGCATTAAATATAAAGTAGGGTATGATTACCGGCGAAGATAAACCGTTTTTTAAACTATAAACTCTAGAAAACATAAATGTTTATCAATTATAAAGTTCAGATTTACATAGTTATAAAGAGGGAATTAAACCGAAACAAATATTGGTTTCGGTTTCGGTTACGTTATATTGGTTTAAGTTTCGGTTTCGATTACGGTTTAAATTGGAACTGAAAAAACGTAACTTTTCAACACCAAAATAAGCAATTTTTAATATGTAAAGTGTGTATACAATATAAATAGTAATATTATAAATAAATGCTGCTGTAACCTGTAACTGAATACCAAAAGGCAAACGGATCTGAAATTGATATTGAAAACAATATTTGATTGGTTTTGATTTCCTGGTTGTACAACATTTCAAAGGAATTTTGTATTTCTAATATTTTTCTGTCGATTGAAAGCAGTAAACAAAAGTTATTAAAGAGGCTGCAATGCTTTTCCCTACAGGGTATCTGTTAGTTAATTAGCATTAAGTAGTTGGCGCACTGTTTGCAGCGTAACTAAATTGTGATTTGGCTTAGCCAATTGGTTTTAGGCATAATTCGCTCGGCCAATCAACTAGCCACTTGTTCCAAGTCCAGTCGAAGTCCAGTCAGGCGGCCAGTTGAATTTCATGCTCTAGATAGTAACATGCACTTAGAGTAACTTGCAGGTGTATGAGTGTGTTAATGTGTGTGTGGTGGTGTGTGTGTGTGTCTTGGCAACGGATTCAAATACTTGTTGCATATATAAAACTTGATATTTTATTGACTTTCCGATCGACTTGAGTCGAGTATATTTTTTGAATTACTTTATTTTTTGTTTTTTGCTTTTGTGAACAGATTTTTAAATTGGTTCAAGTTACGAGTGCGCCCCAAAATGCCAACGGTTTAAACAATAATAATAGCAACAACAATGGCAACAGCAATAGCAATAGCAATAACAATAGCGACAGTTATAATAAAAGTAACAACAACAACAACAACAAGAAATATTATTTCCATTGTGCGCAAGGTGTTAAAAATTTGATTGTATAACTCAGAGCTCGGACAACAACTTAAAAATCGATTAACAGCCGCGTAATTATGGACATAATTTGTGTGCACAAGTGTTGCAACAACAACAAACAGTAACAACAACATATAAGATATATAGTATGAAAAGTAAATGGCAAGAAATTGAAGCCCAAAAATACCAATGACCATTCAATGGCCTTGAACTTGAATTTGGCAAGGAATCAGTTAGGAGTTTTGTACATAAATATACCAGTTTTTTTATATGTATGTACACACACACACACACATGTTATTATGGCCGGGACTTTCACTTTTTGTTCAACACAATTCAATTCTTGTGAAGGGCTCTTCGCTTAATGGCCAAATGCAAATGCATTGGAAATTTTCGGAAGGTGAACCAGTGTAACGCCCAGTTAAAGTCACGTGTGTGAGTGTGTGTGTGTGTGTGTGTAACAGTGCGTGTCGGACAAGGTCAACACCTTTCCTTTTGCCAGGCGCAAAACAAAAAAATAAGTAATAGGTGTCTATATAGAGACAAAGACAGACACTTGAGTTAATTGAATAAGTGTAATAACAAGACAAGAGATTGCGCATACGCCCCGTTAGTTGGGAGCACTTGTTAATTAAAATATTTGGAATTAATTATGTAAGCAAATGTCACACATACGCCCAATACGCAAATTGTCAGAGGTTAGAGTGTGTCCGCGTGAGGCTGATAGACTAGGAAATATCCTGTACTTTTATGATTAAATTTAAAGTAAACTTTTAAAAAAAATTTCCACCCACTTATTTGTTTACATCATTTTCAAATATTAAGATTAACAATAACGATTAATAAACAATAAATAAAGCAAATATGGAAGCCATCATTTGAGAATTATGTCAGCAATTAGCTTTATATGGATTAGCTATAAACGTTCGAGAAGCAGATAAACAATAAATTTAGTGGTCTAAGAATTTATAAGATACGGCTTAAACAGTTAGATTAGTTCATTAAGAGTTTAGGTAATAAATACTATAGCCAGATATACCTTGTTTAAAATAAGATGAGCTGAATGAGGTTGTTAGAAGAGTTATCAAAGTAACTTCTTTATATGTTTATTATTTTTTGCTCTTATAATCTTTATTAAACACTTGTAGTTAGTTTGTCTTGCATACCCTTGCTCTCCATTTAATTGTCTAGAGGGTATATAATTATACAAAGTACAAATCAAGTATCCGTGTCTGACAAAATGTTAATTGACTACAGCCAATTAAACAAACAGGCAATCAGTCAATTGGCCAATCAGTCATATATCAGACATACATATGTATACAATATAAGATCTATGGAGTCTATCAATAGTTCATCGGACAGTTTCCTTCATTAGCTATACTATTGTATACGGATTTGTCTTTGGAATATGATATCAATCGTGGGCTGCAAATCATTTTGGCCAAAACACAAACACGTCAGCACGACGAGATGCTTGCCACCTTAATTAATCCAGTTTTTATGGAGCGTCTTGTTTAAATTAGTTTGACATTTAAGTTTCGCATTTGCCGCTCGGCCCGTTGACTACCGATGTTGTTGCTGCTAGTGTTGTTGGTGCTGCTTCAGCAACTGTTGCTGATGCTCGATTTTCGTCTTCTTTGCCGTCATCTGTGGTCATAAATTTTTAATTTCTGGCACTGACGGCGCTCATCATAAATTGCCTTTTAGTGCCAAAATAGCAACAACAACAGCAACAACAACAACAACATCTAACGCCAAATGTGAAAAGAGCAAAGCTATGCCTTTGGCATTCAAATGACCAGATCTCAGATGAGTAGAGACACATTCACAGTCACAGTTAAAGCCAAAGCCATGTCCAACCAGTTGAGCGGGCGTTTGGGGCCAGACCCAAACCCAGACCAGACTCATACCAAGACTCACATTTAGACGTGTTTGATGATGAACTTGATGCCGATTTAACGGCAATCAACAAGCGAAAAAATTATTTCAACAGCAACTTTTTTGTTTTTTTCGCTTCTTTTTTCTTGAGTTCTTCTATTTGTTTTTTGTTTGTTAAAAACCAAAAGTTGTTCTTATGTAAATTGGTTTAGTTTATTTTAACTTTATTTTCGATTGCTGACGTTTTGAGCTTTTGCTCGCATTTATATTTAATATATTTAATTATGTTAATTAAACCAAAGACAAATGCGACAAAAGTGGCTCAGAACTGGTCAGCTGCTTAGCTATATAAAAACTAGAAGGTGTAGGTTAAAATTTGGAGTGTAGACTATCAGATGCTCTACAAGATAAAAGACTTGTAAATTTGACTGCTCAAATGGTTTTTAGATTTCAAACTTGCATAGCTCTAACTTAACTTAAAGCGTTTTAAAGGTTATTTGGCCTCTTAATTGATGCTGTATTTAGGGAAATTCCTTTTCTCTAATCCCCCTTCTTAAACTATAACTTTACTTAGTTTACTTCTTTAGGCCTGCCTCTTAACAAATTCACAGCTCCCAATTTTAGGGTATTAAAATGTGTGTCTTCACATTTTGTTACCGATTAGCACAGAGTCCAACAAATGATCGGAAACTATAAATATCGTAGCAACTATACCAAAACATATTGTCGAGGAATACGTCAAGACAAACTATTAACTAAACTATACATACATTGATTTTTTATAAATAAAGCTATTTAAATAGATACTAAGTGGATTGGTTGTTCCGGAAATTGTGATTATTATGGCCTGTTGTCAACCAACGAGTTGAGATACTTTTAGCCAAGTCTATAAATCGTTTCAATATCAAATTTATAATGTATAACAAACTATTGTATAACTGAACTTCCACCTTATGAATGAAAAATCGAAACAAGTTGGCAGCATCGTTTGCAGACTCTGCGCTCAACCTACCTCAATTCTCAAAGATATTTTTGGCTCTTTTTTCCATTGTTGAGATGCTGCAGTTAAAGCCGAAGCCGAAGCCGACGTCGAAGTCAAAGTCTTGGGAGTCTTTTGGAGCGGTTAGCTGCAGATGGGCAACTGGGCAAACTGGGGGAGGCTGAATCGGATTCGAATCTGGTTGGTACCGAGTCCGAATGCGCTCCGTTTTGAGTGTGGAGTGTTGAGTGTTGAGTGTTGGAGTGTTGAGTGTTGAGTGTGTTGCGTATAAAACCAATTTGAGCGACGGATGGCGAACCAGTTGAGCGCTGACTTTGCAAACGTTTTCATCATCATAACGCGACCGTCCGTCCAAGAGGCAAATGCATTTGGCCAAAAGTTCGTTACAGACAAACAAAAACCACAACAACATCAGTAACAACACACAACAAAAAATAAAGTAAAAAAAATTGTTTACTGTATTTGTGTTTGTTTTTGCTTTTGCTTTTGGTTACTGTCTTTGTGTGTTATTGTTTTTGTGTTTTGCTTTTGCAGCCAAAGTTAAAGTTAAGATTTGCCGTCAAGTGTTTTCTTTGACTTCGCTTCGTTTGCCGTTTTATTCGTTCGACGTGCTCCCCAGCGAACGGTTGTTGCTTTGTCTTTTGCCTTTTTGTATCTGACGGATACGCGAGCGCGCTCTCCGAGTATCTATCTGTGTGTGTGTGAATTGCTGCCTGTTGATTGCTCTGGTATTGGTGTGTGCGTGTGCGTGTGAAGAAAGAGCAATATTTATCAAAAAAAAATAGATATATAAAAAAAGTGTTGTTGTTGGTGGCGAAATAACGAAATAACGCCAACAACAATTGTCGATGAAACAACAGCAGCAGCAGCAGCCGCATAAGAAATAGTTTTTCCAGTGCAAAAACCAAATGCTCATTATATAAATCATCATAAATTGTGTTAAATATCATTCGAAGCACATGCAAATGCGTCAAGTGCTTTGCAGATTTGCCCTCAACAATTTCAACTCGACTCTGTTTGGATAGCAGCAACATTGGCAACATTGGCAACGGCAACAGCAACATTAACGACTTTCCTTTGGGCCAACAATAAAGGTAAGGTAATAAGGTATCCTCTGTTGCAAGTTGCATGTTGCATGTGCTCTGCTCCACTTTTGATCGCATTTCTTACGCGTTATGCAATTGTTGTTATTGCTGTTGTGGTTGTTGTTGTGATTGTTGTTGCTTACGCATAATGATGTATCGATATATCGCTAGCTTGTGCCATTAACATATTCAATGCCTAATCACAAATGGCAGTTTGACGAGGCCAAAAGCATTTGCTGCCAATTTCGTTTAAAAGGCCAGCGAAAGCATTGGCCTTAATTTGTTGACCAATTGGCGCCGTCTAAGCCTACTGAGCAGCAACAACAACTGAGCAACTCGGCAACTGTTGCTGCTGGTCAAGCACAATTGCTATTGCACATTGTTTAAACTTTGCCATTCTCACAACAATTTGAGATGCTGCCAACTTTAAGAAACGGAAAGAAGGAGAAGTTTAACTAAGCACAAGTCAAGAGATTGCAGAGGGGATTTTTGGAATAATATATTGTTCTCAGAAGAACTGAAAGTGGTTAAAATTATTATGTATTTTGCTAATAAAAGTTCTATAAATCAATATATTTATTACACATGGTATAGCTTTAGGTTTATACATTTTGAATATATATATATAGTGCGAGACACTTAATGAAAATTATTTAAGTTAGTAAATTTATTATAAATCACGACTGGAATCTTGAAAAAAGAGCTTTAAGTTAATAAATTTAATATTTATTATTCCGCTTATTTTTAATAATAAAACACTTTAGATTAATAAATTTATTATAAATTTTTGCTACATTCCTTGCCAACTTTGATAGAGACACGGCATGACAAAGCATAGCTCGATATGTTGTTGATTCCTTTAGAGATTGCACAGGGGGATTTTTTTGGAATAATATGTTGTTCTGAGAAGAGCATAAAGTGGTTAAATTATTATGTATTATTGCCAATAAAAATTCTATAAACTAATATATTTACTATGTATAGTGTAGCTTTAGGTTTATAAATTTTGTTTAAATTATTGCCAGACTTTTAATAAAAATTATTTAAGCTAATAGATTCTTAATAAAAACTTTCAGTTAATACATTTTTTATTGTTTTTTCCGTGTTGTTTTTTTAATAAGAAAAAATTTTAGATTAATAAATTTATTGTAAATAATTGCTAGATTCTTTGCCAACTTTGAGAGAAACACTACATTACAAAGCATAGGTCGACATGTTGTTGATTCTTTTAGAGATTGCAGAGGGGATTTTTTATTTGTAGAATCTGTTGTTCCAGGCAGAGCTTTAAGTTCATAAATTTGTCATAAATTATTGGTAGTTTCTTAATAAAAAGACCTAAAGTACATACATATAAGTTGTATATCTATGTATTATAAATTATTACTAGATTCTTAATAGCATAACAAAAAACAAGCAACATTGAACAGAGATTAAAGTTAGTTTTGCCAATGCAATCGATAACTTCGACAAAACACAAAACTTGTTGTCGTTGTTGTTAGTGCAGCTTAGCACGAGTGTATGTGTGTGTGTATGTGTGTGTGTGTGTGTGTGTGGAAAGACACTTGGCAGCACAGAGCCCACCCGCTGCATGTAACTCTAGCTGGCAGCGCATTCTTGGAAAATCTTTCGACTTCAGCAGCAGCACAGCTGTAAAGCAGTGTGTGTGTGTGTGTGTGTGAGTATCTGTGTGTGTGTGAGTATGTGTGTTTGTATGTAACTGCGGTTGCGATTGCTTGCACATCATTTGGCCCGCTGGCGTTGCGCTTTTTACAATGTGGTATGTAATTCATTTGCATTGTTTAACTGTGCACCGTTTTCTTCTTTGGCCGCAATAACAACAGCAACAACAACAACAACAACAGCAACAACAATAACAACAGCTAAAATGGCTTAAAGCAAAAACGATTTACATAAAATTTATTGCTGCCACATTACAAAGCAGTTAGTTAATGCTGTTGCTGCTATTGCTGCTGTTGCTGCTGCTTAATTGTGCGAAAAGCGTTTTGCTCGCTGACTGCAACGTGCTCAGCCATTTGGCCAACAACAGAGAGCCGGCACATCACGTATACGACACGTGGCGAGCCTTGAACTCGACTAGCATTTGCTAAACACACACACACACATACAGTGGGAGAGGGATCCAACGAAACCGGTTACAAAATGCACAAAATTCATTAATTAATTAATAAATAGTGGAGCAGTAAATCAAAAAGAGCGTATCAACAAATTATTGATACAATTAATACAAAGAAATAGAGCTCAAGTCAAATGACTAATAATAATGATAAATCCGATTTATCATGATGATTATCAATTGGTTTTTTGGGTAGTCTAATCCACACTTCAGTAGCACTTGGACAGCACAACTTGGTAGCCGTTGGCCAAATTCGCACATGACTTTTAAGTTTTGATTTGGAAGAGGATCGTATTTTGGTTAGACATGGATCAAGGCGATCAATCAAAGCACCAAAGCACCTTCAATGGCCCGTTACCATAGCAAATTGTGCAAGGTAATGGTAATCAAATCAAACTATATAAGTATAGGTTTATATACAGACTTATATACCTATCGATTTAAATTTAAAGATAACTGAAATTCTGCTCACAGTTTGCTGCCCTTGTAACGAATATTCGAATGAGAAAAAGTTGATATGTTAATGTCGGAATTGTCGAAGAAGCTGGAGAAGGAGAAGATGCTGCTGGTCAGCGGCATTTTGGTTAACCGATTTGCAGTATTCCGTTGTTGTTGTTGTTGTTGCCTGTCAGTCGCTTTGTTGTCCGCTGAACTGTTGGCATTTAAGCCCCCATCGATCGTTTGATCAATCTGACGATCGACGGATCGATTGATGCTTGATGCGGTTGCGTTTAATGGAATCTTAATTAATTATTAGTTTTTCAACGGCCTTTTGCAGCTGACAAGCTCCAAATGTTAACAATCAAAGCGGGTTTTTTGTTAGCTTTTTTCTTTATGTTAACAATAAAAATTGAAGAAAAAAACAACCAAAATAAATAAATCAGCGGAAGTGTTGAATGTTAAACTTAAGGTGAGAATACATTTTGTGGGTGGTGCATGATCAATGGTTATTTTATACCAAATTAAAGTTGAATAAATGTCAGACTCATAAATAGTAAATTCAATATAATCTTAGAATATTTTGAATTAAATAATGCATGTTTTACATTGTTAAATTTGCATAAATATATGCATTCTATTTTTAAATATTCTTCTATTGGTATTGCAATCTCTATTACTACTTTTAAAATATGAACTTGTATCTTTTTATCATTTAATAGCAATCTGTATATATTTTTTATATCTTAAATCCAAATTGTTGCCATGCATTTTGTTAGCTGCTGTTTATTTTCCCTTTCGTTTCTATAAAACATTTTAATTAAACACAAATTGATTTCAACAATTTTGTCAATTTCATTGTTTGACTTTAAATTAGCACATTTAATTTGTTATTAATGGTGGCATTTAAAAAACTGAAGTCAAATCGATATTTATTTTTGGTGTCTAACTGATATGTCATCTATATGAAACAATCTTGAAATCAGTTAAGATTCACAGTGGGGGGTTTTTTTTTTCGATTGTTGTTAATTTTTGTGTGTTTCTTGTTCAATTTGCAATATTTATTTGTTTAAGCTTTTGGCATGTATCGCATTTAGATTTGAAATTTATGTTTTATTAGCGCGCTTTCGTGTAGCTGTTTCTGTTTCTGTTTTTTATTTTATTTTAAATTTACTTTTATCTGTCGCCTAGTATGAGTCCGACTTTGAGCAGGTTTTTTCTTCATAATTATTTTTTTTGCTTTTTTTCTTCGACAAGCGATCAACTTTTTTTTTTGCCAGTGTGTGTGTGTGAGTGTGTGTTTTTTCGATATTGATTTTTCGTATTAAGCGCATTTCTGCGTACCGTTTTTTCAAGGCCAACAATCAGGGGTGGGAAAGGCAAAGAAGGGGGGCGATGTCTGGTCAATCTGGTCAACTAACAAGTTTTCTTGCTGTTGATCAATTAAATGAAATTTTAGCAGTTACTGTTGTTGTTGTTGTTGCTGTTGTCGTTGCTGTTGGCGGCGTTTTAATAGCGTTGAAAAATGTGTGCAAAAGTCCAAGTGTCAACTGCTTCGCCAGCCTCCAGCCTCCAGCCTCCGGTTGTTGGCGAGGCGCCACAAATAGCAGCTTCATCTCATCTCATCTCTCAATCTGCAGCTGCTTGCAACCTGGCTTAATCAATTCAGCTGCTGCTACTGCTGCTTGGGAGGCTTTAAAGGCTTTTGGTGAGATGATTAAGCCATGTTTGCACTTATGTAAGTGTGGTATCCGATAACGGGGCGGCGGCCATAAGTCGTCTCAAGTGTCGTCATCTGGCGTTTCAACATGTTGTTTTTTTCTTTCTTCTTCTTCTGGCTTTCTTTCTACCTGTACTGTTGTTGTTGCTGTTGTTGCTGCTGGCGAGCAGTTCCGCCAATTAGCGACGCTTCCGCTGCAGCAACACACCAAAAATTTTCTCAGCTTTTCCTCTTGTTTTTTTTTGTTTTTCTCTCCCTCTTTTTCAATTGTTGTCGTTATTGTTGTTGTCAATTTAATTCACCTTTCAGCGTTGCATTTTCTTTAACGAAAAGCAAAGTAACGAATTTCGAGATTTCAAATTAAGCAAAAAAAATTGTGGGGATTTCTTGTAGTTGCTGTTGTTGCTGCTGCTGCTGTTGTTGCTGTTGTTATTGTTGTGTTACGACAAATTAAATAATTTGCAATTTGCATAAATTACAGAGCCCTCGAAAAAGCCATCAAACAATGTGCCTTCGGTTACGCGTCAAAATTAACAAATTAGTGCGATGTTTCGCAAATCGACGCCAACAAACTTCCGAATCGTCAAACAAAAATTCAAACACAAACTTTCCAAAAAACCATCTAAAGAAACAAAAAATCGAAAAAAAATGTCGCGCATGCGCATGGAATGCAAAAAAACAACAACAACAACAGCAACATAAGAAACATGATTACAACAAACAAATGCCCAAAAAGTGTGGCTCAGTTTGGAGTTTGTTTTTTTGTTGTATTTGGGATTTACTCGCTGATTATGCAAGTTGAGAACCGCTAAGCAAATTGATGGCCCCGTCATGGATGGTTAACCTCTCTCTCCCCCGCCTCCCCACCCCTCGGAGACTCCAAAGATTCAGTTGGAGTCGCAGTCGCAGTCGCTTCTCACGCTTGTCAGAAAATGTCAAAAGTGACTCTGGCTGCACACTAAAGACGAGAAAATATAAAAGAAGAAAAGTCAACGAGCTAAGAATGCGCCGAAGTTGAAATACACTTTGGAACAGACAAATAATGATTAATAATTTATAATTTCACTTTAAACTCTATTTATTTTTCGCCAAAATATTATTCCGTTAGGTATTTGGGACCTTTTGTAAATTTAAATATAAGTTAATTATATTTGTTTGCAGTGGAAAACAAAGTCTACAGGCAGCTCCTTTTCGCTCTCTAAGAGGTCCAATCTTAAAAAGTTAAATAATTAATTTTGCAGCATTCTTCAAACTTTCAGTATTTTTATTGGGATATATAAAAAAAATGCATAAAAATTATTTTAAAAATTTAAGTAGCGAATTTTAATATTAAAATTAAAATGCCTCTTCTTAAGACGTTTTTCGATGATATAAGCATTTTATGTAGATCGTTTAGTCCTTTGCAGTTTTTAAGTTTTCGTGTAATACTTTGTTGAGCTTATGTTATATATGGATGATTTTATCTATATAATTATACACTTAATTTTTGAACAATAATGCATCAGTAGTTCTTTGAAAGTAGCTGCTGAATAATAGTTTATCTCTGTTTAAAACTAATTATGAAATTATAAAATGACTATAATTTCACTGGTATGGCACATAGTATTAATTGATGATTAAATTATGATTTATATTGGAATCTAAATCTATTATTTGTATTTTTATCTTTATTGATACCTACATTTAACAGCATTACAAATGCATTGAGCTCTCTGTAATACCCTCTACTTAATAAGTAATTCCCTCCAGCTGCGTCTTATTTTTTCGCGGAAATTTCGACGCACGCTTAAAAGCTTTAGCTCTGACAATAGCAACAGCTGTAGTGGGTAGGGGGTGGTGGTTGAGAGGGGCAAAGACAGCGCCTCAAATTACGGCAGGCGCCATGGTCAACCGAAAGGTGAAAGACAAAAGACCAAAATGGATGGACAACACTTGGGTGCTGTGTCATCTTCCAGGCGCCTCTTTGTTCAGCTGCGTGAAGATGAGTTTTTTGGTATAACCCTTAACTCCAACCTCTTCTCCTGTCTTCAATGGTTGGCTGACTGTCGAGCTGGCCTGTGATGATGACCTTTAACGTTGCCTTCACTTTATGAACGCCAGTCAGACAGTCAGAAAAAAATCTGCATATCATTCATTATGTGGCTCTGACACGGGAACGCGTTCCTGTTGCCGCCGGCAAATTAGTTGGAAATGCGGGGGAGGCGTGTTTTTTTCGTTTTTGTTCGAAACAATTTACGATTATTTGTCTGCACGCCGACTTAAGTCCAAGTTAATCGCTGCAGTTGTCTACGCAAGCGACAGTCATAAATATTAACAGAAAAAACCAAGCGAAAATAATAAAAAAATGTCAAGGATTTAAGCCAAGAGAAAGATCGTCGAACAATAACATAAAATGCAATCAGCGGAGAGGTTCGCTAATCGCTCAATCGGGTTGGTCAGGTCTACTAGAGGCCGTGGTTCCAGTTCGACCTGGTTGACACTTTAATTGGAGTCAGCCACCGACAACAACAATGAAGACAACAACAACAAAACAACGACAATCGTGAGCAAGGTCATTTTAAAATGGTTTCTTTCTTTTTTCTCAGCGATTGTCCAAAAGATTAACGAAAACTCCAATAACAAAAGTAAAAAAGAGAATGAAATAAATTCCGAGCAGTTTGCATAAATAAATTCTATTGCTGATTGGATCTGCCATTGACTTATTGACTTTTAATGGGCATTTCAGACATTCCATATTTCTTCCTACTCTTTTTATTTTTGGTTGTGCGTCTGAGTGAGTGTGTGTGTGTGTTAATTTGGCAGTCGATGTCAGATGATTGATGTGAAATGATTGTTTTGAAATATGAATGCAAATTCAAATTTAAATGACGATTAGTCAGCGCATAGCTAAAGAATTGATAGACACTTTGTATCCAACCAAAAAAATGTGGGTCAAGATTCAGTCTAGACATAGATCCTGCTGCGGATGCGGGTGAGGGTGCGTATGATTATTATGACGTCAGCAGACAAGTGGGAAAAAGAGACATCATTAACGGCATCCGGCGCATGACTCAGGCCAACAACAACACTCGACGGGTTTGGCATCCTCTATGTGTGTATATGTAAATAAAGACGACTCTACGCATATGGAGGCTGTTATTTCTTGTTAATGTTGTTGTTGATGATTTTGTAATATCAGTTAATGAATTTCTGTGTTTGGACCAACCAAAATTGGTCACCAATTAACAGACGTCTTGCAGTTGTCACAACAATTTAATGTTAACTTTTGTTTTTTTGCTGTCTTCTTTTTAAGCCATGTGCCTGCTGCCATAAACAAACGTCACGCTTCCTAATTGAAAAGTGCCAGCTAAATGGACGCGTAGCACACGACAAACTCAGACTGAGAGAGTGTGTGTGAGAGTGAGTGAGAGAACGAGAAGCAGTGCAGTTTTTTTGGACATCTAAGAGAGCAGAGACCAGAAGACACACACGACGAAGCGAGGCAACCAAAACACAGAGGCCAAAATGTGCAGCTCAACAAAAATGGTTTACAGTTATAGAATTTTATGGCTTTCCGGCGTTTTACTAGGTGAGTTGTGGCCCCAATAATAAGACCAGACCAGACCAACCAGAAACGAGACGACACGAAAGCCGACACATAAATTAAATGCCAAGTGCGTCGATTAGACGATTTGCTTTGAGGCCGCATCAATGGCAGGCAGGCGTGAGCCACATAAAAACTATAAAAACCTAAAACTTGGCAATCAAACTATGTAGAGCACGGAGAGGAATTTCGAAAATTAATGCAAACTTCAACTGAGTTCAAGTATCTCATTGATGGCCATTTCCTTATATTTCCTTACTGTTGCTTAACCTTCATTTATTGCAGCTCCACTTTTGCTGGTTGCAATCACCGCACAGGAGCCAGCCAGTCCAGTATTTCAAAATCACAAGACGAAGGAATGGACGAATTTAGATAATATAACCTTCTCCTTTGATTGCAAGCGACGTTCGGTGGGTTTCTATGCGGATATGGAGTACAATTGCCAGGTAAGCAGTATTATTTTTTAAATATTCTTAGAATAAAAAGTGCGGAATTCGTAAAAATAGTATCATAAGAAGAAGTATAGTAAAAAAACTATTTTAAAACGTATTATAACAACAAGTATAGTAGAGTAAACTATTTGTCGATTTTGAAAACGCGCGCGAAGATTTCAGCAGCCCTGGGCAAAAATTCAGCAGCCTAAAAGTATGCATCGAAATTTTTTTTTAAATTTAAATTGGCGTGCCTTTTAAAAGACGAAAATTATAATAATGTTTCTTTAGTAACAAAATACCTTTAGACATACTAATGAAATTATAAATTATATAAATTAAAGCGGCTTCTTAGAATAAATGTTTACTTTCTTCAAATGATGTTTAAAAAATCTACAAAATACCAGGACAAACCTAAGAGAATTAATTCTACAAAAAATCCATGCAAATAAACATGCTCCAAAGAAACTTTATAATAAAATATAATTAAATAATAACAAATTAAAAACGATTTATAAAATGGTACACTCAAATATTACAAATACTTTCAGATATTCCATATGTGCGACGAGGAGGGCAATCGAATACCACATTTGTGCGCCAATGAAACGAGCTTTAATCAGGAATACAGAATATGTGATTGGGATTATAACTTTAACTGCACAGAGTCGCCGGTAAGTACCGAAAATATAATTAACATTTATAGTTATTAATTAAAGACTTATCTCTTTTAGAAATGGTTCTATCTGAATGAGTTAACGTATGCCACAGATCCGCCAGACGAAGATGATGAGGACTACTAAATGCAATTAACTAAATATTTATTGTCTTTGAGGAGCAAAAACAAATTAAATTAAATGCAGCAAAAACTGAATGAAAAATGAATGATATAAAAAGCAAAAAAACCCTAAATGGAGAGTAAATTTCCATGAAAATGTTAACTAATTTAAGAAATTTGTTGACAATTTTTGTTGAGTTTCGTTTTTGTACAATTGTATGTAGTCTAATTTTTTGAGTATTGTATTGAATGAGAGTCGTGTAAATAATGTAAATAGAAGGCCAGTAACTAATAACAACATTTAAAAAGCAGCATCAACAGCAACAACAACAACAATTACAACTACAACAATTCAAGGCCGTCAGATTACTGTATAATTTACAAATAATATTCTTTGTTTGTAAGCAATATAAACAAAATAAAAATCGAAACAATGGATTGTACTTCTATATGAAATAATTGAACTCGACTTTTTATATTAAGCTTCGGAGAATTCCGTTGACGTGACAAAATGCTTTAGGCCCCATTAGCAAATTGTCAATGTTGTTATAGATTTTTTGCACTGCGTGGGAGTCACCGACTACCGACTACCGACTGGTAAATAACCCCGATGAGTCAAGTTCAATGACGAAACGAAAAAGGGTATCGAAAAAAAACGAAAACACGACAGACATGGCAGATGAGAAAATTGGTCTAGAAAAAGCAGAGTCAGTGCGTGAAATTGCAACTTCCTGGTTCAAGAGTTTATAAAATAGAACACGATCGGATGCCACACAGTTAGTCTAAAAGTAAAGCTTCAACTATCTACAACCAATTGGATACTATAACTACCTACATGATGAAATACCAGAAATTCTATTGTGTGCTGCTGTTGCTTTCTTTGTCTGCCGTAAGTCTAAGAGGAGTGTTTAATAGTCCTTAATCTAATTTATACTTTATTTATATACAGTTAACTGCCGCCCAGTACTATACGCCATACAATCCGTACAACACGCCCAGTCCAACGTTTTCCAGCTTAAACAACTATTACTATTCTACGCCATATCCTTACATTGGAATACCAACGGCCTCTCCTTATTACAACAACAATCAACAGATTCGTATTTGGCCCTATGTCATTGGACAGTATCTGTATCCATCCTACTACAATAACAACAGCAACAATCCTTATGCCTCCTTGGGCACACCCAACTGGCAGAGTTACTATGCGAATGCGTATCAAAATAACTTTGGTAAAAAATAGTTTATAAAATCTCACTACTATAATTTTTGTTCATTTCAATGTTGTTTAAATAAAAAGTAGTTTTTAAGAAAGATAACAATCACGAGGAGTGGAAATCTTTGTTTGGAATACAGTTACCTCGAGTACAACACAAACAAAATCATAAAAATGCAAATGATATAATCCATAATGATGTCATTTTGATAAGCAGCGGGACAGCACATGTCATAGGCGTGGAAACCGTTAGGGAATACTCGTAGAACCCATAAGCATTTATGACACCTTTGACACATTTCGAGCAGACGGAAAACCAAACAAGATGCCGCCCAAACTCAAACCCAGAAGGTTCTTTGGAACATTAGGCCTAAAGCTGAGCTTACCACATACAATGTACTTAACGGATTTCACACTTGGCTGCTAGTTACCAACCATGTTGCCATTATGTAATAACAAATGTTTGGGCTTTACGTTTAGAGTAATGAACTTGAAACATGGCATTGCTGCACTTTTTCACAGTCAAACAACAAACATCATTATCAGTTGGTTGACTTATGACCCACATTTTGGGTCTGGCTATGAATGGAAAGATATTTTTTAAGCTATACGCCTATGGTGAACTGTCAAAATAACTGTATTCTGTTATGCATGACGATCAATGCGGATTGATGGCACACAGATCAAAAATCTTTGCATCATATCAAATGTTCTAATAAATATGCTTATCAGTCGGACTTAATAATGCTTCAATACGCACTCTTTTCTTATGCAAAGCAGCTGGTTGAGGGAACTTGGTGAATGGACACCTCACAATACGAGAGAGAGAAAAAGAGAAAGAGAGAGCGAGAAAACGCAAGAGATTGAGATGGGGAGAGGGGCAGGAGAGAGACAGAGAGACAACTCTGCTGCTGTGGCTGGAAATGGGTCAAAAACAATCACAAAAGTGCGGGTAAAAGGTAGCCGGCAAAAATGATTGGATTACCCAGACACAAGGCAAGAAAAGAAAAATAAGCCAAGATGAACTAAAATACTCTGTCTTACTAAAGTTAAAACACAGCTTAATGCTCTATAAAAGATATGAAAATAAGCCTAGATGAACTGAAAACACTCTGTCTTACTAAAGTTAAGACACAACTTAATGCTCTATAAGTGAGTACATATAATAACAATCTAATAAATATTTTATATTATATTATTAACTTATTTAAATATGAATGGATTTCTTATAAAAAGATTTTTCTTTCTGCTAATGAAATTGTCTTCTTTAAACTGAATTTAGTAAATCCAACAAAATCTGTTAAATTTTAGTTAAATTTAAGACATACATATAATGTCATGTAAATTATTATAAATTATTATATTTAAATTAAAACTGATATTTCTACTAAAAAGTAAATTCTCTTACCTAAATTAGAAAGGTTCAACAATTTACATTAAAATAGTTAACATATCTAATTTCATCACAAGAATAAATCACAGCTAATATTTATATTACAATAACATTTTGTTGCTTAAATTGACTATGGGAAAGTTTAACATTTTATATTAAAAATCTAACATATCTAATTTCATAATATTTCTTTATTAAAATCAAAGTCATAGCTGAGTTTTCATTTCCATAGCTCCCACAACCACAAACCGAAACTCTCAATACTCTAAACTGACAGGTGCAACTTGTTGCAAAGTAAATACTCTAGACATAAGAGCAAAACTATTCAAACAAGTTGGTAATGCAGGTGGACAGTTGGCTGGAGTTGAAGAGGGTAAAAATGGGTGGGGTTTGGGTTGGGGCTTTGGGTCAAGCATGCCTTGAATAGTTCGACTTCGGGGCAATGTGACGTCAGCAGCATGTTTGTCACGTTCGCTAAAAACATTTTATCTGCTGTTGCCCATTGCACGACTATTCGTAATAAAGTCAACAATGGAACAACGACGAAGAGCGGTAACTGAGGGATGGAGCCGGGTAAGAGCAAAGAGAGTGGGGCATTGAGTCGGCACTTTTTGGTGCTGGTGCTGGTCTACTACTACGATGAGATCGTCGTCTGCCGTCTGCTGCCGTTTAGGGGAAAATTGTGAAGAAAGTGTTGAAAACGAAATTGTAACTGAGAGAGCGCTGTAGTGGAGAGTCGAGCGAAAAGCAAACACGTTAAAGAAGAAGCTCTGGTCTCGGGTCTCTGGTATCTGGTCAAAAAAAAGACTGGTCCGACCGAGAGCAAGATTCGCGCTCGAGACCAAGACCTTACCAGTTGGCCAAGACCGTAGCCAACTGACAGTCAACGGGCACATCTCAAGCGCAGCAGTCGCGTCAAGTCATTACGATTTGGATCTTTTTTAGAGTAAACCTCCTTTTAGCTACTGCTCTTTATTTGGCAACAAGGCAAACGGCCAATTTGCGTGTGTTGCAGAGATTGATTATTGTTGTTGTTGTTTGTTTTCGGTGGTTGCGTGAAAGTCGTTCGAGCATTTCAAGACATTGTTGTTTAGTTAATTTTACAGCAAAAGTTCAATGAAATAATTAAGGATACGAAACGGCAACAGCAAATCAAACAAAATCAAGTGAAAACGCAAAAGAAATCAAAACAAAATCATTGCAGCTGTTCAAGAAAATCTCTCATTATGCTGGTAAGTCAAAGCAAATAATCGAAAGCACAGATATCTTTCAAATCATTATAATACCTGGCACGCACTCTTTGACCGACTTACCTTAATTCGTTGTTAACTCAAAGGAGTCGCAATGATAACAGGGCCAACAATTGACAACTGACAATGGCCTTTGTTGTGTAGACAATTCTGGCCATGTTTACACTGTTATTTGTTATTTGTCATCTTGCCAAAAAAAAGGCAACTTTCTTTTAAGCCATGTGTTGACCAAGTCTTTATTCAATTGCAACCAAAGCACTTTTAAGTACTCTATTATTAGCGGTCTTTTAATGTTTTTTCATTTGTTTTTTCATTTCAATTTTGTGTCATGAACTGTGACTTGATGTTAACTGCCATTAGATAATGCTCACTTGTAGATCGTAATTACATTTATCTGTCTGTCTTCCGTTTGTGTTTGTGTCCAACACGTGCCCTAATTGCATTCACAACGCACTATACTTTAAAATTGTTTTTATTAGTTTTATGATTATGTTTATAGTTTTACGACCACTTACACAATGAATCAAAATTGTCTTTAACATTTAGCGGAGGTTAGGAGGGGCTTTTTTATGGCCTCATGTATAGTTTGTGGGCGTGGTGGCGTTGTAAAATCATATAAATTTAACCGCAGCTCCTAAAATGTAAAACGCTACCTACACAGATTTTACTGGGTGAAATAAAAGGCATATAAATAAAGGAAAGTTTGGAAAATTTATTGAGAATATTCCTTATAATTTACATTAATATTTCCAGAGTTCAACCTTGTCCATTTAAGTACAAAGCACTTACAAAATTTGCGCGACAAAAAGTTTAATGAATTTAATTGATATAATCGCCAGTTTATTAGCTTAATTTGTTTATATTCCAACAATGATTCACACAAATTGTAAACAATTACTATTCATAATACAATCAAGACAATTCCCATACTTAAATAATTTAAATTGTTGTCGATTTAAACTAGAATAACGAATACTTCGATAACAGGAAAGGGTTTGTCTTTAACACTTTCCATTTTTGAGTGTGGACCTAATTTGAATCATCAGCTGCTCGAGGCAAGTGCTAAAAATTTAAATAAATGTTAACCCAACCCAAAAAAGTCAATTTGGCATAAAAGTATTTAACACCAATTCGTTGAAATGTGCCAGGCGAAATTTCGGTGAAGCTCTTTAAATATTTATACGAAAAGAAAAATAAAACAAAAATTAAATATATACAAGTCTAAAATTTCACCGAAAGTATATATTTAAATTTGGTTACATCAAATGACGACACTAAAAGTTCAAGATGTAAATTAAATTATGCTGAAGCCATTAATTTGAATGCAGTTGGAATCAGACTCAAAGTGAAACTGAGCTGGAAAAACTGCCTTCTATCGGTCGGGTTTGGATCAATCAGTCAGTTCAAACGGAAAATATGTTAATTCCCCTATAAAATGTTTGCCTTTTTTCATATTGTTTATTATCACTTGTGTTTATATTCAAATAAAACGCAGATTAATAGCTAATTTCTACGCCTGTTGCATCATAGTAAAAGCCTTTCTTTTTCCGACATTTCTTTTCCTTGGCTTTTGTTTCAATTTCGTTTTGCTTTGACTGCAGTTGCAGTTAACTATTTAAATAATGAAAACCCAATAAATTCGTATTATATTTAATCAAGGCCAAACTGCGGATTTCCATTTACAGTTACAACAACACGACAACACCACAAAAAAAGAATAACAAATAATAAACTCGGCACAAATAAGACATCAATGGAAAAGAATAATAACAATAGCTTTGACAGCAAATTAATAAACATTTTCACACAATGCCAAATAAATGAAATATTTTACCATAAATAAATCGAGGATTAGATAATGCAAAACTGATCGAAAATTATGTCAAGACAACAACGGGTTCCAGTTGACATGCGAATTCTTTTCTTGAGGTCCGCTAATTAAACTGTCTCAGAATTTAGCTTTGATTAATCTTCTGAAACTGATTTGGACTTTAAAGGCCTTTTGTTTACATGAAATGAAGCCAACCGTTAGTTCTACATAATTTACACGATTTGTTCAGAACTTTTGTTTGGCCAAAAAGCCATCGTAAAATTGAGATATCACTTGGCCACGCTCCAGGGAAATCATGGTTTTTGGGGCCAACACAATTAGAAATCACAAATAGTTTCTTATATTCCTACAAGCATGTGCAGAGGTTTCTTTTGTATTTTCAAGTGATTCTGAAAATTGAAAATGGAAAGCGTCTTAATGATGACTTTCAGTTTTGGTTCAAGTTCTGCGGGGGAAAAGTATGAGAATATTTAGTTTAGGTAATTAAGAGTTAGTTGTAGGGGCTTGAGGTCTAAGATATGATATGGGATCTTATTTAATTGTGTATATCTTTTATGAATAGTTGCACAGGTATTTTATTTATAATAGTTGGCCAGAAAGCATCTAAGATCCTTTGCAAATTCTGGGAATCATATTTGTCTATCAGAAATATGACATTCATTAAAAGTGAAATAAATACAAACAGAATTTAGTTTCTTTGTATCTAAGAGATAATATCTCTGACTATTTTGCCGTTCCCATTGTCATTCTCAACTATTTCTGTTAGTTCTCACCGCCTCATCTATTCAAGTTTCACTTTTTTGTAAGAGCTTGCCACATCTTGCCGTAATATCCGTCTGTTTAATTAATATCGCGAAATATCTAATGATTTATGTGTCAGGTTTTTATGCATCATTTACATAGTGCAAATATTTACATATAAATTGCTGCCCACAACTTTAGGAGCAAAAAACAAACCGCACTGACGACAAAAATCAAAAACTTCATAACTTTGAGTATGTTGACATTTTGTTATTGTTTTTGTTGGGTTTGCGGCAAGAGCTGAAGAATTACATAAAAGACGACTGCGTTGCGGTTCATATTATATGAGGCGTCAAAATGTAAATTGTTGCAAGCAAAATATGGGTCATAAAATTGTTTTATGAGTACGTTGAAGCCGCAGGTTGGTTTAGTGTATTCTTGAAAAGTGTTCACGGCTATTACCAGAGCAAGTGTAAGAGTGGTCTTGTCTTTGGTCTTGTGTCTTGAGCTCTTAGCAGGTTCGTTTCCTAAGTCTTTCGTTTACGCAATTTCCCGTGCGTGCATGATGATGAAATGCGTCTGAAGCGGCTTTTTGATGTCATATCTGAACAATGCAGTTAAACACACTCACACACTTACAAATTTACAACAATTTCTCCCATTTGTACTTTCAGTTTCTCACAAAGAGTTCAAGTGCGCGACGCTCATTGCTTGCGTTGTTTTTGGCATTGTGTTGTCTGAGCTGCGCATTGGGCGCTAAAATCACCAAAAAGGTCGAAAAGCCGCCGGCGGCTAATGCCAATAACAATGAAGACAAAGCTGAAGTAGAGCCAGCAGCAGAAGCAGCCGAGGCAGCTGCCCAGGCAGCGGATGATAAAGACGACGACGATGATGACGATGATGATGATGACGAGGAAGCCGATGGTGATGATGACGACGATGATGACGAGGAGGAGGAGGTGAAGAAAAAAGAAAAGAAACCAACTGATAAGGATGCTGCAGTAGCTGCCACAACAACAAACAACAAGAACGAAGTGAAGCCAGCTGTTGATCCCACAGATCTTAGTGTTTGGGGCATGGTCCGCACACTTTGGAGCTGGTTGCGCAGCGATCTAAGTGAAAGTCTATTCGGCGATGACGATGAAAAACCCGCAACAGCAACAACAACCACAGCGGCTGTGGGTGAGTAAACAACAGCTGCAACTCTGCTCCAAATGCTACAAATGCCCAGCAATTAGTAAAGCGTTGATTGCATTTACGCAATCCGATTGCCACTGATTAGCGACTTCTTCAATCAACTGTTAATTTTCTCATCGCGTCTCTTGATTCACTTTCGTTTTCAATGAAACCTGACTCGCTCAAGACTCAACTAGAAACAGATACAGAAACAGAAAAAGACATGAAACATAAACAAACAAACAAACCACCATAAGATGCTTAAGAGGTGTTAACTCCTGAGTATATATTCAATTATTTTACCTCAGCTCAGTTGAGGTACGAGTTTGGTTTTTATTTCTCATGGCAACAACACCTCGTTGTAATTTCACTTTCCGCATTTTTTTCTTGACTCGCGTAAAATATTATTTATAAAAAAAAACACAGGCACGCATCTTTCAACGCTGAGAAAATATTTATGTTTTTATTTATTTTGCTCATTGTGAGCGTTTTTTATGTACTTTCGCATTGCTAAGCGTTCAGGTCTGCTTGTTGATGCAATTATTATAAAAATTATTATCTAAAGCGGTTAAATAAAAGCGAATCTTAATTTGGCAGAGATTCCAATTCAATGAGCAATTTTCGTGAATTTTCTTTGGTAGCAAGAAAACAAAACAAAAAACAAAAGACTGAGGCAACGAACTTTGTTAAAGCGTGAAGTTTTTCACTTTTTTAATGTCTGTTTTTAACTTTGCAGAGGGACGTACCTTTGGCAAGATTCGTCGTCTGCAAATGGCTTTGATACCCATCATCTTTAAGTTTGGAGTTCTCTCAGCCATGGTGGCATTCCTGGTGGCCATTGGAATGAAATCTCTGTTCCTACTCAAGGTGCTGGTCGTGATGAACGCTCTCGCTATTTTGGGCAAGTTCCTGACACTTAAGACGAGTCTATTTGGCTCCTATGAGCATTCTGCACCCAGCTTCAGTTATCCCAGCTGGAATACACATGCCAAGGAGTCTTGGGCACCAACTGGACTTAGCTCATCTGGACCACCATCGGCTCCTCATCCTCCCAGCAAGGAGATTCATTTACACATTCACGGCAATGCTCAGACCCAGGCACAGTTGGCTAGTCAAGGTTATAACTATGAGACAACCGGAGGTTGGGCCAGTCGCTCCGATCCCTACAGTGCCTATATAAATAATGGACAGTACCAGGAGCAGCCCAATGCGGAGGTGCCCAACAACACGGATCCCATGTCGCTGCTGCCCACAAAGTATCCGGCGCGAAACTTAATTCGCTGAGTGGCTTTGACCTACGGCTAACGACCACCGAGTAACATTTTAGTCAGCGACTTTCCGGGGGCGCAGCTTTACGTAATTACATACCTAATACAAAATCGACTAGTTGAAAGTTTTGATAGGATTTACAAGTTAATTAAATTATTTTTGCTGTAAATAGTCTTAAGACGATTGCTTATAATTTATTTATTTATAATAAAGACATAGCATAAAAGAAATACTGAAATAATTAGCAACATTCCCTTTCAACTTTGGCTACGTTTTGTGATGAATGTGTGAAGAAAGTCTTCTCCCCCATTTTGGGAATCAACTTGGAGCATGTGATTAATTGGGCTTTTGACAAGTGCCACCGCTGCGATTTCTTCGAGACCCAGCTCAACAATGGGCGTGTGCTGGCTTCACATTTTGCCGTCTAATCATCGACATTATCGCCAACATTGAAACTGAAGTCAAAGTCATGGCACTGGATATCGTGTTGCGGTCTCTACAGTAGCTTTAGGTACATAGGAAAGGCCAACCAACAGTAGAAAAAAAACATTACCAATTTGGTCACGAGACGCCAGACGACGGCTTCTTTTGTGCGGGCCAACAACAATTCATTAGCGACGCCTCTGCGGGCTTTGGTAAACGATAAAAATTTGTTCACCTAATGGTTGGCATAAATTCAGTTTTCAATTTCATTAAAATTCAAAATGTTTGCACAAAGTGAAAGATTACTTTGAATCAGATCAATCAAGTTGGAATCAGAGCGTCTGTTGAATGAATAAATCACAGCTTATTTAGTTAATTGGGTTATTAAGCGAAGCTAAACCGCTACTAGTTTTTGTTTGAGATGTTATTGATTGATGAGCTTTGAGGCCTGCTGAATAATAATTGAGTAATTTATATTGATAATTGATCAAATGCAAAACTACTTTGAATAGTAAATTTTACAAATATGTATATAATTTCTGTACAACTTTAAAACTATTTCAATCAACTGCTTTAAACTATATTTGCCACTTTAAAAATAAGCCCGAATTCCCACTGCCCGAAGCTTTCAAATTTGTTCCTCAAATTATTATTTAAAATGATTCCGATTATTTAATAAAAACTATAATTCAATTGGTTTATCCAAATTAAATCTAAAATGTTTTAATTTATTTTCTTTTGCTTTAACTTCAACTATTGAATTATTTCCAATGATTGTCAAAGCTTTTCATGCAACAAACAAAAACAAAATCGACACCAAAACTGTAAAAGAGTAGTTCCAAAGAAGCGGCGCTAGCAAACAAAGGATGGCGCCACCACCGTGACCACGTGACAACTCTGATCACTAACAAATCTCAAAAGCCTACAAGTATGCATCGAAAGTGGCTTAAATTTAAATTGGCGCGCCTTTCAAAAACTAAAAAATCAATAAAATAAATTGTTTTTAAGTAACGAAACTATTTATTTTTAGCAAAACAATGAAAATATAAATTAGATAAATTAATGCGGGTTCTTTTTAATAATGTTTGTTGTTGCTGTTCTAGGGCCCTTAAATGTTGTCTAAAAAATAAGTATGCCACACTTTTTAATGCACCAAACAAGTTCGTGCCCTAAGTCATTCGTTTTCAAAGTGTCAGCGAGTGTGTTTCTTTGCTTTGCTGGCGACATTTTTAGCCACAGGGCGTATGAAATGGACTTGTGGGCTAAAAGACAGCATCTTTAGTAATAAATTATGCCACACTTATTAAACGTAATTAAAATTTCTTGTGAACGGTTGGCATGCGCCGCCCATAAGAAAGTAAAATTAATGTGCAGACAAAACCAGAAGCAAAATTCCTCATAAAAACTCAACTGACAACTGTAACAAATGATTGGCTCGTTGAAGCTCGATAAATATTTATCGACTCCAGTTACGCGCACAATTAAGACTATCTGACTGACAGGTGAGCCAGGTATTTAATGGGTCGAACCGAGACGAGACGAGCTTAGACTGATCTAAGAGATAGATATGAGACCTGTCAGAGCCGCCAACGCCAGGCGATTGACTATGTTGCAAGTTGATGAGTTGCTTGTTGATTGTTGCTTGTTGCCTGTTTGCAAGTTGAAGTTGTCCTTGTCAGCGAGTGCAGGCAGTTGACATTCAGTTGGTCAAGATTAAATGCTGGCCATTGTTAGCTGTTGTTGTTTGATGATTGCAGTTTGTTTGTTGTCGGTTGACTGATGTCTTAGTCCAATGCGGCGTTTAATTAAAAACGGAAAAAGCCTTTTGCAGAACTGATGGTAAACGCGCCAATTAATTAGTCGCAGCGACAAAAACGAAATGGTGCAAATCATATTAATACCCTAGACCGAAAATAGTAGAGGTAGATTTTAGTAAAACAACGGAGGAGTTGTTCATCATTCAAATTAGTGCTATAAATAAGTTCTCCATAAGAATTAAAGATAATCTCTAACTGATGGATAGAAAAATTACACAACATATTTACAATGAATAATTATCTATATATTTAATGTTATAGGGTATGTTTGTTGTATATCTAAACTTGCTTGTTGAATTCTTGCCTGTTGTAAGTGCGTGGCTATATATTACAACTTGTTGCAGCCAAATTCAAGAGCCGCTTTAGCTGATCAAATAAATTTCACTGCTTTCTAACGCATTGCCAATGCGATTATTGAAATACACCAGAAAGGTTTTTCTTTTAGCCACATGCCGTTTGTTTGGCAACAAATCATTTGCCATCGACAATCGCACAGCCATCGGCATCGGCAGCGGCAGCTTTTGTCTTTAGCTGCTGTGGCTGCTGCCGCTGCAAAATGTGGATAATTGCCGCTGACAGGATGACGATGATGGCAATGGTGACATTGGGACTGGGCCAAAGCGTTGGAGACCCGCTGTCTGCTCTCACTCTCTAGGCTAACATGATAATTGGACATGAGCATGGACATAAGAGGATGTCAGCCTGATCGCAAGATGCAGCGTTTACCTTTGAGAAACTGTCTGCATTTTGCCCTATTCCTTTTTAATTGACAGTCGCCGCATCTTGGCCAGAAAGAAAGTGAAATTGATAGACTCGTACTCGAACTCGCACTCGCACAAAAAGTACAAATTATTGTCGTATGTACATATGTTCAACGTGTGTTGACTGCTAATTTTTTGAATTTCGTAATCCAAAATAAAAATGTGAACGTTGTCGAGTGATTTTCGGTATTCGGTTTTTTTTTTGGTATTTGATTTTTTTGGTCACTCTTCCGTTGTCCACACACCCAATTTCATCAATTCCCGCTATATATAATTATTATTAATTTATTTTTTTGCAAACTTTCCTTTTGTCACCTACAAGTGACAGGCGTAGAAATTGTCAAGCACAATAAAACAAAGATCTTTGCTCTACAAATTGTTAGGTTTAAACTAACTGGAGTGGGGAGACTGCGCCTCCAACATACAAACATATTTAACTAGCCATGGGCTGGGCCTACATATAAATAGCATTAGCTTGCTAATTGACCGGGTCAATAAAAGAACAGCACAATAAATCGCTTTGGGCCAGGCTGCATTTCGTTAGACAAACAATTTAGAAAACTTTCATTTGTTGGTAGTTGAATTTTTGGTAGTGAAAATTTCATTCAAAAACTATTGTAGAATCTGTTGTATGATGCAACTTTTTGAATTGCGTAAACGCGTTGTTAATTTCATTAACAAATAGTTGACGCAATTCGAGAGACTCTCAAAAAGGGTGCTAAATGAAAGCTTAAAATGGGAGAGGTATTTGACTTATCCACAAATCTTTTTCTCACAATCTGAAAGGGCTTAAGTCTTAGTTGGAGGTTGATACATTGCTGAAAATAAAAGTAGTTTAATGAAAATATATATTAATAGCTTGGTTTTGTAATAATAAGCTTTAGTTTAAATTGTAATTTAACTAATATTAACTACCAAAATATTGACAACTTTTTAATCTAACTTTAGTTTAATGTCTCCCCTTTTTTTTGGAATTTTGGCATCCTCACAAACAGATACCTTCCCTTTTTATTTATATGTTCAATTTCTACATTTTCCCACAACTCTCTTTAGTTTATCAATTTAGCGTACAAGTTCTGCAAATTCCTCTTAAATCATTTAAAGTGACACTCGATATGTCTTTAGTGGACACTTTAATTGAGCTATTTTGGCGCTTGGGTTCCCGATTCAAATATTCAAATGGAGAAGCAACCTAGCGCCTACAACAAACATGGTGTGTGTATGTGAATGGCTGTGTGTGTTGTGGTTACTCTTTTGGCTCTTTTACCACATGTTGCTCACTTTCCACAGAAGAGCACGACGCCATCAGCTTTCACATTGCGCTCTTTGAAGTCAGCTGCATGGTTTGGTATAAAACTTCTTACGTATGCGCGTCATGGCTCAATCTTACCTTGAACTTGGTCGTGTTAAGATCGCAGTAACCGACCGACATTAGTTAGTTCGTTAGAGTTTCCTGATCAAATTGAGTGGTGAATTTGTGAATACGCCGGGACAAATGATTTGAATATTTATAAGTGCGTTAATTCAACTGAGATTCAGTGACTCTTTTTTGGACAAAAACACAATAGAGTGTGTGTTAAAATGGAACAAAGATCCGTTGTTTCTAAAGCGTGTCGATAAGTGTGTAGAGAATTCACTAGTGTGTTTTGTGAATAGACAATTTCTGTAAACGGTTCTGTAACATTTAACGGAATCTTCATCCATCAGTGGATCTTTGTATCTGTATCTGATCTGTACCTGTTAACTGTGCGTTAGTTAGTCTGTCTAACTAAATATGGATTGGCAGCGTTCCTCAGCAGGCGCTGGCCAGCTGCTGCTGCTATGTGTGCTCATGTCATTCACATTGACACATGCCTGGAGCCTGGCTGCAATTGCCACACCTGATTCCCAAGCTTCCTGGTCTCCCGTTGTGGCAGCCAAGACAAAGACAGCGACGCCAGCGATGGGACGACAAATAAATCGTAAGTTCTCTCAACTAGTTATGCCCAGTCATGGCAGATCGAAGATAAATCTTTTGGGCCAAAATGACTCAGCAGTGTCTTAATTTACAATTTCTTTTTGGCATTACATACTAGTATGTATATGTAATGCGTAAACAAAGGCAGCGAAACAAAACAGAAACAAAACAGACAAATACAGAAACATAATCAAAAACGCTTTTAATTTTATTGCAGTGAAATTTTTGCTCATTAAGTTGAATGTGAGAGCGCATTGAAATTTATTAGCCATTATATCATTGTCCACTGCGACTAGTTGGGTATTTCTCTCTCTATCTCCATCTCTATCTCTTTCTTTGTCTCCCTCAACTGATATCAGGGGATGTGGCAATTGACAGCTGTCAGTCGGCACAGATTCAAAACAACACACATCTTAATGCGTCTAATTAACGTTGACTTTCATGGCCAACGCAGCAGAACAGAAACAGAGAATATGGTTAATACTCGTATGGTTAAGAGGGTTCAGGTTTTTTAGAGCAGGTGACATGCTCTCTTACGTTATGCGAACGTAGCAAATAAAAAATAAAAATTAAGAAAAAACCGGCAACACTTTTCCATATTGTCTTTCTTTTTTAGCTCTGTTCTCTAAACTGTTCTGTTCTGATGTGCAAGTCAAGCAATTAGCTGGTTGCCTGCACTTGTTGCGAAGGTGCCAAAGAACTTGAACACATAAGTATAATATGGGTCAAATACTTATAACTAAACTAGAACTTGTTGAGCGTTAAACACAGTCAGATTATATACGCAGGTTGCCAGATTTGCAATGTGTGGCCCCCAGAGGGGAGAGTGGGAAGGGAGCATTACAACTGTACATAATGTCGAGTCATTAAGGAAGACGCATAAGAAAAACATGAGCTGAAAAGTGTTTAATAGAACGAACTTTAGATACGCTTGTAAATGCAAAGAAAAATCTGCAGATGAGTTTCTTCTCGACTAGAACTTAATTAACAGCTTGACAAATGAAAATTAAGTTTGGAAATATTGTGTCAAAGACATAACAGTTTCACTTAAAAGGCTTTGCCAACATACCCGTTAACAATTTCAACTAACAATAAGAACTAATAGGCATCAATGTCATACGAATTCCAAAGCTTATTCTAAACCTTTCATTTACATATCTCCAATAAAATGAAACTGTATACAAATTATAAAATAAATAAATATATTTAATAAGTAGACAATGAGTAAGAATTTGAATTTATTAATTCTACTACTACTAATGACAGAGCTTCTTCTATTTGCATAGCTTGAATGAAATTTAACAGGAGAAAAGCCATTAATTCTAAGATTTTTACTTTTTCTATTGTTTAAATAAATAAGCTCAAATATAAAAGAATGAATTAATGACTTAATAACCTACTTAAATAATTTACAGGATAATTCTTTGTTAAGCTTTAGTATTGAATTCGATCCAATAAATTAAAGGTTGCGCTTTGACTCTCATTGATTATTTTATTACAAGTATTTCTTAAACAAAAGAACTTTAATATAAAAGAATAAATTAATGACTTAATAACCTACTTAAATAGTTAAGAAGATGAGTCTTAGTTAAGATTCATTGCTGAGTTCCACCTAAAAAATAAAAGGTGAAACTTTGACTTTGATTGATAACATTATTACTATTTCTACTGATTAAAAAATAGGCTTGGTTAAAATGGAATAAATTAATGATTTAATAATCCAATTATGCAATTTAAAAGAATAATCTTAGTAAAGCTTTATTGTTGAGCTTAATTTAATTATAAAGCAGCTGCAACTTTGACAACTAAAGATCAGCAATATCAGTGTATGTACCCCAGCTTCTAAAGAGCATATAACAACAATAACAATGATACAAACACCGCCAACAACAACCAACAGCCAAAAGTAAACAACAAAGTGACCACAATTTTGATATCTTAGTCAAGTCATGATATGGTTTGGTATTTGGTGTCAGATTCGCTTCTTCACAACAACAAGGTGGAGTCGGCACAGTTTGTTGCAGACGACACCAAAAACAACCTGAATAATGTGCGTAATTGGGTTATAACTGAGCATGTAAGTGTGTTTAAGTGTGTGTAATTGTTGGTATGTATATGTATCTGGACTGGTTTGGTTTGCTTTTCGGATACTTGTGGAAACTGAAAACAAAATTGCGTTTCATGTCCGATTTCCAGTGCAAAAATAAATAAAAATGGAAAAACTAAAAGTGTTGACTGAGTTTTTACAACGAAATGAACTCAAATTTCATTTTTTAATTGCGATTAAAAGCATGTCTGGCATCCAGCTTGCCACGTTTGGTCAACTTGCTCCCAGCTTCTCTTTCCCCTACTTGCCACAAGTCTATTGACTGTCAGTTGATTTGCGTGTAGGTTGTATGTGGATTAAGTGACAGCTTTCCGGAGCATTTTCAGACCACAAAATGTCGACGATTTGCGTAAATCTTCCCTCGTTAGTTGTTGCTGTTGTTGTTGTTAGCGGGTGTCTTCAAGCCATAGATCGAAACCAGTGAAAGTTTATTGAGCTTGTTTTTTATTTCTTTTTTGGTCGCAACAACAAAGCCAAGAGTAACGGTAAGGTGAAGCATGTTTCATGGGGGGACAAGTTTCTATTTCTACAATGTTGATAAATTCTTTATAAAAGAAGTCTACAGTTGTGTTCTAAAAACTGGAAATTGAATAAAAAGAATAGACCGAGCGTAGCACAAATTTGAATTGAATGGAGTGAAAATCCAACGATGAATAATTCAACAGCAAAAGAAAAACTTAAAAGAAACTAACAGGGCTAACTAAATGCATTGATCTTGGAGTAATCACAGTGTTTACTAAGTTGACTCGTATTTCACTTTCGAATGACTCGCAAGTTTAACTTTATAACTTCATCTGAGAGAGTTGAGAATTTTGTGTGTGATTATGCTAATATTTTATGAGCTACTGTTATGGTTAGCCTGTGGCTATAGGTAAATGAGATTAAGATTTATGGTATATGGTTGGACAGTTATGTTTACTGGCAATTGGTCGGTCAATTTGGCCAGTTGGCCCAAATGGCCAATAGCCGCAGCAGCAGCAACAGCAGCAGCAGCGATTTTACTGTTTTACATGCAGTCAATGAGCCAATTCTTTTCTGAGGCATGCAAATAAATGCGTCACCCATCATCAAGTTCAGTTTTGCATTGACCACGCCCACTCACTGCCTCTCTCTGCCTCTCTCTTCCCCCCTTTGACGACTTTTAACAATGGCTTGATAATAACGATAGGGGCCACGCATAAATTCCAATTGCAGTGAAAGTTCAAATTGTAAATGAAATTAAGTAGCTCGAGCTTAACTCTTGGGCATTGTCATAGTGTAGGGAAAAGGGCAAGAGAGGGAGAGAGGGAGAGGGAGGGGATAAAGCGGGGTAACTGGGGTGCATTAGCATGGATCGCACGCCCTGCTGGAAAGTGAAAAGATCCACAGGCAGTCCAGAAAGTCCACACAATCGAAAACAAAGCTCGAAAACAAATGTCAAAATATTTGCAGACGCTGCTTGCCACAAGGTTGCAAGACGCCGCGGCGTGGGCTGAAGACAAGGATTTTTATCTGTAAAATGTCACCACGACAACCAGGTAAAGCAAAGCTAACAAACAGACAATTTTTCACAAGCCCAAATGCCGAATGTTGCATCCTAGTTGCACGATCTATGAAGAGAGACAGCTTTCACCTGGCATTGAATGTTGCACAGAATGACACTATTAGCTGCCGTTTGGGTCAAAGTACATGGACCTCATTGAAAGTAAAATTTTCACAACACACGATTCACATAAGACTGTTGCAGCTGCAACAAGCTGTAGCTGCATGCAACAAATAGTATGCTTGTGTTGCAATTAAAAGCTAGTCAGGCAATAGATAATCAAAATAATTACTCAATTTTTAACTAACTATAAAAAATGGTCCAAATGATGCCTGACGGCCACTAGGAATTGAATTTATACTATATTAAATTCAAGCTTTTAATTCGTTGAAATTAGTAAGAGTCTGATTAATTGTTAGTTTGTGCACATTTTCACTTGATTGTTATTAAATAAATGGCACCACTTGCTGCACCACTATAGAGTGGTCATTAGAAACCACAGGCAATGGCCATGTCTTGAACATGGCATGTGCCGCTGACAATACCGCAAGTGGCAGCTTTAAATGCGAGACGCAGCTGCCACACAAGGTGTTATCAGTGTTGTTGTTTATTGTTGATATTTGTTGTGGTTGCTGTAGCTTTAGTAGTTGTTGTTGTTGTGCTGTCCAGTGGTCAGCTCATGTGCGTACTTTCACTCAAATATTTACAGTTGGAAAAGCTACGGCTGCCACATACTAAACCAAAAATTAGACCAAATTCCGCTGTGCGTTAAGCCAAATGTGGCAACATCTTTTTTTTTGGTTGCACCAACATTCAATCTTATTTATTTATATTTTCTTTTGCAGAAATCTCGCCATATTTGGATCTGGCGCTATGTCCCATACGTCCTGAGCCCTGGACCTGTGCCCGTCAGCGATCAGCGAGAATTCTGGATGTCTGGGATGCTGAACTTTCGGTGCAATGGCAAAAGTTGAAAGGTGAGCGTATTGAAAATCGGTGTTATAAATTACACCCCATTTTACTCCCAACTCAAGTGAAAGATGTGTTAATTGGGTCCTAACGAACTGACAGACTGTCAACTGTCTTAATTAACCAGACAAAACCTCTGTCTCTCACTCAAATGTGATTTATGAACTCGGGTGAAAATCAAAGCCAGTGAAATTTGCTAATTGCTTGCCACAAAGTGCATTTGCTTTTGCACTCGCAAGTGAAAGAAAATAAGAGCAATTATAAACTTAAAGTGTGATGTTTTTACACATAGAACTAATATGTGCACTTAAATATAGAGCTATAAATAGTATTGAAATTTCCATTTTACTATATTTGGTTTACTTAATTTCTATCAGTTTCTTTTAGGAAAGAAAATAAGAGTATTTATGAATAATATATAATTTCTTTTGCATATAGAACTAATATGAAAAACAATTAAATATAGAGCTATAAATACTATTGCAATTTGCTTTGCACTATATTTGGTTAGCTGCAGTTTTATCAGTTTCTTATTGGAAAGAAAATAAGAGTGTTTATAAATAGAACATATTTTTTTCTACACGTCAAACTAATATAGAAATCAATTAAATATACAGCTATAAAGAATATTGCAATTTCCACTTCACTGTACTTGGTTTTCCTAGTATTCATTAGCCACGTAAATTTGGCAATTGGAAAAGCTCTAAAATTATTAATGTATTTCTATTATTATTTTTCGGCACAGTCGAAGCGGATCGACAACTGAACGCGACGATCGAGAGGCGAGGCTACAGCGCCTCAGAGTTGCCCATTGGCGAGAAACCATCAACTTTGCTAAAGAAAATCGAGATTGGCACGAAATACATGAAGGAGTATCTGGCCGAGACGATGGACGGGTAAGTGACCAACATTTCGAGTGCTGTTTTTTAGCAGTCAGAGATCAGGTTTATAATCTTTTTCCATTTCTGTTTTTGTTTCGTTTATTCTTCTTTTATACAGTTTCCTTGGCCGCGAATATGAGTATCTGCAGGCGCCGAAAGCAACGTCAACCGATGATAGTGAAAATGATGATGAAAATGATGATGATGAAGATGAAGGGGAGGAGGAGGAGGAGGGTGAAACGGATGCTGCAGACAGTGCGGATACCGGTGAGGAGGAGGAAACAGATGCCTCAACCAGCGGAGATCAGGAAACAAGCAATGCGGAGGAGGATGAAACCGAGGATGAGCCCGACAATGAAAGTGTTCCAGTTGTAACGCCGGAGAATGTCGAAACAACGGATGATGATGTAAAAAGTTCAGTCTTCAGCACTGACACTGAAAGTACATCAGGTGCTGTAGAGTTCATAGAACTAGAGGATGGAGAGGAGCAAGCGGCTGGAGCAGTCAAGAAACCCGGCGGCGGTGGAAAGCGCAAGAAGAACAAAACCAAACGCAAGAAGAAGGGACAACAACAACAACAGCCAGCCACTTTGGTGGTGGTGCAGGCAGCTCCAGAGCACCACGAAGTAGATTCCGGACACGAAAGTGGATCAACAATCGTCAGTCACGGAGGAGGACATGGTGGTGGACATGGAGGTGGCAAGCCATTCAAGAGGAAGCAGAAGCGTGTCAAGCGCAAGAAGAAGCGTCAACATGCGACGGGACACGTGCAGCAGACAGAAGATGACCTTGGTCTAGAGCTGCTGGACGAACTGGTCAGCAGCGGAGTTGGAGGAGGAATACGCAAGCATAAATTCCCAACAAATTATGGTAGAAGTAACGGAGGTGTGTGTTGTTTGCTGCGTGTGGTTTTCAATGACTTTAGCGCACCGTTTCCTAAGCACAACTTAGTGCCTGACTATCTTTAGTATTACTGTATAAATTTAATATAAAAAAGGTATTTCGGCATGCCGAATATGTAAGTCTCTTGCAGACTTATACAGAACGTAAACTTAATTTGATATTTTGTTTTTTAATTTTACGCTCTGCAAGTGTAAAACTCTATTCGGCTATTTACTTAATTTCTTTCAAACTTTACATGTAACTTGTGCATGTCGTAGCAGTCAGCTGCGTAGCATGTACAACGTTTTGCACTGCTTGTGCAAGCAGTTTACATTGGTGTCGGTTGCTAAGCAGTTAGCATGCAGTTCGAAATTCAATTAGTTATATGTATGTAAGTTAAAATTAAACAAACAAATAGTTTATGCACAATTAAACACCATTTTTATCAACAAAATGATTTACAAAATAAGAAAGTTTTATATAAGTGTGCATAGATTATTTGTCCTTACTTTTAAGTGTTTTTGTATATACATTGCCTGCTTGTTTGCCTCGAATGCTTCTTGTGTTATCGTTATCGTTACGTTACCGTTAACGCACTTACGCGCACTGCAGTTCATACTAACAAACACCACCCTCCCAAACGATAAATATCGTTGAAAATGTTTACTTTTTTTTATATTTTGTGATGCGTTACTGTTTGCTTAGCTGTAAGTAGATTTCTGCCATTAACGTAAACTAATCGAACAAACTTGATTCACAGTTACTCGCGGTAAGAAGAAGAAGAAGAAGAAGGCCATCGCCAAGCTTGCGCTGATTGGAACCGTGCTCAAAGCCAAGATAGAGTTACTGCTGAAGATCCTGGGTGCCCATTTGCAAATCAAGTTCTTTGCCATAGCTCTGATCGGATTGCTCATTAACATAGCTCGGTTCTGGATCGATATCAAGAGGGGCGGTACGCCAGCCAAAGTAAGTTGAAAGACACCCAATACGGTTTTTTCAGTTCATTTTAAAGCTAATGTGTTATTTGTTTTTGTTCTGGAACACACACGAACAATTTGTTCCGGTTATGAGACCAATGTTTCTTGTTCTAAATGGATCTTCTGCACCCTTTTCAGTTAATCGAAAATTGTTACTAATCTTAAGTACAGCAAAAGTTTTTGGCAAAGTTTACTTTGTCACCTTACTCTCGCTCTCTCTATCTCTCTCCTTTTTACTCTCCCTATTTATTTCATTTGTACATATATATATAATACTCGTATTCGTACACAGATACAGAAGCTCTAATTGTTTCACTTCAAGCTGCGGTTTCCGTTTACAAATTTCTCCACAACAGTTCCACAAATTACAGACCTCAAAATGTTCCGTATGCTAACATATTCAGACCTTTTTGGTTTCAGATATGGTAAAATTTTGGACAGCTACAACAATTAACAGAACAAAAATTCAAAAGAAAAGAAAATAAAATAACAAGAAAATCCCCAAAAAAACTAAAATCAAATTACAATCGTAGCGTATCCAAAATGTTCCCCACAATGTGTAAGTATGGGCGTGTCTCATAGGCCGGTTAAACATTCCCCTTGCAAATGAGATATGAAAGGCAACTTATTATTGTCCCCCTCTCTCACGATCATCATCACTCATATAATTTTTAACTCATACAGCCCAATTTTCATTATGTCCATGTCCAACCCGTCCACACAGCTCTTACACTCTGGGCTCTTTGGTATTTCCTTTGGTGTTTCTCACTTCACACCCTATTTGAATCATTTCTAACTAGGTTGTCTATGTCGAACATGCTCATCATCAGCACCATTATGAAGACCATGGCAGCGAGGATTGGGGCGAACAGGGTGGTAGCTACTGGAAGCGTTCACTCCAAACCGATCCCTCCATCGAGGACTCGGACTCCTCCACGGACAGCTATCAAGTGAAATCCCAACAACAGCAACAACAGCCCCTAGATGCCCATTATTTGGCCTATCGAAATCAATACCAGTGGCAGTAAATGTGCCCCCATGGAGCATCATGCTGTTTACATCTAATAATACCTTATTTTTTATACCATAACTTATTTATTTGACGTACATCGTATTATGACGCTGATTATTAAATAATCCCCATATAGTCCTAGTTATTCGAAATTAATCTTAGCACAAATGCCAGTAAAACAATTCTAGCTGTAACCCCGACTTAGTAGAAATTTATTCGACTTTAGTACAATATTCCATCCTTAAATTAAACTCTAACCTAAGTTCAAAACTCGGAATATTTTAACTGAAATGTTATGATTATTCGAGGAGCCTTAAAAAAAAGCAAATAAAGTTTAGCATTTTAAGTTATTTATTCGTATTATTTATTGTGTTCATATGTTACGTATAATGATCCATATTAAAGTCTTCAATAACTGAAAACATTTGTTAATTGATTTTCAATGGGAAAGTTGGTATTTTATATTTGATTTGGATTTAAAAATTAAGCCGTTATATTTCTCCAAATTTTATTAAAACCAAATAACAATTCGAATATTGATCTGGAATTTTTAGTATAATTTTGATATTTTGTACTGACTTTTCTATATCGGCTTCACTTCCTCTAGTATCTGACAATAGTATCCAATAATATCTCGCAAAAATAGAGGGCATAGTGAATAATTCCAGAATGAGGTCAAATTTGCGTGGAATTTGGAAATTTCACCTGTTTGGCCGTGCGCTTGATTCTAATTTGTGGCCCAATTCTGGACGATGGGACTGCTCCGTAATACCAAATAGGTGCGACGTGCTCCCACAAACACGCTAGACAAATCACATGGGTGCCTCCAGAGTCCCATCGTGTCTCTCTGTCTCAACTTCTCATTGCCTTGTTGCCTCGACAATTTGCGCATGCGCAATGCGTGATGCGAATTTTGAACATGAACATTTTTTTTTGGGAGCTGACAAAATGTTTGCCAATAATTGTAATAAGCAATTAAGTTTTGTGTTTGACAAACGTCAAAACAAGTTGGTAGATAGCCAATTTATGGCTAATAAATTGTCGACACCAATTGATTGATTGTGACTGTGATGTACGGATGTCTAGAGCTAAACAAAAATTGATTGATTTCGACCCCCTGGGACAGAGACAGACTCTGGCAAAAAGAAAGTGAACAAAGGTCCCGTAGACTTCACATGCATGCATTCTGACACGTTTTGTTGCCACTTATATTGATATTGACCTTGTTTAAAGCACATAGACTTCGGACCTCAGTTAAGTGCACTAATTGAAAGAAAAGCTCATGTTGCCCCGGGCCCATTAACATGCAACAAGCGGGGGCAGCTGAAAGAAAAGCGAATTGACATGCCGCAACATGCCTCTTATCAAGAGGCAGCAATCAAAACCTCTGAGTGGAGCTCTGTTTCTGTTTCTGGGGTTCGTGCAAAGAAATTCTTATCATTAGCAAAATTAAAATCAATGAAATTGGCCATAAAAATTCGATTGCCCCTTAGAGTTGTTGGGGCAACTGGGCTTCAACTGCGTGGGAGCTTCGCATACGGAGGTGTCTGCAAACGTGTGCCACATATGTAATTGATGATCATCGGAGGGAGAAATAGTTTAGTTTTTTATATTTTCAGCACTTTCTAAACTCATTGGTGGGCGGTGATAGCAGATTGGTGACAGTACAGTTGTCATGAGTGGGTGTGGGTGTGGTTGTGGTTTGTCATTGGCCATATATCATGCAGATATAATCTACAATATGTTCTTGAATCCCAAAAATCAATTGAAATTCGCTGTGCAAAATTTGTTTGGCGAATCTCCTCGTGGATGTGGGTGAAATAACGGTTCATTCATTGGCTCAGTGGGACAACGTGCGTGGTTTCCCAAAAAAACAATCAATAAAAATGGATTGAAATGGATTTCAATGGAAATATTCCATGCCACGTACTCGGGTCAATTATGTGCGAAAAATAGTAGAAGATACAAATAATTTCTAAGCGCGTTTATTGCTTTTAATCCACTAAATGACAGGCGACGACGTGTGATTGTCAGTGGTGCCATCAACTTGAGGCATTTGATGTGATCGACACACGACAACAACAGCAACAGCAACAACAGCAATGATATCTACATTTAATTAATTTAAGTGCTGCACTAGAAAGTGTCACTGCATCACGTATACGCAGTGTGCACGACGCACTGCATTCTCCATGGTCTCGATCGAGGGGCTGATCTACGCCCACGTGTCCAGCGAATGGGACATTTTAAAATTTGAAAAGTGCTCATGATATTTCCATTGCACTTTGATTAGCATTTTAGAAAGTTACACGTGTTTCCCATTGCATTTAAATACAATAAGAAAATCCACAAAAAAAAACTTAAAATTAACATCAAAATGAAAAGAAAAAGTCAAAGTCAAAGTCTGAAATTAAGTCTGCAATTTCTACGGATTTTAAACAATGACCATGCCGGGCATAACTACAGTCCCCCCTCGGTGTAATCATCCTCTCATATTCTATTCATAATTTCATTATCATTATCATAATTCTAGTCATGTTTTTTGCCAGCTCCAGCAAAAACTCACTACACTTTATATAGAATTTCTGTTTAACACGTCGCCCTTTTGTCAATCGTCTTATCTCTGCACGTTTTACACTTTATCCGTCTGCCTGTCTGTCTGTCTGTTGCCTGTTCTTTCTGTGTCTCAGCCAAAAGTGCAATTTAACTTACTTTGTTGCTAAGTGCGCAAAAAATTCATGTAGGCATTTTAATGAAGACAAGAAAAGGCTTTACAACTACTTAACAGCAATTTAGCTGCCCATCTACCAACTTTGGTAAATAGAAAATGATAATGACTCTATAGAGAAGGTGCGGATATGGCATTAAGAATATTTTTTGTTGTCTATATGGGTTTAGTGAAAGAGCTTCTAATAAATATGCCAACTTGTTTGATAGCATTAAAATATAGATAAAGCTTCAAGAAAGTAGCCAACAGATATTAAGAAATAATTTAAAGATTATCCTTCCTTAATTTTTCTTCTTCCTCTCCAGTCAAACCTGGAACACTTCCAGCTAATTTTATTCTTCTCTGCATAGTTGACAAGTCTGATTACTCAGAAAATTGTTTATCCATAAACAAGTCTGCTCACAAGGTTCTCTCACTCTTCTCTAGAGATTACACTCGAAAGATTGCCTCAGACGTGATATTGCAATTTTATGTGTACCAAGTGGGGCTTTAAGAGAACTTAGAGAATTACCAAAACACACCTGAAGTTGGCCAAAAAATAACAAAAAAAGAACACCTTCTTTAGGGTTCATTGGCTTAGACAGAGAGTGAGAGAAGAGAAGTAAAGGTAAAGGATTATGCAACAAACGAAATATCATCATGTTGTTTGTTGGCTTTCACATAGAGTCCAAAAAACAAGCGACGCTTATTAAGGCGCATTAATAATTTAGAATGGTTTGCTACCATTTCGCATACATAGGTCGAGTTGTGCCTTTGGCTACACGTACCGGGTATTACGCGTCAATTATGAATTTCTAATTTAACGAGTTTATTTAATATTGTTGCCCCTCGTTGCCCCTTCGCCGTCCCTTTGCTCTTTGTTCTATCAAAATCACGTACAGTGCGCACTGACAGCAAAAAGCGAAAGCTAACAGAGGCCAATGGCATCGGAAATAACCAGTTGCCATTAAAGTATACGAGTTAGTAATGATTTTATATTTCTTATTAATTACTAATAGAGTTTTCAAACAGACAATTTTTCTATGTTTATGGCTGCCTGGCGCTAGTAATATAAGCCTCTACTCTTGTCCAAAAACACAATTGTCGGCGCTTCAAAGCTATGTACATCTATCTGATTGTGAGGGATTCATCTTAAAATATGTCTGGCATAATAAACAGACGGCTGCTGTGTCTGAGATCAGACGATTCTTCTTCACCTTGTGGCAGAGCACTCCTTAAATATTAAAGAGAAAGAGTTGAGCTACAAGTGAGTTTTCACTGAAGTGGAATAATGAAATGAGTTCATTAAAGTTACTTATATCAGTACTTTATTTATGTCATATCTTTTTTCTAACTTTTATTCATTTTCTATTTATTTTTATTAATTTATTTATTCTTTCTTTATCATATCTTTCCATTCATCTTGTTTTCAGTCCAGTCGAGGATCATTTGAACTGCTTGTGCACTGCTTTATTTTGGCGCTCAGCTTGCGATCCACCAAATACGATCCACTGAGTTCCACTCGGTTCCATGTCTCGTTTGCCAAGCAGAAGCCGAAGCAGCAACAACAACAATGTGACCATTTACCATTGTAATTGTGACTGTGAGTGCGATCGTTGTTGTTGTCGCCTACATTTCTTTAACGCACGCACCTGTAAGTGACAATGTGTGTCTGTAGTCAGGTATGTTTGTGTGTGTGTGTGTGTGGTGTCGTTTGTTGGGTTTTCTCTACCTTTTGCATTCTTAATAAATCAAAGTGAAGAATATATAAATTGGGCGTCACATTCGTACGTCGGTCGCAGTTCGTATTTGGAAGCCAACGGTGCCTCACAGGTGTGCGAGTGCAAGCTTTGGTGACTCTAGACTCTATTCTTGAGATCGAGAAATATAACTTTATATATACATACGCCTGGATACCAATTGGATATAATACACACACTCACACACACCTAAATTCACACACATTAACCGGCCCCAAAGGATTACTATGTGCATTAGAGACTAAGATAAAGAGTGTGAAAAGAAAGTTCTGGTGATATTTAAGTGATAACTATATACATTTAGCTATTTAAAAACTGAACAATCTGTGTGCATCATCATGTGGAAGTACATCTGTGTAATGATCTTCCTGATCGCCTGCTGCAATGCCGGACCAGTTGGCCAACAGGTGGGTTATGGATTATCGATTCGATATTCCATTCGATTGGATTGCAATTGCAGACAACTTCCGTTTTGCTAACGGAAATCGAAACGGTCAACGGAAAACTGTTAATGAAATGTTTGCCTTGCCGAGGCATAGTCTGAAATTTTAATCACATACACCCCTTGAGTTAGTCATTCATATAGCCCAAAAGTATCTTCGGTCTGTGTCTTCTTCGACTTCTGCCTGGCATTTGCATAAGTGTTAACTCAGTTTGCTTAGTTGGTATGCCAAAGGTTTAGCCTTTTAACGGCTAAATGCAGCAGAGGAGTCACTACCAAGGTATTTATAGACAGCTGCAGGTTCGCTTCTTCTTTTTATGGCTGACAAACTATTTTGCCGGCTTTCGATGGGAGCAGGCCTCACTCATTGGTGACACTCTTGACAAACGAATGCCAAATGGAATGAAGCACATTAAGACCTCAAAATAATATAAATGTTTTGCAAGGTAGTAAAATTGAAAACGGGAGTATAGATAAAGAGAAAAATAATATTTAAGGAACTTTTAAAAATATTGCGAAAAAGAGAGTATAGATCAAGAGAAGAAAAATATTTAAGCAACTTTTAAAAATAATAAAATCACACAGAGAATATAAACAGAAAGAGCGCGAAAAATTTTAAAATATCTTTTAAAGTGGAAATTTAAGTTTATAGGCAACTTTTGCTTATAAAACTATTATGAAAATGTATCTATTTTAAACTGTAAACATAATTATGATAGGTGTGATATATATTTACATAGTTATCATAATTTTGGTGTAATTGAAATATTAGGAAAAAAACTGGGAAGTATAAGAACGTCTAATAAAATGAAAAATTTAGTTATAGACAACTTGAGGTTATAAAATTACCATCAAAACTATCAATTTATATCAGGATTATATTTAATAGATTATTAAGATAAATATAATTTGATTTCAAATAGTACAAAGATAAGCAACTGAATAGAAACAAATACTTTTCTTATTATTTATAATGTCGAACAGTTTCCAGAAGTTTCAAGACTTGGTTGCAACAACTTTGTTTCCTCCTGCGTGACTGAAAGTCAACAGAAATATTGTTAACTAATTAAAATGCATAGCTCAAGTGTATAAATAACATATTGATATGGTTAAAAATATGATGTGATAACATTCAAGCGATCGAACGACCATTCGAAAGTCAAAATTCAATTGCAGTGTTGACCAAAAAGGTTAACCAGGTGCCAGGTGCGAAGTGCACAGACAACAAAAACAACAACAACAACAGGCACCCAAAGGGGGAGGTTGGGTAATTCAGTTTTCACTTAACGCCAAAAACTAGAACACAAGTGAAATTTTGTGTGTTTCGGTACTGTCCCCTTAAGTATGAGCTGTAGAGCTATTTTATAGACAATGTGCCACAAGCAATCACGTCACGTGCTTCGATTCATTATGTGTTGCACGTAGATCGTTAGCTGAATGGCAGCTGGCTAATCATAATATCTTTTTATACATTCCCAACTGAAGTCCACTCTTTTACCTTTGCAGAGAAAGAATATGCCCATAAAAGAACGCGAGGATAGTGTAATGACTGTGCAGGAATCCGAGGCATCCGAGCAGGCACAGGCGAGTGGAAGTGCAGCGGAAACGGAAGCAGCTCCTCTTGTGGGCACATTGACACTGCCCAGCAATGCCACCTCCATCAGGGCTGACATCACAGATAACTTTTCGTGTGCCAACAAATCGTATGGCTACTACGCAGATGTGGAGAATGATTGCCAAATCTTCCATGTGTGTCTGCCAGTTACCTATGCCGATGGCAAGGAGAACACTTTCCGCTGGAGCTTCATCTGCCCCGAGGAAACCATCTTCAGTCAGGTAAGTAGAATTTAAGAGGATACTCAATGCATATTAAATAAACTCTCCCTCTAGGAATCATTCACTTGCATGCGTCGCGAGGATATGGCCATCGAGTGTGAGGATAGCTACAGATTCTATGAACTTAATGGTAACTTTGGCGTCCCCATGGAGGAGGAGAAGCAACCAGCTGCCGCTGAGAGCGAACAGGTTGATCAACAGAAGCCACAACCCGAGGAGAGTGAACTGCCCGAGCCGGCTGAACCCGCTGCAGCGGCTGCTCCTGAACCGGTTCAGGAACCAGCAAAGCCTGTCAAGGTGCAAAAGCCCAAGCCAAAGCCAAATCGTCGCAAGCCAGCCGTTACATACAACAAACCCCCAAGGAAAGTTCCAGTTCCTGTTACCGCTGCTCCTGTAGTTGAGCCTGTGGAGGAACCTGTTCCATTGGCTTCCAGACCCGTGAAGCCCGAACGTTTCAATGTGAGGCCCAACAATGAGAAGCCACAAGCCATCAGACCTGCTGCGTCCGCCCCTGCCACGCCCATACGCAATGAACTCTTCAATTCTATCAGAAAACGTCCAGCAATCTTTAATAAACACAATGCTCCAACCACTTCCAGGCCCGTACAGGAAAATGAGGCCACAGTTACTGAAGCTATACAAGTTCAGGTGGAGCTAAGTGAACCACAGCCTACTTTGAAATTACAGACAATGTTTGTGGATGCAGCTCCTATTCCTGTCGAGATTGTAGAGGAGCCAGCAGCCGAGGCTTCCGAGCCAGTTGTGGCCATAGCACAACCCGAGCCAGAACCACAACCACAACCAGAGGCTGTGGTGGAAACAGAGTCAACGAAATCAGAAGCAGCAGCTGAGGAAGATGCACCACTTAAAGTTGAAGTAGAGCAAATGAAACCCATTGAAGCCATTGAGGAAATTCCTGCAGTGGTTGAGGAGATCTTGGAGGAAAAGCCACAAGAAGTTGAGCAACCATTGGAACAGACAGAGAAACAGATAGAGGAGCAGCTGGCAGAGAAACCCGTGGAACAGTTAGAGCAGCAAGAGATTGCACCAGCTATTGTGGAGTCCAGCAGCTCCAATGAGGAAGCCCTAAACAATATTGAGGCTCTGGAGGCAGCTAAGCCAGCTGATGCACCTGTGAGTCTACCTGCCACACCAGAAATGGCACAGCCAAATCCTCTTGTGGAAGAGATGCTGGACAACAGTGGCAGCCAGAATGAAGTAAAGGAATCCATTGGTGGCTTTAAGCCCGTTGATCCCGTCATGGCTGCTGAGGCGGAACAGCTAATCACTGACTTTTTGAATACACTACGCAAGCACGAGGAGAAAACTGAGACTGAATTGGCCACTGCCGCCATGGACATGGCTGAGACCATTGAGCAGCAGCCACAAACACAAGAGATTGAATCCAAGCCACCCACTGAAGTTCAACAGGAGGCAGCTAATGTTTCCATTGAGGAGGCCAAGTTGCCAGAACCAGAAATCATTGATAAGAATGCTTCGGTTGAGGAGCAGCTGCTGGAAACTGAGCCAGAGCCACAACCACAACTCAAACTGAAACAGGATTCACCCATTATTAAAATCATGCAAGTGAATCACTTACCAGCTGACTATCAGATACCTGTGCAGGTGGTTTCAGTGCCCGAAGAAGCCATCAAGGAGACTGCAGCTGAGTCAGAGATTAAACCCATTGAAGCGGACAATGTCCAGGAGCCAAGTCTGGCCACAGCTGCCTATATGCCACCCATCAGTATTGATGACATTGTGGAGCTTGTCAAGGAGCGTCTAGATCAGAATCCCAAGAACGAACAGCTTACACCCATGGAACTAATACTCACACCTGGTGCTGCAGCTCCCATGACACTGATATCGAGCAACAGCGTCAAGTCAGAGACAGAGCAGCAGCCAGCAAACGAATCGGAGCCACAGCCTGCAGCTGAACCCGCCTCAGAGATTGTCTCAGAGCCTGCCTCGGAGCCAGCCTCAGAGTCCGCCTCAAAACCCGCCTCAGAATCCGAGGCGGAGCCCGAGCCCGCGTCTATGCCCGCCCAAGAAGCCGAGCAAGAGGAAATTATTCTGCCCATTTACAAGCGCATTTCTCCAGCGGAACCAGCCATGTCCAAGGTGCAGACATCGCCAGTGACTGTTAGCAAAGTGGAAGCAGAGGCAAAACCAGAGGAGGAAACTCCCTCAGTGCCTGAGGTGCGTGAACCCAAATCCCAGTCAAAAATGGATGCACGGAAGCGTCGTTTTCTATTCCGTGCCGATGCCAGTTAGAGGAAGATCCTTAGAGGAAAATCCTTAGAGGAGAGAAGTCTTTGTGTGTCCTCCACAAAGCAAAGCACCCGCCCACAAAAAAGCAACCATTAAGCCGAAGTCCAGCCAGAGTCCTGGCGAGTCCCGACGCTGTCCCACACACTCATTTGCACCTAGGCAACTTTTAATGACTATTTTTTGATTTTCTAGTTTTATGGCCATTTCTGCACTTTCACTCACAAAGTGCACACGAGAGTTGAAATTTAAGTTTAGCATTGTTGTATCCTTTTGAGTTAAACAAACAAACAAACAAATGAAAAAGAAAAAAATTGAAAAATCTTAAATAAAAATCTTAAAAAATCAGCAGGTGTAAAGTTGTATTACGGGACAAGATCTCTAAGGTTAGTCAGCTCCATCGTGCACAGGTTTGAGTGTTTGGGTTTTTCTAATAGCATTCAGCCGCTGAACGATAGAGATGGCTAACTGTAAAGCTACCTAAACTATATAGAGTTACTTGGGGATATGTTTGATATAATGATCAGTCAAAAATCATAATATATGTGGAAATTATGATTGAGAGATCAAGAAATGTAGTATAGAGAAACTATCAGTTACGGATCAGCTAATAATTTTCATCTAAGGAATAATGATCAGTCAGATCTTATATAATATGTACAAATTATAATGGAAAGTTCAGCTAAGGAATGTATCGTATAGAGAAACTATCAGTTAAGAACGAGCTAAGAATTATGAGCTAAGGATTAATGATCTGTCAGAACTCATAAAATATTAAGAAATTATTATTAAAAGACCAGAATGCAAGAAATTTAGAAAAGAGAAACGATCAGCTAATAATTTTCATATAAGTAATAATGATCAGTCAGAACTTATATAATATGTTAGAAATTATAATGGAAAGCTCAGGCTAAGAAATGTATCGTGTAGAGAAACTATCAGTTAAAGATCAGCTGAGAATTATCAGCTAAGCATTAGCTTGAGAAGTTAGGATATTAGTTTATAAAGATGAATACACTGAAGATCAGCTTAAAAATAAATTGTTTAAGATGACATTTAAAAATGATTGGTTAAAAGTTTGATCTCAATAGCAATATATAATATATTAATTAGAGCAGGATCAGTTAATGATATTATGAAGAAACGATCACTCCACTGATATTGATGAAAAGTTGAAAAGGAACAGCTAGCAAAAGATCTCGTAGACATGGGATCTATAAGGGACAAAATAATAATAAGTTTTAGATCATTTAATTAAATAATGTGCTGAAGATCAGTTGAAGAAACCAACTAAAGACTGTCAGAAAAAGAAAGATTAGCTAAACTTTCTTTAAAGCTGTTAAACTAAGTTGAGTAAGTGAGAAGTTAAGAAACGATGAGCTTAATGGCAATAATAATAATTAAGAAACGGCAATCAGAAGACCTAAAGTACTGCAAAAGATGAACATGCTGATTTACATTAATTTTATTTGTACGTAAAAAGATTAATTGTTGTTTACAGTTGCTTTATGCTTATGCTTTGGGTAATTAGCTGTATGAGGCTACTACCAGGTGAGGGACAGAGTTAAAGATACAGATAGCGATAGCGATAGAGAGAGAACTAAAATAGCGAACTGTACAATAAGTAACTATGACAATCACAAGTTCCGCAACTCAGAGATACACACACACATATACATATTTATACTGATAAATGGAATGGGGAAGATGGGAAGATTTGGGACTGCCCTACGCTTCCGTTTCCTGTTCCAGTTCTCCAGCCTGGATCTCTTCGGGCGTTCGCAGATCGATCGCGAACTTTTGCCTTGTGGGCGTAATTTTGTCACTGGGCGTGGTTCCATTATCATCTACCTGATCCTCACCAGACGTTTCCTTCACAACCCTCGAATAATCCTGGAATGCGGCGGACAAGGCAAAGGTCAATTTACGTGCCATGGCGCGACTATCGCAGACAAAGGCATGAACCTCAAAGGGATGTGGGCTTGCTTCATCCTTGACCACGATCATGGCAAAGACACGTGTGTAAACTAAATCCTGTACTCCATAAGAGATCGTATCGATGGGATAACTCCAGTTGTTGATGCTCGCCTTGGGCGAGATGATCTCCAGCTGAACTCCCGATGTGGACACCTTCAAATCACAATTGGGCAACACCTTGTTGGGCGGCAGATTCTTGGCCACGCCCACCATAATATCAACGGGTCGCCGTGTGTATTTAATGCCCCAAAGGCCACGCGATGCCTCCGAGCCAATGTATTTGACCTGTAAGTGACGAAAAGTTAACGGATTACAATTATTGTTAATGTTATTGGAAGCTACTTCCGGGCAGTCCACAGTCTGTCCGTTAGTCCGTTAGTCAACGACTCTGTGGACAGCGGCTTCATTTGCATCCGATGCGAACCGGATGTCAGCAAAAGCCAAAATGCTCATGTGACTTTGGAAAACTTCATTCAACGAAGCGAGACGAGTGCGTGTCTGGCGATGTTTTGATAGCCAGCCAGGTGAGGGGTGATTTGTGGTGTGGGGGGCAGTGTTGCACACAGCTAAACGCACTCAAGCACATTCGCAGCAATTTAAATATCTATTTTGCCATGAATTTATCTTCTGTTTTCTGTGTGTGTGTTGTTTTTTGGTGTGAAATGATGCGGTCTGTTTGCGGCTCAGGCATTTGGACTAACCTTGAAGGTTATGGGCAAATCCTCCACATTCACTTGACTATCCAAATCACTACTGTTAATGTTGGTGGTGTTGCTGTTGTTGTTGCTGATTTTGGTGCTGGTGTTGCCGTTGTTGTTGTTAATGCTGGAGGCCATGTTGTTGCTTCAAGTTGCACTTTGGGTTCGCCACAATTTCAACTAAAATTAAATTAGATTTTTAGTGTCTTTGATTAGATTCCTTTATCTTCTCTTCTTCCTCCCCCTTTTACCATATTTTCTAAGTTCACTTATTTATCTTTTGGGCTTTTTACATGCTTCGATTTGCACAGTTGCCAGCTTTTTGTTTTTATTTATACTTTTTGTTTTCTTTTGTTTTGAATTTCTACTTTTTTTATCAGTTCTCTAATCGTTGCTCTCTGCTTTGTGTTCCTCTTGTTGCCGGCAACTGAATGCGACTAACGTCACCCACCAGGTAGCGACAATGTCAGAGGTGTTGTCTCTGTGTGTATGAGTGTGTGTGCGGGTGTGTGCTCAAGTGGAGGTTTTGGTGGAGGTGTAGTTGGAGGTAGAACTGGCCGAGCCCATTGCGCATTCGCTGCGCTCTGTCTCTCGCTCTCCAAGATCAGTGTCTCTCTCTCTCTCTCTCGCTCTCTTTCTCTTACTTCCGCTCGCACTGCTTCTCTCTCATTGTTATTCTCGCTGCCTCTATGCTTGGCAAATGGGACAATTTAAAAGCTGCGCTTAGAAATCCAACAACAACAACAACGAGAGCCATAATAACAATTTGATATACACTTATTTTATGGTCACTTGAGGTTTTCTTTAAATTTGACAAAAGGTAAGAAAATTTAGTAAAAATCATAATTAAGTGACTGTTTTATTTATAAACTAGGACTTCAAATCAATCTCTCCTAAATTTACTGCTTCAATGCAAAATATTAATTACTTTGTTTCTGTCACTCACAAAAACTTTGACTTGGAAAAGTTGTCACTTAGTGTTTCTTAAAGACCTTATAACTTTGTAAAAAATGAGCCGATTTCCAAGCGGAATGTGTTTTTAAGAAGAATTTTGACTTAATAGTCAAACTTTAATAATTAATATATATTTTCTATTTCTCATAACAATTGATTTTGACAAGGGGTCTTCTTTTTTGTCTTTAACTCATACTATTGTCTTTCCGACCAGGCTATATATATATATATAAACCTAGCCATTTTAATTAAAATTTTATTTTTATTTATTTATAGAGAGCTAACTTATAATTCTAAAATTATAGCCTAGCTTAGTTTACTAGATTTTATTAAAATAATATATTTTATTATAGTAAAATTATCTAATTTTTAACACTCGAACTCTTTTATAGAGTATACTTTGTTCGACTTATCAAAAATTTATACGCGTTTGTTTAGTTTTTGTTTCTCTGCACTTGAATGAGATCCATTGTTGTCTTTGCTCTTGTTAGCTGTGTTTGTTGTTGTTGTTATTTATTAAAAATGCATTATTAATACTTCCGCACGCTGAATGTGAACGGTGAAAGGTGCGCTGCTGATAGCGGGAGGTAGCCACAACAACAATAACATTAACATCAACAACAACAACATTAACATTAACAACAACTAAACAACAACAATGCATGTTGTTGCATGTGTACAAGTTAATGACCAAAAAAAGAGATTAAATTAAAATCAAAACTGTAACGAAAGAAACGTTTGTTGATCGTCATAAGATGACGTCACATTCAAAAGCTTGGCTAAGGGCAGTCGCGTTTAATGGCCAACGACCTGGCCAACAAGTGTCGACTAATTACTGCAGGTAGCGATTGTTGGTTAGAAGACTACTCTTCAGTTACTCCAGATTGTGTAACGCTATTTACGAGCTATTTCTGAGGCAATTTCTTTTGCTACTATTCCGACAACATAAAACCGGCTGGGAACTGGCACAAATGGGCCTAGATAGAGGCCCATAAATACCTCTATTAAGTTGTCATTTCTATCTAAATACGAATTTGATATGCCATATATTTAAGTATCTTTGACTTTAGTTTTCAACAAGTTATAAATACTTTTTGGTATCCCGTTTCCCTCCCTCAAAATTAATCATAGGTGCGCGCACAAAGACGTAATTATTTCCGATTTGTATTCGAAATATTTTGTATGTAATTTGATGTGGTTGTTGTTGTTTCTCTTGTTGTTGTTACCCTTGCTGTTGTTGTTGTTGCCGCTGCGCTTCGATTCCGCAAATCAAATGCTTTTTTTTATGTTATTTCTTTGCACCGTTGGCCGCATCGAACTCAACAACTGATTGAGCTCCACAACTGACGCTCTGTAGATATAAATATGTACATACATATTTTATATATGATATTTAGTATGACAGCAACAACAACAACAACAACATTCAAGCCGTAACCTAATTTATATATAATTTTTTCCACTGGCATATTTTGCTGTTTAAATGGCCAGTCAGAGCGGAAGCTGCTCATATGAGCATATCTCCTATTTAATTAATTAAATACATAATGTACTTGACTCTCGCATGTACATACTATATTATTATTTTTACCTAGAATTGCAAAATAATTGTTGTTGTTATTTACAACTTTACTTAGTGACTAATGCGTTGATTCTAAGTTTTACACTGTTTATGCACTGTCTTTTAACTCTTATCACAAGCGTCGCGTTTCTGGGCTATCTTATCACACACACACACACACACACACACACACACACACACACTTGCACACACACACGGAGGCCAATTGTTAGCGCACTGCTTAATTATACTTCTTCTTTTATTACTTTTATGTCATTTAATTTGCGCACTTTGCTCTGTCTGATATTCAAATGTTACTCAAACTTTAGCTAGATAAATCATTCGACTGACAATTGTTATTTAAATTACCGTTTTTATTCTCTTATCACAGGCACTTTTTTAGCTCGTACACCTGTTGCGTTTGCGGCCGATCGCGCGACTGAAACGGAAAACAATGATAAAAAAAAACCGTCAGTTCGGCCCAAGTTGTAATGTTGTTTTTGCAATTTATACACAAAACAAAAACAAAACCGCGGAAACAGATGAAAACGGCGCTAGCAAACGTTAGATGGCGCCTAAGCTGTGGAGCCCCAGAAGGGTTACAATGGCAAAATATGTATTAAAAGAAGCCGATTAAACTTATCTAACTTATAATTTCATTGCTCTGTATTTAAAGTATAATTTTTTTACTTAGAAAATTGTTTCTGTTTAATTTCTTTAAATTTTTAAACAAACTCTAGCGGCTGCCATGTGAACTTGCGGAGTATAAGTCATTTAATAGCATACTTTGCTGAGCTAAATTCCCTTCCGAAGAGTTTGTAGCATACTTTTAGTATGCGTTGAAATTATGGTTTAGCGTGTGCACTTGCTATAATCTTTGCTACAAAATACTGAACATAAAAGTGTGCGAAATTGTAGAGATGCTGCATACTTTATGGCTGATTTTGTTAATGGTTAAGCGACTGGACGCCATAAATGTCTGCCATAAACGTCTGCCATACAATTACCAAGTTTCGTTTGTGGTGGTTGCAGTAACGGCTGTTTTTGGTTGCTGTCTGGGCTAATTAAAAGTTTGCTGGGGAATACGACAGCTCTGGCTAAAGAGAAACTCTATTATGCCCTCAGCCTAAAAGTATGCACTACAAAAAATGTGAAAAATGCATTTTAAAAATTTTTTTTAAGTAAGAAAACGGTTTTATTTTAGAAGTTTAATGATATTCGAAATTAGATAAGTTCAAGCTTATTTTTTTTTAATTATGTTTCGTCTTTCTATCCCTTCTAGGGACCTAGTTACTTCAAATGAGTCCCAAAATATCTGGGAACTTCTGGAAACATTTAGATAAATCTTAAAAAAAATTCATGCAAAATTTCGAAATTTTTTTACGATGTCCCAGATTATCGTAGACATGTTGATTTAATATGCGTGCAAGATCTTATCTACCCTTATCTTATCTTTATCAACCCAATGCCAAAATGTGGTTGTATTGGTGACTTGTTCTTATACTAATTTCTTGGCTAAGTGCAAGTCTTGCCACCAATAAAAGTCAATCGCCTAGACTGAGTGCAACATGCAGCTGGTACAGCTTGACGCCTTTACCTCCATTCTCACCGCTCCCACCCACCACCTGTAAACCTAAATAATAATAAATAATCTGAGGTAGAAGCGTTTTTGGGAATACAACGGCGTCGGCGGCGGCCAAAACCATTTGACATTGGCCACAAGAGAGCTCAACGTGTCCCCTAAAAATCCCTATCCATGTTCTTGTTTTCAAGCCCGCTCCTAAGTGTTGAGTGTGATTAATGAAATGGGCCCAAGCTGGGCAACGATTTTAGCTGATGGCTGATAGGTGAAGGGTAGAAAGGTAAGGGATGTGCGGATTGTTTCTGGTTGTTTAAGGGGTGGGGGGCTAAGACAGGTTTCTCTGGCTTGTTTCGGGGTTAAATAGAGTTCAGGTCGAAAGTGTATATAGTTGATTTTGGTTTTGATGGCGGAACGAGGCGCTACACTTGATTAATTTCCCTGCATGGAATATAATTAATTTGGTATTTACAGAGCGGCTGCCTTGGCTAGCCACGCCTCCCTCCCCCCGTGGCATCTACAGAAGTCACTTGCCTCCTTTGCTTCCTGCTTTTAGGGAAGTCATTGGCTAAATTGTTGAGAATTTTTCGGCGACAGGTGTTGTCACAATGTATGAGGCGCCGTGAGCTGTGAGCTGGGAAATGGAAAATGGAAAATGGGAATTCAGTTTGCTTTTGCTTTTAGCAACTTCAGCTTAAGGTGTCGCCGGTTGGTTGAGGCCGGCAAATCGGCGTTGGAAAAACACTTTATACCACTTGAGGGGGCATGCGGCAAACGCACAGTGGGTCATTTAAATTCATTACACAAAAGCAAACTCTGGAGCCTGCAAAAAGCGGCTCGTTAATTGACCACAAAAGTGGCTAAGAGCGAGCAAGGAACAGCCCACAGAGATAACACTACGGGAGAGAGAGGGAGAGTGAGATACTGGCGAAATTTTCATGAATTTTCATTGTGACGTTTTTGTGGTCGCCGAAACTTGATGCGCCCGTGGGTTAATGTAATGGACCAGAGACCAGATAGAGAGAGAGAGAGAGCCGAGCAGGAGAGCAGCCCGAAGCGAGGAGTCAAAATAGCCAAACAGCCGCCGTGTGACATTGAAATCCTTTCAGCGAGAGGATGGAGCACAGGAAATGACAATGGCAGCATTTTCGGCCTGGACAACCAAGCACAAAGTACGCGCTTGTTGACAATAGTTGCTAACAAACATCTCTCCCTCTTAACCAATCCCAATCCCAATCCCACCTCACCCTTAGTCTCCTGGGCATACTAAGTACTTGTGCAAAGTGAATGTTGTTGCCTCATTCCATTGCCATTGCCATTTCCTCCTCTGGTCTCTGGTCAGCTACGCATCGTTAGTCACAGCTGCTGGATGGAAACTATGCAAAACTCAATTGAGTAATGCTTCTACAGCTGCTGTAATAGTTGGATCATCATCCCAAGTATTTAATTAACATAACAAGTTGCTTGGTTGCAACAACTTTCTCTATTCCTTACACTTCCACTTTCTCTGATTATTTTTAAATCATTCTTCGACAAGGTCAAGGCTGTCAGACATGTTCTGCAAATCTCTTTCAGCCTAAAAGCAAACTGAAAGCAAGTGTCCTAAAATGTCGAAATTGGTAAGAAATTTGATAAAGTTTTTAATTTTTAAATTAGCTAAAATTATTTTTTAAATTGAATAAATATTCATGAAATGCATTTTAGAGAATTTATTGATCTTTGAAAATAAATTCATAATAAAAAATTATAATTTAAAACTCTGCATAAATTATTGCCTAACTACGAAAAGTTCTCAAAGTGTAAAATAGTTTTATTCCAAAGCCAATGTTGTCAAGATCTCTAGAGATTTGTCAAACATATGCAAATGAAGAAAATTGATATAATTTAAAACTTATTACATTAAATAAAACTATTCTTTCTTTAATTAAATAAAAAGTCATGGAACTCATTTTAAAAGAAGTTAAAGAAAATCTCTGACATTTAAATACAAGAAATACATTTTAATACAAGAAAATTCTCTAGAGATAAATAGAGCACATCTGTATGTCTTAAATATTTCATTCAATTCCCCTTAAAATGTTTAACCATCTGATCAAATAAATATGTCCTTGCTCTTCCATTATTTCTAATCCATTCCACCACAAGGTCAAGGCTATGGTCTTTAATTTTTCATTCACTTCCTCTCCAAATGCGTGTCCATCATATCTTTTGGACAAATACACATGTCAACACAGATGAGCTGAGCTATGTGTGTGCGTGTGTGTGAGTGTGTGTGTGCGTGGGTGTCTGTTTGTGCCACATGTAATCACAGCTAGCAAAACAAATCCGCCAAAGTATCAGAATCACGTCAGCTTACACATACATTTAATAATTTATCAGGCTGCCGGCCGCAGGGTCTCAAAAGGGAGCTGGCAGAGAGGATTCGGGGAGGAATCGGGGAATCAGGGGAGTCAAACTCTGGGTGTGGTCTTCGATGACGGATGAGCTGACGATTGGCTGCTGTTGATGTGCTGCTGATAGGCGGCATTGCTCGTAAATCAAAAGCCCATTGCCCAGAATTGAATGAGGCGACAGACGGACAGACAGAACAGGGAGACGGACAGACAGACAGAGAGCCACAAAAACTGTAACCAAAAGCTGAATCCTCCAGTTGAATTCTCCACTGATTCTCGCACTGCGAATGACGTTGCAATGTTTGTGAATTTTATGCGAATTACGCCTAATTAGCATTTCTGCCATATGCAACCATTGGGAGTCGCCTCGATTGGGACCCCGGGGTCGCGGTTCTCTTGCCCCCGCCTCTGCCTCTGCCTCTGTCTGTGCCTCTGCTTCGGTCTGATTATGTGCGCGATTGCGTATGCAAAACATAAGTGCTCTCGGTGAAGGGATCTCTCGCTCTGGATCCGACGGCGACTTCTGTCTATGACTCTGACATATGACCCAGCACTCAGCGCCTACGAAAAATGCATTGGGGAGACGCCTCCACGTTGCGGGTAACTGTTGATTCTGTTTGCTCAATAAAATTATGCGAAATCCGGAATATGTTCGACCGAGTGCAGCAAAAGCAAATTGCATTTGCAGCCGAACAGAGGCATGCAACATGCGCCAGCTGGGGACGTTGCAGACAGTTGGAAATAACGCTAGGGAAACGCATTGGAAATCGAGTAGCGATTGGAGTTGGAGTAGTTGGAGTTGGGGATGGGGACGCGACCCGCGGGTCAATTGTTAACTTAGCCTCAGTTGCCCTCTATTGTAGATGTAGTCAAATTTAAAGGGTATTCTAGGATTAATCACTTGGCATAAAGAGTGAATGTAAATAAACTCTAGACTCTGCTTAATTGTAGTGCATACAATAGTCGTTGTAAAGTATAATCAGTTATTTTTTCATTATAGTTTTCTGTGTGGCTTCACATGTCGCACACACACGCACACTCTGCTACACACACAGCCAGCGAAATAGGCTCAGTTGCATTGCCTGGGACGTGCTTGGGGATTTTGCAACGGCGCAACAGTTGCAACATTGCCGCTCGCTAATTGCGGCTGCAGTTGAAGTTGGGGTTGGGGTTGCGAGGCGCAGTGGGAGTTGGAGTTGAGAAGGGAGTCGGAGTCGGAGGGACATATCAAAGGCACAACGACGACGCAATTTGGCATTCTGTTGAGGGATAGCAGACGCTGCAGCTGCAGCTGCAACGGCAACTGCAACAACATTTGGGGGAAGCTCTTATCTGCTTTAGTTGCGGCTTTCGTTACTTGCTTGCTTTGGTTGCCAGCCGAGCGTGGCTCCTATTAATGATTAATTAAAAACTGCATACTCGCTGCGGGTGGGGGAATTGTGATGAAGAGGCGGAAAGAAGGAAGGGGTAGGGGTGCATGACATATGTGGCATTTAATTGGGCAAACAAAACAGACGCCGGCATGCACTGGCCAGCTTCAAGAGAGCGGGAGCAGGAGTAGAGAACGAGAGAGAGCGGGAGAGTGAATTGCGGCAACTTCCAATGCCACACATTTTGGTTTCCATGCGGCTGACTAACCAGTTGCGCCACATGCCACACACCACACGCCACACACACTCGCTGAAACGTTTTGGCAAATGGAACAAGCGAAAGAGAAATCTCTGTTGAGAATTCACTCTCTTGTGTTTTTGGAAGAGCTCACGCTCTTTGGCAGTGTCGCAGGTCCGGGTGCAGGCCCCATCTTCTATTCCTATTGCCGAAGCTAAAGCTGAAAGCTGAAGCTGATGTTTTGGCTACTGACGACGCTGAAGCTAACGCTGCCGCTGCCGATGCGACCGATGCGACGTTGACGCCGACGCCAATTTGGGGCCAAGTTGCCCCAACTTGCGGCACCGCGTTGCGTGGCACAGAATCAGTCGTCAGTTTGTCTTAAGCGGATTTGGTCGACACGTGAGTGTGTATGTGTGTTTGTGTTTCTGTTTGTGAGTGACTTTTTTCCAAATCCGTACTACGTACTACGTACGTTACGTATACGTAATCGGAATCGCTTACTCTGGAAACGGTCTAGAAACGAATTTGTTTGGCATCTTGAAAAGCGCAAGTTTGGCGCTTGGCATAGGTCACGTACATTCACGACAACAAGACACAAAGCTCACGCTTCTCACGACACTCTTCACGTGTGTATGAGTGTGTGTGTGAGTGGGTATCTCTGTGTGTGACATTCGATTTACTTTCGCTGGCATTGCGGCAAGTTTGGCCAGTAAAAAAGCAAAGCATACTTTTTTGGCAGCTTCTATGGCTATATGTGTGTGACTCGGTCGATATTTGCATAAATTAAAAACAAACGTCTAAAAAAAAGTAGCATAAAAAACCAAATAAAACACACACACACAGAAACACACACATCGACTGCAGACTTTGGTCGCTTAATGAGTTTTTAATACGCTGCCACGTTTCCGTTTCTGGTGTGCGTGTGTGTGTGCGAGTGTGTGAAGAGAGGGAGAGAGAAAGAGAACTAAAAGTCATTGTCACTGGATTTGTGCCCGTAACGCCACTGCTAATTTATTGAGCCCGGCAAAAGACTTTGCAAACGTGGCCAAAAACGAAAAAACCAAAAAACCCAAAAAAAAACAAAGTGAGAAAAACTAATTCAAAGTGAAGTCCTACGTGAAACGCCAGAACATTTTGTGGCCTAAAACTTTCTTACAGGTAAGTGACCGAACAAAAGTTCTAGTTACAAACTGAAGGACTAGCATTAACTCGACTTGAGTGTAGAGTATATACAAACTATATATAAGAGTTATTGATCAAGGGAAATACCACACGTGATTTAGTTGGTAATCAAATAAAACTTGGCATTGCTGCCAAAGAATTTTCGTTTCTATTTATTGTTTCATAAGGTATTTATTATTTACTGTTATCGAATTAAATACTTTTGTTGTGCTGTGTATTTATGCACAAAATTCCTAAAGAAAATACGACGGGCAACAATAAATTTCCATGCAATCAGGGTGGGAGAATAAAAGAAGAGACACGAGTTTTACCTGGGCATTATAAATGTTTAAGGGATATAAATACTCAATAGATATATAGATAGTTGGATATGTAATCCAATTGCCATTGTTGGCTGCCAATTGATGTACAAACATAAATGCTTCAGGCAATTTATCAAATATTTGCTTAATTTTCATCCTGAAAACCTGGCAAACAAATTTGCCTTTTTGATGCATTTGTAATTATTTCAACTGTTGCGAGACTTTCAACTGCTATCATTAATTACTGATCACAGGTAAATAAGAGACAGACAGAGAAACAGAATCCAAAACAATTCCAATTGAATTATTAATGCAAATGATTAGTTTTCTTATGAACTGACAAACGAAGCGGCAGACTGACTGACAGATACAAAAGTATCTGTAAGATGCACATAAGCATGCATAATTTCGGCTGGCAAAACAAAGCAATTTGCCAAAGATAATTATATATAGCAGTAGCAACTAAAGGGATGCATGTCAATGTGCCACAACAATTTAATTTAAATTTTAATTTGAAGGTGTAAACATTGTATATTAATTAGAGATAAACTCGATAGTTTTTAATGTTTGATAAACTAATTGTGTGAACTTTATCATCCTTCAATTGATAACCAGATCGTAAATGGAATCAATTACTTTATCCACTATTCATTTCGATTAGTTTTTTAGTTAACCCAAAATTCGCATTGCAACAAACTAACAATTCCAATTAATTTTGCACATTAGCAAATATTTATCTAAACAAGCATCAAGATAAATAAACAATGCATATGTATTTGTGTAATATGAGACAGTATGTTTGTTCCAATAAAAATTGTAATATCAAAAATTAATTCAAATTGTAATTAATTTGTACATACTAAAGAGAGAGAGCATTGATATTATGGGAATATCTATAGTAATTTTTGTTGGCAATTACAAAACTGCAAAACTAGAATTAAAATTGAAAGCAAAATAAAATTAAAAGGGAAAACAACATTTTCAATTGAGGGGGAAAGAGGAAATGCGATTAAGCAAATATGGCAAATGAATTTTGCTTTTCAGCTATTTATGTACAATATTTAAGTTAATTTTAATGTTGTTTGCCTAATGGCTTTTTTATGTGAGCTGGCAATGCGGCGTATGCTTGATGTGGGAACGGCGAGGGGGAGGGAGGATTTCTTTTTAGCCAGTAGCTACTGCTGCTCGTTGCATGCCTTTCACATGCAATTTGCATTGCCATAACACCAACACCAACAGTAGAAGCAGCAGTTGCAGCAACAACTACAATAATAATAAAAACAATAAGAGTGCATTGCATGCAATTAAAATTAATTATTATCAATTTACGATGACAACAATTTTCAATTTAAGTTTTATTTTATTTATTAAAAGCGCTCAATGCACAATACTATACTACACTATTGTTGTGTTTGTGTGTGTGTGTTTTGCCAGACAATTGCTCGCATGGCTCTAATGTCAGTCGGTCAACTTCAATTTGAGCTGCCTTCCTGGTGAATTCCGTTTTTATTGCACCATTGAAGCACAGTTTCCGTTTTCTGCCATTCACGAGAAGTCATCAGGAGTAAAGAGTAGGTCACCAGCAGCACAAGAAGATGCCACATCATTGTTGTGGCAGGAAGCAGACGACCAATGGCATCAATTGTTGCAGCTACGTTGCCCACTAAATGCGACGGCGATGGCGACTACGATTTGCGGATGTGAATGCGAATATTGATGCGGATATGAGTGTCTGAGTGTGAATGTGAGTGTGAGTGTGAAAGCGAAGCGTGTGCAATAAGGCTAAAGCTTGAAGTACGTATATCAATCTATAACTATGCAAAGCAATTAAAAATGCCACAGCGTTGCATTGATTGTTAACGTCAATTTTTATCGCAATTTCATTTTGACTGGAACTTGATGTAAATGGCTATAATAACTTGGCCAACAAGCAGGTAATGGGATCAAGATATATATATATTGATTAGAAAGCTCAAAAAACTCCTTCGTAAGTGAAACTCTGATTACAGGTCGTATGAGTAACTTCTTATTTACTTCAGTAGAGTATACAAACTTCGTTCATCGTTCAAATGCCACCTGTAAGCAGTGCACTTTGTGGCGTGCTACAAAAATCCCTTGAATTTTCAATTAAAATGAACTGCAGCCGTAAGGTAAAAAAAGAACTGAAGAAGCAAGATGACTTTGCTTTTGTTTGGCAGCTCATTGTCAGTGAAGAGCAGTCCTCCATTTCAAGTTGGCCATTTAAGTGATTCTGGATTACTGTATATAGAAAAAACTAAGCAGAGTCAAGGTTTGCATTAAATATTACCCACATTTTTGTTTGGTCTATCAAATCACAAATGAAAGCCGAGACTCGGTCTTGGCTCGGTGTTTTCCATTTTCCATTTGGGTTGGGGGAACGTTTTTTCATTAGACTTATGCTTTGTCTATTGACTCTATTATCAACTTAATGACCAGGTAAACAGTTTTATATTCAACAATTGTGAGAATATAAAGAGCTGTCAGGCCAAAAGGTCCTCGGCTTGGTCCTGGGCCAGGACCTTGGCTACTTTTAGTTGAGTTTTGAACGCAAATCAAATGCGTGTGAAAGGCGAAAAAGCGAAAATTAATGCGCTCGGTTGACTTTTCCGACTTTTGTTATTTTTTTTCGGTTTCTCTGTGCTTTTATTTGTGCCATCCGTGTCCGTGTCGAATGTGTGTGTGTGTGAGAGAGTTTTATTCTGATTGTGTCCCTCATTTGGGGCGTTGTCTGTGAGCTGTGAAAATATTTAAAATTCATTGGCTCTGGGCTCTGGATGTTGCCTTACATTTGACTTTTGTGGCAGTCGACAGCTTCTGTGCCACATCCTTATGCAAATCGTATTTTAATAAACTTGCGTTGCGTCAATTTTCATTTACAGTTAGTCCACTGGGAACTGCTGCCACCCAACTCGCTCCCACTCTCTCTCCTCCTCTCATTCCCCCTCTCTCTGGAGCCTAAAAACAATGTTGAAAAAATCCTAATTAAATTTAAATTAACTTTAAGCATTTGGGGCTTTGTTAGCTTTGCTTTTCAATCTCTTCTTATACCCTGTAGCCAGTTGGGTATTTAAGATTTGCAGTTTGTTACAGAACTTTTATAATTTATGCTTTGCACTTATTAAAAAGTTTCTTTAGGTTATAGGGTATATCAAAGTCATGTTGGCTTGTCGCTTTCATATTTTCTTACTTCCTGTGAGAGTTCCTTTTACGTTGATATATTCTTTTTTATATATTTTTGCTTTTTTGATGGCTCATTAAAATGTGAAATTTAATTTCTTCGCATATGGATGACAAAATGTTGTGTGCGGGAAAATTGAATTGAATTTAATATCAGTTAACTAATGGCACACACACACACACTCGCACACACTCGCACATACACTCGCTTAGTCTCAGAGCGTATTGCGCTATTTGTAAGACGCAACGCACCTTGAAGCAAGAGCCAATAAATATGCAAAACAAATATTACATAAGGAGATAAAATGTCAAGGCTGGGAAATCAACGTTAAATACGTTAAGTGATATTTAAAGTACACTTAAAAGCGCCAACCTGCTGCCTAACATCACATCACATGACATCACATCACATCACATCCTCCTCCACCTTTGAGTTCCCCACATATTTTTGGAGGCCAACATTTCTTGCATTCAAGGCATTTGCTGGCTTTTGCCAAGGGGATCACAGAGAAAATGCTTAACGCCGGGATAACATACTAAAGCGGAAAGAAGGAAGGCAAAAGAAGGACGAAGGACGAATGAGGAAGAAGTTGCCTCCACACGTGTGTATTGACAAATGAGAGTTGGGAGTCGGAAGTTGAGAGCTCAGAGAGTTAAGATGAGGAAGGCATAGAAATACTGCTCGTATGAATGTGTACACATGTTTGTAATTTTCTTGTTGATTGTTGCCTGTTTTGGGTTGTCATTCTTCCTCGTTGTTGTTGTGGTTGTTGTTGTTGCTTGTTTCTCATCTGTAGGTGCTGTGTGTGTTGCGTCTGTTCGCCTGATAGATGACTTTGGGGTAAAAACTGAGCTCGAGCATTCCAGCAATGTGGCTTGTGCGCGACAAATGTGCCGCAATTTACTTGCCGCACCGCGTCACGCATATACATTTCTTCTACCAAGTGCTCCTCCAAGTTGCAAGTTCTGCTTGCCACAAATGAGTAACGGCTGCGTTTGGGTTAAGCTAAATATTCAGCTTTATCTTGGCATCCAATCGGTTTGCATATGCTTCAGCCATCGATTTTCAACATTGCCTCAATCTATCAGTCTGTGTCTGTTTGTCTGCGACGTCACTGTTTTCTAGATGCTTAATGTTGCGCATACGCAGCGTATTCCGGTCAAAGGCTGGCGGCGATAAATTAGCTAGCAAATACTTTGATTACATAATCAGCACGATGGGGCTAAACGGGTTGAACGTTGAACACTGAACACAGATGAAACAAAACGAGCGCTTAAACGAGCTTTAAGTGTGCCCCTGAGTCAGCACGCACTCTGTGGAGAGAATGGAGCAAGAGGGAGAGAGAGGGAGTGGAGTGTGTGTCATGAGGGTTCATGGTGTGGGTGTGGCAAACATAGACGTTGCAAAGTGCAAAGGGAAAAAGCAACTGAGCTGCAACTGCAGCGAGTAGCAAATTTAATTGAAATTGAAAGCACTTTAGTGTCCTTTGCTTTGGCTTGAGTTGGGCTTGAGTTGGGTTTGGCCAGTAGTGTTGCTGCCTTCTCGATGCTGGCTGGTCTCGGCTGCCGTTGCATGCAACTAATTTGTGCCACTAATGAATTTATTTGCCACTTGTATGCTGGCAACGTGGGCGTGTGATAAAAATGTAGAGAGCGGGTGTGTGTGGAAATAAAGCAAAATAAATGAAACTAATATAAAAATTGCGCAGTACGAGAAAGAGGCAGAAACTGAGAAGCTGAGAGTGTAGTTCGAGTCAGAATAAGAGGTAAGGGGGGAGAGGAAGAAAGGAGGTAGCATAGGAGTGTGACACTTAACACAGGCACAGAGCTAAGAAAGGCTTCAAGGCGGCGACAACTTGCAGCAGCAGCAGCTGCAGCTGCAGCAAAAGGAAAAACAGCAAACGAAATCGTTTGAAAATTAATTTTCCATTTCACAAGCGAAAGGAAAAGAATTTGTGTGTGTGCGACAAGTGTGTGCGTGTGTGCGTGCCTGCGTGTGTGTGTCCTGGCTGAGCAGCTCTTGCTAGTGTCGAATTACAATTTATTGGCTGCTAAGTGCCAGCGTCTTGGCACTTTTCACTTAACTCTTTTCAATATAGAGTCATTAGCAGTGCATCATCAGCTTGGCCAGCCAATGAACAGACACAATAATGAGCCTTTTACAGCAATTAACACATCAGATTTTTGTGTAAATATATAATATACATATTTTAAAATATTCTCAAATAGTTAAAAATATGTTAATATAATATTTGTAGAGGGAAATCTTTTGCCTTTATAGCAATTAATACATAAGAAAAAAATATATATTACAAGTATTTTAAAATATTCTCAAATAGTTCACAATATGTTAATATACAATATTTGTAGAGGGAAATCTTTTGCAAAATTGCTAACCAGTATCTTAGATTACTTGAAATGTCTCATTAAATTAAATTTACATAATTGGATGTATTTTGATATGCATTATATTGATATTTTTAAATTAAAATATTTTGAAATTATTATTTATTATTCAAAGGAAAACTTTTTTAAATTAGTACAAATATAGTAAAGTAATATTTTCAGAGGTAAGCCTTTTAAAAGTAATGCTTCACAATATTTGAGAATATTTGAAATGAAGAATAAATATATTGAATATTTTGAATATTCTTAAATTATATCTTAACAATATTAAACAAGATTTACAAAAGAAAAATCTTTCTACATTTGTTAAAAATTGTAACTTAAATTGTGAGTTTTGGCCACCTTTATATTTGTTAATTTAAAAGTTTAGTTTTAGACTCGAGGTCGAGAAGTCTACTTCTAATTGTCGAAGTGACAGAATTAAGACTTCTTAATCAATAACAACAATGTTTTTGATAACAATGTTAAATTTTAACTTGAATTATTAAATAAATTATGGCAAGCTAACTTTAGTGCTTATTCTTCCTTCTTTATGGCAAGCTAACTGTTGTGCTATTTCTTTCTTCTTTTTTATATTAAATAAATAAATAATTTGTTAAATATCAAATCAATTTAACATAAGTAAGTAGTGTATGACAAGTTCGTTGGCTTTAAGATTTTGAGATTTTTTTTGGTGGCATGTTAAGTAAAAACTGCTGACAGCTAGTAAAAATTCTTAACGACTGCAATGTGCCCCCTAAAAATACAAAAGAAAACTGTGAAAAATGTTGGAAAAATACAAATTGCGTTTATGCTGCACAATTGGAAATTGAAAAGTGCTAACTGTGAACTGAACAAAGTGCAAAGCAGAAAGTGTAAACAGCAAACGCTGCAGTTGTAGTTGTAGTTGTAGATGCTGTTGCTGTTGTTGTTGCAGTTGTTGCAGCTGCTGCTTTAGTTTTTTAATTAAACACTGGGGCAGGTAACAAATGTGTGTGGCACGTTGTTGCAGTATGAAATGTTGCCAACATTTTGCAGCACTGATTGCTGAGATTTAAGTTATGGCTACGTACGTGCATTACATCTAATTGAATAGAGCTGCTAAACATGCGCCATAATTAGGCGGCATTTCGTACAAGTATATAAATGTATATATACACATATATATATAGGTGTATGTGCATTTAGACTGCAAAACAAAGGCACCAATTGGGTCAGCCAGTTGTGTGTTGTTGTTGTTGTTGCAGTTGCATGTAAATGGGCACAGTTACTTCTTGTTATTATGCTGTAAGTGCCCCATGCACTACTGGCAACGTCCAATTCATATATTTGACTGGCACTCGGCATAGGCACAGGCACAGTAGCGAATCCGCAGGAGTCGTGTCCGGGTCCGGGTCTGTGCAATGACTTCTCCTTCTTGCTGTTGCTGTTGTTGTTGGTGTTGTTTTTTGTGCAATTTCCATGAGTGGCACTCGGGCAAAATATACTATTTATTTCGCTACTCTCAGCACAGCTCTCGCGCCGAGCAGCCCAAATGAACCACATTCCAAGCTGGCCAACTTTTTGCGTATGAAATAAAACACACACACTCACACACACATACAGTCAGTAGACAGGAACACACAAACACTTAAACCCATACTGAGACAGAGATGAGAGGCAGCTGTGGCATTGTTGTTGCTGTTGATGTTGATGTTGTTGTTGTTGTTGTTGCACTTCTATATTTTGTTGCCGCTACGTAAAAGCTCGTTGAGTGCAAAACGTCGAGTTAAGTATGTGTGTTTTAAAAAGCGATATGATGTATATGTATACTATACACTGAAACAAATCTAGCTACAATTTAAATCTAGAATTCTGGATAAAAACTAAATTTTATGCAGTTGTATTCAAGATAAAAGTGTTATATTAAGAAATGATAATAACTAAGCATTAAAGTAGATAAATACATATAAGATGTTTATATATATATTTATATATTTATGTTTATACATTGGTTAAGAACAAAACAAAAACCTTATTTCAATCAAGTATTTCGTCTAGTCTTAGTTTAGGAAAATCTCCAAATATCTCGAATTTTCTTTCTGTGTACCTACACACATCTACACGCTTACAGAGATAGAGAGTTCACAGCTCAGAGCTGGCAGCAGTTTCTCGAGTGGCACTCACCTTGCACAGGACGCGAGCTGAGACCCGGACAACAGGACGACAACTTGTACTTGTGCTGTGAGGACGCAAGAGAGAGGAGAGAGAGAGAGAGGGAGGAGACAGGCCTTTTACCTAGCCCAAAAGTATGCTGCTAACATGCCACTACGAGCTGCATGCACCTGTATCTCTCTTCCACTCTTCCTCCCTCCCTCTCTCTCTCACACTCTCACTCTGTCTCTTTCTGTGTGTCTATCTCTGTATTTGGTTAGTTTTCATTTTTTGTATTCGTTTTCGTGTCGTGCTCACTGCTTTTATATGTTGTTTTTAGTTTTAATGAAATGTAAATGTTTAGTTATACACTCACACACACACTGAGACACACACTGACATGCTCGAATTGTAGGTGTATACTTTTAGCAGCCAGTTCGTTGCAGCAATGGAAATTTATGTTAAGCTCCTTTTCACCAGTTGTAATTTTTCCAGCAGTGAATGCAAATCAACATTTTTTTTGGGCTAAAAACTATAAAAGAAAAACCCCTTCGGAAAATCAACTGAAACCCAAAACGCTTTGTGTATGTAAAACCAACAATTTTGAGTTTTTTCTTTTTTATTACATGTTGCCTCTCGAAAATAATGCAGCATTCGGTGGCAATCAGCTAAAATTACAAATTGATTATGTTCATGCCACAAAAGGCTGGCTGGATATACATATATACATATTTGTCATATTTTTTTCTAGATGTAATGAAAGAACGCTTTAGTATGGACATGGATAACCTTAAATTGTCAATCTGGATGGATGGTAAAATGATTATATAAAGAGAATTACACTTAAAGAGAATACGATTATATTTTAATTTCTATGGCAGCCAGATAATCGAGAAATTATCAGCAATGGAAAACTGATCAATTTTAAGCACAAATAGAGTAAAACAAATCCTTCAACTCACATTCTTACAACCTTCAATATTATAACAGCTCTTCTATTTTTAGTTATGCACTTATAAAAACTCGCAGTCTTTGTTTTAGCCAAAGTTTAACTAATAATAAATTTGCTGCTTTTAAAAGTGTCTCATTTTTGAATATATTTTTAGTAATGCACTCGACTAGGTTCGGTTCAAAGGGTAAATTTACATTTGAAGCTTTGTGTGTATGTTTGGCAACAGCTACAATTTCAATAAGCCAAAGTGCGTTTTGTGGTCAGCTCTGCATATTTATTAAAAATTGTTGTTGATAATAAAACACAATGAGAAGTAGCTGCAGCAGCTCTCTCCCAAACACAACACACAACACAACACACAAGCCAACAAACAAACAGTGAAACAAACAACTGAATAAACATTGAGCAATTTGTAAACACTGATAAAATGGCCATAGATAGGAGAAGGGGTGAAAATAGTGGTAACTGGGGGCTTAACACGATTGCCAACACTGGCCATGTGACACCAGTAAAAGTGGTTGGTAATGGAGGAACAGGGAGCGGGCAGCGGGGAGATTGTGCGTGTTGCGACTAAATGGCATTTCCTCTTAACTCTTTTGGCTATTTGGCATCTCGTAAGCGACGCGTCCGAGTATTTTCCGCCGGATTTTGTTTACAGGCCACGCCACGAAAACAAATTGAAAATGCACAGCAGCAACAGCAATGATAACAACAACAATAACACGAGTGACAACGGCAATAATAGCAGTTGCACTTGCAGTGCAGTGGAAAACGGTGACAACTCTGGCGGCTGCCAGATGCATTTATTTGCCTTTGTGCGGCATTGTTGTCAAATTTATTAAGTTACTCATACGCCATGTTTTCGTAGTCGCAGCCGCATACAACTGACATCCGTGACAATGGGGGGTGGAGGAGGGACGGGATAAGTGTGGGGCGTCGGCTCCAAGCGTCGGTCCCAGGCGTCTCCACATGTGTTTGGCATATCAAATGTTGTTTTTCGTTTGTCAAAATGACAAAACCCAAAATGAAAACCAAACGAAATGAAATGAAACTGAAAAAATTCCATTGGCTGACAAAAACAAGCGCCTCTATAAGGTTCTCATTTCTCTTAGGCTCTTACTTAAATAAATACTGAAAGCTTTTTTAGAAAAGCAGTCGCAATTAATTCTAGGAATTCTAGATCATTTTGACAATATATAATTTGCGTTGTCAAATATGTATTCCTCTGTGAATTTAGGTTTCGAAAACCATTAAAAACTTTGTCATATGTCACAACTTCTCTTTCCTGTGTCTCTTATTGATATATCAATATAATAATAATCCTATTTCAATTGCTTTTGTTACAATTTTTCATTGAGCTTCGTTTCGATTTGTCAATTCCCATGGAATCCGTTTGATAATAACCTCAAAATATATATTTTTCTTTCTGCTCCACTGTGTGTGTCTGTGTGTGTGGAACACTTATGTAACATGTGAGTCTCTGCTAGTGCCACTGCCATTTGCCACTTGCCACTTGTCGTGTCCAGTTGGGCAGTTGGGGGTCGTCTCCCGCTGTAAGTAGATCCTATTTGGCAGTCACAGGCTTGGCTGCCGTTTTGGGTCGCTCAGTGTCATTTTTGCCGGTTTGTTTGGTTTGTTTCTGTTGTTGTTGTGCCGTCAATAAACAGCAGACAGTTGGCAAGTTTTTTGGTAGCTGCCTTAAACTGCTCATGTTTGTGCTTGTTTGTTGCCATCGCCCACACACATTCGAAGTAATCACAGTGACTGCCAACAAGTCGCGCCGAGTGTGGGATTGGCCATAAATATTCGGCTAAATATGTTGGCCAGCTGCCCAGCGACTGCCTAAAGGCCAAAATCAGTCTTAATATGGTCTATACTTCTAGCTAGCTGTTGCTATGTGGCTGTGTATACTATATGTGTGTGTGTGTGTGGGTTACTTACCGTTTGTTTGTGTTGATAGGATTTATGTTTGGCCAAGTTTGTGAGCGCCAATGTTTTTTATGTTGAACTTAAAGACGTTTCTAAGTACGTTTTGTGCACTTTGCGCTGTGTGCCAGTTTTTCTTTCTTTTCTTATTTCATCTCTTACTTCTCCCCTACAGCAACTGTTGTTGTCGTTGTTGTTGTTGACGCACTTGAAGTTTGCTTCTGGGATCGCTTCAGGACATTCAACTTGCTCTGTGTCTTGTTCTTGTCCTGCTTGTTGTTGTTGTTGTTCTTGGCTGCTGGCAACTGTTTTGTTTGTATTTTATGGTCATTTCTAATGTGCTGTGTGTGGTGTGTGTTGGCCCAAGTACTTAGTGTTAATAAACTTTTATAAATATTCTCTTTGACACTTTTAGCACGAAATAAAACTGACAAATAAATCTGATTAATCATTGCACTTTGTGTTCTTCGTAATAGCATTTTCCGTATTTTATTTACACTCACAAGTGTAAATGGCAAGTTTCACCTGCAACTTCTTCTTCAACACGGGGCCAAAGTGTGCGTGACCTTTGTCCAAGGGAGAAGACAAAAAAAAGAACTGATAATTTTATTGCTGTGGCTGCTGACGCTGCTGTTTGCGAAATGTTTTAATCCTGAGCTTAAGTTTGCTTGCCTGATAGATGACTGTCCTTAATGCTGGAAATATGAAGCGAGACACACCACCAAATGAAACAGACAGAGAGAGAGAGAGGCAGAGAGGAGAAAAGTCGAAAAGCTGCTTATGTGGCAAGCAAAGTAAGACATGCATTACAATTTCAGGGGGCGGGGGTAAAAGTGTGATTATATTTTCGTTATATTTTTAGCAGTGAATTAAAATCAATTTCGATGCTTTTAAATCACCATCAACAGTTCCCAAATTTGGAGATTGAGTACCAAATTGGATTACTTCTCTATGTGTGTGCAAGTTTCAGGCTGAATTGGCTACGATTGAGCGCCTTTATTACATCGGCAGCAATATTGCATATTCTCATATAGTCGCAGTCTCTCTCTCTATACTATATATCGTATATATGGCTTTTAGCCAACTGGAAATGTTTGATAACTAAAAACGTTTCGCTGGCCAACGAACGCGAACACAACGCACTCATCAAATCCAATGAAAAAATCAAAGTGCCCCAAAGGCCAATTGGCGTTGCATCCGTACCCGGGAACATGCCACATCCCCACCCACACCCACATTGCCACTAGTTCTCTCTCTCACATCCACAATGCTAGGCAAATACAATTTTGAACGCATCACAACACGCAAACACAATCACCAATGGGTTCTACGGTTATGGAGGAGAATGGTGGATAGATGGAGGGGGGATGTTGTTGCTGTTGTTGATGTGTTGTTGGCTGCAACTGCAAATGGAGTGTCGGAGCAGCACTCTTGGCAAATGTGTGCGAATGTCCGTCTGTCCGAAGCATTGATATGCACGTTGGATTGCCAACTTTTTCGTTGTTTTCTCGCGCTGTTCACAACCACGCGAAGAGGTCACACTTAATTTCCGCTTGAAGTTCGCACAATGCAACAACAACAGCGGCACCAGCAGCAGCAGCAGCAACAAGAAAACACTAACATCAGGAGTGGTTGGTAGAAGTAAACGTAGCATACTTTTTGGGGCCGCCACTGTTGCTGTCATTGTTGACGCTGGCGACCTCGCCCTGGCCTGACGCTGTCAGTCTTGCTGAACTTTCAACTTCCGCTTTTCATTTACACACACACACGCACAAATACACACACACATACGCAGAGACAGAGGGACAGAGAGAGAGACACAGTGAGATAGGCTGTTTTTCGTGATAGTCTGCAGCGGCTTGTTGTTGTTTGCAACATCTGTTGATTATTTTGGCGTTGCTTGTTTTTTGCACTTCACGTTGTTGCACACAGCTGCATATTTACACATATACATATATACATATGTGTGTATGTTTGTGTGTGTGTGGTTTGTTTATTGCACTCACACACAGCGCACATGGCGTAAGGTGGCTAAAAGTTTTTGTGTTTGTCCATGTGCCGCGTTCACTTCTTTTATTCACAAAACCTTTTGCATCACACACACATACACACACAGCTACACACACACACAGCTAGAGAGAGAGGTACATGTCAGCGACAAAATTGATTATGAAATGATTTATTGGCCTCAAAAACTGCTTCAATATTGATTAAAGTTGCTGCCTTTTGTAGCGGCTTTTCTCTCTTTTCTTTTTATACTTTTTTCACTGTTTGCATTTACCCATTTCCTGCACTTGGTTCATGTGGCGTATACGCAACTTTCCCTGCAAAAGCGACCCGTTTTCATCGCTTTTATTGTTAAATGCATTTTTCGTTGGCTACCAAATATCCGTTGCGTTGTTTTTGACAATTCCCAGTTATTTATTGAAAAACAAAAAACGATTCAGTAACAAAATAACAACAATAACCAGACTAACAACAAAAGAAAACAAAAAAAAACATTGTCAGACAGTTTTCTATTTGTTATTCAATTCAATTGCTGAAATTTAGGTTAGAGGTACAAAAACAGTCATATGCATAGATATTTCTAATGAAAAATATGTATTTTGTATTTTTATTTTTTGTGAATTTCAATTCATATTTGCATTTTTTGCCAAAAGGCGGGTAAATTAGGCAAGTCGCCAGGCATGACTTGTCATTGAAAACAAACTTTAAATGGAAGCATAATAGTTTAAATCTATAAATGAGTAAGAAAACTATTTTTATATTTACAAATATTTTTGTTTATTAAAATAGTATATTTTGTTATTTTTTTCTATTAAAATTAAAAAATTATTCATACCTTGTATTCGCATTTAAATAGGAAATATAATGTCAGATCTTCTGTATGTCTAGGCGCTGTTATTTCAAGGGTATCTTGTAGTCCAACACTTTTTATTCTCCTGTTACATGTTTTATTTAATTATGTTTTACTTTGTGTTACATTTTTATATTATTTCATTCACATTTTTTATACTTTGTTTTGGCTGTCAACACTTGTCAACACCGAATGTTGCCCTATAGCGTCTGTGGTGTTGTAACTGTGTGGGTGAGTGAACTTGGATGAGTGTGTGTGTGTGTGTGTGGGTGTGTATAAATGTGATCTGAGTGGGTGTTATGAAAGTTTTGTGGATTGCATTTGTAGCGTTAAATCATTCATGTTGATTTAATTATTTTACGTTGTTGATACAATAATTTTTTATTTGATTTATTTATTTATACTTCTGTGTGTGTGTGTGGCAAGCTCAGGCTTAATGTTATTATATGGAGAGTATGCCACACGCCGATTTAAGTGACACCATCAATCAATCAATCAATCACGTCATCTGTGTGACAGCCAACCAAATGCGTTGAAAAGCAACTCAATACAATAGTTATCACACAAACGATAGATAAATCAGATAGAGAATCCATCATAGAAGTGCATGCAAATATATATTATTGCAAATGAAATTACATTTAAATCTGCATTAATTAAGCATCAAACATTTTTATAGAATCGGCTTAATAAATTATGATTAAATACAATTACAATAAAACACACAAATATTTAAAGAATTAATCAGCTTTGATGCGCAAATAAACAAGATTAAAATCGCAAAAATAAATCTCTCTCTTTCGTATTTAATATTTTCCCAGTATTTTCTAGGGAGCGTTGTCACAATATTTCAATCAATTTAAACCCTGCGATTAGCTTAAGTAACGTCTCCACATCTCACTCAACCTGATTCTCAAGGGGAAGCCCCTTCCACAACTTAACTCGTACAATTTTCGACGGTTAAGTAAGTCTGAATATTGAAATTCAATATTCCATTACAAGGGAAAACTTTTTGGCCATGACGCTGTGAACTGTGTGCAATGCTTTTCTTAACGGGGATAATGCCGAAAAATTGTACCGGCTGATTAAAAGTGCAGGGCGTGAAATGCAGCGCACAATAAATTTAAATGATTTCGCTCATGCAAAACCAAATGGCACTTGGATTTTTGCTCTCGTCTCTCTCTCGAGCTCTTGTCGTCATTGTTGTTGCTGTTGTTGTTGTATGGTGGCCCATTGCCGAGAGCGCTTTTAGGATTTATTATTATGATTTGAAAGTGCATAAAGCACTTGAGGGCGATTCGCGCATTTCGCTCCCATAATTGGCACAATCAGCCAAAGGCTGGCGATAAAATCTCGAGACGCGCAGCAGCAGCAGAAGTCCTAAAAAAGCGATGCCAACACTCCAGACCTCTCCATTTCCATTTCTCCATTTCCCACCCAAAACTTGGTCGAAGCCATAAAGAGGCGCTCCAACTTGAAGTTCTATTGCACTGATGGCGTTGGCGTTGTGTTTGTGTTGATTTTTCAACGTTTTAATTAAGTGACAGACCGACAGAGTCAGAGACTGAATCAGAGTCTGAGTCAGAGTCAAAAGGAGGGCAACAAGTGCCCAACCAGGACATTATAATGACGGGAAATCGGGCGTAGAAAGTCAACAAATAAACAAACAAATCGCTGGCACAACAAGCAGACAAACAGATAAACAGACAAACAGACCAACGCAGACCTGGACCCTCAGACACAGGCAGACACTGATTGAAAGAAGTCTGCACACGTGTCAGGTGTCCGACTATACCTCACACCCCAACTCTGCCACAGTTGGTGGCAGGTTCGCTCATTAAAATGCAACTGTGTGCGGCAATAGCCAAAGGAATTGTGCAATGAAAACCAGCAGAATCAACGTCAGCAGCCTGGAAATATACTTCGCTTTATGCAAATGCATAAAAAATATTCGTACCGCAGTTCCACACACAAAAAAAGGGAAAATCAGGCGAAAAACGCGATGGGGCTGTAAATAAAATCCAACCAACTTCCAACAAAATGGAGCAGCACTGCACAAAAAAAAAAGAAGTAAATGTGCGTCTGAGTGAGTTGTGTCTATGTTGAATGGCAGAAAACATTTCACTTACTTCACAGAAGAACTATATAGAAATGTCTTTAAATTACTTATCCACTCGACTCGACTTGACTTTAATTTTCTGGCATTAAAGTCAAGCCAAGCCTAGGGCGGTAAATACAAAAAAATTGCTTATACGCCATGTTTGTTAATTATCGAAAAGCTGCCTGCTGATGGTGATGGTGATGTTGTTAATGCTTCTGCTTCTGGCATTGGCATCTTTGACAACCAGTTTCTAAAGCAGAGGTGTGAGCCCGTAATTAGCTTTTGTTTAGCGTCAATTTCTTTTTAGCCAAAGAAGCCGCAATACAGAGAGAGTGAGAGAGAGCGAGAGAGAGGGAGAGAATGAGATCTATTCCCTGAACGGCCCAAAGCAACAGCAATTTCAGCGCTTTGCGCGTCTTTTTCCTTTTCAAATTTCGCGCTTCACTGCCGAGCCACAAACAAGAACAAGAACAAGAACAAGCAGAAGGAAAAGCAAAGCCAAAAGCTAAAAGCCAGAGCAAGTTCAAAAAACTCAATCGCTTTGAAAAGTTTTATTCCAAACTGCATTAAGATACATCATAAGCAAAACTTAAGAAAATCATTTTGAAATAGAAAGCGAAAAATAAATAAATTTATTTCGATACGAAAATGGTTTTGTGAACAAGCAAAATGTGATTTGTGGAACATCTTCGATTACGTAAGTTGCCTTTTATGAGCAGTCTCTCTGTCTCTTTCTCTTTCTCTGTCGCTGTCGCTTTCTCGGGGGCTAATCAGCAGAGCATCTGGCGATTGGGCAAAGCGCTTTCAGTTTCAGCTGTCTGTTGGGTCAGACAAACATCAATAAATTAGAAAATGAATAAATAAATAAGCTGTGAGCATGGCAGACTGATGGACGGACCGACACGCACAACAACAACAACAAACCAGTGTATACTATATAGTATCTACAGGGAAAATAAGTAATAGAGAGAGGGCAAATAAATCACCACAATAAATCTTTAGGGTCGCAGTTGTGTGAGCGCTTGTGGGTGACCCATCAACCCCCTCAACCCCCCCTTCTCTTTACTACTGTGCTCCTGGCACATTTTTCTGCTTGGCATAAATATCTAACTATAAATACTTGTATATTTATGCATGCATGACATAAGTTTCTTCTGCATAAACGACCCAAAATGGATGAGCTGCGCTTTTGTTGGCTGACACACACACGCACACATATACAGTCTGCATGTGTGTGCGTGTGTGTGTGTGATTCTGGCCAAGAGCCCAGAGCAATGCTGCTGAAGCAGCCTAACTGCAAATCTGGAAAACTTTGACTAACTTAAGGGGCAACCGCAACACCGCCAACAGTCAATATATATAGAACTCTTTGTAGTTAAAGGACGACATCGAGTCTATGAAGCATGGGACAATGCACATAACTCGAACAGTATAAAGACCAAATCGCATTAATTTCACTGGCAAAATTTGACTGGCAAAAGTTTTGCGCCAGCGTGAGGCACTTGAAGTTAAATGCCACTTAAAGACAAAGGATACACTCGAAGGCTCCAAGCTGGTAACTCAACGTAGTTGGCAAAGCAACAGCAGCACTCAATAAGAGCTGACATTGTTGTTGTTGTTGTTGCTGCTGCCATTCAGCATGTGATGATGTTGTTCTAATTTGTTGTTGTTCAAGCGTATGGAACTGCCAAAGTTTTTAGCCTAGTTTAATGTAAAGGAATAATGAAGTACAATCTATGCTTTAACAACAGCCAAGTTGTAATAATAAAGATTTGATCTTCACTTACTGTTAAGTATATCCTATTATATATCTGGTTATTTTAGTTTCTCTAACCACTTTGATTAGTTTCTGTCTGAAATACTTTAGTTGCCCTGCTTTATTAATTTAAATAGTCATTTATTTCATCACATAAGTTCCCTGATTGTTGAGACACAAATTTAAGCAAATTAATCATACGCACTGTGGACGGTAAGCAGACCAAGCAACTGCATAGTAAATTTACATTTATTTTGGGTAGCCCAACTCCTCGTATATGCACTCAATTGGAATTTATGTGATTTGTGTGCTCGAGGACCTGTTTGGGTTATCAACAACACGGCAGGCTCTACACTCGATTTGGGGACTCTGCCAGTTGGCCAGTTGGCCAGTCTGCCATTCTCCTTCTGACCATGACTTTGGACTTTTGGCTTTTGGCATGTTGAGTGTGTGTAGGAGAATTTATAAAGTAGCCGGATTTTAGGTCTTTTAATTAGCTGTCGTTTGAGTGTGTGTGTTTTGGGTAAAGTTTTTTTGGGGGTGACATTTTAATATTGTCATCATTATAATAATTGAAATGAAGCAGCGGCAGAGTCTGCTTCTATTTATACTATGAGTATATCCTTTTAGTCAGGCTCCAGGCGTGACCCAACTGTGTTTTTCTACTTTCTTTTTTATTGTATTTATGAATTCCGTGTGCTACTTTTTCACATTGGTGCACAGGTTGTGGGTTTTTTTTTGCCATGCTGCGGCACTTTTGTGTGTTAGTTTTGGCCCCAAAAAGTGTTTTGGCTAGCGTTTACCTTTATAAGCGGCTTTGGACAATTTGCGGACACGGTAGAAAGGAGGCTACGTTTTATAGCATAGTGATATGTGTGTGTTTGTGTGTGTGAGTATGTGCGTGCGCCCACGTGGCTGTGGGTTGTGGCTACTCCGGTTGGTGGTTGGCTTCCAACTCGTTCGCCTTTCGACGGGGATTGTGTTTTTGGTGGGCAAAAGCGGTTTATGCGGTTACTTGTTATCATTTATGGCTTACACATTTTGCGTATTTCCCATTTCTCATTTGTCATTACTATTGCTATTTTTGCTAGAGTCATTAGCTGGCGCAATGAAATTGTTTAATTATTTATTTTGCTGGCTGAGTTTGCCCAAATGGAATGAATAAATTGTCAAATCTCAATTTCGAATCAATAAATCAACAACATAACATATGGAACTTCATTTGATCAACGCAAAATAATGCATTTTAATTTTGATTTATAACCAATTTAACTAGATCCATTTGCCATTATTTAAACGCTCTTCTAATGCATTCACACAGAATTCCAAAAATTTTCGATTTTGTGGTACAAAAAAGCAAAAGGCAACCGGCAACCGGCAACCAACCGAAAAATGTGCGGACAACGCAAAAGTTTTTACGAGTAACGTGGCAAATAACAAAATTTAGATTTGCATAATACACATACACAGTTACACGGATAGATGGACTCCTACTACAGTTAAAAGGAGGAGGAGGAATATAGAGGAAGAGGGATGGGAATTTAATAGCTGCAACGACAAACGACAAAACTCAAACTGCGGTTGTTTAGAAAGCAGCGCGAATGCGAAATGCGGAGCATTTCATGTGCTTTATGCGCAAGCAATGAACTTTTAATACACAACAACAACAGCAACAACAGAAACAACAACAAGAACAACAGTTACTGTTACAGTGGACGATATATCACAGCTAAGCACTCAGAAACTCACACACACACACACACACACAAAAAGACAGTCAGACAGTCAGGCATACAAACAGACATAGCGCGATAAGAGCCAAACGCCCACATTTAAACACAGAACAAGCGAGCGAGAGTTAGAGTGAGAGGGAGGTAGAGTGAGAGTTAGACGGAGAGAGAGAGAAAGAGAGAGAGAGGGAATTCACTCAGTTATTCGTAAGTTTTTTGCTTACAACTCGCGCTTTTGGATTTATGGCGCAAAGAGAAGTGGCTACAACTGAGAGCAGCTACACAAATACATGTGTAAACACTCGCAAAAATGTGTGTGTGTGTGAAGACAACTAGCCATAGTTCAAATCAGCTGGACCTGTAAATAATTAAATTAAATGTATAAATTCGTTTGAAATGAAACTTCTCAGGAACAAATTTAAAGTTTACCAGGAGTTGATTAAAAATGAAAAATTCAGATTTAAAATTTTGTATATTTTTTAGAGAGTGTAAAATTCTTATTCTTAATTTTATAAATATTAATTTGTGAAAAATTACAATTTTTAATTGCATTAAACACTTTTCCATACGTAACTACATATGTATATTTAATATCATATTAGTTGTATTAAAAATATTTATAATACACGCTTTGCAACAATTGTGTACTTTAAAGTTTAGTTGTAAAATTTTCCTTTACCATATTTAAGTCTCATCTAATTAAATTTATATATTTAATTTATTTATTTACATTTCTAGCTATTTTTAACTATGAGTAGTTTTCCTTACACACACACATTTATTTACTAAAGACCAGTTTAATAAATATATTTAATATAATTCTCGTTTTTAGTAATAATAAACTATAACAGAACAGTTTTAAACTTAAGTACTATATAGAGTCTTTAATAAAACTTATTTCCACAGACTTCACCTATCTCAAACCACAGTCTACTTTAAAAAATAATCTAAATACCACAGCTAATAGCTGCTGTATTTATAAGCAGTCTCAAGGCTATTTCTGAAAGCCAAAAAAAAATAATAAAAAAATATAAAAACACAAAAATAATATAATTGTAGCGTGCATGCTGCAAGGCTACAATAATCGCATCCCTCTGTCTCAGTCTCTTTCTCTGTCTCTGTCTGCCAAAATTAAAGTCTCACCTCCTGCTGGTTGGGGCACATGTGCTTTCTGGCATCCACGTTTTAGTCTACCATTTTCCAAGCATTTCGCTTTGCTCTCTATCTGTGTGTGTGCGTGTGTGTGGGCGACTAATTAATTGCCACCACGTTGAAAATATTATTTTTAATTGTGTGTTTATGTGCGGGGTATGCTATGGCGCGAAGGGGGAGCTGCAAAAGGTTATGAGAGAACTCTTCCCCTTGAAAAAAGAAACGAAGCCTGTACTCAGCTGGCAGCAAACAAGTCTCAGATACATAGAAAGATATCCACAACGCACACACACAAATACAGAAGTTGGCAGCATTTGGTTTTCGCACTAAGCTGGAAAGCGTTGCTGCCACATTTCCACTCTCTTTCCCCGCTTACCGCTTCTCAGTTGCTACAACGCAACTCTAATATTTATGAAAATTATCCTTTCGCTGTGGCTTTTTAAGATGCTCATAATTTATATTTAAGTTAAGTTTAGTATGTCGCCATGCGAGCACCCAACAACAACAACAACACCAACAACAACAACAACAGCAACAACAACTGCGGCTTGTTTATATGCGCCTGAGTTATGAGCCAACGAAAAATATGCGTTCATGTTTAATGGCGGAAGCTGTTTAGTGTCGTGGCTTCCAACATAAATCTCAGCCATGCCCACCGAACCATAAGTGTCAAAGGGTATCAAAGGCGGAAAGTGAGTAAACCAGGGGAAGATATAGAGAGAGGGAGGGAGCAGATTATGATGAGGAGGCTGGCGTTAACGCTTTTAATTGGCTACCAAAGGCAAAGGCAAATAAACCTGGCCAACAGCAAAGCTGTGTAGCTGCAGCTGTAAATATTTGCCTATCGACAGTGACTTTGAGCAGTTAGCTGACCAACGTCAAGTCAACGGCAAACGGCAAACGGAGGCCATTAAATAAACGCAGCGAGCGTTTCAAGTGGTTCAAGTGGTTTTTGGCCAAAATGCAAAGTAATTTCCACTTTGAGCCACCGAAATGGCGCCGTTTGCATCTTTAGTCATGCATGAGGAGCCAGCAGAGGAAAAGCGGGGGAAAAGGGATGTCGGGGGTGAAGCTGCAGGCTGAAATGGAAGCAGAGGAAACTGAATTGGATGCCTGGGCTCTTATCGTTAGGTCCTTGCACGACAGGATATGAGCATTTAAATTTATAGTAGTTGTCGCGTGAAGCATATCGATGGTTTTCTCCCTTTGTCTCTGTCTCTCTTTCTCTTTCTCTCCTTCTCTTTCTCTGCTTGTGTGTGTGTACATAAATTAAGCTCAGACTGTGGTGTCAAAGCAAATGACAAACGAAACCATATAATTGAGTGGTGCAAACCACTTGTGTGTGGTGGCAAGGAGGCAACACTTAGCAAGTGGCAATCAAAAATGCAATTGCAATCGATAAGAGCTGCTTGAAATATGCGTTAAAAAGTCAGAGATTAAGAATAGCAAATAATTTAAGCCTTTAAATAAATTAGAATTATTTCTTTAAGTGAAACAATGAAACTTTACATTATTAAATACTTATTAGACTAAAAGATAACTTTATTTATCTCATAAGAAGCTCCTAAAATGTTTTAAAAACTTTGCATTAGAATCTTAGAGTTCTTTAGCAGTTATAATTAAAAATTTTTGATATAGTTATAAAGCTTTAAAAAGCGGTTTCCCTCTGGCCATAAGCTTAACAGCGCAGTTATTTTAGCAGCACTTTATTTCCATTGAATATTTAATTAAATGCAGAAAGTAGTTTTATGAAGAAATATCGACATTTTCAATTTGAAAACAAATTGAAAAGGTTTTGCTTCATAATCCAAGAACTATTGAATCAAAGTTTCTAAAACTTCAATGCGCACATCAAACAAATGCAGGCAACACCACAAACAATAACTACAACTACAACACCAACACAAACACAAACAAAATTCAGCGACAATTTTTTTTTTGGTTTGTTTTGTTTTGTTTGGTTTTTTAATGAAATGCAAGCAATCAACACTAAGCGGATCAATTCGTGAGTAGATGCACGAGTGTGCTTTGAGTATCAAGTGAATATTCATGCCATTCTATTGCGCTTTTTGTGTGTGCACTCGACGTTGTCTTTTATTTGCATTGCACACAAAAGTTTTTGTTTAATGAAATAAGCAAAAGCAAAATCGATTGTATTTCGTTCATTTCTTGTTCATCCGATGTTGTTGTTGTAAATTAAACTAAGCTCTTTTCTTTGCCGGCTTTTGTTTGAACTGCCTTCCCCATTTGCCACGCCCCTGCCCCCGCCCCTTGTTTCGGGGTGCCCCTTTAATCAACTACCCCCTGTGCACATTATGGACTGATTGTGTATTTGTTCAAGTGTCGTATCGGTTGCGGCTGTGGCTTAGCTGGATACCGCTGAGTATATCTGAATATGTATGAGTGTGAGTGAGTGTGTGTGTGTGTGTGTTGTGTGAATGCGGTTTAAAAACAGCAATTCAATTAATTTCCGTTGCTGTTTAAAGCCGTAATGAGCATTTAAATTGCTTTTGAATGGTCCCTTTGCGGTGCCCGCAATTGAACAAAAGCCATTGCAAATGCTGGAGCCACATTGCTCTTTAGTTTGAACATTAAGTGTATTGAATGCTATTAGTAAATGAACTTGAGGTCTTGGCGGTTTTGCAGCATAGATCCCCAGCAATCAATTGCGTTGCAATTCAATGATGCTGTATAGAGTTTTGAAATTATCATACGCCCTGTTGTACCTACAATAAGTTATGGTAACTGTTCAGTACTGGTCACAAATCCGTCAAACCGAGCATTTGAGTGGAATTTTATTTCTCACATACAATCAACTGTAATTGTCAATGGCAAACTGTTGATCAGCAGCAGCATAAGCAACAGGACTGGAATAACACCTGTCAACGACATAAGGGAAACTCTTGTGTTGGAAGATTTATGGGCGTCAATGCGAAATCCATTAAGTCAAAAGCTGTAGAACGATGCGTGCATAACCTTTTAACATTTATTGAAGTTTATTGAGTGACCCGGCAGGCGGCACGGCACGACGCACACACACATCCAATCCAATCGAGGTCCAGTTCGAGTCCGAGTCTCTCAGTCTTAGATCCTGTGGCTTTATTTGTTATGCGACGAGCAACGCGTTGCCATTATTCAATAGTCAAAGAGGCAGCAGCCATTTCAACTGATAAACGCATTCATTGCTTTTGTGTCTCTGTGTGTGAGTGTGTGTGTGGGTGTTTGTGTTTCCCTGTGTGTATTGTCAACAAATTAATCAATGTTTATTTGCTAAGTAAGTTTGCCCTCAAGGCTGGCATCAATACAGGGCGACAGTCAGACTGAAAAGGCATTTAGTACTGCAAGGTTGCCTGTCGTCAGGCGGCGGGCGCGTCAGGCTAATGTTTTGTTTCCTTTTCCCATTTCCTAGTTCCGGCCGTGTGCGTGTATCTCATTGTGTTTGTAAGAATGTATGTGTGAGAGTGTTTGGTGTGCTTTGCGCCTTTGTATTTGTGTAACTAATCGTGTTAATAGAGTGGATAATACGCCTCAGGTATGTGAGGCGCCACTGAGTCTTCGGATGCCAATGGCGAACACAATCGCAAAGCTAACCCATTCAAAGTGTTTGCCATGTGTGTGAGTGTGTGACTGGCAGTGTGTGTGTCAGTGTGTGTGTGTGTGTGTTCGAGTAGGCTTGGTTCATGGTGAGCATCTGATTAAGGTCTGCTTATCGTAGGCTGTTATTTGGTATTTGGCTTGGGGGCGGTCGTAAAGCGCTTCAAGTGTCGCTGGCAAAGTTAACGGTGCGTATGCGTAATATTCAATTTGTACAAATTACAGGGAAGGAGCCCAACAATTTCTTTATTCTGTATTTCTGTATTCAGTTGCGTTGAAAGGTAATTGCATGTGATTAACACAATTGATTGATATCGATTTTTGTGGGCGTAGCCTGCGACGCCACAAAACTATCAACAAAGTGGGTCATGAAAAGCACAGCAACAACAATAATAATAACCTATGGATAATTGAGTTATAAATGAAAAGCAATAGGTTTTGAAAAACTTTATAGAAAACTTGGAAATTTAAATTACATTATTTAATTATTGTAATCAATGTGACCTAGTTAAACTATAGAAAACATTTCCAAGCTCTCTTTGCTAACAATATCAATCTAAGGCCGCTTTAAAGAGCTCTTTCTTTCGTATCTACACTGCAAGCGATATCTTTGCAGCTGTATTGTGTGTGTGTGTGTGTGGTAGGAAACGTTGCAAATGGGCATCAAATGACGCAGCAACATTGTCAAAGTAATCGTAACAAATGAAGTCAGCTGCAATGGAGACCCTCGTCCATGTCGATTTTCTTTGCTTCTCCTCGCTTTGGGCCTTTTTTGTGTTGCCAGCCATTTTATGCAAGTTTTTCAGAGCTCCACCCACTGTTGCCTGTAACCGAGATGGCCGAGTTTTTGCAGTTGTTGCCACATTATTAATATGAAGCGTAGGTGACTCCGCTTTCCGCTTTAACTCTGTCCTCAATCCAACGCCAACACCAACTTCAACTCCATGAGATCGGTTTTCCCCCACAGAGCTGGCGATGTCATACGGTGCATGTGAAACGGTTGCGGCTCCAGTTGCCTTCAAGTGGCAAGTGGCATGTATGTACGACTGGCATGTGAATTTATGGCAAACACGGAAATGCGAGCCGACTACCAACTACTACCAGCTACTGATGGCAACGATGCCAACGTTAACGTTAACGTCAATGGCAGGCAATGCACGCGTTGATTATGAAATGCGCCTCATTAAAAGCCCCAACTGAAGCCGGGGCCAGAACCAAGTAACAGTTGTGCCTGCCACACACACACACACACAACTGCTGTCGATGGCAACTTCTGACCTAATTCGTTGCGGCTGCCAACAGACACAGACTTTTCAGATAGTGAGAGTGGAGAATGGTGAGTGAGGGGAAAGCGAGGGGATGGCTTGTAGATAGCGCCTAAAAAGTTTGTCGCATGATATTCATGTTGCGGTAAAAACATCATCAACACTCACAATTTGGCCCAATCTCCAAGTGGGCGACTGTCACACGCCTCGCAAATATTTTGATATGCAGCTGTTGCCACTGTTGGCTAAAACCAAAAAAGGCAGCACAAATTGGCAGTAGCAATTTTTGCCACAATATTTTTACAGCTGCACATGGGACTCAAAATATTTGGTTGGCCCATATATACTATATATGTAATTGAGGGCCGTGCACTATCAACTAATTTTGGTCTAAGGGTCGAGTTGTGAGTATGTAAATATGCAGCATATGAATATTCCCCCCTTCTTGCAAATTCAGTTAAAGTTCGTTAAGATAGTTTAGGCCCAGATTAAAGCAGAGAGCAGAAGGCAGCAGGCAGCAGGAGCTCGACCCTAGACCCATATCCTGAACTGGTTTGCATGTTAATCGCTTGCAGGCAATGACCCAATTCTGTCAGCAAAATATCAAAAGGCGCCATAGTAGATACGAGTGCCAGGACACAGGCATTCACATAAGCACATCCTTGCCAGGAGCAGGCAGGAGTCACAAGGCTAAGAGCTTCTCTCTGCTTACCTTCTTCTTCTTCTTTCACTCTCCTGGCCATTTAACACTTTCATATTTCGTCGTCAGGTTGTTTACCGCCTCGGGGCAGACTTTTACTTTACTTTCCGTACATAGATACACACACACACATACATACATATATATATGTATATTTATACGTAGCAGTTGCCGCGCATTTATAAATTTTGTCTGCCGGCGTCTGGCAAAGCCGCTGCCATATTTGTGACTCCCCGGGTGCCCATTTCGGGAATGACAGCGGGAATAGCGGCAAGGGTTAGAGCTCTTGCTTTGGGTTTGGGATTGGGACTGGGAAATAGGGACACAGGAGCTGAACTGAGCTGAGGCAGTAGCTCCACTTTTTGTTTCGACTTGGAACGTGGCAAACAATTTATCAAACAAAATATGCACTTGAAATACACGTAACTATGGCAACAACATTTTACCCTGCACTCGGTACGCTGAGTGCATTTTTATTCAATTTTTCCTCTAACTCTGGTGATAAAGTGCGGCCGGCAGTGAAATGAATTCGTAAGTGTCAGGAACTTGGAATGTGGCCCAGTTGCGTCAACGAATTTAGTGCCAACAATATTTAAAGGGATTTCGGTTAAAGGCAGATGAAAAAGGTGTAACCAAATCAAAAAGATTGAATAAAAATATAAAAATAAACTTATTTGTCTTAAATGTCAATATTTAATTCCAAATTTAATCCGCGTTAAATTTCTGTGCAACTTTACATGACTTAATTTATTATTTATCTTTCATTATTTATGGGGCGCATATTTACTGTAGTTTGTTGGCACATTTTACGTTAAGTGGGCGTGGCTGGTTGTTGGCAACTTGCTATGAAAATATTTGCCAAGCGAGCGTCAACTTTTCAGCTCAGCGCCAATTAAAAGTTAAATTATTCTAAGTATTTTGATTTTGTCAAATTGCCCTTTGACATGCAATGGCGCCCTCTGTCGCCCGGTAGCGTTGCAGGAAGTAGCGTTAAGCAGCTAACATGAGCTGAGCACACACTGCGTATACGTATTTATGTTGTGATGTCGATGTCGATGATAATGTAATGTCTGCTGCTTAAAGTTCAACAAACGCAGATTACAGATACATTTGTATCTTAAAGATGCGCAGCACACACACGTACACCCAAAATGCTCAGACTTGAAATTGGCATGTGCTCAATTTGTGCGGATCGTTGCACACATTAATCGTGGCACACGGTTTTATTGATTTCCGTTGCGCTAATGCAAACCAATAAATTTGCCGAATGAGTCGATTTGTAGGTTCGTCTCCCACATGCGAGAAGTGAAGTACCCACAATTTAGGCCTAATAGAGAGGCACGAGAGAGGTTGAACTGCCAGGCAGACAATAACAATGAACTGTTGCTATTGTTTGTTATTAGTTTTTATGGCTGTGGCTGTCGATGTGGCTGTGGCGAGGCTCTTGGGGCATGCTACCAAAATGTAATTTGTCTCCATTTTTATCATTAAAATAACAATTAAAGCTTTTGTGTATTGTCGGCGTGTGCAGCTTGTAAATGTGTGCAGCATTTGCGGTCTATATATCATTATGACTCTGTTTATTTAAGTGTGTATATGTGGATTATGTGTATGCTATTTGTTTTGCTAGTTTTATTGCTTGTAAACATTTATACTTATTGCTAGCCATTTACACAGATACAGCTACAGATACAGATGTATAGATACAGGGATACATTTGTAGAGCGTGTTAAATTTGGTCACAATCCGTAGTCAACATAGTCAATCAATACGTTCCTTAATTCATGTGTTTATAGCACCCTGAATTATGCTAATAGCATTAACGTGAACGCTCACGCTAATGAATAGCTTCAAGTCAGTCACAGGACACAAGGACTAAAGCAGAAGCTAAATGACGCCCCAGAGACACATTTAATTACTGGGCCAAACCCAAGCCAACCCAATTTCAATCGCAATCCCGAACTTAGTTTCAATTCCAGCAAAAAAGCCTTTCTCTTCATAAGTTTGCATGTTCAAAATGCATAAAGCTGTCTGTCGAACATAAACAGAACATTCACATATGTGAATTTCTAAAGAGAGAGAAAAAGAGACAGACTGAGAAAAGAAAAAGTGAGAGGGAAAATGGTAGATTTGTGTAGTGTGAGCTCGACATGCTTTCAACAACATGAAAATGCTTTATAGCTATTAAAAACGGCTATACATAAATTGTAAAGTCTACTAAAGCAACAGAAATAATAAAAATCAACCACATCATGTGTACAAGATTTTATTTTGTTTTTCATATCCATATAGTAAGTACAAAAACAGAGAGACAAACAATTTGAAATGCCAAATGACATGATGCCAATCGCAGGCATTCCAAATATCGATTTCGCCTCAAAGTTGCAAACTATTTTATGTGAGAATTCTTTCAACAAAGTGTGCTCAAGAGATTTAGTTTTAAATGGGAGTTGGTGAAATGTGACAGAAATCGTTTCGTGGAATGCTTTTATGTGTGTATAGCCTGCCATTTTGTGTGTAGCACAAAATGTCAATTTGTAGGTAAAAGCAATTGGAATTAAATGTCAAACAAACACACACACACACACATACAAATAGAAGTCCAGTTAGAGGAGTAGGGGTTAAATGGTGCGGGGGGTTGGTGAATTCGCTAGACGACATTTAAATGCCGTAAATATTCCATGTACTTACAAATACAAAAGTATTTGTGTAATGCTCACGATAAGCTCATGTATTGATCCACTAACATGTGTATGTGTGTGTGTGTATATAGGTGGGGGGGAGGGTGTTCACTATTCCCCTGCACCCTCCCGTCAGTGATTTCGGGTTAAACTTTTAGCGAGTCGCACGACGCCATTTTGGAATATTTTCATGGACCATTGGACGGCGTCTAAACAAATGAAGCGCCAGTTGAAATGTATGTGTGTGTACACACAAATACAAATGCGCTTCACTGCCAATAATGTGTGCACAAACACACATATAGTATACAAAGACGAGGAGAGCGAGGGACACTTGACAGCTACAAACGTTACTACATGTGTATGTAAAATACTTTGCATAATTTGACTAACAATTAAGCTCAAGTGCACACAGAGAACAGCAGGAAACCATCACAGCCACACACACACCACACACACATACGCATGGTGCTGTGTTTGTAGACAGTGACACCAATACATCAACAGGCGACATTTAGCGCTTTGAAGTTAATGAAGCGCTGCAAGTTTGTTAATTTTTGTTGCCTACTTTAGTGCGCAAAAAGTTAGTTAGCAAATAAGTTTTTATTTGATCATTTTATGGCTCATTAAAGCATAGCTTTAATTTGAAAATCTACTGGTTTTTATCTGCACTAAATAAATATGTTTATAAACTTGTTTGTTTCTTTCAGATTTACTCGCCAACAGCTCTTAGAAAGCAGGTAAATAACTCATGAGTTTATTTCTGAAATATTTATGCATTTATTAAGAAATTCTTTGTATTTGAAAAGACTTTTCCTTGTGGTGACTTAATACAATTCAAGTCTGAACATCTTCTGTCCCCCTTATTTGGATTGCAATTTGCTAAAAGTATTTGTCGAATATGCATTTCAATAAATCACACTAAAATGAAGGCTAGGCTTTTTGTTTATGCATATTTGCATAGATTGTATACTTCTCTATATGTGTTGCCTTTTACAGTTTATTGGAAGTAGGTTCTAGATTCAAATGTTATTTGCCTCTTGTTTCTTGTTTCTTGCTGTTTTTCTGATGGTCGCCTGCAGTTGCAATTGATTTTACAAAGACCAAATACATTTGGCAAACAAAGCAAGCAGAGTATAAAATTGCAAGTCTACCAGTAAATCGGCATCAAAAGATTTTTTCATAAATATTTCCCATGTTTATATGCACATACTATAACTCTTCTTCTTTACTGGGAGAATTAATTGAAATTGAAAATTCATTTGATGATTATCTGGACATGTACTCGAAAAAAGATTTCTTTAAATTGCCAAACCCTTTTGGCCAAGTCTTAGATAGAGAGAGAGAAACGAAACGAAAAACCATTTCTCTTGTTAATTAGGCAGCTTAACAGTGTGCCAAGGCACTGTGTTTTAAAAATGCAAAAGAAGTGGGCGTGGCATTAGATTTTGTATGCCAATAAAAAGCACAACTCGCATCGTTTGCTTTGTAATGCAAATCGTACGCAAATGTTGCCAGAGAAAATATGAAATAAAGCCATCCGATCCCATTCCGACCAGACGAAGTCTCTCAGTCTCAGATCCAGACTCACTGGCTCTGACTCTGGCTCTAATGCTTGGCTGATGGCTCTGGCTCTACCTATTACTTTGAGAGGGTTTGCATGCTGAAAGGGGTTATGCAAAGTCAAGCAACCTGAAAAAGACACATTTGTGATGCAAATTTGTGAGACTCTCGAGGTTGGGTGCTGACTTTCCATGGCAACGTGTAAATCAGGCTAAGTACGTGGCCTTTTTGGTCTTTTAGCTGCCATGGCAGTGCTTTTGTAGTTGTGTCGTCGTATCGCTGTGACGACGTGCGTTTACTGCCTCATCCTTACCAAAAAAAACCAAAAAAAAAACAACAACAAAAACGTAAAATAATATGCAACAATTTTTGCCATCACACCGCTGTTTGCCCAACTTTGGGTTAGGGATTTTTGAGTATGGGTATGGGTTGGGTTTTTAATATGAGCCGAGCAGCAGCAGCAAGCAGGTGAATCTCAGCACTCAAAGCTTGTTTACACGTCGCAAACATTTGGCCGACATTTGCTTTGCGAATCGCTTTTGCTTTTGCTAGCCATGGAATAATTACATATGCATGACATGACAGTCAAAGCCATAGCCAAAGCCAAAGCCAAAGCGTGGGCGTAACCAATACACACTCTATATGAATGTATGAGTTAGCAAGAGTATGAAAATGAATATGATGAGTATGTGTACAGTATGCGATATACCATTCGATATATATATATATATATATGTATAGTATAGCAATTGCGAGCTATTGAAATGGCTCATACGCCATGGATGCCCGAAGCGTTTACTCTCCGCTCACGTAGCGAGGGTCAAGCCAGCCAATTGTTGTTTTAAATTAATTAATTTCGTTTTCATTAGCAACAGCAGCGGCAGCAGCAGCAGCAGCAGCAACAGTGGCAGCAGGAAAAGCAACAGCAACAACAACAACAACAGCAGCAATGAAAATAGAGAAAAAGCTTTTGTTTTTAATTTTATGTTTTCATTTGCCATTATTTTTACGCTATTTGCCAATTTGCGCACCGTTGTTTCCTATATATAAAGCGATTTTCGCGCCCGACTAATTATTATTTAAATTTTGATATGCCGGACGAACAAATGGGATTATTTATATAAATAAATGCATGTGGAAAATCAAGAAGTTAGCAATACTATACACACAGGCACAACAAAAAACACATTGTGCGCCCAATTAACAGCTCACAAAGTGTCACTACAATCAGATTACTTCAACTAACTGAAGCCCTTTGTAACAGTCTGAATACCCTTTAAACAATTGATTAATTAAAAAAGGAAGCAGTTTCTAGATTTAATTAAAACACTTTTAGGGTAGCTCATTGCTGATAGATTAGTTTAAACTAACTGAAACCTTTCCTGACAGTCCAAATCCACTCAAATTAATCATTAATATAGCATCAATTAACATATTAAGTATTGATCAATTGCAGCTGAAACAAAAGCATTTCCTAGACTGAATTAAAACGCTTTTAGAGTAGCTTTGCTTCGGCTTATTGCTGATGGCAAAATTTAAATCTCACCATTTTTTCTGCTGCTGTTCCCGGCCAGTCAATTGCAATTATTTTTTATCTCTTTGGCAATTGGCATTGTCTGGCAATTCCGCACATTGTTTATAAACTCATTTTGCATTGTAATCCGCCGAATTGGCAAGCGCCCTCATGCGTGCCTAAGAGTGAGCGAATAAAGTCGCCCCAAATTTGTGGGTGGTTTTTTGGGTTTGGTTGGCATTACAATGTAATTACACCAAATGCAACTTTGTGCGCTGCAAAATGTATGAGAATTATTGCCAACAATGCATTAAGCTTCATTGGCGTTAAGAGTGCACAGTGCACAGTGGAGCGGAGGAGGCACAGTGGGGCAAGGCGTTGAGGTTAAAAGTCGGACAGACTGTCTGTCGGTCTGTCTGTCTGTCGAGTGATGTTGTTGTCTCGCTGCTGTGTAGGCGAAATTTTCGTTGAGTTTCAGTTGTGGATGGGTATGCGAGGTTATTTTAAAGCGCCAAACAACAAAGTGAAATTTTAATGCAAACTAATGCAAAATCTTTCGATATAAAACACGACAACGGCAACAAAGGCAACAGCAACAACAGCAACAAAGCAACAACAGAAAAGGAAAACAAAAAGGCAAAACACGCGCAGCATCAACAAAATAAATTGAAAAGCAAAATGCAAAGTGCGCCATGGCGTGGCATGGCGTTCACATCCTGCTGTCCCGATCCTGCTTCGGCTTCTGCTCCTCCTCGCTTTCCCCGCACACATCCTTGGCGCAGCAAGACAAATGAGTCTGCATCAATCTTAATTAATTATTTAAACGCAGCGGGCATGGAAATGGCTGCTATGGCATTAAAGTAGTGTCTACGCCTCTTTTGAAAAGCATCTCCTCCAGTGCCTTCAGTAGGAATCTTTCCTCGCATTCGGGTCCTGACTTTGACTCTGCATCAGACTCCAACTCCAACTACAACTCTGACTCCATCTCTGACTTGGTAGTGTGGTTGTGAAGCCACAGCTTTTGACTGCTGCTGCGTATCTTTCGCTTTTGCTATTGCTGTTGCTTTTTTTTGCCTTTGTATTTGCTTTTGTTTTTGTGTTGCGCGTAATTAAAACGAAAGCCTTTTGATATTCAAATTATTTTTCATAAATTGCATTGCAGCAACTAAAGCGACAGCAGCACAAGCAACAGCAACAGCAGCAGCAGCAGCAGCAGAGCGAACAGTCTGCACCGAATAGTTGAGACTCTTACTACAATTAAACATTAAATTCAATGAAGTCTAATATTTAGTATAAGCATATATCTGACAAACATACTATAAAGTCTAAGATGTTTATTAAATACTCTTACTATAGCGTACATTAACTCTTATAAAGTTATTATTTTCAAGATACATTTAGTATTATAATCCTTCTCTAGTTTGAGTGAATGATTCGTTAGTTTTTCACAAGTAAGAGTATCTTTCTTTCGCATATCTAACTTCTGTTTGCATTAACTTCACATTTGTTGTACACGCTTTTCTGCTCTACGTTTTAATTCTGAAACGTGGCCCCGGCACTAACATTTGGTTAATTTGATGTGGCTTGTGCTTAAATTAAGTCTCTGCTTTCACTGAAAGTGAGGTCAGCGTGACAGAGTCACAACCACACCACACATGGGTCACCAAACACAAACTGTCAATCGCTTTGACCCCTCAACCACTCAAAAGCAAAATCACTACAAGGTAAATTGACAGGAATATCTAAACATAGAGGCATAAAGTCTCCCATCTCCCATCTCCATATCCTCTGGTTTCTTTTGTCTCCGTCTCTCTCTCTGCTTAGTAATTATGATTAATTTCATTTAAATTAAATGGCTTAATTGTGTGGCGCGCGTCTTGTCATTAAATGATTTTTATCAGCACCACAAAATGTAATTTGCCCCATGAAAGTGGGGTGTGAGTCTCTGCGTTTGGCTTTGTCTGGTTGCCCTGAATCCTTGCCACCTGCTCACTCGCACTTACAGTATTTTAGCCACTAATGAATACAGTTTTCGTATTGGATTTTTGGACGGAAGTTGCGGCATGGCTGTGTACCTTTTCTAGGTTGCAACTGTTGCTGTTGCTGTTGTTTCTGGTGTTGCTGTTGCTGAGATTCCAAAGTAAAGTGAAATGACATTTGCAGAGATTTAAATTCATGCTTTTAGCATTTAATCCTTTTATCACGGCACAATGAAATGGGCAGCGGACAGCAGCATTTCAACCAGGGACCAACCACAGTCTAACAGCTAGTCGCAGTTTTAGTCGGAGACTGTATTGTTTTTTTATACCCTGTAACCATTGTTAAAGGGATATAAAGTTGTACAGATGAAAGGCACTATCAAACGTCAGCATGTATTCTTGAAAAATTTAGTAGAATAAAGTTGAAAGTCTTATTAAACGATTAACACTCTTAGAAATATTTTAAAATTCAATGTGTAGGTTAAGACATCGTTTGATGTAAGTTATTTATTCTAGATGACATAATAAACACATAAAATATTGCCGAATTGAGAAACATTTGTATATATGTTCTATCTACATGTCTATCTACATATATACATATGTATATGTTCTATCAGTTTACTAGACTGCAAATATGTGTTAGTTTAAATTTAAACTATGGTCAAACCTTAAGTCTGATTAATCTTTAGTGTCTTGTTAATCTCCAAAACAAATCTCAGAGTATCTTAAAGTCAAGCACTTCAAACTACAGCTTTTTAACAACATACTCTAGTCACTGTTGCAGCTTTTGCGCTTGGTGTTAAGCATAATGCCACATGGGGACATGTTGGCATGTCACTAACGAATAAGTAAATCCGATTTCAAGTGTTTCGTATTTGACATTAAAAAGTGCATTGTCATTGTCAGAAGGGCGACCCTGTGTTTGTTATTGTTGTGAAATGAAGCCATTAGCATGGTAAATATTATTTTTATCAAATTAAAATGCAAGATACTTTGCGATGCGTCACGTTGCCGCCCCGTTGTACACACGCCCCCTTAAAAAAAAAACACAGATCAGAAATTGCTGAACTGTTGCACACACTTATTTTCAGGGGCAACGTCTGCTGTTTGAACTGTTAATACAGCAATTTGTTTATGCATATATTAAATGTGTCATGCTGTCTCGTTTTTTATGCGCTTAATTTAATGCAATTGGGCGACAGTGCCAACAAAAAAATTCATCTTGCGACTGCCAAAAAATGAACGAAAACAATGCCAACAAAAATCTGGACATAAATCGAAAAGTGAATACCCTTAAGTTACTTGACACACACACACACAGAGACACACTCAATTAAATCTCACATTTCAGTAGCAGACTTTTGGCTTTTAGAATATGTGTATTATGGTCTTGTGAGGAATTTGCATAGTTCTTGGGAGTTAAACCATAATTTGGAATGGCACTCAACATATTGCCATATTTCTATTATCATTATGTTCTCAATGAATTGTTATGGCTTGGCTACCTACTGCGTCTAGACCTCATTGATGATGACGATGTTGATGTAGACGATGATGATAAGTGTGGTGATGATGTCTGAGCTGCAACCACTGTATTCGTATTTGCACAGTCCACAAAATTTATGACGCGACGCAAATCTGCTCAAAATACTCGTAATTGCACAATGCGACGGTTTTTGGGTTGTGGCTCACTTCTCTGCCTCCGACTGTGACTGTGACTGTGACTATGAGTGTGGTTCTGATTCTGATTCCAATTCTGATTCTGGCCTAACCACTTGGCTGGGGCCGACCAACAAAAGTGGATAATATGTGGATATTTTTGGTCACGTTTGAATTTATTTGATTGCTAGCACTTTTAGCATTGTTGTAGCTGACGTTTTATTTAATGCCCTGCCAACAGCAGCTGTAACAGCGACAACAAGGACAACGGCCGGCAATGGCAACAACTGTGTCCAAACTCCCAGTATTGCTAGTCCATAGTCCATGCCAATTGTGGGGCATGGAAATTGCTCAGGAAACGTACAATTTATTTCAGTTCATTTCTTTTTGCCACCATTTGGCGTCGCTCCGTTCGTTCGTTCGTTCGTTCGTTGCAGCCTTTGTGCCCCGCCCACAATTGATGTTGATGTTGCCTACTTTCGATTTTGGCATGTCGCGCCGCTCACGTTCCGCAATTGTCCGTGTCCATGTCCATGTTCATGTCCAAGTCCGTGTCCGTGTTTTCCCCTCTTTCTCACCCCTCTCGTGTGTTGTGTGTTTGCCTTGCCTGCCATTTGGCGGTCGTCGTACTCGGCATAATTTGAACAGCACCAAAAATAGAAGAAAAGAGAGAGAGAGAAAAAAAAAACAGTGGCAAAATAGAAAAACTGAATAGAACCCGCAGACAAAACACAAGTTGCCAAGTTATCAACCAGACAGCGGCGACAGCAGCGATCCACCTGGCATAATAATCGGTGAGAGAGAAAGGGGAACCCAAAAGTAAAAGCAATGGAAATGGAAAATGGAAAAGCTAAAGCCAAACAAGCCATTTGATGTTTTCATTTGGTTGGCCCCATCAACTTTGTGGTCGCTCAACGAGCCGACCCCCCACTGCTTTGCCAGGACCCTTTTGTTTTTACCAAATAGCTGCCAAAAGACTCAAATGAAGGGTGCAGCTGGAAACACACCGAATCGTTTGTGCTCTGTAGATAATTTAGTTATTTTTTCTCAAGAGCTCTACAGATTATAAAAATGAATTAAGCTAACATAAAAAGGGTGAATTAAATTAAAATCTTTTCCCCTTTAAGTGAAACTGTTGCAAAAGTTGTGGAGTGCAAATTAGTAACTTTCTTTTAAACTAATTAAGGATTGTCCTGTTGTTAGTTGAGTTAATAATCTGTTACACTTTTTAGACCCTGTACTTTAAAAAAGTACAAATGGGTCTATTACGCAGAAGGAGGCGTGGCAGACCCCATAAAGTATATATATTCTTGATCAGCATCAACAGCCGAGTCGATATAGTCATGTCCGTCTGTCTGTCTATCTGTCCGTGTGTCCCTTTTTTGAGTTCCTAGATCTCAGAGACTTTAAGAGCTAGAGACACCAAATTTGGCATGTTTTAAAATAGTCTCATAATAGGAAAGTATTTGTACGTTACGATAATCAAAAATATTGTTTTTCTATCTTCATATAGAAATATTCATATACATTTCAGTCATATCTACAATATACAAGTATCTATCATTCTACACCAAACATTTCACTTTATTGTTGCTTACCTCTGTTAAATTTGAAAGAGTTCCAAGTAATCAAAGTATCTTTCATATGAGAGTGTACAGATATTATGATGTTTGCTAATATTTCCGGTTGGTCTGAGTTGGCTGCTCCCCATGGCTTTTCTTTCCCAAACTCGAAGTCCTCTTTTTGTTTTTTTTTCCATACTCTTCCATACTCTTCCTCGTATCTTCGGAGCTCCATTCGTGACAAAAGCAAATAAATTGCAGTGTTATTTGCATAAAAATGCGGTACGCCGTAGTGCGAGTGACAATGAAATTTAAATATTTATGCTATACGCTTAATATTATTAGAGTTGCTAAAAACTTTGGGGCTGCTTTGGAGCTGGAGCTAGAGAGTTGACTGCTGACTGTGCTTTGCCTGATGGCATTTTGAGTTACCCGAAAAACTTATATTAAAACATATTTTGCAGATTTTTGTTGTGCGTGTTGTGGGGCAGTGTGTTGTTGTTGTTGTTGCTATTATTCTGTGGCTGGCTTTTGACAATGGAGCATAAAAATACCAAGAAATTGAGTCATAATTTGGCCAAGGGGAATGTTGCAAATGCAACTTTAAACCCGAATTGAGTGTGACGTGTCCGTTTAATGAGAAACAGCAGCAAAGGGAAAGGCGAAAGAATGAAAATGAAAGCAAAAACTAGCACGCAACTAGGACACACACAGCACAACAAAAACAAAAACAGGAACAACAGCAACAACAACAACAATAAGTAAGCGCATAGAAGTCAAAGCAATGAATCACCAAGTCAGGCAGGCAGGCAGCGAATGTTGCACAGTTTCCATCCGCCACACTGCCACAGTGTGGCATCGTCCTGTGCCCCACTTGGCCCCAGCAAACAAATTCAACTTGAAGTGAACTCGACTTCGAGTTGACTTTTGACCGTCAAACAAACGCTGAAACTCGGCGAAGTCCACGCTCTGGCGGCAAAGTGGAAAGTGTGTAAAGTGCATGCAAGCGAAAGTCGAGTCGCAAGACGCCAACTGACCTCCAGTTTGATCCCCGAACTCCAACCCAGACCCAGACCCAAAACCCTACGAGAAGAGACGGAAAGAGAGGGGAAAGCAACGCCGTCATTTTAGTTTAGTTAAGCAAAAGTTTCGAAAAGTATTTTGCACCGTTGCAGGCGAGAATGGGAAACTGATAGCAGTCGGTTAATAAATTGCATACGCTTTCCTCCAGCTCGAAAGTGGCAAAGACAGACAGCAAAAAGGAGAAAAGATAGAAGAAAGAGAAACTGCCGAAATGAAATGGAATCAGTGTGTAGCCCATTGATTGCCTTGGCTTGACTTGACTTGCCTTGGATTGCTGGGCGTGTCCATGAAAGATGTTTGCATTCTGATGAATTCACAGAGCATAAGGTAGAGAGTAAAAGATTGAAACTGAACTGAAAAAATCATCATAGTGAATAGTGAGTAGAAATATAATCGGACAAGTATTTGTATCAATTAATTTTGGGGTTTTAATTGGTTAAAAATTGCCATGGAAAGCAGAGAGAATAGCAAAGAAAATCATCATAATTTTGTGCAACTATTTTAAGTATTTTAACTGAAATTAGTTTAAGATATTTAATATGCTTTGAATGGAACTTACGGAATTTACAATGTATTTTACTAATTATTCAATTGTTGCTTAAACCAATTAAAATGAATATTGCGAGTTTCTGGCACACACACACAAATCTACACGCATACCATATTTCAAGTCATTTCTGGTCATATTCCTGTGGTTGCTTCACAACCACAACGTTCGCACCACTTTGTGGTTGGGCCTGTTGTTGATGGTTGCCGATGCAGCCGCAAAGCAGTTCTTAATTATATTACTTGAAAAAAAAATAGCATGCGTGTTATTATCCCTATATTTATTAATTCGGATCACATAAAATATTTATAACATAAATATATGAAAATATTCTATGAAATTAGCTGTTAATATACCAATAGCCATCATCAACTTGAGCACTTTTTTATGCAGTCCTAAAAATCTATAATTAACATGCAAATAAATAGCGATTAAATGTTTTAAATAACTGCGTATAATTAAAACAAAAATCGATATAAAGAAAAAACGTTTAGAGAAAAAGGCAAACTGTATAAAAGCTGGCAAAAAAAAACGTGAAAAGTGCAGAGAAAAAAATGAAACGCAGCTGCATGAACTCAGAGAGGGTAAACCTTTCACCATTCACCATTCACATTCGCATTCACATTCGCATTTCCATTCCCTCACATAAATACTAGCCGCAAAAGTCACTCACACAACATAAAAATGCTTTTAAAATGTCAAAGCGCGTAAAAGAAAGCCCTGCAAGTGGGTGAGAAAGAGAGGGAGAGTAGAGCGTTGAGGGGGACAGGTAACTAGCTAACATCAGGCAAAGGATTGATGGCAGGCATGGCGCTTAAATAAGCCATGTTGAGGGCAAAGTTCACATTGCGTATACGCCGAGTGTGCCCAAAGTCAAACACGAAACGAGCGCCTAATCAAAAATGCTTTGCGTGCCCCGTTTGAAGTTGCATACAACATACAACACACAGTGGGAAAGTGGTTGTGTTGTACACGCATATCAAGCATACGCCGCTTTGTGCTGCGCTTGGCTTGCGTTTTATTAATGCTAAACGAATTCGGCGTAAATTCGTGATGAATTAACTACGCCATTGATAAACTTGATGGGAAAGTTACCTAAGTTTTGTCTTGCCGGCTCCATAATATCTATTCTGTGCAGTTTATGACTGGAAGTAACGGCGTAGAAAAGATTTCTTGCATACGCTTAACAGTATCGCCTTTTGTCCTTCGTTTCTCGTTCCTTGTCCCTCGCCTCTCATTTGGTTTTGCGGGCTGTCAGAAAAACGAGTAAAAAATTATTCATACAATGCAAACGCCGCTGACGTTTCTGGCATCTCACAACTCATCAAGCCATCATCATCGTCAACCCTTTGGCCCTCATTCAACTCAGCTTCTCTCATGCCCCGTAGTCCGCATTTTGCCTCATCGTGAATAATTTGGGTCACTCGGCGGCAGTTAGTCAGTCAGCTGCATTGTTGCTTTTGTTACTGTTGTTGCTTTTGTTGCTGTTGCTGCTGTTGCTGCTGGCACTGCGGTCGCGTTTTTCATTGTCGGCATGCGGCAGTGGCATTTTTCAAGAACCATCCCTGCTTAAACGCCTTTAAACTGAAAGACGACATAATTAATTAAGCAAGTCGACTTGACTGATGTCGTTCGGCCCTCCTTTGCTCCTCCCCCTCTGCTCCCGCCTCTCCTCTCGCTCGCATTGTTATGCGTATCGCGAAGGGGTCGCAAAAATTTTTAGTTGAGCGTCGCGTCGCTTAAAAATGTGTAAATGTCCAGTGTCGCACTGTACTGACCCGAAAAGTGTGACTTGTGTGCGGCTCATTTTCAGTCTAGAGACTCGAGAGCAATGAAATTTATGCGGCCCAACAGTTCCCAAAAAACTGGAGGCGGCTTTACTACAACTCCACTCATAGCCTCTCATTTGAAAGTTGAAGCTCGTAACTCGTAACTCGGACCTCAGGCCTCAGTTACATTTAGTGGGCTGAGTGGTGCTAGTGTGTGTAATAATTTAATAAAACGCTCTAACAGCACCACTGTATGTAAATGTGAAAAGTTTTCAAATGTTTGCCCAGCCAGCAGCCAAAAAAAATGCCATAAAAAAAATAGAAGGAATAACAAAAATAATAATAATAAAAGAGGCAGCTGTAGCTTCCAAAAAAAAAGAGAAAAAAAATAAATAATGCCAGTCCGGAAGTGCTGCCAGCGTTCGTTGTGATTGCCAACATGTTGTTGCTCTGCATTTCTATACGTTCACATATGCGTATGCATGTGAGTGTGTGTGTAAATGTGTAAATGTGTGTGTGTGTAACTCTTGTTGTGTGTTAATTTTTAAAAACTGCCCAACAGCCAACTGCAAACGGCAAACTGTAAAACTTTGCACTGCAAATGAAATAACACAAAAGCCATTGCTGTGATTACTTTGCCTGCTTTTCCTAGCCGGGCTCTCTCTGACCACCTCTGAATTGGGGAGCTGGTCAGAATTGGGGAGCTGGGAGCTGTGATTCAGCAAAATAACTGGACATGAACTGTTGCAATTTTAATGCATTTCTCAGCTACTTAGCTTCACTATGCGTGGGTGCAATGAACCCCGCCCCAGAGGTCAGCAGCCAGCAGCCCAAAAGTCCAACATCAAGTATGCTTCACTGTATGCTCCAAACTTGATGCCAGAGTGAATGGCATCTGGCTAATTGAACGGACTGACATACCTTTTATTATTGGATGCAGCAGACAAAAAAAGGGGGGAAAATTTCGAAACTATGTAGTTTCTGTTTGCTTAATCAATCTGGCGGTTAACATAATGATTAAAAATGAATTTCAAGATAAAATGCTGCAGTTTTAACTGATTTCATTGGAAATTTTTATACTATTAAACCGCATTCGTAGTCTGAAAAGTCTTTAAGTAAATGCGCAACAGGGAAAAGTTGTAATACACAAAATTTGTGATAGAACAAATATAAAGTCTTCTAACACTCTCAGGTGACTTCTTAAAAACGCAGTAAGATTAGTAATCCTTTTTAAGAAGCCACCTGAGAGTTGTCTTGGAAAGTGTCCTAATCCTTTATTCATATGTCTTTATACTATTTCTTAAGATTTTATTTATGCCCGTTATTTCGGGATAGATCTAATACCAATATTTTCTGTAAGATATAAGAACAATCCTGTTTATTAAGAAACCCCATGTTATCTGCATATTTACACTTTTTAAATGTAATTCAAATAGATTATTTGTTTATTTGCTGGCCAATAGAGCTACAGATAAATGAAGTGTAATTTACCATCATATTTACAGTAACAATCACGTGAGTTTTTCAACTGTGTAATTGTTGAATAGTGATACGAGGTAATCAAATGATTGAGATGATGTTTCTTTGTATGCATCTTTTGTTTATTGACTGTCACCACAAGCTCATCTTAAAATGTCAGGGCAGCAGTTAACACAAGAGTCAATAAGAAGTTTAATTGTATTTATTTATTTCGCTGTTGTTGTTGCTATTGTTGTTGTTGTTGTGATTGTGGTTGTTATTGCTGATGCTGTCAGCAGCAATGCGAGTATTCCCCAAGTGTCTGGCTGTTGTTGGCCTGGTCAATGCGATTACGACGCTGTTTGCATTGATTGTCAACGCTCAATTCAGTGACAGGTCTTGACACGACTCGCTGCTCTCTTTCATTTTAACGGGCTTTTATTATTTATTTTGAGTTCATAATGTGCTGACAGGTCAAAGAGTCAGAGTGAGTGAGACTCGGTCAGTGATATGCTTAAGTGTAAATTAATTGAATAAATTAAGTAAATGAAAGTACTTTCAAAAAGCGTCAAGTGGTCCTCAGCGCATGCGGCGTATACGTAATGTAATGCCAGGTGATAAGTGATGCGAAGCACGAATTAACTGGTTAAAAAAAAAGTAATGCAAACCCTTTGCTGCAAATGTGCAAATAATTATCTAAATAATTGAAAAGGGATACCGAAAAGGGACCCAAAAGAAGCAACAGCTCAAAGTTGAAGCTACTGAACAGCTCGACAGACTAACCAGTTAAGGCCAAGAGTTAAAACGTCTTGAACATCTTGCTGACAGTCCTTGGGCCATTCAGTTGTTGTTTCCTTTTTAATTATATACAACAGCAACACAGCACAACAGTATCTGAAGTATCTGTTGTTTGTGTGCTGCCTCTTCATGCATTTGCGCTTTTATTGTTTACTGTTCTTGCCGCACGCTTTGCACGCTTTGCACCTTACACATCACACCTAGCAGCATTCTCTTTGATTTTCTTTTGGTGAACATTTAATTTGATTCTTTTTTACAATGTGATCTTTTGCTACTCAAGTTGCGGCAAAAGTTTAAAGTAAAAGCGGCTTTTAAGTTGCCTTTACCTTTAGCCTCGCTACCTTTTAATGGCTGCTTTAGGTTCTGTAAGCCAATTAGTTCTTAATTTGCAATTTGTTTTGCTGCAGTTTCCAAAAAAGTGTACAAAAAAGTATATAGTATGTGTATATATAGATGTGAAATAAAAGGAAACCAACAGCGCCAAAGGAGTTAAAGGCAAAGCCAACGAGCAGACGAGCATATTTAAAAAGTTTTGTTTTCAACTTTGCTACTCCTTTTTTGTTCTCCTTCCTTTTTTTCTCCTGTGTCCATTGTTGTTTTACATTTTGTTGTTGCTGTTGTTGCTTTTAATGTGAAACTTTTAACTGAATTAATTCCTTTTACTGCGCTGCTGCTTATCTCCAGCTCAAAATGAGCAGCGAGCCGTTTAGTTTAATCTTTTTTCCCCTCCCCCAATTGTTTCTTCTTTTTTTGCAGAATTTTCATTTAAAATTGTTTTGGGCTCTCTGGCATGATAAATGCATTCCGAGATTGATTAAATTCAATTCAATCTGTTTCAATAATATTTTGTTAAATTTGTACCGCTTGCCGAAGCAGATGTCATAAATCATTCAGCGCAACACGGGGCGTATGCGCAATAAAATAGCAAATTAATATTTCAGTTGGTTTTCACGCTTGCATAAGAAAGGGACACACACACAAATACCTGTCATAAAAGTAAATGTCATAAAACGACGTGTGGGAGCCAACACACGGGGATGATCCAAAAAGGTTATGGTTAAGGTAATGCTATGGGAAGTGGTAGGGGTTGTGATAGAGGGGGGGGGTGTATAACGGGTACGTCTTGTTGCTCAAGTTTTATCAGCGGCAGGCGAAATGTCAGTGTAAGTGAAATATTTCCAAACAAATAATAAAAAGAAACACAAACGCACAAAAAAGAAATACAACAAACCAGAAGGCAAACAAAAGGCAAAGTGAAAAAAAGAGAGAAAGAAGAAGTAGCGAAAGAAGGTAACATGACATAAACATGACATTTGACTTTTGTTTTGCGCCTGCCTCTTTTTACCTTGACTTGGATAGCTCTGACAGGCCAAAGAGCTAGGAGCCTGTTTCCCAAGGCTGAGACAGGAACTGAAATTGGGATTGAGATTGGGATTGGAGATGGGAGCTAAAACTGGGCCCAAGTGGCACGTGACTGGCCGCGCTTAGCGGCGTTCAGGCAAAAGGCTAAAAGCTGTACAAATTATATGCACCTTTGTCAAGAAATTATAAGCCCGTCACCGCGAACTTGGCACGCGAATCAAAAATGCACGAAACGCATACACTTTTAATTTGGGTATATATGATTGTATGCAAGCCTTGACAAGGCACATAAAGAACAAGGAAATATATGAATAGCTAGATGAAATCCTTTTAATATAATTATTTTTAATTATTATTATTATTTATTATTATTATTATTATTTTATTATTATTATTATTTTTATTATTATTATTATTATTATTATTACTGCTACAAGTGAAGGGATTACTTACTTTTTAACCAAAAAAATGTTTTTAGTAATTATATAAATATTATATAAAGTTAAAGCTATTCAAATCAAATTTATATTTAAATTGATTATTTATAAGCATATTTATTTTATATATTTAGTAAAAATCCTTGAAGATTTACTACTTATTTTAAATAAATTTGAATACAGCATTACTATTCGAAATTGCAGCGTATCTCGTATTCGACTCGGCGTTAACATGTTCTTTTTATTTGTTTTAGATTAATATAAAATACAAAAAGCAGAAGAGAATTAAAATAAATATAGCATGGGTAATTTGGCAAATTGCTTGGCTAAAACAAAATGTTATGGTCGCGACATGTTGCCCGGGAATTTATGTGCTCGACAAAAGCACCCACAGGAAACAACACGGAGGCACTAAGAAAACTGAACGAAACTTTACAATAAACGCAGTCAAGAGAGCCAATCAAATGGCCAAAACAAGAAGGCCACAAAACCAATGTCCATTCAGCTTGAATGCATATCGATAAGAAACTTTTCCCTCTCTCTCTCTTTCTCTCTCTAATTTGGCGTATGACTCAAACTGTCGACATTCGGCAATCGACAGTTGCCATAATAATTTGCCACATCATTAACAGCTCAGTGCATAAAAAGCAATGGCATTGGACATGACAAGCGGGGGAAGAGATGGGCAGTGAAGGGGAGAGTCCCAGTGGACTGAGATGAGATCAAAGCTGGCCACCAGCGACTTTATTAAGCCAGACAGAGTCAGACAGTCAGACAGAGTCAGAGATGGGAGTCGGAGAGACGTTGAAAGTAACTAACTTTTATACATTTTTGAGTACAAATTAAAATAGCGTTAAATGCGCTGGACTGGCAACAAGAGAAAGAGACAATGAGAGAGAGAGTGAGAGAGTGTGTTTGTGTGTGTGTCGAAAATAGGGCCAAGTCCAGGGCCAGAAGTTGTTGAAAAGTGAAAGCCGTCACGCGGCTGAGGACGCTAGAGACATTAGCATTTTTAATTTCCAATAAAAATGCAAAAAATAGCCGCACAAGTAGGCGATAAAAAATTAATAAAGCTGCGATTATACAGACAGCGGACAGTGTAGATAGAGAGACTACAGAGACTAGCAACAGTCGAGCCATGGCTCAGTGTCAGTCAAGTGGATTTTAAGGTGTGGGGCGGGGCAAGGGGGCATGCACCCAAAAGCAAGTCGAGTGAGAGCTGTGAAAATAATTTGAAATTCAATTTTCGACAATGGCACACAAAGGAATCGCACGCTTCGAAATAGAAGGACTATGAGCATGAGAAACAAGGCGGCGCCATGGCTCGTTAGAAAGTGGCAACCAGGCAGCAGCAGGTCGAGGCACCTGTGGCAATAGCCTGGCCTGGCCAAGACAAGCCTTCAAACCAGTCCAAAAAGAGACAGAGAGAGAGAGAGAGACGGAGTCAGCATTTTTGCAAACGCTTGTTGAATGGCCAACAATTGCAATGCCTGCGGCATGTTGAACAACGGGGAGAGTGTGGCAGAAACAGAGGGAGAAATATCAGTGGAAAGTGGAAAAGTATGCGGAGAGTGGAAAAACAGCCAGCGCATTCACTTGTAACATGGCACGGAAAATTTACGATTTTATTACTCAATAAATGCAAAAAACTCGCCACTCGTAAAACCGTTGGCTGCTGCACTTCCTACCACCCAAAGGGGAAAGGGGAAAAAGGGGGATCTTTAAGTTTCGCTACTACGAAATTTAATACACTGCAGATACTCAAGGTACACCCTCTTTCATGCCGTTACACTGGGTTAATGTTGGCAGGTGAAAATTTCGAAATCCCTGGTGGTTAGAAAGCGCACCACCGTCACTCCACTTGCCTCTTCCACTTGCCTCTTGGTCATGCATAATTTAAAATTAATTTCGTTCTATGTAAAATGGCGAGGGTTTGGCCTGGAGTTGAAGGCACACTCTCCCTTCTCTCCCTTCTGTTAAAAGAAACAATAGCTGGCACATTGAATTATTATATTTGGCCAACAAAAGCTTTGGCATTGTGTGTTATTAATAGGCAGAAATTGAAATTTTATGACAACATTTTACTTGCAACATTTATGCCGCATTCTTTACGGGGGCTCTTTGATTTTTGAATTGGCCCCTTCTTTTGAAGCCATCAATCAAATGCCTCATGTCAAAGGGCCAAATGACAAAATGGCAAATATCAAATACTAAAGGTCATGCAATTCACATTCTAAGGTGCATTTCAACTTCTCTCTTCTCTCTCTTTCTCTCTTTAAAGCTTTCTCCATCTTTAGCAAACATTGTCGCAACAATGGAGGAAAATGTGCTGCTTCCTGCAACTGTTTGAGTTGCCTCCACATATGCAGGAAATAATTATGAAGTTTGCTTCTCAAAAGTTTACTCAAAAATTGCACTTGCAGTTGGAGTTTTTGGCTCGTAAGTTTTGTTCTTGGCTCGAATGCCAATGCCAATTTTACGACTCGAACGAACGTTGGCAAAGGGAGAATTCTGTGAATTCTGAACGGAACTGTTACACGATCCTTCGAGCCGAAAAATTCAAATGCCGACAGTGTCAAGACTTTTAATTGCAACAAAATAATTATGGCACCCCATGGCAAATTGCAAATTGCAAATGGCAAAGTCTACGATGCTAAACAGACGCTCGATGCTGCACTTAAAAACTTACTTCACAAAATTAAAAGCAAATAAAACAATAGAACTATAACCAAACCCGGCAAGAGCCAGAGCCAGAGCCAGAGAAAATGGCTAAGATAAACGTCTTCAACAGTCGGTTACGACTGCACAATACCCATTAAATATTGTGAAACACTCACAACGATTTTGGAGCAGCTTTGCAAAAGTTGATAGAGCTTACGAGCTTGCCTATAAACTTAAAGAATAGCCCAAGGCTTTCATCTCAAAACTTGAGTAACCCTTTAAGCTAATTGTGCGGGGTATGAATTTCAATCTGTATTTTAAATCTACTTTTAAGCGGATACCAGAAGTTGACTAAAACTTTTCTCAACTACCCTATTAGCCATTGTCATTGCAGGGTATATGCACTGAGAATGGCAAACAATGGCAGCAGCGGCAGCAGCAGCTCGCGCCCAAAAGTGGCAAAAAGGGTCCGCAATCGATAGTTGGTTGGCTTGGTTGGTTTGGCCTTTGTGTGTTTAAGCCAAAAGAAGAAGAAGAAGAAGCCAAACCACGCCAAACCCATTTTCAACAGCTTGGCGAAATCTTAAAGCCAACTGAATGCCAGGCAATTTATTGGCCAACAGCATGGGCCAACTTTCAAGCTTGCTTGGCTCAAATGTTGCGTACGAAAATTTAGTAATTTTTAGTGCACATTTGGGGCCATTGGGCCATGGTCCATACAGACTGCGGACTGCGAACTGAAGACTAAGGATCCAAGGACCCAAGCAACCAGGGAACCAAGGATTGCCAACTGCGGGTAGGGTAAACCATTTTGCAGTTAGTTTGGTTTAGGTTTTTACAGTTGTTGCTTATTTTATGCTATGCTACACCATCATGCTATGCCTGCGATATACTTTTTTTTATGACTGCGCAAAGTGTTTGGGCCAAAAGTTTGCACTTGCCTTGAATTTTTAAGACACTTGGTCCATTCGGGTTTGAGGATCGTTCAAACAAAAAAAAAAAAAAGAAAAACAATGGGCCAAGTGTTCGTGGGGTCTAGTTCTAGTTCTGGTTGTTCTCTATGTTATATTCTTTGGTTTCTACAGTGCGTGACGCATGTTGGCAGCTGCAGTGCACTTCAAAGTTGCACGATTTTGAGTACTTGAATACGAGTATCTTGGCCAAAAACTACCAAGTGTAGGATAAAGTTTCAGCGCCACTTTGTTGACTTGCCAGACCAAAATGTGTGCTTAGCAGTTGTCTCCCACACACACACACACATATAGTATATTGTATTGCCGACTGTATGCTGAGATTGTATTCAGTACTTAGTTGCACTAACTCCTCGTAATTCAACATTTAAACCAGCAACAAATTATGCTAAAACTATTCCCTATTCAAAGAAACTGGCTAAAGTTTTCAGTATTTTAAAAAAAGCAGCTGGCATTGGGCATCTTTAAAGGTCTACTATATATTCTCAAGTTCTCTGTACAAAAACAATATGTTGTTGTAAACTATTCCAAGCGAAATGCAGGCAACTCTCGGAATATCTTAAGAAAATTTAAATGTTTGTATTAAAAAATCAATGAAGGAATGGAATTTTTGTGCCATATATCGACAGTAGAAGGCAGGGTATGTAATCTTTGGTCAATTAGATAGCCATATGTAATCATTATATATGTATATTGAAATGATACAGAATACATATTTATGGTAGTAAAGAAATATAACTTACCCTTTTACATAATATTTTATTAAAATTCTTGGTAAATGTTAAAAAAAATATTTAAAACGATTTTCACATATTACTTCACTTTTCACTGTGATCAGCAATTATCAAAAGCTGACTTTTAAACACCAAACAAAAACAAAACAAAAAATATAGCCTGACTAAAGCTGCGGGCTACAACACACATACTTCATAACCGAATTTAAAACTCCGAACGCAGGCAGTTAAAACGAAAATAAGCAAAGAGAACATACATAAGTGAGAGCGCGAGAGTTAAAACGAGCAACAACAACGATCACGAGGAGAGCGCACACAAAGGAAGACGCAAACATTCGAAATGAGTAGGAAGAAGCGGGAGAGCGTAATATAAAATGGCGCCAAAGAGAGCAAGAGGTGCTCCTCTGGCAGCTAAGCAAAAACAAAGCACTTGCAAAAATGAAAATTTAAATTTAACAAATTATCGCGGTTTAATTTAACAACTTTCATATGTATTAAGTGCACAAAACTTTGCTTGACCGTTTAACACACAATTTAAGCCAATTGGACCGATCAAACTACGATTTTCAATAAAAAAACGCGGAGCAACTAGATAAGGCGAGCTTAAGAAATCCGATAAGCGATTAGAACTAAACGATAGACGAATATAATCGATAAGCCAGGTTACATTAGTGGCAAGTTGAATGCAGGTCTCGGCAAGGCTATTAAATCTTTGGTGTGCCAAATATAGACTTTTGTATTTCTTTTTCCTATTATTATTATAATTACTTTGTATAGATATAATTACTTCTACAGATACATATGCTGTCATATAGTCATGAAGTGAAAACAGAATACAACGACAAGCGAGCCAAATGAAATAAATTACGTGATCTTATTAAGTAGACACGCAATCTGCAAGTGGAGGTCCAAATATAAGTTTATTTAGCCTGACTAATCGTAACTAAGATTAACTGTTGCGCGGCATATAAATGCTGCACCTTTTTAGGACTCCAATTGCACGTGTGTAGAGCAGCTAGAAGGAAATTAAGTGCCCGGCCAGTAGCAGTGAAATTTATATCAAAAAGTTAACGCGACTAGCCCCAAAAATAAAGGTATGAGTTGCTACCCAAACTCCAAACTCAGCTGAGCTGCTTTTGTTTTAGACGCAGTTCATTTGAAAGTTACCCAGTAACAGGAGCTTCCGCATCCACGCCTTCTGGCCTTCTTCAGTTCTCGGCCCTAGTTGTGGCTGTGGCTGTTGCTGTGGCTCAGGGGGCGCGTGTATAAATCTTGTGCCGGTTTTATTTGGCTTAATGACCAGACGTGCACGGCTCCATAATTTACGGGGCGGCATGTAGATGAGCGCCAGACAAAGTAGGCAATGTCTATGTCTGAGCTCTGTTGGCCATTCTCTCATTGTCTCGCTGTCTGTGTGTGTGTGTGTGGGTCTGTGTGCTACTTGAGGCAACATGTTGCGCTTTTAGTGCCACAAAACCGAAGCGAGTCCCGGGAATCTCTACTTTGTCTTACTTTACGCTACTTTGTTGCGGCTTTTAATAGAAAATCCTTTGCACAGTTTTGCTCACCTGAACGCGGGCACGCACTCCGATTATCTCAGAGGCCACAACTACGGTTTGTTGTATATATGTATGTAGTATACCTCAATTACCCTAGAGGTAGGTGGGTTTGAATGGGATATAAAGCGGGTCTCATCCGCTGGAGGCTTATTCAAAAAATTATAAGAGATGCGTCTGCCTAGGGTCTGGGGTTTGAGTAAATCTCATAATTTATTTAATTGTATTTTAGTATGTTCAATAAATTTCTATTAGTGTCGGTGACACCAACTGGCCGATTGTTCAGTCTCAGTCCCAGTCACATTCTTGGTCCCCTTTCCTAAGCTCAGCAGGATCGTGGTTTGAGTTGACCCGCATGTGGCACGGCAGGCAAACCGCAAGCAAACGAGTATAAAGAAAGAAAACCAGCACAAGGAGGGGAGACAAACAAACAGGCTCGAAATGAGGACACCAAGCGTAACAATATAATAAAGGCGAGGGAAGAGAAAGAAGGAAGAGAGACAGAAGAGTGTGAGGTAGCCAAGTGCATGTGCGAGTGCGAACAATGACTGACCAAATATTGACATAAATGTCAATCTCAAATTAGAGCTCAGGGTCAAGGGTCGTCCAGTGTGCCAGCAAAAACGACCAACCACCAAAAAAAAAACAAGAAAAATACAAAAGGCTATATTTGGCACACCAAAGATTTAATACCCTTGCCGAGACCTGTATTCAACTTGCCATTAATGTAACCTGGCTTATCGATTATATTTTTCTATCGTTTAGTTCTAATCGCTTATCGGGTTTCTTAAGTTCGCCTTTATAGTTGCTCCGCGTTTGTTTTATTGAAAATCGTAGTTTGAACGGTCCAATTGGCTTAAATTGTGTGTTAAATGGTCAAGCAAAGCTGTGTGCACTTTATGCATATGAAAGTTGTTAAATTAAACAGCGATAATTTGTTAAATTTAAATTTTCATTTTTGCAAGTGCTTCGTTTTTGCTTAGCTGCCAGAGGAGCACCTCTTTGCTCTCTTTGGCGCCATTTTATATTACGCTCTCCCGCTCCTTCCTTTGTGTGCGCTCTCCTCGTGATCGTTGTTGTTGCTCGTTTTAACTCTCGCGCTCTCACTTATGTATGTTCACTTTGCTTATTTTCGTTTTAATTGCCTGCGTTCGGAATTTTAAATTCGCTTAAGAAGTGTGTGTGTTGTAGCCCGCAGCTTTAGTCAGGCTATAGTTATTTTTTGTTTTTGTTTGGTGTTTAAAAGTCAGCTTTTGTTGATTGCTGATCACAGTGAAAAGTGAAGTAATTTGTGAAAATTGTTTTTAAATTTTTTTTTTTACATTTACCATGCAGTCCAATAAAATATTATGTAAAAGGGTAAGTTATATTTCTTTACTACCATAAATATGTATTCTGTATCATTTAAATATTGCTCCTCATTTTGAATGTTGAAGTATGCAACTTCTGTCATAGTTTTTCTTTTAAATAGAGACTAGCTTTTTCTGAGACTTTTCTTTACTGAGAGACTAGCTTGCATAGAAACAGACGGACAGACGGACAGACTTTATGGGGTCTGTGAGGCCTCTTTAAATGCGTTACAAACTTCGTGACAAAATTATAATACCCTCTGCAAGGGTGTAAAAACAAGAAAAATACTTCCGTCCTTTCACTTTTCTATATGGTATTCCTATAATTTTCTAGGGGTTGCAAAAACCAAAGGCAAACATACGAGTTAAAGTTGGACGACGCTACTCTCTAATCCTAAACAAACAGACCCACGCACACAAAAACAGACACTTGAGCCATTATGCAATAAAACAATAGATATAGCATACAATTCAATAGAAAGAGAAAGGGTGTGTGAGAGAGACCGAGAGAGAGAGAGAGAGAGAGTGAGACAAAGATGGGTAGCGAAAAGAGATTATGCAGTATAAGCATATTGAAATTGTTTGATAAATAAATGCAATGCTGCCTCGGTAAAAGAGCAGGATTAATGCTAAGTACGCGTGCATGTTGTCTGGTTTGGTGGCTCACACTCAGCTGGTGGTTGAGTGAGTGGGTGGGTGGATGGGTGGGTTGTTCAGTTGGGTTCATTGCGTCGTAAAACTGGCTCTGGCTGCAAATGAGCAAATTGCACGCTAATGCAAGGGCATTATTTCTAGCTGCGGATCGGCTTGAGTGGTATTTGGCTTTGTGGTATTTGGCTCAGTGGTGGTGCTGCCAGTGGTTGCCATTTTGCTGTGCACTGCGTTATTTCACCTTTAATCCGCACTTAGCCCAAGCAGCACACAGATGTCTACACCAACAACAACAATAATAATAACAGCCATGTGCATTCATTCAATATGCGAGCGCGCTTTAAGTCGATTTGCTTGCCACATGGCGTGGCTTATTGCTTGTGGCATGCAACAGACGGCAAATCACAATAACAAACTTATTATTTATATTAACTAATTGCATTAAAACGAGCTTAATATCTAATTAATTTGCCAATCTACACATGGCATTAGTTTCAATTTTCAATTTACAATTTTCAATTCAGTTTTCATTTATAATTTCTTGGCCTTCATTCATTATAGATGCATTTAAGTCAATTGCATTAAATATTTCAAGTATGCAATATAATTTGGCCAAACCTAACCAGGCTGAATCAATGATTTACACATTGACTGATTGACAGTATGTATTGAAAGTATTTGTGATGTGGCTTATACTTCTTCTTCTTACGCTTCTTCCTCTTCGGCCTGACAAATTAATTGAGTTGCATTATAGATGTCGGTTCATATATGTATGTGTGTATGCATAACCCATAACCCGCAACAACAACAACAATAACAACAACAACAACAGCAGCAACTACAAACAACAACAACCATTGTTGTAGCAACAGTAGTTCTTAAGTGAAACCAAAATATTTCACAGCCTCATAATACCCAAAATGCAATAATGCAATATCGCCAGTAGCAACTGCATAGATACTTACATAAATACACACACACACACATACACACCTATACATATGCGGAGAAATCAACATGTTAGCATAGACATGCTGAATATTGCACACATTTGAGCCTTGTGTGCATGTGGCAAATAATTATGGCATTAATATTCCAATGCAAATATATGAGGCACGCATTGTTAAACCTCTTCTCCATAATCCTCTCTCCTTCCCATCAAGCTATTTGATATGTTACACTGTGAGAAATTAATGTATATAAACTTTGATTCAATTTTATGATGAAACACATTTAATTTGAGCTCAATTAAATTATAACAAACTATATTTTTTGACATTTGATTATGCTTGAAAGATTCAATTGTTTCATATTTAATTTTAACACGTTTTTACATAAGTATACGAGTTTCTTAGAGTGTACCTGGGCGCTTCTATTTGAATGTGTATGCCTGTAAGTACCTTTGTTCATTAATATAATTATAGTTGCTGCGGGCTGCACTGCACACACACACACATCGTTTTTAATTCATATTTATTAGATCATTTGAGTTAGCCAAGTTAATCAGAAATCAATGTTTGGCTTTATATTGCATTGGCCAACTGCATTTAACTTTCGTCTTTTTGTTGTAGCAGTCGGCCTGCTTAAGGCTTAAATCAATCAATAGGATCACATTCAGTTGCTGCTGCAACAGCAACAACGACGGCAACAGTTGCAGGTGGCAGGTGGCAAGTCTATGTTCCCCTTCAGTGCAGTCGGTTTGTAATTAACGATGTGTCCGTTGCTATAGCCATTGCCAACAATTAGTAATAGATATTTGGCAAGTTAACAATGCATTGTTGGAACCCATCAGGAGTGCGAGCAGCTGAAGTTAATGCCTGAAGCGGGTTTTTGGTTATGGATATGGGATATGCTATATGGTATATGGTATATGGTTAGAGGATTCGTATACTAATAGGGCTTAGCTTTACAGCTTCGAGGCCTCATGCTCCTGTTGCTGTTGTCTGCCTTTTGTTGTCTGCGTTGAATATGTGTAAAATTAGTTGCCTGCGGTAACAGATGCGCTTTAATTGGAATACAAATTCAAATAGTAGAGACAGGGAGATGAAGGCTAACGAAAATGCATCTACCGAGTTTGCAGTCTATGGAAAAACGGTGCCGATGCCCAATTAGAAGCCTATTAGTTTGGTCCTTTGTAGCGTCCCCCTTCCATTAACAGCAGTTGTGTTCCTCTTGTTGCTCCAATTGTAATTGCAACAGCAAACGGCGCTAATTTCGCCTGCCTGCCCCAAAGCGTGGCAACAAATTATGCTGCTGCCTACTAATGAATAAATATCTCTACATCTGCTTGCCACAGAGCCGCACCTAATTAACGCCATTTTTTCGTTTTTTTTCCTATACCAACTACAACCAAAAGTATAAAGAAGAATTAATTATTTTAGCTAACGTTCTATTGAAGTGCTCAATAGAAAATGCCGGTCTCTGCCAGGATCTACAGGATATATGTATGTGGATATTAAATTCTCTTGTTGCTGCTGTGGTGTTGCTGGCGTTGAAGCTGCACTAATAAGAATGCACTGCAAATACACACACACATACGTACACACACATATAAAATTATTGCAAAAAGGCAACCGTGTGTGTGAGTGTGTGTGTGTTTTGTGTGTGTGGCTGCAGTTTGTGGCATGCCACATAAACTTGACGCTGCTGCTGCTGTTGCTACTATTGCTGCTGCTGTTGCCTGATATTTAAGCATTGAGCGGACGCATTTGTCTGCTGACTGGGATATTTAAATCCATGTCGATGTTGTGGGTGGCAAACTCCGAGTTGGTAGGGGGATTAAGAGGAGAGTTTGGAGAGAGGGAGAGAGAGGAGGAGAGGGGAAGTCATTGCGCTGCTGGCTTTTGTATGCGCATTAATGCAACGACTCTCATGTTTATTCACACACAAATTTGCAGCAAATGCAACGCACACTAACTGCGGGCGATACCAAAGCGCATCCGGATACATTTGCACTCGGATACAAACACACACACACACACACACACATTGACAAGCTGCTTTTGCCACTCCCCTCATGACAACTCTATGGAATCTGCTTCTGTTTCTGTTCGAGTTTCGAGTTTGAGTTTCGAGCGGGAAATGCGCTTTACATTTTGCACACGCTAATACAATTTAATGGTCGCATTAATTTGGCGCATCTGTTGCATTTTAAAATACACACTCCCCATCCCTTTCCCTCTCTCATTCTCTGTCTCTTTCACACTGTCACACACTGTAAAGGGCAAACCGCAACCTCGTATAGGTCGCCTTGTTGGGTTTTCACAAACTGCAGATAAAGTTAAATGCACTGCAAAAATTCAACTAAATATTAATTCCACAAGATGGCTTAAGTACAAGACACACAACTCTAATGGCATGGGTGTGGCAACTCCCCCCACCAACCAAGTTGGCAACAGCTACAAATCGTTCTGTCAATTGTTTCTACTTTAGAGAGAGAGAGAGCTAAAAATATTCTGACAAGAAGGGGAACTTAATGAAAAATATATTCATATTATTGGTATTACTTTTAAGCAACGCTTTCAACCAATTTGCATGTTGAATTATTGTGAATGCTTATTTTTCTTAAATTTAATGTATCTATAAATACCACTATGCAAGATATTTTCCTAGGATATAATATATTAAAAGTATATACTCTATTTATTAATTTTTTAATTATTTATCCCAATTCTCTACTCGATTAGTTATTATTCAAAAAGCACTTCAATTTTAAAGTTACTTTATCTGTTATGGCTTTTAATTTCACAAACGTATATTATGAAATTTTTTTATAACAAATGGGTTTTTAGTTCCA